>OX940794.1:3781411-4981411 GCA_954870985.1 Trifolium fragiferum | reverse complement strand
TTTTTTTCTAGTTAAAGTTTATACTTTTATTTTCATATTTGTTTTCTTAACTATTAAAATGGAAAACCGTATAGCATAACCCATAGTTTTAACTGTAATTTTTAAACATTTTATATTTGTCATACGGTCATATTATATAGAATTATATGATCAAAATTGTTAATGAAATTTGATCTATCAAATCAGTTTTTTTAAATGTTTACTATTGCATTTAAATTAATAATCAAAATATTCAAAATGAAAAATCATATCATATTATCCAAAAAACTTCATATATGGCTTTTATAATTAAAAACAACCTCATATATGCTGAGTAGAAGAGTCCAAATGATAAGAATCCAATTAACATTCCATAAGGATTTGTGTTCAAATTCCATCGCCAAAATGAGAGTATCTCATTGGTTGATATATAATAATCAATTTGTAAATACCTCTATAAATATTCTCTAAATTTTATAAGGCTTGTCAAAACCTAAAGAATTTTGAAGACTCGATTCATTTAAACTTTTTTCTTTGTGGTACATAGTAATGTTGTGTCGTCTAGGTCTAGAAATGCAGTTTTTCAGAGATTGAGTTTTAATATACAAAAAGATTTAGCGGCGCAGTTTGTTACCCGTTTACTTTTTATTCAAGTGTAATTATCTTATAAAAAATTCATTTAAACTTTAAATTATATATAAAAAATTGAAGTATAATTTGAATCATAAAAAAGTAATATTTGTTGGAGAAAAGTAGTACTAGCTAGTATTTATTTGTATTACATAGAAATAGAAATTCATTGAATAAGTTGGGTTTTGAAAAAGGGTGGGTGGGTAGAGAAGTCATTATCAAGAGAGCATAAAAGATGAAATATTGATAGAATGGTATGTAGCAGAAGCATATGAGAGAGAGAGAAATGTATATAAGGCACAAAGTTACAAAGAGTTGGACACTACAGAAACAGAGCGCGCTTTAAATACGGGGCAGACAATAGAGTCAGCCACTTTCGTCAAGGACATTGTCACCCTCCCTTCTTAGGGCCCTTAACATGCCATGATGTGAAAGCTCAGTCACTTATAATATTCATTTATCCCTTTCATTCTTCTCTCTCTTTCTCCCACACACATGTGTGTACACAAGCTCACAATATAAATCTCGACTTTTTGTTGTAGAAATTATACGCAATTTTATGCTATATTGAATTTCAGCTAATAATTTTAAATCAGACGGCATAGATTGTAAATTTAGTTATGTACGGTAAAACAATTTTGATCGTTGATTTATAATCGAATGACTCAGATTGGTTAATGTATTTTGTACTAACATTGGCAAATCAAGTTTGTTCACAATACACATTACTTAGTGACATTTTGTTTTCTTACCAATTTTTGGTTTGTTTTTTAGAAATTAATTATAATAATTAAGGAATTTTGACTATTCAATATATTCATCAAGATACTTACAACTTTGACCGGTTGAACTTGAAACTATTCTTCAATTCAATGTATTCAAATCAGAATTAATATGTTACTCTCTCAATTCACAATGAAGTTCACATTTGCAAAAAAAAAAAATCAGACTTAATTACACATTTGATCATTTACATTTATTTTATGTTTTAATTTGGTCTCTTACATTTAGAAGTATTTTTTTTTTTTGATAAACAAAAAATGAATTATAAGGAGTACAAGGGATACTCAACCCTTACAATTCAAAAACACTTTAGTTGCGATGAAAGCAATCTAAAGGATCATTACACCAATCACGATAAGAAAAATCAACATTACTCCTTACGCGGCCTATAAACCACAACCAAGCTATATACAAAATTTGATCTACTAATGTAGAGACAATAGTAAGAGTTCCTCTAAATATCGTATTATTTCGGGCACGCCAAATACACCAAGTGGTTGCCAACCAAATAATATACCTCAACTTCTTATTCTTGGTTCCTGTCATTAACTCACCAAATGAAAGAAAATGATTGGCAGTAGAGAGAAATTCAATATCTGTGACTCCCATCCACTTATAAATATTATCCCAAACACTAGCTATCACTTTGCACTTTACATTTAGAAGTATTGATTTGGTCCCTTACATTTTAACCATTTGCATTAGTTAATCATTTCAGTTAGTTTTGCCACTAACATCGTTTCAACTATACACATATTCAAGTGTTTGTCCACATATGTAAACTGTCTGTCACATATGACAAACTTGATTGAAATGATTAACTAATGCAAACTATGAAAACCTAAAATAAACGTAGGAAAACAAATGGATAATTAAGACAAAATTTAAAATGTGTGTTCAATTGCTCCTCTCGCCAATACTCTTTGCATATGATACTAATCATGGAACAAAAATGTAGATTTTACGACTTCTATAATCCAAGCACATCATAAAATTTGAACAAGAACTATTTTTTCAGGATGTATCTACCTCAATCAAGCTTCGGTTCTTGTTGGTCATATTCTCTCTCTAGTTTTCTCCGGTCCTTTTCTTAGGCAAGTATTTTCTCTAGTCTTAAATATATGAAAAGAAATGAACATATATAGGTTTGCCAATCTTAAATTGAATAAAATTGAACTACTTTTATTGTACTCTCTTCAGTCTTATGTATAAGCAAAAAATAATTTTCTAAATACATATTTTTTCCATATTTAAAATTATTTAATGTATTTAATTTGTATTATATATTAAAAAATGATCTCTTATAGTAGTAAGGAAGAGATGTAGTAATAGTAAGTTGTGGTAATATTCAGTTTAATAAGAAAAAATTAGAAGAAAGAAAGCATATAGTAGCTAGCAATAGTGTCCTTTAGCGGCAGAGTACAAAAATGTACAGCATGCATTAAAAACAAGCCAACTAAACCTCCATGCATGGACTGCATTGTTGATCATATGGTCATCATAACCTCATAATTAATTGCTCCCTACTTCTGATCACTTTTCTTTATATGTCAGAGTTGAAAAAAGTAAAGTTAAAAATAAAGAGCTTAAAAAAAAAGGAACTTTAAAAAAAAATTCAATTCTCACTCTCTCTCTTTCTTTCTTTATCTCACTGTCATATTGCACGCTTTTTCAATGTTCATCAATCATAAAGCAATCGATTACAAAATCATTTCCTCACCTCTCACATCAAAGACTTACATTTCAGTTCTGCCAAAGAAGTACTGTATCCTTCTGGCCCTTTGCATTTATTATTCTCCTTTCGAGGAATGGGCCATTATTGTGTAATCAACCACCCCACTTGAAAAAATTATAACTCTACTATAGTACATTCATCAATTTTTATTCATTTTTTTCTTCATCCAAAAACTTATAATTTACAAGTTCAAAATTTGTTAAATTATTTAGAAGATACAAATTTGTTAACTCTACAAAATTATTTAGAAGTTAAAAATTATTTAGAAGATATACTACAAATAAAAGTTTAATAAATTTATCATTCGATAATTGGTTTGAGGGTGATTGACACTTAACAACTGGTAGGGAAAATCAGAGTTCAATCATCCGCAACTGTTATTAGGAGAGAGTTGAAATCACTTGATGTTAGAATCAGCTCTCAAACTAGATTCAGCGGTCAAGTGGGCCGGATGTTGGTGGTGAAAAAAATGATAAATTTTTTTTGGTATTAAAGTTTGATAAATTTAGATGATAAAAATTTGTTGCAAAAGTTTAAACTATAACTTTTACTTAAGATATGACACAAAAAAAATCTTATTGTAAATAGTAGCAACAAGTGAGAAAATTAGAAATCGATTAATGTGTTAATTTTCTGCAACTAAAAAAAAAAAATCAATGGTCTAAATTTATTTATAAAAGGTTTAATTTATAACTTTATATATATATATATGTCACTAATTTTTAATTTTTACTTATTGACAGGTGAGAAAATTATCTTTAGACTAAATTTTACCATGCCTACAAAATTTGACCTCTTCTCATTTCTTTCTTGGGAAAAAGCCCTAGTAAAATAATGTTGACCAACCTAGCTACATAGTCGACGACAGTGGGAGTAGGCAACATCAATTGTGATTTCCCCATGCAAGTTATTTTGAGCAATGAGACAGATTCTCCATCATGTCACTATGAATGGAAAATTAGGGGTTTATGGGTATTCACTAGTCACTATGTATGCATGGGAATTTCCAAATAGCTCGAGAGTTTATAGCCATTGATGTAGGGGGAGGCGGGGAGCTAATAGCATTCAGTCAAAGCTGGAAAGTAACGCAAATTCAGGGACAAGAAGGTGGCAGGACTAAAATTATTTAAAAGTGATGAAATGAACATTTATTTAACAAACAGTATATCAATTACAAACACCAGTAGCAAGCAACTAGATAAGGACCACGATTGTTTATTGTAATAAAACCGCGCAGTTTTACACAGTTTTAAATTGTAGTTATTGATTATAATTAACTATTATTAATTTCAACTACCAGTTTTAGATCAGACAGCCAATATAAGTAATCACGGATATGCTCTCTTTGCAAGATTGTTAATTTGTGGAATCTGGGACATTCTGCTTGGTCTCGCTTAGCGAGACTGTCTCGCTTTGATCTCACTTTTTGTACTTTCTAAGTCGTGTTGCTTTGTCGTCGCTTAGCCAACAACTCATGCTAAAAATCATTACTTCTCATTCCAAAATTTATTAAATCCAAATTTACCTACAAATGTGTTGAAATTAGGTAGAAATAGCATAAATGACTAATTTTCTAATTAAAACTAATTAATATTTACAAGTAGTTGGGTTTTTTTTATATGTAATTGCTTTTACAACAAGTCAATAAGTGACTGATATATATGCAAAATTATCGTTCTATAGCACTTATCATTAGCACACTATATGTTTAGTTTGATATCTCCACCACCAATTTATGTAAACCAAATGAAAATGGACAATTCTTCTTTAGGATACTATGAAAATCTTGAAATCAATTGCACACTCATTTTAAAGATTTCATAAACAATATTTTATAAAATAAAGTTCATTTAATTATTTTCGTGCTCTAGAAAAAAGAAGAAATTACTTAACAAAAAAAATTAACAGAAATTTGTCTCATTTTTTTTATAATAAAAAATTGAATTATAAGGAGTACAAGGAGTACTCAACCCTTACAATTTAAAGAGAAAAACTAGTGCTATATGTAAACACTTTATATGGTTATTACACCAATTAGAAAAATCTAAATCCACATGTGTCCCTACTTGACTTATAAACCAGAACCATGATATATAAATAATATGATCTACTAGTTTCGAAACATTCATATAATCTTCTCTAAAAACAATGTTATTTCGCAGTCGCCATATGCTACACACTATGCTAACCAAATTATATTTTCAACTCTTTTAACATGCTTGCCTTTGAGAAATTTGTCTCATGAAACTCGTGAAAATTGTGTTATTTGTATTCCTTTAGAGTGTCTGTATTTATCAATAAATTAATGTCACTTAATGAAAGAAAACAACACTAGAAAATTTGTGCAATAATACCTATAATTGACCAAAAGACTTACTATTTCAAATTTATAATAATAATCATTATATTCTACAACAATGCTTTCACCAGCCTTGCTACTGAATTTTCGCAAGGCTACAAAGTTCTGAAAGACTCAAATTCTGAAAGAAAAATCTCGTCTTTTCTCCTATAACAGTCGTCTGTGCAAAATACCGGCCAAGAGAAGATGGCAAAACTCAGAATATTTTTATGAAAAATAATAACTTCTAAAATCTTACATATAATTGTAGTTTACATTCATCTTATTTATATTTAGGGATAATATATAGTGTGTGTGTGCGTGCGCGCACATTATTTTAATGTCATAGCTAGTTAGCGTGCATGAAACTCCACTAGCTAAAACAAGCATATACATATAGCTAAAACAATTATATAGAGGATTCGTTCTCCAAAGTCATGAAGTCACATTTTATGACTATTGTATCCAGGTGTTTGACTTTGTAAATCACATTTCGAACGACAATGATAATTATAGTTCCTGTTAATTGTCTTCCTTGGAGTATTAACAAACCCTATTATATTCTTTCTTTTATTTTAATTTCCATATTTAATAATTGAGCATTGACATTCGTGTTATGTTGTCCAAATTAATAATAATAAAATGATGCAAGTATAACCCAGAGAATATTGGAAATGGCTAAATCCATAAATATTTATTTTATATATATTGCCACGTGAAATCAATAAAAATGTCGCATATTTTTTGGACATTCCTGCCCACTCCTTTACTTTGATTTTTTAATACAGCTACTCATTCCAATAAAATTTTCTTCATAAGTAGAGTTTGAGATCTAATCTTGAGTTCTTGATCATTTATTTAAAAAGGTCTAAATCTCTTACACTTGAATTAATTTATAGTTAACTAAGACATTGTGTTAAGTGATTAGTAAAAAACTCTACCCATAACGGTACCAACACTTCTTTCAGCGGAGGTGCTTTTGAGGGGCCATTTTTGTGGTGTTGTGTTTTCTTGTAGTTTATTTGTCTGTTTGCTTTCATATATTTCCTTAGTCATTGTTAGATTATGATAGAGTGTACTTCTGGTACCTCATTATCTTCTGAACAATTTGTACTCATTTTGTTTTTATTTTAATATATTATATATTTACCATTAAAAAAAAAAAACCGGTACCAACATTTATTGGAGGCGATTGCACTGGTACCAATCACCAAAGAGCTATATTCTTGACTTTTTGTATTGGGAGAACAATTCTCGGTTAGTTCTCTTTATAGGTTTCTATATAATAAATTTCTTCCGCCATCTCCGACTCTTTTGAATAGGGCCGAAAGGTTCCTACGCCAAGAGAACACCCAAGTTGGATATACACACACACACACTTGTTGCTATTAAAAAAAAAAACTCCTCAAAACAAAACGTTCGAAAAAATCGAAGTTCATTTCAAATTGTTCAGAGAACTTGAGTTCAATTAAATTCTGTAAAAATAATTATTGGGCATAATTTATTTATCCGTCCAAAAACCATAAGGTTTATGCAAAAAGAATAGGAATTAATCCTTTCTTGGTCACATACATTAGTAAAATAATGCTTGATAGTATAATTGTTTTTACATGTACAATGTGTGCATATAATGTAGTCGTCTATAATTGTACTTATAATTTTATTTTTATTTTTTTGTAATAGTAAGTACCTTAGACAATTTCAAGTCGTCAACATCAATTTTGTCCTTTCAATTTTAATGCATGCCCGTATATTGTCCTAGATAACAAGGGTACATTCTGTAAGTGACCAAATCCACACATGAGGTGTTTATTTTATTATGGTATGGAAGCATGGGCGCATATAACAGATTATTACAGGATCAGTGACAAAATTTATGTGTCATACTTTTATTATATGTACAAATTAGCTTCTCCTCTTTATGATTCTTTAAGTTGGAATGCCAAATTTTCAATTCTTAATGCTCTAAAATTAGCGAGATGCTCTCCTTAAGATCAGGAAGCATACATATTATTCGGTTTTGAAATCATAAACTCTGCTCAAATCATAAAACTTACATGTACGACCAAGTCAACTATTTTAAAAAATCTTATTTTCAACTACAACATAGCCAAATTAATTAATTTTTGTTCTAAAGAGTTTAGTGGTATGTTGGTTTAAGAGGAAATCCGAACGGAACTGAACTGTTTTCAAAATTCATAATAACTGAATCGAAGAACTAAATCGTTTGTTTTATGACCGAACTGAATTGTTAAAATGGTTTGATTCTATAGTTTTGAATAGAACCGTAACTAACTATTAGAAAATTAAAATTTACTATTCCATATCTAATTAAATTGTTTTTAACTGTATTGTTATTATTAGTACCATTGGAAAAAAATATATAGAAAAACCAAAATCAAATCGATTACTAGGACTTTTTAAAATAAAAATCGATTTGAACCTTTAAATTGAACCGAACCATTTAAATAAAATTCGATTTGAACCATTAAATTGAACCGACCATTTAAATAAACAAAATTGAACTGATAATCATGAACATAATCAAACTGTTTAACCGTCTAATTTTAGTCATTAGTTTAACTTTCCTAGCAATGCATTCAAAATTAAACATAAACATATAATACACTTACAACAAACTTTTTTTTGAGTGGGTTTCTACATACAAATATAAAATTTCACTTCAAATTGAGCTTTAACCTAATCAACTTTACCAAACAAATTTATTCAAAAACATGTTTGACTAAAGTTTGCCCAAACATACAAATTTTAGAAGAGCAAGCTATTAATGCTAGACGGTAATGTTTCCTAAAAAGTGTGCCTAGCTAATGGATGTTGTAATGGAATTTCTTTTAAGAGAAAGTAGGGAAAGCCCTATAGTTTACCCAAAAATAAAAGTAAATTAAAGTTGTGCCTTTTTAATATTATTATTGCTTGACTTGTTACTTAGGTATTTTATGCGTAGTAGTATTTAGCTTTATCACATATGCAGACCAAAAGACAGATTGAAAATATTCCCCCATGCAAAAGATTTAAAGTTAGATACATAAAATGTTGAAATAAATAGGTATATAACTTTAGCCTTTAGGGATAAGAAAATGACGTGAATTAGGTTGCTCTGATCTTAATGGTGGCCGGTTTGGTAATCAATTTTTGTGTTATTTTATGAAAATGGGATCTTGTAAACATAATATCTGTCAATAAATAAATAAAATTTGAAAAAAAAATCTATTTCACCAAGAATTTATATTCAAATTGTTTTAAATAATTTATTCTCATGTAAAATTGATTTTCTTTTTGAATGGAAAAATAATTATATTATAAAAAACGACAAATGTACAATAGAAAATTCATAATACAAAGGGTACTATGAATACACTCCACGAACATCTAACATGCTATAACACATATAAGCAAAAGGACACAATTACAACAACAAAAAAGACACCTTTAACCTCCGACCACAAGAAGATCCAAAAGCTCCTCAGAAATAAAGGTGAAGATCAACCACCGAGAGTCAAATACAAGATGCTTCCAATCAACCAAACCTCAGGAAGACCCAGTTCCACACCCCACCAAAATTGATCGATTCCAACAAAAAATAGGGTGCATACCCCACTTATAAAAGGAATAGGGAATGTTAGGATTTTTACCTAGAAATCATTTCCAAGATAAACGCTTCACCCTTTTGACCAAACACTCAACATAAAATGTTCCTTCCGAAATCAGGACACCATTTCGCGAGTTCCAAATAATCCACACAATAATTTATCAAATTAACGGTCATCCCAATCTATTTTTTCTACTTAAAAATAGGAAAAATTGATTAATTGACTTATCATTTGAGAGAACTTGAGTTGAACTTTTTGTGAAAATAATTATTGATTAGATTTTATTTATTTCGTTTCCAAATTCTAAATTATCGGGACATATTCCCCTTAGCAACCTGAAGTTAACATAAAAAAAAGGCTAAACTACATATTTGGTCCCTTACGTTTATTTTAGGTTTCAATTTGGTCCCTTACGTTTAAAAAGTTTCAATTTGATCCCTTACGTTATCAACGTTTGCAATAGTTGGTCCCTTTCGTCAGATTTCACTGTTCCACTGTTTCAATTGGACACGTGTCCAGGTGTCCACGTGTCAATCCACGTGTGCAAACCGTATGCTACGTAAGCAAACCGTCTACCACATGTGCAAAAACTGACGGAAGGGACCAAATTGAAACCTAAAATAAACGTAAGGGACCAAATTGAAACTTTTTAAACATAATGGACCAAATTGAATCTTAAAATAAACGTAAGGGACCAAATGTGTAGTTTAGTCAAAAAAAAAAAAAAAAAATCATTGATTAAATTGTAATTTTTTTTCATTGTCAATAAAGGAGGCAGAAAAAGAATAAGACCTTCCGATAATGTACTTTAGTTTTGGGAATTACTAAAGCTCTTTAGTTCTCTTTCATTTATTATTTTTAACAAAGAAAACTAATGAGTAAGAGAGCACAAGAAGCAAAGTCATTTCCAAAGTGATATTAAGAAACAGGACAGAAGTGGGGCCAAAATGAAAAGTGAGTATAAATTACTTAGAGATTGGAATAGAGACAGCTGTTGGAGACCATATACATGTGTGTTAATTTTGGACTTTCAGTTCATAAGAACAAGAATGTTGAATTGAAATTCTTTTATTATATGAATTATTTTGCAGTGCATAGAGAAACACAACACAATGGATTGGAATGGAGTATTGAATATATTTCTCTAACTATGCTATGCTATGAATTGAATCTTTATTAATTTCAACTTGGAAGAGTCAGAAGGTAAAGGTAGGGTCCTGCAGAATCATCGGAGACTTTCATTCCCCAATATATTCTTTTTATTTTATCTCTTTCTTTATCTATTTCCCTCTTAAGATTTGAGACATATTAATCTAACATTAGGCAATTGTCAAAGCATACTACTAGTACTAATAATTAAATATCAATATTTAAGATCAACATTTAGATGAGCTGATACGAATTAATTCTATACGATTTCTGATTTTGATATGTAGTAGCATTAAAATTTTTATGAAAAGTTATCATCCATTTGGATACCAAAATGCTTGAAACATTAATTTTTCAATTGCTTTTAGAAGATACCTAATTTATGTCAAAAAATTAAATATTAATTTTTTTTTTCTCGATTTTCACCACCAGTTGAATCTGGTTCGGGGGTCAGTTCTGGCATCAAGTGGTTCCAGTCCCCTCCCGATCGCAGTTGCGGGGAATCGAACCGTGGTCCTCCCTATCAAGGTAATGGTTGACCTTATTAAAAATTTGAGAGAGCATAGAGTAACATCCATTTGTGAGATTCATCTTATCAACTGAACTAACTTCTGATGTGTTTTTTCTTATGAGATCCTCTAATAGCTTTTATTGCACTAAAATTTAGCAAAATATAGTATTGCATAATATTTCAAAAAAATGTAAAATGAACACTAACTCAAAAAATGAATTAGAAAACATTTTCATAGTGTAAATAAGTCGATATTTTGTTTATTGAAGTTTAAGACAGTCGAGACTCGTTGCTGACCGGGAACAAACCTTAAGATCAAAGAACGCTTAAGAATGTAATTACAAATTATCCACTAAAAGAATCCAAATGACTTGATTTTTTATTTGAACATTTTTTTTTCTTTTACCACCATTTTAATTTGATTCGGGGGCCAGTTCTGACATTAAGTGATTCTAGTCCCCTCCCGATCGCAATTGTGAGGGATTAAATTGTGGTCAATATCAATCACCACTGAATCAACTAACGATTAATAACATTTTTTATGCTTTGATGCCAACATTCATCATTAACTTCTTTTTTTATTCTTTGATGTCAACTTAATTTAGATTGCTTGATTTATCATGTGACGATTTTGCACTTTTTTTTGTTTTGTGATCTAAACATTATGTTAAGAGATTATTACTTTTATAATTTATAAACTGACCATTATGTAAATGATTGTTAATACAATGACATTTTAGATTTTGTCACACACCCTTTCTCTTTCACACATGACTTCCGGGAATCTAGCTTCTCATCAATCTTAAAATCTATTAATTCCACCCTTCTTACATGAATATGATTCCTTATGTATACATCTTTAATTAATTTTATTAAATAATTTGTCCTTCCAAACAACACTGAAAACCATCTTTCTTTTATTCTTACAAAATTCACTATACATTCTCATATCCCAACAAACAAATACAATTCTGTTTTCCCTTCTTTCTTTTGACTCTTATTCTCATCATCACTCAATTATTGCTTTTAAAGTTCTTAATACCTTCACACTTTAGTATAAGACAACGTGGCAGGTGCATGTTGTTAATCTCTCTCTCTCTCTCTCTCTCTCTCTCTCTCACTATTACACAACAAACAAACACAGTCAGCCAGCATTCGTGTTCTGCTTTACTTTGTTCTGTTTTTGTACACTTTATTTCCTTTTACATAATGTTTCCATAGGCACTTTCTTGGAACAGTTATTTTCAATTTGTGGCTTCATATAATACATGGTAAAAAAGAACTAATCCTTTTTTCAATTTTGGACTATTGTGTTTGTCACACACTTTAATTTTTTTTCCTTTCTTTCACCTCATTAGTGCCTCACATGAGGGGACCAATGTTAAATTTGGGTTACTTTTTTTTTTTCCCTATGCTATACATCAGATTCAGAATGTGTGTCTCTGTGATCTTGTTTTATATTATGTCTTTGATAAGGAAAGTCAATTCTTACCTATACAATCAATATGTATGGTTTCATTAATTTAACAGTTGCTTTCCATTGGTACATCCACATCTATAAATGAAAAAAATAATACTAATACACGTACTCTCTAAGAGTTAATCGCTTTATTATATATATTTAAGATAGTTAGTTATACATGAATGAAAGACAAACATAAATATGGATCAGGTTTTATCAACATTGTTGCTATTGTTGTTGTTGTTACTGTTCGTGAATATTAGTCGTTAAGGATTAGGTTTGTAGGTTCATATCGAATTAAATGAAGGAGGAGAGGGGGCATAATATCGAGCTTGAGGAAGGAGGATGTGGGTTTGAATCTAATGAAGAAGAAAGCGGTAGTTGTGGTTTTCAACGTTTCACAGTTAATTTGAAAATTAAATATGAGAATCAGAAGGATAGTAGAAAGGTTTTGCATATAAGAGGCCTATTCCATGATTAGTTGCACTATCTTTGAATCGATTCCTCATTGTATTGTTAACTATTTGATGAATGAAATAAATTAAGTTTGCTCTTGTCAAAAATAAAATAATAATAATAATAATAATAATAATAATAATAATAATAATTTATAAGAGAACATATATGTTATGCGTTGCAGAAAAGAAGCTATACTATATGAGAACGGTTTTGAGCCGTTGCATTAAGGTTTATAAATTTTTTATCCTACGACAACAAATTGGGATGACGGTTGTCTTTGGTACCCTACAATAAGGGGTTTTTTGGCCTTCAAAAAATTAAGCGTTGTGGTAGAGTCAAAATGTTCTAGTGCATGCCACAAATTGCGCCGTTAATCTTTTTTGAATAACATAATTAATCCTCTTAAAAATAATATCTATAGGCCTAAGAGACACAACATTACAATGCATGATCCTTTTAACTCTATGCAAAAATGTAAAACATAAATGGTATAAAAGCATACATGTTAATTGTCAAAACAAGTTTTCATGTTTAATTTGAGTATTTTGCTTAAAGTGGTTTTGAATTGAAGACAACCTATTCAACAATTGAGAGGGTGAAAAACAGCTCAAAGAGACCCATTTTAGTAAGATGGAGATTCCAAACTTGTCAATGGTGGCATATGGTATTTATCCTGACCATTCATGTCTTATATGGGGGCCCATTATTGTCATTTCAATAAATTATGCTTTCTGGGTGTCTCAATTCTGTAACTCCACATTTATTTGTTGCTCTCAAACCATGTCAATAATACTAAATCATCTCTCCCCCTCTCAATTGACCACTGCTAAATAGGAGTAGTATATTCCCCATAATTGATCCAAAATGGATAATACTCTCTCATTATTTTATTTTTTTTATAAAAATAGAAAAATGAAAAATTCGTATTAATTCAAGTGCACTAATGATAATTTACGATCACATCAAGTTTATAAGAAAAAGAAAAATGCTATTTAGTAAGAATTTTGGTACGTAAGAAAGAGAAAACTTATATGTGGTAATATTTGATTAGTTAAATTATATTCACTCCCTCTTCTATGTATGGTTATCTATGAAAGCCTTGATATGCGACACGATACTGATATCGATACGATTTTTTTTTTAAAAGTGTCTATCCGATATTGTCGTGATACATTATTTAAAAATTAAATTTAAAATTAATTATATAAATGTACAATATATAAACATGACTAAAATCAATAATATTAATAATGATAATTTTTTTGAAAGACAAATAATAATAATAATAATAATAATAATAATAATAATAATATTAATAATAATAATAATAATAATAATTATTATTATTATTATTTATTTTTTTTGAAGAAATTATTATTATTATTATTATAAATTCAATAGTTCATTGTACAAGAAGTACAAACAACCTAATAAGCTTGCCCAAAAGCAAAACAGTTTCAGGCTCAATATATAAGGGTCAAAATAAAGATTTAACCGATACTTTTTCGATACAAGTATCAGGACATATCGGACGCGTATCAGATATTTTTTTTATTTAAAAATAAATATTCAACCATACCTTTCAGATACGATGATTGGGACGTATCGAACGAGTATCGGTACCGAGTACGTATCAAACATGATATACTTCACCATTTTTAGAGTATCGAAGCTTCATAGATGGTTATCCAATCTTTGATTGGTCAAATTCCCTACTTTTATAGATTCTTCTATTTCTTGTGTAAATATTTATTACTAAATAGCAATGTTCATAAGAAAAAGTAAATAATTTTTTTTTATGTATTATTAAAACAGGAGTGAGCATATTTCTACTAAATAATTAGCTTAGTGATCGGACCAGATTCTCTATCAATTTTGCACCTTAAAATATCAGAAAAATAAAATAAAATTTGGCAAAGTATATTATTATTATTAATTATGGATTTTAGTTCTTCTTGTACTTATAATTAATAATAAAGCTTTTGCCCTTTAAAAAAAATATTATTAATTATGGATGTCAAAAGAAAAAAATGGACCCTCTTAAGGTCCACCTAAAATCTTATGTATGATTTTTCATCAATATTGCTTCAATTTCTTTAAGACAAAACCGTATTTGTAATATTCTAAAATGAGAGACCCAAAAACTTTTGTATTGTACTAGATTTTGGATATAAAATTTGAGCACTCTGACAATAATAAAATAAAAAGAAAAAAAATAAACAATATGTACCTTTTAAATAATGTGTATTTTTTAATATTTGTATCTATTTAAGTATCTGTGACACCTTATTACAAATAATTAAGTTTTTAGCAACATGGATCAATTCACAATAGCAATTCCATAAAAAATCTACTCTTAATCTTTATAAATGAATATAAAAATTTGTAAGAAAAATCATGCAACACAAAAACCTCATAGTATATTCGTTGCACATTTTTTACCCTTAAGAATCGATGATATATATAAAAAAGGCAACATATATATGCAGTTGAATTGCATGACGGTTCACTATCACTATTGGGGTAGATTTATTTTGAGCCATATGCATTTATACACACATATATAGTTGCAGTGACATATCATTAATTTGGTTAACATATGCCATAGGGTATTGGGACCCTTTGCAGTATATAATTCCCCTTAAGAAAAGAAATTAAATATCTTTAGACTAATGTCCAAAACTTAGAATTGGACAACTCCTGATGACATTATCATCGATAGTACTAATATATAGTGAATGTCGTGACTATGAAATTATACAACTATCAATTTATTTTTTTAAAAAAGGACAAATATTAGGACGATTCCATTCATCTTCTTTGTTTTTTTTTTTTCTTTCTTAATTTTTCTCAATTTTTTATTTACTTATATGTATGTAGTGTATAGTACTAGTATTTGTGTATGGACTTCTTGCAAAAGTCAATGATTGCATGAATATAGAAAGCGAAAGCTCAAAACTGAATTGAAAATGGTATATTGGTGGTGGTTGGATGTGGGGTATATTATTTTTAAATTACAAATTTACTAAATCACATGTCTTCATAAGACTCAATTAGTCATATATGTTCAGACATATTATATGCTTAATTATACTAATGCTTAAAATAAACTATACGTAGTACTATTAAAAAAAAACAAATTTTATAAAAATGCTCCTTTGATATTTTGTTGATACTGCGATGGACATTTTTTTTAGTCATCTAATTCTTAAAAGAAGGGATTTAGTCATCCATAATTTAGTTACAAAGTAAGTAAAATCTCTAAAAAAAATCGTATAACATTTTTATTTTTTTGACGTAAATTTTGATACTTATATATAGTTGAAGATTTAGATATGCAATTACGGTTAATAAGTTGGTCTTTACTTAAATGTTGATTGTAAAGATTACTGAAATTCTTCAAATTGAAATTCAAATGTCCCCCCCACAACTGCGATTAAAAGAAAATTGAAATTACTTGATGTCAGAACTAACCTCTGAATCAAATTAAATTGATGATGAAAAAAAAAATCGAGTGTTCCTCCAAATATATGATATGGGCTCAAATTTGACTTTATAACAAACACCATAGTAATTTTTAATTTATTTTATAAGATCAAACAGTACCATACTCTCATAATCTTATTGACCTTTATAGTTTATATTATGATCCTTAAATTATTCTGCGCATAATGCGGATACAATAAAACCAATTTGTTGTACAGACTACAGAGTATGACACGAGTTTCTGTATTTTACTTAAAGTATGGCACCAGCTTGAATGGTCAATACTCAATACAAAGAGCTTATATTGTCCAGTGATCTTACAGTCCCCTTTTTTTTTTTTTTTTTTTTTCTACACTTATAGACATTTTTAAAATCAATCTTTTATTCAAAATCAAAGAAAAAAAATAAAAAAATAATCTTTTATATGAATCTTGAAATCGTTTTTAAATATTTTTAAATTTTAAAATATTTTCTTAAGTTTCAAAAAATAAATAAATATATAATATTTTCTTTTAAAAATACATTCTTCCTTTAACAATGACTGACCAAAAAAAAAGTACAAAAGGAATTTTCACTAAAACAAAAAAAAAAAAGTATAAAAAGAATATACACTGACAATATTAAATAATTTTACACTGTCAATAAAAAAAATTTATGTTTTTCACTACATCATCGCTACTTCATTCCACTTTTTTATATGACAAGAAAAATGGAATCATTTTTGTTGATTGTCAATATAAAATTAATTTATTTTTTATGCTTTTTTTTTTGGTACATAGAATAATTGGCAAAGTAAATATAAGAAATTCTCACACAAGTGAGAGAACCGGGGTTCGAACCCCGGTCATGACGTCCATACCTTGCAATTTCGGTAATTTTTACCAATTGAGCTAGGACTTATAGGACTTTTTATGCTTTTCTTTAAACGGAAGTGATGGAGTTTACGAAGAAAGCCGTTAACAAAATCCATGAATAAATCCTACAGGTGAATTTTAGTGATTCTAACCTGAAATTAACTCATCATCTCTCTTTGAAGATAAAATTGTAAAATTAATATCAAATGTCAAACAAATTTAGTAATATATGAACTTTTTTAATCTTCGTAATTTTTTTCAAATGAGTCATATACTTTGGATTCTCAACAAGATTTGAATTGTCGGAGGTTTTTTTTTTATAAGCAAAAAGTTGAATTATAAGGAGTACAAAAGGTATTCAACTCTTACAATTTAGAGACAAAATCCCCAAAGATCAACCAAATCAAACCACTCCAATGGATGTTTACACTGATCGAAGAAAGTAACATTTGCATTGAACTCTCCCTGCCCTATATATGAACCAAAACCAAACAATATATATAATTTAATCTAATAGAGAAGAAACATTAAGGGATTCTCCTTGAAAAATGTGTTGTGCCTATATTGTGCCGAATTTATCTTTTCACTCCTAGCTAGATTTCGGACTGTTTAGTTTGAAAAAGCAATTATCACCTGTTGCTTACTGCAGGGAATAGTGATTACGTGGACATCATAAATATGGTTCTCTCTTATAATGAAAATGTTTTTCTTTAAAAGTTAATCAAAATAGCTATTTAATTTTTGACATGAAAATGAATAAATTACATGTAAAAATATCTAAAATATCCGCAAAAAAAAAAAAAAAGAATAAATAACTAGAACATAAAAATGAGATGAATAAAAAGAAGAACATAAATAATTTTTAGAGTCTAAAAGAAAGAAACCCTAATAATCGATATAAAATAAATCATATTCAATGATTGTTTGATTCATATAAAATTTATATTTGAAGAAACATGTCAATTGCTTGTGGCTAAAAAATACCACTCTACGCATTTTTATAGAAAGCTATATATTTCGAATGTATGAAATTCCATTTTTTTTTCTATATAAACAATATTTATCTATAGCCATTGTTAAAATGTCATAAAGAATTACTCATTCAACATAACATAGTGATGGTGGTTGGGAGCGCATTTGAAAATGAAGATGGTACGAAACTAGTGACGTATTTACATGGCAAAGGAAAAAGAAAAAAAAAAAACTCTCAAGAATAAAGAATCATGAGTTTAATATAGATATACTGACGGTGTAAAATAATTTTACATGATTATTTAATAAAAAATTATCATTTTATCATATCATATCAAGAAAATGAAGTGAAATGCCGAAAAATATAATTGATATCGGTTGACATTTTAAAATTATTTTACATTGTCGGTGATATTTTTTTATGTCATGAATCAATATATATTGAATACACTAAAGATCCTTTAGAAGTACTTTTCAAGAACGTAAAGACCATCACTTGTAAAAGGTAATACCATTCTAAGGATGTAAGAAAAGGTAGATGGGGGATCACCAAAAACTATATCAAAGTATGAAAAGAGCATTAATTTCTTGAGATGAGACGTTTCAGAATGAATTATTGCCAATTAAAGAGTGAAAGATGGATGTTAGTGTCATGTGGTTTGGTTGCTCATATTAAGCTTCAAAAAGGCTTAATTATATATTTCTTTCTTTTATACTTCTTTTTGAGTTGTGGTTTGATTTAAATATTTGTTCAAATCATACATTTGGGAGAGCATAGGGGTCGGATGACCATACTATAATTCAATCTTTTCTATTTTCATACTCTTTGATTTTATGTGGCATATGGTACTTGGAAATTCTACTTTTTTCTTTATTTAAGTTCTTTTAAGTTGTCAACTCCCACAAGAAAATGCGGATGCCGAAAGACACACTTACATAAATATATTTTTTTTAAAGTTTAATAGATCTTTTGGTCCTTGTATGTTCGCGTTTTTTTAGTTTTAATCCATGTATCTTATTTTATTGCAAATATGTCCCTGAATGTACAAATTTTTTTGGTTTTAGTCCATAAAATCAAAATCCGCAGGAAAATCTGAAGAAAAATATCCACGAAAACTGCAGATTTTCCTGCGGATTTTGACTTTATGGACTAAAACCAAAACAAATTATACATTCATAGACTTATTTGCAACAAAACAAGATACATGGACTAAAACCAAAAATTCGCGAACATATAGGGACCTAAAGATCTATTAAACATTTTCTTAATTTTAACATCTACAAAATATTTACATTCACAATCAATCAAGTTATTTATAAATATCAAAGTTGCATTCAATCTTAAATTCACAATCAATCAAATTATTTATGTAATTTTTATTTCTTAATTATTTCTATTTTATTTTTATGCCCTTCTTCATTCAATAGTGAAATATTTTCGCACAACAATATACTTTTACATGCATGTTTGGTGTAGCGGCCATCCAAAGTACTCTAACCCATGTCAATATACACAAAAATTTATTGTGATTCTTGAATAATGAGCTATCAAGTTAGTTAACTCACGATCAATATAGTATGATATAATTGGTAGATATTTGGGATTCTTAAGATTCATTATATTTCTCCCGCATTTCATTTTATGTCATCTATTTATGTTTGTTCAGACAGATTAGAAGAATATTAGTAACACTAGTTTCTAACCAAATTTAAAATGATTTATGGCAACCAAAAAATCTCACAAATAAAATGACTAGGCAAAAAATCTTCACAATATTAAACTTTAAATCAGTTGCTATTTGTAGCCTAAAAAATCATTAAAAAAATATCAAATATTTTTTGCGACAATTTTTTTATTTATTTTTTGCTACCAAATATGACCACAAATCAATTGGAAAGAACAAAATTTCATTTTGATGCCATTAAATGGTCACACAACCCTTTGGGTTGAACTAATGGTATTGGCTTGAGACCTGAGAATATCCTTCTCTTAAGGTTTCATGTTTGATTCTTACCGGTACCAATTTGGATGGATTAAATTAGCTTTTTTAAAAAAAACAGTCGCACGGTGTTTGCCAAAAGTTTTCCAATAATCTGACATTTGTGGCTTTGTGTGAGTGTGCAACGTAGGGATGAAAAAATTATCCGCACCTAAAATCTACTATGGGCACAGATTGTATAACTTAATGGATATCGGCAGATAAAATAAGTTGATATTTCAATTATCCGTATTTAATGAATATGAACACGGGTTTAATACTATCTACTCCCGTGGATATTCATACATGCTAAATAATTCGTAAAATTACTTAAATATTCTTATTTAAATATAAATTATAATTTTTTTTGTATGAAAATAATAGTATCTAAGTTCTGGTAAATTTGACATTTGTGACCGTTTTAATTGTTGGGAAAAATCGGAATAAAGAAAATAAAAGAACACAATCAACGACACAAGAATATAACGTGGAAACTCCAAAACTGGAGAAAAAAACCACTGCAGTTGTCTAATCCAACAATCAGAGAATAAACACTATATGAAAATTGTTAAAACATATAGACTTTTGTAAACCACCCCATAATCTCAGAACATCCACACTCTCCGAAATAAATATTTGAAATACATCTCAAATACTCTAAAATAAGAGCATAAGATAAAAAGAATCAAACACAGATATAAACTTAAAGTGTTTACAAGTGCTATTACTTTGTGTGTTAAAATAAGAAAATTGAAGTCTCTATATATAGCATTGAGCTTCATCATCATTTACTTCTCTAAACAATGCGAGACTTCTCAAATATAATTTTCTTAATATTTTTTTCTTCATTAACAATGTAAAACTTACATTGTAATCAACCCAACAATAACGCCATAAATTTCTATTTCATTTCCTATATATTCACACTTCATTTTTTTCATCTTCCTTCTTTTCTCACTTCCTTTCTGTTTTAAATTTTTTTATCTTAAAAAATAATGAAGCTTTTAATTTTTTATTATTAAAAATCTGGGAGATTTGATGTGGTTGCAAACCATCACAATATTATTTCAAAATCACATACTTTTGGTGGCAGTTTCAATCATGACAAAAATATAGATCTTCATTTTTTTTAATTTTATCTTGAGATTTGAGAAAGGTTCAAACCCTATAAATATTTTTTTTTCTTCTTCTTATATTTGGGGCTTTTCATAGCAGTAACCTAAAGTCCTAAACATTGATTTTTTTTATTCTTTTTTATAAAAAATCGATTGCTAACAACCATAAACTTTTTTCTGCCAAAACGACCACTTATTTAGGACTATCTGAATTGCTAGAAATGTCTTCGCTTAGATGAAAAACAATTATGCATTATATACATTTATGGTAGTTTAAATTGTTAGAAATAATATAAAACCATTGATGTGCCAAATCCTAACAGCTTAAGCTTTTGGGATAATTGGTTATTTGACATGGTATCAGAGCCTCTATGACTAAGTGGTCTAGGGTTCGATTCCCGCTCCTCTCACTTTCTAATTAAAAGTGGAATTTAAGCATATGGTAGGTGGCCTATGCATTATCCACGCTTCAAGGCCAAGTGGGCTCTTGCGTGAGGGGGCGTGTTAGAAATAATATAAAACCATTGATGTGCCAAATCCTAACAGCTTAAGCTTTTGGGATAATTGGTTATTTGACATAAATGGCTACAAATATTTGTGTCTAGGAATATAATTTTGACTTGGAGTACCCTACAAGAAACACAATTGTTGTTCTAGCCACTTTAAAGTAGGCAAACATTTCACGTGGCCACAATTAATAATGGTGAAATAGATTGAACTTTTTGAGCACTTTAGGGATCTTATAGTTTGGATGTGAGCTTTTCGTGATGAAAGATTTGTTTAGTTATGATTATAGTCTTCAATGATTTTATGGACTTCTATTAGAGAGCACTACCTTTAATAACATGTGTTCTAAACTAGACTAAAGCTCGTAAAGCTAATATTCTAACATACACTATTCTCCATTGATCAATGATTCCTCCACATGCAGGTTCAATGTCCTCTTTTGTTACGTTATATATAGCGGATAAATGACCTCTGTCATTAAATATTCATTCTCATCATTCTCCTACACATACATTGTATATTCATCTTCCAAGTACACACATTTTATTCATCATTTCATAATTCATATATACCCATCTTAAAATATTAATAATTTGAGCGTTGAAGTATTAACATTCCTATAGGTACTCGACTTTATCGTACTTGAACTCATAACCATCATCACCAAATGAACTTGAACGATTTAGTTCTGCTTGTTCAGAGCAATGAGCATTTGCAAGATTTAAGAGGGAGTAGTTTAGTGCTCAAGACTTCATCAATGTAGCTATATATAAACGGTGTGTAATTTGTTATGAAAAATGACATTGTAGAAAAATAACAAAAATTCATATTGAGTTATTGATACATAATATATAGTGTCCCTCATTTGAAGACTTAATATGTGTTTTAGCTAAACAAATTTACCACATACAACTAGATGCTAAACAAAACGATAATATATCACCAATAATAGGTTGACCAAATGGTTAGAGATGTGTGGCTTTTAAGCAAGTTATCACTAATCCGATCTATGACCATTGCGAATGAAAAAATTTGATTAAAAAGAGAAAAATTTACCTTTTCTCCGGTGGAGATTTAGCACCAAAATGGACAAATAACCGTGACCCTTACATTTATGCAAAATGAAACATTGGTTTGTATGGTAGGATAAAAAACTTATCTTATATTTTAAACTTATCTTTTATAATTTGAAATATTTACCAATCAATCAATGAAAACAAGTCATATGCATGTGAAATAAAAATTGAATATAATTTAATTGTTAGTAAAACATGCAAATTTACTTATATAGTTTTATTCTTATTTATTAATAAGTATATATTCTAAAATTATAAAGTGGTAAAGTAAAGCTCACCTTAATTTAATTATTATTCAATGGTGTGCATCACATAACATATTTCTTTTGTGGTAAGTACATAGATAACATTATAAAAATCCAGTCCGACATGAGAATATAAAAATTATAACAACATAAAGGAATTGTTCAATAACTGAACTTTCCCACTTAAGCAAGGGAGTATACATCGCATGATTCGCACATGACACTGCATTTTTTTGTTTTCCAATAAGTTCTTTTATTATGAGACTTCTAATACAATTTATCTAATATACTGTATATTTAAACTGATCAAAATAAAAATCGCAAATTGACTTGAAAAATTTAAAAATCAACCAAAACCAAATGTCATCGAACATGATTAAAATTTGAATTTTTTTTTTTAAAATAGTTTAAAATAGACTGAATTTTGGATTTCTTTTTCAAAATCGAATTAACCGTATTCATTTTTGTCTATAGTTTCTAAAATCAAATATTTTACATATTGCAAAGATCAATTTCAATAGAAATTAATTTTGCAAGGACTAAAATAACACAACAAGGATCAATCGCAAAACATTATACATTTACAAGGACTAAAATAAAAAAATACAATGACTAATATCAAAATTACATATACTTGCAGAAATAATCTACATAGTTAAATTTGACTTTTCGATAAAATCTTTAAAAATTAATCTTCGGTATCAAAATCACTATAAATGTAAATATCTTAATTTGTAATTGTAAGTATTAGTTCTTTCAGCCTAATAATAAGACCGTCGTCTTCAAGCCCCACAAATAGATATATTGTGTTGAATTTTTGTACTTGGGTTAGATTATTGATACATCTAGCATTTTGGATAGGTTTTAATTAATGAATTTCAATTTTTGTCAAAACAATAAATAATGAATTTCAATATATGATTTCTGTTAACAAAATAATACATATAATGAAAATGGATGTTCAAGACCTTTCACTAAATCATGAACAATACGAAGAGTACTATGATATAAGGACGGGTCATTAGCTATGAATAGAAGAACTTCTATAGCAAGCTCACGTGGAATCACATTTTGAGTATATGTGCATGACCCCATATCGGTAGCATAAGATAAAACAACTAAAACAATCGCTTTTTTTTTTGGGACACACTAAAATAATCTCTTTAAACCATTAAAAATATAAATTTTTACTTAATAAATATGTTTATGGCCCGTTTTAATTAATTTATTTTTCAGTTTATACAAATAACTTATATAATTTTTTATGTATTATTATAAGTTTATCAAGATAGTTTATGATGAAATAACTTATAAAAATACAATTTTTACTAGTTTGAACTTATTAAATAACATAAAACCTAATTTATATTGCATAAGATCAAAAATAAATTAATCCAAATGGATCATTAATAATCTATCCTTTTAAAAGCAAAAATTAATAAAATTATATTAAAAATTAATGTATCATCATAATAAAAAATTAGACTATTGATTTTACCATCAATTTTTTTGCCAAATAATTTAATGATTATACTCACACTTTAACAATCGAGAATTAGTCAAAAAAAAATCTCATAATTTAAAATCGGACCCTAGAAATCAATGTATCTGACAATAACCAACTGAATTGCATTTACAGAACAACTTTATTATTAGCTAAAAAAGTAATATTTAAGAAAATTGATTCCACTAATTTAATAAACAATTGTGTACTAAAAATCTAAAAAATTAAAACTGAAACCAAAATAGAGTAATTCTACTTTAAAAATATTATTATGTACTTTAAAAAAGGACCTCAAATTTGTTTTTTTAAAAGATATATAAGGCCTTTATATGTTGGGGCGACCTTGCCCACAAATTTATGTATTTATTTATTATAGTTTTGTTCCACATTGTGCCTAATATCAAATCATTTAATGAAATTATATTTTTTTATACTTAATTATTTTTGTTTTGAGAGTAATATATATACATGGCAAAACATTAGGTTTGAAAGAATTCTACTTTAATACATACTCCTATATGGCGTTGTTTTTCCATAACTCAATCCTACATTTTATAAATTTTTTTAGTAATTTATAAATTTCTCTTCACCTTAATTTTTCTTATGAAAAATGCAAATAAATGAAATGATGTGGTTTACAATGACATAAACATAAATATTTGAAAATTTATAAAAGTGAAATTCAATCTTAAAATTAATTAATATTTTTTCCAATTCTTATGAAATTATATCAACTTAATGTAACTCACAAAACATTGATATTGCTCTAAACGAGCAGAACTGAATAGTTAATCAGATGAGATCGATAACAGTATAACTGAAGGCGATGATGGAGCTTATGCAAGGTGGACTTAAAAAAAGTTAGTACTTCGACGTCCAATTAGTAAGTCACAACTCAAGTTGGGGGTAAATAAAAATGAGTTAAATATACGTACCTTGAAATGAACACAATAACACATATATATAGTAAACAGTATAGTAGTGGGATTAACCGTCTTAAGGGTCCCACAATGTGATTAAAATGAAGAGTGTATCTTTATGTGTATGGATCCTTTATCCGCGGTAGATAGTACACCATAGGAAACTGACATAAGTCATTTATCAGCTACGGATTGTGTGCCATAAAAGGGTGATGCGCCTTAACTTAGAACGAGAGTAAACTATGTTTGACTTATGACGTTATCGGATTGCCAACATTGTGGGTTTTAGTCTAGTCCGGACCATATATTAAACACAAAGTATTCTATCCCTTTTGGCAAAATGATAATGAATAACTCAACACATTATTTTTCATACATTCACCTGATTTATCACTGCTGAGCCTAATCACACTGCACACGCGCACAAACACTTGCTTTGCTGAGCCTAAAACCAATTAAGAATGTAAAGAGAAACAGACCAAAACCAAAAAGAACTAGGTGAACTTACACTGAATTATCTCAATAGACGAAGAGATGATTCAACCACCCACCCATAGCAAGAACAAAGGTACCCCAAAGATTTATCCAAAAACCACTTTTAAAAAGATAACTTAATTCAATCCACCAAATATTCACGATATTATTAGAGAAAATAACATCATATCACATCTTTCAAATGGACCATAACACAACATGTAAAACTAAAGCCCAATGATGTTTTAGATGAGGTTCACCTCCAAAATAACAAAACTCTAAGAAAAAGCTAATCATGTCAGGTGACATAACAAACTCCTGCCCAAATCAGTTAACAATTGAATTCTAAATGTGAAACAAAATAAAATATCCCGAGGAAAAAAAAATGGAGCGTTCTAGCCGCTAAATTATTTGATAAAAAATTAAAATTAAAACGTTAATTCTTAATAACTACCACAAAACAAAACAGACAATTTGATACTCTACATCTTGATTGTTATACAATTTTATTTTTCAAAAGCTCATTATTTATCCTTTGCTAATTTTAAAAATAATATTTCTTTTTGATTTATAGAAAAATTAGTAATATACTTAACTTCTATATTCTGAAGTAATAATATAATATTTCTAGCCAATGGAATTATTTTTGAAATATAATCATAGGTCATAAAATCTATATTCTAATATTTTTCATAGTTGTGAATGCCATTTAATTACCTCAAGAAAAAATTTAAAAAATGAATGTCATTTAACATATATAAAATCAAAGATTTCGTCTAAGTTATAATCCTACTTGATCTAACCTTAGTGATTCTATGACTTCTTGAAATTTAATTCACCTAAATTTTTTAATAAAAAAAAAATAATTAAATATATATCACATGTTTATATAACTCAAACTCTCACCTCTCTTTCTTTATTTGGATTCCTATCATATGTACTATTTTATATATTTTTTGAAGATTGTAGTTTACTAATTGTCAAAAAGAAAAAGAATGTAGTTTATTAGTCTTCATCATTCTAAGTATCAAAAAACAAACAAAAAAAAATTATAAAGTCTTCTTATCCTCTAATGGTCTGATTTGTAAATATTATTAATATTCCTGAAACATTTAAAAAATGTTTGTTTGTTTGTTTATCATTCATACGTCTCACTAGTGTCATTTTCCAAGATATACTCTCGAGGAAAACAAAACTCAAATCCACCTGTTTTCTTTTCCATACCTTTCTGGAATATTTTAATTCTTTTCCATTTCATTTCCTCTCACAAAAAAATAAAAAAAAAAATATTATTTACTAATTTCCTTCCCTTCCATTCCTTTCCATCCTTCTTCTCTCCCCTAAAAATTTCCACAACACAAGTCTCCTCTCTCTCTCTCTCTCTCTCTCTCTCTCTCTCTCTCTCTCTCTCTCTCTCTCTCTCTCTCTCTCTCTCTCTCTCTCTCTCTCTCTCTCATCAAACTTTCTTTCACTATCTCTTCTTCTTTCTCTTGACTCTCTCTCTTTTTTTGTTTGCTAAACAATATTGCTATGACTCATTCTTCTTTTTCAACTTAACTTTCTCTCTTTGTCTCTCTCTCTCTCTCTCTCTCTCTCTCTCTCTCTCTCTTTCTCTCTCTCTCTCTCCAATCTTTTTTTTTTCTTAAAATTTGTATCTTATTTTATTCAAAAGCTATAGCACAAGGTTTTCTTCTTAGATAGATATTATATAGCTAGAGAGTTAGCTAGCTTTACAGATTCTTTCCAAGGGAAAGCCTAAAAAAAGAAAACAAAGAGCAAAAAAAGTCCTTAATATTGTGTTCAAGTCTTTGAAGAACAAAAACAAAAGGATTTTGCATAGTTCCTTGCTTGTGAATATTGCACTTTAATTTCTTTCTTTCTTCTTTTTTGTTAAATCTGATTTTAATAAAGGAAGAAAAAAAGAGCTATTGTCTTTGATATATATATTTTGCAACCATCAAGGTAGAAAACTCTTTCTAAAGAAGATGCCCTTGGAAGGGATTTTCATTGAACCAACTTCAACACCACCTGATCTTTCTCTTCATATAAGTCCACCAAGCACTTCTTCTTCTTTGGCTCATCAAGTACTTAATTATGATGGTCATAATTCATCAAGTACTAATTTCATTTCTTCGAGGAATTTGGCTCAGGCTCACACTGAACTATCTCTTGGAAGAAATTTTAGTGGCGGTGTTGGAGGAGGTGGAGCTCAAGAACAATCGCAACCACCATCACAACAAAAACCACATAACCCTTACTTTTCTCACCTCCAACATCATCACAACTCTACCACTTCAACAACAACACCAACAAGTACAAGTCCTAATTCAACTCACATGAATCATATAAATTATGGTGTTTCATTGCTTGATGTGTCATCATCGTCATCAGAAGCTTTGAGACCGATTAAAGGGATTCCGGTGTATCACAACCGTTCATTCCCTTTTTTACCGGCCATGGAACATTCAAGAGAAAAAGATCCCAAGATGTGTTTATATCACCACATGCCTAATTCGCCAACACCGACTCCTTCTTCATCTTCTTCTCCACTTTCCCCCTACATCACTGCAGGAGGTTTAGATCCCATGTCGTTTTTAAACTCTAGTGGCTCTGCAGCGGCTTATAGAGCCGCTGTAGCCACAAGGTTTAATAACGAACCTTTCAAACCTCATCAATATCCATTGCACCATCATCATCACCATCACTCACACTATGCTAGTGTTGGACTCGGAGGCTCAGAAGCGTCTATGATGAGATCAAGGTTTCTACCAAAGTTACCAACAAAGAGAAGCATGAGAGCTCCAAGAATGCGATGGACGAGTACTCTCCATGCTCGATTCGTTCATGCTGTTGAGCTCCTCGGCGGCCATGAAAGTAAACATTTTTTCTTCTTTTTTTCTTTCATCACTAATTTCTTTCGAAAAATAGAATTTTTTTATTTATTAATAATATGACATTAACGATCATTCTACAATTATCTTATATGAGATTTTAATTAACTCTAATATTTGAAATTATTCTATATTATTTTTAAAAAAAATAAAAGATTTAATTTTGTTACTAGTAAGTACTTATGAGAATGAGACTATTAGGTGGGTGCTATCTATAATAAAAATAAAAATGAATTTTGTTTTATTGTTGTTTTTTGTTGTGTTTGATGTTGTTATAGGCATTTAGGCTAATGTTATTTAGATGTTGAATTTTAGGAGCAACACCAAAGTCAGTATTGGAACTAATGGATGTGAAAGATCTCACATTAGCTCATGTAAAAAGTCATTTGCAGGTAAGGTTTTTTTCTCTATCTTGGTGTATGTATATGAATTGAAATTGAAATGGGAAAAAGGCACAAAAGCCAATGAATGAATGAATGAATGAATGTGTTGGAGTGGATAGTAATTAAGTATAGTAAGCTAAGAAGGAGACTTTATCATCTGAGACGACCAGACATGACACAGTCTCTGATTATAGTCATAGAAAGAGAGAGAGAGAGAAAGAAACTGACAACAACAAAAAAAAGTCATCATTTTCCAATAATGCAACAATCTCTCATTACAACCTTATTATCAAACATCTACCTCGTGTGATTAATGTGCTTGGAAAACCAGACAATCCATATGAGATAAGATGGAGAAACAAGATAACTAGCTAGCTAGACAGAAATTAATTAACATGAATTTTTTTGGATCTAAATGAAATTTATTTAATTATTTCCCGTGAAAAAATAGCATTTATAATACTGCATCTCGTATTATCATGTGGTCCAAATTTTAAATCAGATACATTAATTTTTGTTAAGAAATTTTTTATGACTAGCTAATATTTTTATATATATGTAACATAATTATTAATTTTTGAATTGTGGAAATGTGTTTGTAATTAGTGTATAAAATGATGATTTGATAATTTTGTGATTTGTTCTTGTTAGCAGATGTATCGAACTGTTAAGACAACTGACAAACCTGCAGCTTCTTCAGGTAATTCGTATTGCTCAATCTTCAACAATTTCTTTCCCTTAAGTGATTAATCCTATAAATAAGTAGGTACTAATTTCATTCTTTCTTTTTGTCAAAAAAAAATTAAAATTCTTTCAATCTTTCTTTTTTATTTAGGAGAATGTCATCACTTGTGGGTTGTGACTTACTACCTTATTCTTTTAAGACTTTTTTTTTCACGGTTACTTTTTTATTTTACCGTATATACCCTTCTTTTTATGCTCTCTGAATTACTTACCTTTTAACTGTATATATTTAAACACTTTTAAGGCTTTTCCCTTAGACATATAAAATAAAATTGCTATAATTTTTTATTTTAAAAAATTGTGAAACTAGATGTGTGCATGCATGTACTCTAATTCTCAATTATATAATTTAATTTTGGGGTAATAATTAAAAATTAACATTTGGATTAGGCTTTTCAGATGGATCTGGAGAAGATGATGTGCCTCAAATTGGAAGCAATGGTGGAATTCGTCAATTTTCAGACCAAAGAGGGTTAACAGATCGGCCATTACAACAAGATATGGATTACTCTTCCACCAACACTTTATGGAGTAACTCATCAAGGTAACATTATTTCTTGGACACGACTCGATTTATTTCTTTGAAGCATGAATACAAATATGATATTGAAAATAATTTTTAAAAATAATGTAATTCAATGTATTTATATGTATTACAGTGTTAGTATCAGGTATCTATGCATGTTGATATATCGAAACATACTTAATCCGAAGAGTGTGCGCCTGCGCGGTTGAAAGATTGATTTACTTTTGCTTTTGCATGTATATATCACTTATTGAAATCAACATATGAATGCAAACCCACGTCCACAACACTCTTTTTTATGAAGAATAAAAAGGGTTCTTGTGGCAGCTTTTGCTTTAAACTTGTGTGTTTCATTTTCTTCTTACTTTTTCTTTCCTTTGTACCTTGGAGAATTTTTTTTCATCTTATTTATGTGCTACCTTTGGTGGATTCATAAAACAAAAGAATGCTACAACAAGACATAATCAAACGTTAATTAGTTAAGATAAAAAGGAAAGAAACCCAAAGCTTCATAATTCACTTTTTTTTTTTCTTTCTCTCTTCTCCCTTTGACTTATGTGTGTATGTTTGTCTCTTTCTACATATTACAAATTTCAATGCTTATTTGATTTATGTTTTTGTGAAAATGCTTATTTTGATCATAATTAACCATGATATTGTTAAATATATGGCTCTTGATTTCTGCACCTGTAGGTTACATAAAACCCAAATGATTAATTAAGTCCTTTATATTGACCGTGTATTCCTCCAAGTTACATCGTTATTAGCAATATCTATAAGAGTAATACTATATTTTGATAATACATTAATTGCTATCCACAGTATATAACTGCATATTCTACCACTGAGTCACCAAGTCAATTTTATACTTTCTCACGTTATCTCATATTTCCTCCGGTCCTTTATATAAGAAACGATTGATTTTTAAATTCATTCAATAATTGTTGTATTTGATCTATAATATAGATCAAATACATGAGTTATTCAATAAATCTAAAAAATGAATTGTCTCTTATAAAAATAACCAGAATTAAAAATTTATTTTTTAATTCATTTAATAACTAATAAAATTGATTTAAATTATAAACCAAATACACTAATTATTGAATAAATTTAAAAAATAAATTTTTATCTATATATAAAACCCGAGGAGTATACCTTAAATTTCTCGGTCATTGTTTATATACAGAAATGACATATGCAAACAATTGTACTTGCAATATTTTCTTTCAAAGTAATAAAAGAAGGATTTTAATTAAAATAAAAATTATTGATTTAAATTCATCCTCTTGCACTTAAAGTTAAATTAATTTGAAATAAAGTAGTATGTAAACGTTCTTGATTTAATTTTTTTGTCCTCAAGTGGCTTTATGTAAAAAAAAACTTATTGTCAACTATTTTGATGTTGACACTCGACATTCTCTACAATAATCTAAGTTCATATATATATATATGTCCAGTTCTACCATTATAGTAATCATGATTTTTTAAAAATTGAGAGGAATGTCTTTCTCTTATTTGGTAATTTCTGAATATATTAAAAATTATATTAACACATATTGGCTACTTTCTCTCATATGATTGAAAAACATTACCTTAATTAAACATGAAATATCTCCTTGTTACTCAAACAAATTATCACTTGCAAGTCTCATTAAGTAATCATTAGTGGTGGTGGAGGCATACCATGCAAGACTCATAATAGTAAGTTTGGAATATATTATTAGAAATAATATAAAATCATTGATGTGCCAAATCCTAACAGCTTAAGCTTTTGGGATAATTGGTTATTTAACATGGTATCAAAGCCTCTATGACTAAGTGGTCTAGGGTTCGATTCTCGCTCCCCTCACTTTCTAATTAAAAGTGTGCCAAATCCTAATAGCTTAAGTTTTTGGGATAATTGGTTATTTGACATATATTGTAGTGTAATTGGCATTTTGGCATGTAACTTGCCTAACCATATTTAATATATCATCATCCATGAGTGCTTTTTTTTTTCTTCACCAAATTAGAGACTAAAAAAATGATGACTCGTTTAGTTTATTTTAGAAAAATATTATTTTAACGACAAATATGTTTATTATTAATAATCAGATCTCTGCATAAGATAAACATAAACTGATAAAGGAATAACTGCACAGAATTTAGAATAAATTTTTAAGTATATTGTTTTAGTTTGTTTGATGTTAATGCAACCGTGTGGTTGATGTAGTTATCTTACTGTTGTGTGAATTAACTTAAATTGTGTGATCGAAATCAATGAACAATATAATAATCGAAGCCCTTAAATGTGTTTTAGAAAATGAATGTGTATTTAGTCGCTTCACTGTTTGTTTGGCTTTGTTATTCATCTTGTTGGCATTGGTCGGTTGCTGTAAAAAAGATATGAGATATTCAACTGATGCAATTTTTTTCTTTTGGGTGTGCTATTTTCATCTTAATTAAATTATGACCAGTAGTAGAGAACCATGGCCACCAACTAGTTCTAACGACGTAGATGGTTTCAGACCAAATATCTTCCAATCACAACCAATATCAGGGGGGCATCAAATTCAGGTATAGTATAAATAATGGATTATATATCTATTTTTGTTTCAATAAATATTTTCATATATGAGTGTTAAGTTGTTTTGTATATGAATATGATTATGTATATATTGCGTTATGAAAAAATTTGGATTCTCTGCAATCAAGATTTCCCACATCATGCTTTTGAAATATCAGTGGTTGTTCGATTAAGATTATATTGATTTGATTCAAGCTCAATTTTTTTGAATTATAAAACCAAATATGAAATCTGTTAATCGACCATTGGATCGGATATCGAGTTTTTTAAACAAGAAATATAAATTTTTTGTATTTTTTGGACTAGCCACCGATGTCTTGAATATGTGGATGTTGAAAAGCACCGACAAGAAATCTAAGTTCGTTATGAAGCTTTTATTCATGAAATGATGTGACAATATTAAATAATTAACAAATACATACATCTATAAAATTAATATTTTAGAATAACAATTAATGCATACAAGTTTAAATTTTTTTAATATAATTTTATTTACAAATGATTGTTTCTTTACAGGAATGTGATTCAAATCAACTGAAGAACAATTTGTCAGGATCTAATTTAGAGTGTAAGAACCCAAGCTTGGAGTTCACATTAGGCATACCAGATTGGAATGACAAAGGACAAGCCTAATTAATTTCCTTTGATTCCCATATTAACTAGTTGTCTTTATATTACTTTTGCATTCATTTAATTACAATTCACAATATGACATAACTTCATCATGCAGAGGTGTATTACCAATATATAAATTAGTGTGAAGGAGAAGGAAAAAAAAAAAAAAAACAGCCCTACATAGTTTCTACTAAGTTCCATAATTTCAGAAGTAATTTTTTGAGTTCATGAACAATTTTGTTTAGCCATTTTCTTGTATTTATTTTTTATTTATTGGTGAGGAGAAGGTGATGTAGCTGCATATGTAGTAGAACAAGGAAGAGAGATATAAAGGAGGGGTAAAAAATTAATAGTAAACTTTTATTTTGGTTAAACTAGCTTTTTCATTTTCCTCTTGTTCTATCAATTTCAATTTTGCATATATACTATCCCTCTTTGCACCTTACTACTATTTTCGTGTAATAAATAATCAAAACTTCAATGTAACACTCTGAAAGTTAAGAACCTATTTTTGGTTAGTATTACTATTACACTTGAAAGGAGATAATTAGGATCTTCATATAGTTATTTAATTATAAAGAAAAAAAATTAACAATAACACATGAGTTTTGTTACAATTTCCAAGTTGATGTGGCATGGAAGGTCGATCAAAAGAAAGTTCAGAATATTGCTTAGTGTTTACTATTGGATATTCATCTAGAGATATTACCTCATTATAAAAAAAAAATTTCCCTTCAGAAATATGTTATTTGCATGAATGACCAATACTTCACCAATAAACATCATCGTGTATTTTTTTTTTTTGGTCGCCTTTTAATTATCTTATTAATATTAGTGTACTTTGAAACACCATACGTCAAAATGGCTTCCGTATTGTACTTATAATATCTACCGATATGCCCATATGCAGCCAATATATATCAAAGGAATATCCAAATTGTTTTAAGAAAAAAAATATATATATCTCATCGATATTTCTCCGATACACAGATACTATACTGATAACTCTCAATTATTACTTATAAAAAGCGTCCAAATTCAATTAATTTTAAGTGTTTTGAACCTTAGTTGTGAAGAAAATACATGAGAAATGAGGTTACTTGCAAAGGAAGAAAATAGAGCAAACATGGTGGAATTATCTGAAAATTTCACTTCAAGCTAAGAATGTTGTACTTGGGGCGAAAAATCTAAGCTGTGAAAGAAGAGAAGCTTTTGGACATTTCGCCCAGGGCGAACGTCCTTGAGCTTAGAGCGTAAATTGAAAGTTGGGAAGTGAAAATAGCTTGGGACGAAAGTCTCTTTATTCATAGTTTTTAAAAATACACTTTTTATGAATATTCTAAAATTAATTTTTAAATACAACATACATGTGAAATTAAAATTGTTTATTAATTTATTTATAATTTCAAATTAAATATTATTTTTATCCATTTAAAACTTGCTATGTTAACTCCCTTTTCCAATCTCATGGTTGAATCTTTACTTATTTCGTGACCCTAACAACGTTATCATCTTCTTTTCAACAAAATCGTAACAATCTCACTCATAAAATGTTGGTAAATGTTAACATCAACTAATATGTTTATAACTTAAATATATTGGTTAATGATTTATGAAGTATATAATTTTTGGAATATTCATTGTTAACAAAATATTTAAAACATCCATAAGAAAAAGTTATATGACAACAACTAAACGTTTAACTATATATCATTGACCTTATTGAACAAATTTAACATAGATTTCTTCTCAAGTTTGTGATGTTTCCCCGTCTATAAAGGTTTTGGAAGACCAACATTATTCTCTTAAGCAAATAACACCCCTTCAATGATTTGGTTGGAGACTTCTTCAGGGAATAAGTGAAGTGCACAATACAATCATTATACGATATAGATTATTATGGATTCTAGAATGTCTTAAAAAAAATTCCTTTGATGGGAAATTAACTCATTTTTGCTGGTGATTTATTAGATTCTATGTCTGAAGTTGACATTGACATTGACGCTACCTGGTGTTAATATTTAAGAAATCATAGCAAAACATGATTAGAAATTTTCTGTATATGTGTTATTCATACTGCAAAATACTACCTTTATACAAATCTGACAGCTAACTAATGTTAATGCAATTAAATGAACAATTAAGCTAATTAAGTGACATAGTTGACTAATATTAGCTCTATAACAATGACAGCTAGCAATGAATAAATGATAGATAATACTTGGAAATCGAGTACTCACTGGTGTATGGTCCTTTTCTTCGCAACAATGTTGACTCATATTATGTAGGAGCTGTGTTTTACTCCATTAGTGGTATTGAACTTTCAAACTCTCCATAACATCAATAATAGGGTTGCTGCTCGAATACATAAATTGTTTCCCTTAGATATTCTCCTCAAGTGGTCATAACAGCTATATATATATATATATATATATATATATATATATATATATATATATCAATGAAAATATAAAACAAATACATAAAATAAAACTAGCGTCGATGTCCCCTTTGTGTTGTCAATTGATCTCTAATAGTGTTTCTTATTTCTTATATGTATCAAACATCAGTTTGTGTTTGATTATGTCATTCAACACGAATAGGTACTTCATTATCACCCATGCTATTGAAACTTTGTTCATTGTCTTATCCAAGAATAACATGTACCTAAGAAATTTTGACCATATTAAAAAAAAAAAAAACAAGAGTTTGAAGATAAAACAGAAAACAAGATAAAAAAAAAATGTTTAAATAAATGTTAAATTGTGTCATGATAATACTTAATTGTTAAATCATGCCACAATTCCCCTTCTCTTCTTATAAAATTATGGGGTGCAAAACAAGCCCATATAATAGTCATTTTAGTTTGAAGATTAAAATTAGGCATCTGCTGTAATATTTTTCAATTTACCTTGGCAGCACCAATGTTGTGTTTTTTTTTTTTTTTTTAAGTTGTAAAATTCATTCATAGGAATATGAGACTGGAAATAAATGTACCACGCTTGTTATAGGGGATAAAAACTTCAAAAGAACAAATTATGCATAAGAGTATTTTCTTTTCATGAAGGCATGATTATTATTCCAGATCAGTGATTATAATGGGAATCTTCTTTCCCATGCAGATAGGACTCAAATTAAAATCTTCTTTCTATGAGGGCATGATTATTATTCTTAGGATACCTAATTCCAAGAACAAGCTTTATAACTCTGAAACAAACATAAAAGTTATTTCAATCACACTTCTCAACCTAGATAGATAATAATTAAATATTTAATTTATGGATTTGAATCCTCGAGCAAGTCTGAAATGTCCATGATGATACCTCGCATTCTTGTATGGTCCTTAGAAACCTTTCAGTGAAGGATAGCATGAACCAACAAAATAATATTTACATGTACATAAGCAAAATATATCAGACAACAATGTACAAATATCTATTGTGTATTCAATAAAAACAAGTTTTGTAATACTGACCTTTGGGAGGATAAGAAAATTGCAAGTTCAGTTTGTGAAGAGTATCCATAAAAATCTTTGCATCATGAACGAATCATTCATCCACACAATGCAAATGTAAAACACATGTTAAAATAACAAACAACTATCACATTTGTACTAGTGTGTCCTTTCCTATTAAAAAAATGTAAAGCACATATATTTTAATATGTGTGCCATTTATTGCACTTATACAATCTTTAAAGTAAGGCCAACATCAATGACCATCTCTAATTTATTGAGAAGGGGAGTTAATAGAATCAGCAGATCTAACAATATTTTTTCCCCAACTTTGTACGACTTCTAAAATTCTATTGAAATGAGTATGAATGGTTTGACCTGAATGTTAAAATCAATTTTGGACGCATGGTGACATTGTAACTAAATTGGTCTTAAGTTTGCACTAGTTGCATGTTAAACATGTCAGGTCTGCGGATCGTAGCCCATATACTCAACTATAGTTACAAATGCCACCTATGATGGCCGATAGTTAGCAACCCAATGGCTGATATATCTACCGATAACATCAAATCTTATCGAAAGATATCTCCATCGATATATATTTTTCCCTTTGCCAGCCATGCAGGGAGAAGAGCGATCCCAAAAAAGTTATTTGATTTACATTTTGAAGTGAGTTATTTTTCAAGCCCAATCTATTCCTTGTTGAAGAGGCCCATTAAAAGTATTCTTATCCTAAGCCCAAACCTTTTGAGCCCATCATAATAATTGACTAAAGACAAAACAAATAAACCCATTTTTACAATTTAAAACCCTAATTCAACAAAATCCAGCAGCTCCATCAAAACCACAAAGCTGGAATCGCATCGCTTTGCCTCTCAGAAACAAATTGGAGTCTTACCGACCTCTACTCGCCGGAAAACTAACCGTAACTAATCGCCGATCGCCAGAAACAGTGAGAAACTTTTACATCTCTTCCTTTTCTATTTTTTGTTTTTACAACTTCAATCAATGTTCAAAATCATGAAAACCTTAGAAATGATAGATAAAACCTCTGTAATCTTTGTTGTGATAACTTTTTATTACTTTATAGTATAAGATTGATGTTACTGTTATGTATATATTGAATCATGAACAATTAATTTGTTGAAAATGTCAAGTTGTTGCTTTATGAAGTGTTTCATGGACTCTGTTTATATGATATGATGAAATGAAATGTGTACTGATATGTGGAGATTGGAATTATTATTAATCTAGGAATTTTGTAATAAGGGTCTGTTTGGATTGTCTTGTTTGAGCTTATCTATTGGTATAAGTTTTGTGAGATTGTTTGGAAGAACTTATATGAACAACTTATGACAATTTTCATTAGTTAGTTTCAGCTTATTTTTATAAGTTCTCCAATATAGCTTATGAAAACAGCTTGTTGCATATATAAATACAAATTATTTTTATGTTATCTTTTGTGATAAATAAATATAACTTATTTAAGCTTATACAATAGAGCTTAATATCATAATATGAACTTGTGCTATAAGTTGCAAATAATCTGTTTATCCAAACTGGCCCTAAGTTGATTCTTGTGAAATAAAATATTGGTTTAGGTATGAGGTTTGTATTTATATATGTAAATCTTATGCATGTTTTTACCTTTGATGTATACTTATGTTTTTTAATCTGATTATTTTTTTCTTTTGGTTCTTTATACTTTCTGACAGTGGAATACTGAATACTATTTTCTGTTCTATACTTTTTCAGGTATATTAGGGATGGCACAAGATGCTGGTATGTTCACGGTTCACCAAACAATTGGCAGTGTTTTGTGTTGCAAATGTGGGATACGAATGCAACCAAATGCAGCCAATATGTGTGTGAAGTGTTTGCGCTCAGAAGTTGATATTACTGAAGGGTTACTGAAGCGTCTAGTGCTTGTTCATTGTCCCGAGTGTGAAAGTTACTTGCAGCCACCGAGAACCTGGGTCAAACTACAGTTAGAATCAAAGGAACTGCTGACATTTTGCTTGAAAAAATTGCAGAAGAATATGAATATCAATAAAGTAAAGTTGGTAAATGCTGAATTTATTTGGACGGAGCCCCATTCCAAGAGGGTGAAAGTCAAAGTCAGTGTTCAGAAGGAGGTTTATAACGGTGCAATTCTCGAACAGTCTTACCTTGTTGAGTATGTTCAACAGGATCACATGTGTGAATCTTGTTCCAGGGTTGCGGCTAACCCTGATCAGTGGGTTGCTGCTGTGCAACTCAGGCAGCATGTCTCTCATAGACGTACTTTCTTTTATTTGGAGCAGCTAATTCTGAGGCACGGTGCTGCTGCTCGTGCTGTTAGAATTAAACAAATGGATCACGGTATTGACTTCTATTTCTCTAATCGTAGTCATGGTAACAAGTTTGTTGAATTTATAGGGAAAGTAGCTCCTGTAAAGAGTCGCAGTGATAAGCAACTTGTTTCTCATGATTCAAAGAGTAGTATCTACAATTATAAGTACACATTTTCTGTTGAAATCAGTCCCATTTGTCGTGAGGATTTAATCTGTTTGCCTCCTAAAGCTGCTGCAATTTTGGGAAATATTGGTCCGATTGTGGTTTGCACCAAGGTTACTAACAGCATTGCTTTGCTTGATCCTCTTACCTTGAAGTTTGGTTTCTTAGATGCTGAGCAGTATTGGAGGACATCCTTCAAGTCTTTACTTACTAGCAGACAGTTAGTAGAATATATAGTGTTTGATATTGAACCTGTTTCATCTGAGGTTACTGTTGGTGGCACAAAATATGTTTTAGCCGATGCTCAAGTGGCTCGTTTGTCCGATTGGGGAAAAAATGACACAATGTTTAATATCAGAACTCATTTGGGCCATCTTTTAAAGCCTGGTGACCATGCTCTTGGTTATGACTTGTATGGTGCTAACACCAATGACATGGAATTGGACAGGTACAAAGGATATATTCCTGAAGTGGTTTTAATAAAGAAGAGTTATGAAGAGAAACGCCAGAAGAAACGTGGGAAGGCTCGTCCCTGGAAGCTTAAATCACTTAACATGGAGGTTGATGATAAGATTAAAGTTGACGAAGATAAGAGGGATGCAGAATATGAACATTTCTTAAAAGATCTAGAAGAAAATCCTGAACTGCGTTTCAACGTATCAATATACGAAAATAATGACTATCAGCCATCAGAGGTGGAATCTGTAACTGATGGTGATGGTGATGACGAAGAGCCACCTTCTGTTCCATTTAATGAGTTGTTGTCAGGGTTTGAAGAGCTTGCACTGGCTGAGAATGCTGATGATGAGGATAGCATGGCAGAATAAGAAATAGTCACTTCTATCCTGAAATAGAAATTTATATGTTGAATCTCAATTTTGTTGATGTCAAGGGTACTACTTTTTGTTTGTGCTGTTTTAATTTTCACTGTCTGTTGATGTTTTTATTTACTGCAAGAATGATAGAATGGTTGTTTTTCAAATATAGTAATAATTCATATAATTACTTTATTGTGTTAGCTGTTAACTCTTTTACCAATCTTTCCATAGAACCAATGATGTCCTTGATGCTGAGTTTGTTTCATTCTTCAAGTATTTCAGTTTCAATGTCACTCACTAGCCATGGCAATGCAAACTATAATTGTCAGGCTCTTGCCTTAATGCTAGTATGTCCGATAGACTTTGATCTGAAACTGCTATGTGAGAGATGAACATCCATTACAAATACTATTGTCCCTAAATATAATACATACGGAGTATTATTTTAAATTAGTAGATTTGATAGTCACTCTTTTTTCTTTTTCTTTTTTAGTAGTCTTTTTTTTTTTTTCTAAATATACCTCTAGTTAATATTGATATATAGTATAAACAATTTTTCAGCAGTTAATTGTGAGTTTAGTCACTAGACTACTTTATCAAAAAAAACTACACTATTTACATATTGCTCCTACCACATGACTTTTAGTAGTAGCTTAATGAGTGTAGGACCTATCTTATCCACAAACAACTGCATTATTGATGATAAAAATATGTATGGACGCTAGCTTTTCTAAAATCTCAGTACTCATTTAATGGACAAGAATTATACAGTGCGTTTCGGCATCTTAGGCTGCGCCAACATCGCTAGAAAAGTAGCCAGAGCCATTTCTCTTTCTCCCAATGCCACTATCTACGCCATCGCAAGCCGTTCCATACAGAAGGCAGAGAAATTTGCTACGGAAAACAGTTTACCGGTGAGCGTGAAGATTTATGGTAGCTACGATGAGGTTGTGGAGGATTCAGGTGTGGATGCAGTGTACATTCCTCTTCCCACCAGTCTGCACGTGCAGTGGGCGGTTACTGCCGCGAGTAAGAAGAAGCACATTCTGGTTGAGAAACCGGCCGCTCTGGATGTGGAGGAGCTTGATGGGATCTTAGAAGCTTGTGAATTCAATGGTGTGCAGTTTATGGATGGTTCTATGTGGTTGCATCATCCTAGGACTGCTCATATGGAACACTTGCTCTCTCTTTCTAATTCCACTGGCATTGGTCCCGTTCATTTTGTAAGTGGAGCACTATTTCATTTTTAATTTTCTATTTCTTTTGACATGTTTTTAATAAAAATTTTAAAAAATAAATTAATTAGTTCTTTTAAGAAGGACCATGCCATTTCTTACTACTAGTAGTAGTAGAAATTTTGAGGTATATCGGAATTTTGTTTGGCTTGGGTGACTCGAGTGATTAGTTTATGTAGTTCAAGACAGATAATTCTTAATTTACATCAACAACAGAAAATACTAGACCTATATCATTTAAAAATAATAATTAACATTTGACATTTAAAAAACCATATTTAGGTAATTTTGAATATAAAACTATATGTAGTGTAAAGAAATAATTTATAACTTGATATATATTCTTGTGCTAGATTCAATTTATATCTATATCTATATTTATGAATTTTCCTTTGCATAATGTTATGTGTTTTGAAGATCCATAGCACATCAACAATGCCAACATCAAAAGAATTCTTGGAGAATAACATTAGAGTAAAGCCAGAGTTAGATGCTCTTGGTGCACTTGGTGACTTAGCATGGTACTGCATTGGTGCATCCTTATGGGCAAAGGGCTACAAACTGCCAACCACCGTCACTGCGCTTCCCGACGTCACCCGAAACGCGGCCGGAGTCATATTGTCAATCACAACTTCTTTGCAATGGGACAAACCAAATCAAACAGTTGCAAATATTCATTGCTCATTTCTTTCTCACACGTCTATGGATTTAGCTATATGTGGTTCCAATGGTTCTATGCATCTTAAGGACTTCATAATCCCATATAATGAGACTAGTGCGAAATTTGACTTCACATTTGGTGCAAAATTTGTTGATCTTCACATTGGATGGAATGTGAGACCAGAGGAAGTTCATGTGGCTAATAAGCTCCCACAAGAAGCTTTGATGGTACAAGAGTTTTCTAGGCTTGTTGCAAGTATTAGAGATTGCGGATCTCATCCTTCTAGCAAATGGCCTGAAATTAGTCGAAAAACTCAATTGGTAGTTGATGCTGTAAACAAGTCTTTAGAACTTGGCTGCAAACCTGTTGCCTTGTAGCTAGGTAGTTGCAAAATCATTGCGCAATTTATAGATATGTATCTAGATAAAATTTGATGAAATATACTAAGTGTATGTTTGGATTCGTAGTGCATTTGACAAAATCACAACACGGTGATGCCGTGATTTTGTTGAAGCTCTAAGGTGTAAGTTTTGGCAAAACAAAGACGAGTCGCTATGATTTTGCCAAATTTACGGTCAATACAAACACGCATATTTGTTTGATGTATGAGTGAGATTTGAGAGTATTGGATGAAAAATCAGGATGAGCAACTATGATTCTGTCAAATTCATGGTAAATATATATTGTGTACAAGACAACAATACAAAATAACTTACAAACAACAATTATCTCCGGTGGCCGATGAGTTGCACGGTTTCTAAATCTTAGTAAAGTAACAAACACAAGCCCTGTGTGTATCAGGACTTATGTACTGGTAATATATATACATGATACATTGGTGTACTAGAATGACGATACAAATGGCAATAATAGTTCCCGTTGTTGAGGATTCAAAGACAGTAAGATTGTCTCAAACACACTAGGAGGAATGTTCTGACCAAACTGTCTCAGCAAATTATTAATCTGGTTGATTGTCTGTGTTGTAGCCAATTTATCACCCTTCTCAATAACCTGAAAAAATGTAAAAATTCTAGCAGTTACAAAAGTAGCACATAAATTTACCAATATTCATTAAAATTTACAGATGAATTGAATTTTCAAAGAAAAAGGATACACATAACTTAGACAAATAGGCCTATAAATGTGGATAACTTACTTCCAGAAACACTGTTATAATCTTAACAAGGTTTTGATTTCCAGGTCCTAAAATATCCTTATCTAATCTGAAAAGCATAAATAAATCATTCCATTAATACACCTGCATGTTATACTGAAAAAACTTTAAAAATTCAACAATTTTTTTTTTAAACTTTCTTACCTTCCAACCATCAAACAGAGTTGTTCATGCATTATTTTGGCTTCAACCAAATCATCTTTAAGTGGCAAGAAACTTAACCAGACAGGAACAATCTGCAAGAATGAAATGAGTAAAAAATTTCCATGTTTTTAACCTGTTGTTACCAATCAAAATATTGAATATACAACTTGATGAAGTTTAGATAAACAGTAAAAATTAGTAGTAGACCGTAGGAAAATCAATGGTTTTAAATTGCGGTCTGCAACAGAAATTGCAGCCGTATATCAAGGATTGAAGTCTCCGCATCAGTCATATTTTTCTTAAATTTGGCGTAATATAAAGGTTAGCAGGGTAAGCGCATGGTGAAAAAATCTACATATAATAAGCATATGATCTATACACCAATAGAGATTAGAAGGGAAATGTTACCGAAGAGCGATCAATGCTATCGCGATGGAATTCACAAATTCTTCCAATAGCAGAAACTGCAGCATCACATGCTTTTGCATTCTCTGAAATCGATCGACTTGGATCTTTCATTAAATTGCTGAGTTCCGACAATATCACTGAAAACCACAAAAATATAATAAAAGATATTGTTGTAAAATTATTTTATTGATAATTCAGTGAGAGAAAACAACATACTATTGATAAAAGGCTTGAAATTTGGTGATCCAAACTCGGCACAAATTCGAATTCCCCTTACTGCCTCCTGAAAAATAGCCAAAATAAATAAAATGTTATATACAAAAATGAAATCAAGCAAACATAAATGATATGAAACAAACCTCTTTGATTTCAGAACTTTTGTCACTGCATGCTTCCAGCAAGATCAGAATGTAATTTGCCAAATACCTACCGAACAACAAAAATTTTAAATTTTAATATATTATCGAATAAACGATGATGGTACTAACTTGCAGTTCGCGATCATAATTGTGGCTGCAATATAACATTTTTTAAAAATCCCTGCAACGGCGTCACAATTGCAATTGTCCGCATTTTACTGCAATATAAAGATTTGCAGCATAACTGCGATCTAAAACCATGATTGATTATAAAAGAGGAGGGAAGAGGAAGATCAAAAAGGTTACTTGTGAACTACTTCATGACAACGTTGCGCGACTAAATTAAAAGTTGACAGAGCAATACTTCTTAGCTTAGCATTTCCTTTATCCTGAAAGCAGAAAGAATATTATGAGATACTACTCTCCGGTTCTTATTATAAGAAAAAGTTTTCTTTTTAGGTTCATAGAATATTTGATGTGTCTCATGGACCACCAGATACATCAAACATTCTATAAACCTAAAAAGCAAACTCTCTTGAAACAAAAAATCTTACAATGAAAATGTAGGTACTACTAGGTATGACAAAATTCTGACCAACTGGGTACTGAAATCCAGCATATTGTAGAACAATAATTTTTACCTTAATCATTGATAACAATTTGTTCATCAAAGTATCCACATTCGGGAATAATGCTAGGCTATCCGGAAGAGTGTTCTTTAGAAAGAATAGCATTGCTGAGGCAGCTTGTTCCTAGAAAAGAAACATAAGATTGTTCAATTTCAAGACATATGTTTGAAAATGGACAAACCATTATTTTTGAACAAATTACTATTGTTCTACCATACATTATTTATACAAAGTACAAACCATTATTTTTCACTATCTACAATGGACAACAATGATTCAAAGCAAAACTAACACGATTTTCGATCCTGTGCAGCCACTGACTGCATGCAGTCACACGTTTCTGACTATTCGATCTCAATGGTTTAAAATTTAAAGAGAGAAACTTTACTTTTTTTTAAAATCAAAATATACCTTTACAATAGACCATCCGATCAAAGACTGAACGGTCAAAAACATGTGTTTGTACGACTGCACACAGTCAGTGACCGCATAGGATCCGGATCCAAACTAACATAGGATTTGTATGATACCAGACAGTTAACATTTACTATACCTTCACTTTATTGTCCTGATCACTTCCAAGTGCAATGGTAAAAGCATGCACAAACCTATGATGATAAAGAATTTGAGCCGCAAGGACAAAGTTTATAGGCATCTCCATCAAAGTAAAAGCTGCCGACCGAACTTGAACATGGGAGTCTTGGAATAGCTTCAAAATTTTGGTTACCATTTCCCCTAGAAAATTTTCCATCAATACCTACACATGTATGTAATAGAGTCAATATCTTCCAAAGAATCAACATAATATTCAGTTCATCTCTCGATATAGGACTACACACATTTCAAACTGAAAATTTCATCGTAGGGTGCCACCACAATTTGGTAGTTTCCATAACAATATCATCATGTAATTTTGTTCAATGTTGTTAAATATAAGCTATGGTGACGCAATAGCGCTATAGTGTAGCTGAATTTGAATAAATCATTATTGTTGATCAGCGATACGTTATTCAGTACAAAATATTGTCAAATCGCACTATTGTGTGATAGAATTTGAAGAAACTGCTATTTTTTACGATCTGCAATTGTCGCGTCTCAACATAGGGCAAAATATGGGCAAAATATGCATTGCAGCGTCTCAACATAGTCGATGCAATGGACGCATCTGACCTCGATTAGGGATAATCGGCTATATATCGCATTTGCACTTCGCACAATTTTTTTCATAACTTCCTCTTTCTCTATATCATAGATTTATAATGTATTTTAAAGTGATAGTGAATTGATAATGAAATAAATATTAGATTTTATAAAGTATGAGATAAATGATAATTAATAAATAATAATATTTGATTAAATAAAATAAATATTTGACGAAAAACAAGACATTTTTCATAATAATATTTGACGCAAATAAAATATAAATTCATGCTATAACGACAATAATATAAAGTGCAATCGTCGCATCCGCCGCAAATGGGGATATGCGCGATAACATAAAAGCAATTATAAAGAACAAAAAAATTGAATAGAGTATGTTTGGATACAGGATTTTGAAAGAGAATGGAATCGAGATTTTACTTTTCTTATTTAATCTAAGGACTATAAACATTTCTAAAACATCAAGTGTGAAGAAATGTTACATGATCATCTATAATGTTAATATTTTAAGTTGACGAACCTTGCAGAATTAGCCATATAAGTAAATTTATAAATAGTATTTACAAACTAACTTTTACTCCACTTATAAATTTATTTATAAGACTAATATCGGTTGTTGGGTAAACTACGTGCACATATTTCCGTAAGCGTAACCTACAAAAACCTTTTAGGGTTTATAAAAATTTAGGATATAACTAAAATATAAACTTACACCTCTAAAACCCTACATATCCAAATATATGCCCTAACTATAAACTTACACCTCTAAAACCCTAAATCCAAATATATGCCCTAACTAATGCTAGTGCAAGAACTATGCATAAAATGATGTATGTGTTAGGGCAAGAACTACTAGCTAGTACAGTAACAATATCACATGCATGATAACAAGAGATTATAGTTAAAATTAATTCACCATTTCATCAGAGAACTCTTTAGCAATCACAGTAAGCAATGTAATCCCCGCATGTCTCATTTTCCAATCTTCTGAATCCAAGTAATGTTTAGTCAACAGTTCATAACCAACATCCACAACTTTTCTCCCTTCAAATGCAACACAAAGTTTCTTCAAACACTTCATTCCAAATTCATACACATCACGATCATCAACAACCTTTTCATTCTCACCATCTGCACCCGCACCTGCAGCGTCTGCAACGCCTTTTCCTTTCTCTTCTTCAACCTTTTCGCGATCCTCTTTAACCGACAAAACCAACGTTTTCATCGGAACAATAAATAACCTAACAACCGTCTCATACGGCAAATTCATCATCATCTGTTCACATTCCTTCAACTCTGTCATAGCCAAAACCAATTCAAAAGCCAAACGATGCGTTTCATCGCTAACACCACTATTCTCCGCGATCTGAAGCGCATCAAGAACCATATCACTCATATAAGGCTTCAACAAACCAGGTTCAGCAGAAACAAGCTTAACCAATTCACCAAACGCGCTTTTGAAATAGCTTTTTTCGTAACCATGCAACAGTGCAAACACAGCAATCATCATCGCTCTTAAAAGTTCGTGAAAAAGCGAAGGTTCAGAAAAAAATTGAATCAAATTCACAACAGCACCAAAACTCGCAACTTGAACGTTAGGGTTTGTTGAATTCGCAAGTGAAGATAAAAACGATGAATGAAGAACTTTAACGGCGTCGTTTAGATATTTTGATAAGTTTAAACGGCAATCTTGTGTGAGTGAAGAAAAAACTAAAAGTGAAAATTCTAGAAGCTTCTCGTCGTTAGAATTAACGGAAGAAAAAAGAAAATCGAGAATTTCTTTCCAGTGTTGATGATTTTGATAAATAACGGAAATTATTTTTGAGAGAATTAGTGACGTAAGACGAAGTACGTGAATTGAAGTTTCTGACGTAAAATATTTAATGAAATGGGCCTGGAGACGAGATTGGGCCTGAGGACGGAGTTTGGGCCAGAGATGGGCTGGATCGATGAAAAGAAGAGCGCGTGCGGCGTTGGTGCGCGTGGGGGTTTGTCGGGAAGAAGTTAGAAGGTAAGAAAGTTTGATCATGAGAAGATCAGGGTGATGATGTTTACAACATTGGAGGAATGTGAGTGATTTAGATCGGTTTTGATTATTTTGATGTTGATTGTTGTTGTAGAGGTTTGAGAAGAGAGTTTCCATGGCGGTGTCATCGTTGGAACTTAGGACTTTGAATGTTTCAGATTGTAATTCAAGTGGGAATTCAGATTCCATTTTGATTGGATTAAGGTTTTGGGTTTGTGATTGAAAATGTGTTTGGTTTGAGGTAATGATGTTATGTTATAAGGAACAAGAATATGGCGGCTGAAGGTGAAGAAGAATGATGGTAACAATGTTGGAACTTAAGTAGTATTCATTGGTTGATCCTAAAAGTGCGTTGGTTTCAGATCCTTATACAACTCTCATAACAAATCTTTGTTAACATAAATATTTTTTGGTAAGGTTTATATAAATTAAATTTATTTTTCTTGACTAACATAAATGAAATTTATAAACATCTTTTTCAAATTATCTTATTGCATGATCTTATTAATTTATTTTTTTTAATCGAAATTAATACTTTAAAGAAATGTGTTTTTTTTTTTCTACAAAGAAATGTGTTAAATAACTTAAAAGTAATATTTTAACTTTTAATACACATATACTTTTACATTTAATATTCATTAATGTGCATTTAGATACGTGTTAGTATTATTAAAAAAAATATATGTGTTAATATTTGCCTTCTTTTTAATAAAACAAAGGTCATCTTAATAAGTCCACTAAAGACCTCATTTAAGACATTGTAAAAATAATAAATAAATTTTTTTTATGTAAAAGATACTACTATTCTCGGGACACTTGTTAGTATTTTCATAAAACAAATATTCTTCTTTTCTCATTTTTAATTTGAATAGTGGTTTATTTTTTGAAGAAATTTAAATTATATGGTTCAATATTTGGGTTTTTTTATAATAAAATTTGGGTTTGTTACTTAGAGTTTTTTATGTTTCATATTCTCAAAAATTTAATAACCAAGTACTGTAGTCTTTCTATTATGAATTTATTACGGTGCCCGCAGACCGAAAGGGATTTGGATTCGCTGCTCAACTCACACAATTTGCCGCAATAGTGAATCACGGTCATCCATTTGTGATTCAACGGCTCTGATTAACAATCTTGATTTTAACAATTTTATTCAGCATCAAATCTCAGCCATACATTTTTAATCGGACAATCTAAATCAATTACTGCGTTGACATAATAACAATGTTAAATTCTGTCCCGATAGAAAGCTAGCATGCACCAACTAAGAGGAGAAAATAGAGGCAACTAGAGACACCCCTATAATACAGATCCAATAACTGATCAAGAACCTCAATTTGTTAGTCGACAAAGTAACGTAATCATGTTACCATTCATTATTTTGATTGGATGATCCTAATTTAAGTTCATTATTTTCGAAATTATAATATAAACATTATATATATGTTTTTTTAACCGTTCCATTAAAATTGTATGGTCACTAATGTCATGACCGCATGAATGTGGAGAAAAAGTGATCGCACTGAATCCAATTTTGATGACCCAAAAACATTTTCGATTTCTGGAGAAGAGGCCCCGAAGGGCTGATGACCCAAAGATCTATTAACAAACTACATATTCAAAAAGATACAAAAATATGAAAAAATCATATCAATCAATTGCTCAGTCAGCATAAACAATCTTACCCGATAAAACTATCATTTTAGATTTACCATAAAGACCACAACCAAATGCAGAATCGAAATCAAACACTTTCTATGTCTAACCCCTCCCCCATATCTTGAAAAGAAGAAAACAAACCTACCAGGAGACAAAACTAGCACACCCATGAATCGTGGTCTTTTTATGATCGTGGATCGAACACATGAATCATAGTCGCAAGAATATGAGTTTTCTTGTGCTGGATGCACTTTTAACGGCTTATATGTCATACCATATAGTATAATGTATGGTCCTCCCGATGTTTCTTAACGTAACATAATATCATGAGTTGAAGTAAAAAAAATTGAGTTAGGATCTTCAATATTTTATATTATTTCCATATTTTCATTACTATTTTTTAAAATATTTTAAGATGTTTAAAATAGTTTTAACTATATGTAGAAAATTAGGCCAAATCAAGCTTCATTCTTCTGAAAGCAATAATCTATCTAATCGACTTATGGCTACCGTTTACTTCCCTAAAATAGACCATATTAGACAATTTATTTTTTAAGGAAAATATAATACTATAGATACAAAAAGGGACAAGAGAAATTCCAAAGTATAACATGAAACTAGAAGTATACACAATCAGAAATCCAACACCTAAACAAGTAAAAAACACACAAAGCCAGAAAAAACATATTTAACCTTAAATAATTTTTTTAACGTAATCCTAAATAATATTTAACTTTAAAAGAATATGATATGATATGATTTTATTGGGACTAAAAATATATTTATGCTAAATAATTATGTTGGATATTTGTGTGTTGGCCTCATTTTGCTAAAATAAATATACCGGATGTTGTCCCATGAGCTTAGCTCAATTGGCAGGACGATGCATTATATATGCAAGGGTCGGGGTTCGAACCCCGGTCATCCCATTTATCCACCTTAAGAGTGGAATTTTTAGCCACTAGACTACTTGACAAAAAAAAAATATACTGGATGTTGGACCAAATGTTTCAACATGTGGGTACAACATTCGGTGTGCCCTGTTTGCGCACTTGATTTACGCATCGTATCTTCTGATACTCATTTAAAGAAATGACACTTTTTTGTACGCACCATAACGCGAGAGATTCTTAGAACCAATAGAAGACTGCATTGCCTTGCTGGCTAAGTAGAATGTTTCAACATTTATGGAAAGAATATATTTTGGTTCTAAAATATGTGAGCTGAAGATTTCGTGGATCAACTCTGTTTGAAGTCCAAGTTGTTCATCAAGTCCGTGCTAACTCAAGGATATATAATGCAAAATGGAAAACCTAATTGACCATTGAAGCCGTCATTGAAGAATATAGTCTTTTGCATTTATTTATTGTGAGCCTTGCTTGTGTTACTTTGGTGCAAGTATAGGATTGTGTTATTGAGTTGTAATTTGTGAACTACTCCTAAGATTTGAAGTACGGAGTTAGTCTATGTCCTGAAGTATGTCTTCATCATTGTGTTGTTATTTGTAATCACGGGTTGTGGGATTGAGAGGAAGTGATCGAGATGAGATTTCATATCTAGAAGTTCCTAAGTAGAAGTTAGCACGAGTAGTGGTTAGGTGATAAGACACTGTGAGTTTGTTGAGGGCTTTGAACAAACACTATTGTAGTGAATTTCCATCCAGGCTTGGTAGCCCCCAGAATAGGTGAGTTTGCACCGAACTATGTTAACAAATAAATTGTATGATTTATTTTTCGTCCTGTATGCTGTGCTAACACGATTTTACAACATTAGACTCAACATCTTATCAATAATCCGGTGTTGCAACATTGTGTACGATATCATGAACCGGTGTACTAGAATTTCAAATTCAATCTTAAAAATAAGGCATAACATAAAAAAAAAAAAATAATAATAAAAAAAAAAAAAAGTGACTAGAATACCATAAAGATAAGCTTAAAATAGCTTTTGACCAAAAATAATTAAAAAGCAAATCTTTAAAATTTTAATTAAAAATCAAATCTTTTGGTCAAAAAAATTTTAACTGTAAGACGACTCAATTATTCTAGCAGCATTATAAATACTACTTACGCCTATTTTTTTCTCATTCATTCACTTCACTCTCTTTTTCTTTTTACCTTTTTGAAATCAAAATCACGAAGAGAAGAAGATCACTCTCAAGACTTATGACGGCGGGACCTTCAAAGTCGTAAGGAAGTTGCATTGGAATAACAAACAATCAAGCCTGTAATCGAGGATAATTGTGCCGACGCCACTGAAATTCTAGTAGCATGGGCACAACTATCCTTGATCCTATGCTCAATTGTTTGTGATTTCATTGCCACTTCCTAATCAAACTCAAAGGCCTCACTGTCATATCTTTTGAGAGTGATCTTCTTCTCTTATGTCGATGTCGTGATTTCGATCTCAAAGGTCTCACTATCGTAACCACAATATGCATCTAGATTTAAGAGAAAATGTTTAACTTTTCATAAAAAATACTTTTCATAAAAATACATTGCTAAGCATAACATAAAACATTGGTCTTTTTTCTTTTGTTTTGATGAAAAGTAAAACATTAGTCTCTTAACCATATCTAAACTTTTTTTAATTAAAAAATAAAATAGTTTAGAGATAGTCAAGAGACTAATGTTTTACTTTTCATCAAAAACAAAAGAAAAAATACCAATATTTTATGTTATAGCAATGTAGATATTGCTGCATTTGCATAATACCTAATAAGCATATTTAGGTTGTCTAAAACAAGCATTTACTTTGTAGTATTTAAACTTACCAAATAGTTTGTCAAAAAAACAAAAACTTACCCAATAGTTGCATTTAATTTGAATAAGCTACTGTTTGTTGGTGTTTTGAAATGATGATATGTAATCTTAAGTGATCTGATTTTGCTTAAAGTTACCAAATATGATCATTTTCTTCATTTCATGAGTGATATATATGTAGTTCTTTTAAGCACCTAGGCATTGGGGTCCTATCATAAAGGAGTGGAAAAGATCAACAACCTATGATTAGGAACACTGTCGACGAGGTCTACTGATAAAAACTGTAATTTATTATGAGACGAAGCGGTCCTTGCAAAAGAGAAAAACACACATTAAACAGAGTAGAAGACTCAATGCATTTGTATATTTTATATATGTGAATGTTATTGTACATTTACATTACATATTGGAAGATTGAAATTGTAATATTTCTTTCTTATTGTCAACTGTACAATTCAATGAATTAACAAGAGGTTACACATCCCAGTATACTAATAATTCTGTAGGGAAGGTGAATCCTAATGATTAGAGGAAGGGTATATCTTGTACAATGGTGGTTGATGTCAAGATGTGCTGAATAAATGTTGAGTTCTCATTACATTCCATCATATTGATTTATGAACTCATTCATTCTTTCAATAGCTTCCAGATCACTCAGAAGGTCGGGTTCAGATAAAATCTAAAAAAAATAAATTTATATATATATTGTACCAAGATAATTAAGATTCTACATTTCAATAAAATAAAGAAAATTGGTCCTACTTACTTCTCTTAAGACGGAAATAATCTTGGGAAGATTAACGTTTGCAGTTCCAAATAGGTCCGCATCTGATGACCTGATCGATGGATACACACTTTTGATTAGCCCAGTATGTTTACCAAAGTATGAATGAATGTAATAATTTAGATATACAGTAAAATGTGGTCAAAAGGATAATTAAGAAAGATTTAACACCTTATCAATCTAGAAAGCAGTTCATGTGCAGATCTTGCTGCATGGAAATCATGCTTTAATGGCGAAAAGTGTAACCAGTTTCGAACTACCTGCTTAACAAAATTGTGAATATTAAAATAACAAATAATCAAAAAAGGAGAAAAGCAGTAAACATTGCAATTTGACATTTGACAATAGGAATGTTGATAAACTAATCAAAAGGAACAAAATCTATTCTAAGATAATAAATTTAGACTAAACTGCCGTTTGTATAAATAAAGCAATAACAGTGAGGAGTAATGTAGTAGATGCTTGAGAGAAGTTTAACAATTAATCAAATTACAGATTCTTATGACGAATTATATGCAACAAAATACTCTATAAAACTTGTACATAAATATTAATTTTGCATATTATATGTAATTTTAAACATAAGTGGAACTTACAGAACCAATGTCCCGGTCCTGTAGTCCTGCTTCAGATGCAGATCCAAGTTTTTTCATTTACTTTTAACTTAATTTTCCAATAATTCTGACTATGATAGCTGCATTCTTTAAAGTTTATTTCGGCTCTCATCGTTTGATCCTCCAATAAAATGTCCAATAACAGCTGCCCTTATAAATAAGATTTTAGGGTCTATCTAACCAATACATACTGTCAACAACAACATTAATTTTTGTAAGCATCTTAATAATATGTATTTCACCTGTGTAACTTAAGAGGTTTTTTACTAATGGCCAGCAATTTTAAATATCTATATGTTTTTTTATTGGTAAAAGAATTGTTGTTTTGTTTATTAAAGGTACTCTTTATTTTTGTCAAGTAGCCCAGTGGCTAAACTCACGCACTATAAGTGTGGAAAAGTGGGAAATACGGGGTTCCAACCGCAGCCCCAATGTCCTTGGTAACTACGGGACAAAGATACTCTTTTAAATAACTTAAAATTTGATTTTTGAACTTAAAACTTACTAGTACTAGTACATGAACTTCTCAATAAGTATGAACCCAATTAAAAATAAATAGAATCTTTTAGACATTGAAAAGATCCATTTAAATTTGAAAATATAAATTGCTTTCTTTTTCTAAGGAAGACATCATTGGTATTTGGAAGATATTACCATAGAGCCTTCGATCTTGCCACGATGATATTCACAAATTTTCCCAAGAGCATCAACTGCCGAATCACATCCTGCTACGTCTCCAGATTTTTCGCTAATTGGAAATCTATGCATAGCCACATCGCATAGTCTGGAGACAGCCTCTGCATAAAACCTATTACTTGTTACCATATTCAAAAAAGGCATGTGTCTATATATTTGTGCATTTAAGTTAAGAAGAGCATAAAGAAGTTACCCGTAGCATGATCAGGATTGAAATGATCTTTTCCAAACTCAGCACAAATACCAATTGCCCGTGTAGCATGCTGCAAGAATCATTATCCAAATACAGGTCTTCATAATTAATAAATAAATATATAAGTAAAGAAACAAAACTGTTGACTTGCAAATACTGGCTGAGAATGAGGAATATTGTTCCTTAAAGCATGACAGGCAGCTCCAATATATTTGTTGTGATGTCTGTTCAATTAGCACACAAACACAAGATATATTATTAATGGGGTACTTATCACCATAATATTAAATGAAATTGATAAAAGAAACTAGATTTACGGCGTTAATTTTTCTGGGAATTGTGGAACCAAAATGTTAAAAATGGAAATTGCAAAAACGATCACTCTATCTGGCATTTTAGTCTCCTGTCAAAGATCATGCAGAAGCAATAATGAAATTTATGAGAAAAATAGCTACAAGAGACTAATTTTTACTTAAAATCTGTAAAGTTTTCAAATTTGTTGATTATAACAATCTTTGTTTAAGCTCACAAAAAAAAACACAATATTTTCAATAAAAACAATCTTTGTTTAAAAAACACCCAAATGGGAAGAAGTAGAAAAGGATAACATACATGTACCAAAATGAAAAAAAAAAAAGATAACATACTTACCAAAAACAATACAACATTGTTCATGAGGCAATCAATATATATCGATAATCTGTTATTAAATGTTTCAGTAATTGTTGCTATCAAACTACCTGCATCCTGTAAAGAGTGAAAAGAGAGTTGGTTATAGTTAGTTCTATATAGATCAATAAAAGTTAATCATTTACAGATAATTAGTATTCTGGTTAGTGAGTTGGAGTAACTCGTGTACCCCTTTTAATTCTACCATAGTCTTTTTGGTGAATACACAACAGACTTGTCTGTGCATGCACTTTTGTGCACATATAATTCGAGTCGAGACAATTTACAACTATCAACTTTTTAGTGAGTATAAGTTAGTAGTTATAATGAGTGGGTGTAAGTAACATATTAAAGTCAAATGCACTAAAATAAGAGAGAATTTAAAGTATAACCTCAATTGTTTCTTGTGTTGGTAAAAAATCACCTTCCTCTTCTGAAGTTCCAGCTTCTTCTACTCTCTTTATTTCATTTTCCATTATCTTCTTTAGTGCTTGGTTTATCCCGTCCAAAATAATTCTTATTAGTTGACGATTGGCAATTAAACCAGAGGCCTGCATTTGTGTTATTTGCATGACAAGAATAATACTGATTAGTTCACAATAATACTTAATACTGATTAGATCAAAACATAACACCAATATATAGTTTGCACAATTTTAGTGTACCTTAATGCATTTGGGAAGTAACCTAAACATTCTTTTAGACAAATCATTATCCGTTTCCTGCATGTATTCCACAATGGCAAGAAATAAGGCTTTCCTATGGCTTAAACTGATAAATTTAAATTTAAGAACAATGATCAAGTACCTTCCCTAGGGCTTCACTCAGAGATACCGTAATGCGAAGTGTCACATTTATTTTATCCTTTTCAAGTATTAAGGGCAGTAGTTTTGGAATTGGAAGAGCTAGAAACAGAAAGTGAATTATTTTATCAAAAATGCATCAAACACTAAAATTTCAAGAGTTTTAGTTGAAATCAAATATTCTAAATTTATATTTACCAATACATTCTACACATTTGGCACGAAGCAACAAACTGGGTGAACTACTGTTATCAAACAAAATTACTCTCAATGCTGCCATTGTTTTATCAAAATAATTTTGATAAAAAGTTACCTGCATGGAGGAATTGCATATCAATTCATATTGGGATTATAGTTTACTGCAATCAAAACCTACATAATTCTTAGATTTCATATTTCAAGATATACCGGCATTTGAACTGCAACTGATTTTAGAGTTTCAACAACTTCTTCTTGTAACTTCTGCTTTTCATGCTGGAAACTCAGAAAACCCATTATTCAGCTTATTGCAATTGCATAAAACTTTAAACAATACAAAAATAAAGGGGTGAGACTCCACCAATTAATACGGTGGTCCAATATTTAGCAACTAGCAACAATCATAAAGATTACAATTGTTTGCAATGATTGTATATACAGGCACAGTGTGTAAATAACAAATTGTTATAGTGAAAGTTTCATGTCATGTACCTTGAGAAGCACAAGCAATAATGCTACAATATCTTCCCCAGAAGAATTTATTTTCTCTAAGCCGCAATTTGTAACCAAGAAACGGATGGCAATAACAGCAGATGCCTGCAGAAAATATGAACGGTAGAATAAGTAATGAAGTAACAAAAAAGGGATATCATATAGGTACTGCACAATTAAATAAATAAAACTTCAATGTATATAAAGAAAAATTTCATGTTAATTAGCTTCTAAGGTTATTACTTTTCCAGAATTGAGGATCAATCTTTATGCACAAAGAGGCAAACGTTATAAAACATATTAAAAGTTACAAAATTGCAAGTCCACAAGCATCAATCTATCAGATATGTCAGTTCTACAATAAGTTTTAATAAATTATCACTTGTGAATTGTAATTCAAGCAAGAAGGCTGATTTAGAAGCAGAGCACTAGCACTAATGTGTTTGTACCTGAACACACGGACAAAGACTAATTTTAATGATGGGAAATAGGAAAAAGGACCTAACAAAGAAAACAAGCAACTTTACATTATAACAGATGTGAGACAGAAGAATTAATCTGTTTGTACCTGTACACGCGAACAAAGGTTAATTTTAAGGATGCCAGTTAGTTTAGCCAAGAACTTGAGGTGATAGTTGCAAAACTTTAATCTTTCCTTGTATTCACTCAAACACTTAATTGCATGCATAGTAGCCCAAAGTACTTGATGTTTCATATCATACAGCGACTTCTGGACAAGGATCACGGCTCTATCGATGTGCCAAATCATGTCCTGTGATAGCAAAAGAGAATGTAAAAGAAAGAACTACATTTCAATAAAATTGTTAGCATATAAAAAAAAGGATATATGAATAAAATTAACTAATATAGCATATCATATTGGTGGCATTGCATATACTAAGATATCATATAGGCTTTTTAATTTCATAATGATCAACTTCACGCACTGAAATACAAAGATAGTCCACTAATAAATACTATATTGATGGCACAATTATATACAAGTAACTTTATGTTGAAGAAGAATTATATACAAGTAACTGACAAAGAATTACAAACTAAGTAGCCAATCTCTGGAATTTGGATTTATTTTTTCTGATCCTAGGAAGCGCCCCAAGGTATCTCTATGGCTTAAGCCATTTGGGCTCAGTATGAGACTAATCCTCGAGTCGGTGGCAGGACAACCAGTTTCTTTTACCAGGTCTGGGCGACTTCAAGAGGAGAAGTCATGTTGCCAACTCTCGCAACATCATGTTGGTCCGGCGTCTAGGTTTTAATTTGTTATATGTCAAGGGAGAAAACAGCCTCGATTATCATGACATCACACAGGTCAGATTTTAAGAATAAGTTTTTCAATCAGTTAGTCAAATAATATTGTGGTGAACTGTTATATGAGAATCATTACAACAAACAATTTCCTCAAAACAAATGACGCGATTGAAATTTCTATAAGGTAATGCATCATGAAGAAAACAATTCACAGTTCGGAATTAAAGCTTATTGAAGATCAAATCATATATACATACCCCTTTGAAGTTCCTCTCAGCTATTGCAGCAATAGTAAGCATTGCTGCATAACGTACCCGCCAATCACTATGAAATGCATATTTCTTTTCCATCATCTCAATTGCAGTAGGAACAAACACACGCTCATTTCCATCGAAAGATAGCAAATTTAGCAAAAACTTTCCGCGGTTATAATTCTCTGTCAACCCCGCATCTTCACAAATCTTATTATCAATATCATGCCAAACAGGATCATCCACAACACACGACATCATATCCATAGCAACAGAAATTACTCTCCTCATTTCCACATCACAAATTTTTTTTATCACACTCTCCATTGCATCCGAATTCACTTCATCAACCTTATTGATAACAGAAACCGCCACACACTTTAACTCATTGCTCGCACCTTCCCTCTCCGCAACTCGAAGCATACACCAAAACACATCACCTTGTGACGCTTGACATTGAAGCGTTACCAAATCTCCTAAGCGCTTAACCATATCCAACACATCTTCTCCTCCATACTGAACATCAATCAAACGCAACAAAACTGTCAAGAGATAATCACAAACCTCGGTTCTCCCTAAATTCCTCGACATCTTAATAACAATCAAAGAAGCATTAAACATTAACTCGCGCAATTCCTGATCCGGCGAGTCAACAAATTTCAACAAATTCGAACAGATATCATTATAATATGATACGGCTTCTTCTGGAAGCTCTGCTAGCATTATGAGCGCTTTCATAAGATTCAGCTTCGTACCGGAGAAGCAATCACAGACATACTGAAGAAGCTCTAACCAACCGCCGATTGGAAATTGATGCAGCCTAGCAGCAACGAGACCGATCATTTCGCAGAGAGGACGGAGTATCGATACATTGGATTCAATCTTGAGTGAATTGAGAAGAGGCTCTTTGAATGCAATAAGCATAGTGGTGGAATTGAATTTATTAGATTCTTTGAAAATGGAAAGAAGAATAGAAACAATTTCGGTTCGGATTAAGAAATCAGGGTGAAGATTTAGAAGTTTGACGAGCTTGAAAGCGAATGCGTTAGGGTAATGGTGTGCTAGGGATTTGAGAATTGTTGATGATTGGTTCTTGGAGTTGATGATTGTTTGTTGAAGTGAAGAAGTGTCGTTGGATTTGAGAATCTTTGTGACGTGAGGTTGGAGATCGAAGCCGTTGATGAGTGATTGGTTTTGAGATTTTTCTTTGAGTCTTCTTTTGCCTGATATGTCTTCTATGTAGTGGCGAGTTCGATTAAATATGAATTCTGGTAATTTCAAGGGTTGTGGCGGTGGCGAGGAAGGTGTCTCGGTAGCGGCGGCGGTGGAGGTTGACGCCATTGATGGCGGTGGAGTTGGAGAAGATATTAATTCTGGCGGTAATTTCTTCTATGAAACATTTGGAACGCGGATTTTGGAGGGAAATGTAACGATTCGTTGATTCTTTGTCCACGTCAGCGATTCTTTTATTTGCTTTATTCTGTTCTGGTTGAGAAATGAGAATCTTATTAAATATCTAGCTACTAAGCTCACTTTTCTTTTTTCTTTCTTTTTTTGACTCAAACTCCCAACGTAACTACTCATCAATCCTTTGTGAGTGGGTTCATAATAAATAATTTTTTATTTTTATTTTAGTGTTATTAATTGGTTTTAGAGTTCCAATTGAAGGAATTTTAAAGCGTATAAAAATTAAGTTTTTCATGATGTGATATCATTATCGACAAAACATTGTAACACAACTTACATATATAATCCTCTCATCAATCTTCTCTAAAATCGGGGTTTCTTAAAATAAAATAAAAAAGTTATAAATGGGGTTGGATATGCATTGCATGACCTAACAATCAGGTCGGACTAGTATTTCAATTAGAATAAGTTTAATGTACTGAAATCATAAGGATTGAATCAAGGGCGGACTCCGACATAAAATTTTGGTGTGGTAGAATCTTACAGAAACAGTAAACTAAATTATATTGAAGATGAATGACGACAATGAAAATAAGTGTTGAAGAGGGAGAGAGAAATATGCATTGTTCTTTTATTTTATATGTGACTTCGGAATTTATTTATTTTTGACTAAATATATTAACATATAAAAAACAATTCTAAAAAAATTTGGTGTGGCTAAAGTCACACCATGTCTCGTAGTGTGTCTGCCCCTGGATATTGAACATGATGATGGAGCTCTACAATGGTGTGACAATTGTGAATAAAAGATAAATCAGAGTGTGAACACTACCGAAACACAATACTCTATCTAAAAGAGACATCACTCCTTTACAAACTCTTATCAACATCTTCCCCACTAACTCTTCTTCCAAATTCTTATTAATTCTAGAAAGAGGGCTCATGTAAAGTGTAGCCCAATAATAGGGTCAGCTAGCAAGCATATTAGATGTTGGTGTTCTATGACATGACAATTTCAATTGTAACTTGTTTTCTTTTAAAATTTGGGTGGATTTAAGGTGCTCTTTCTTGACTGAATCATTACCTATGCTTGTTATCTGGCCCATTCTTCTCTAAGTATGTGAAAATATTTTATTGAAATGAAAATGCTTTTATCAAAACAAATCATCATGTCACAATTTGTGTTTACAAGAGGCAAATCTCAGGTTATCCTCAAGAAGGTGTGCTTGCAGAAAATAAAAACATATCTGAAAAATAGAGTTTAAAAACTACTATACATTTGTATTATTTGTATGTACAAATTTGTTGTATTGTATTTTTATTTTTTTTGAAGAAGATTGTATTGGACATTTACACATTGGAAGATTGAAATCTTCTTATCAAATTGTCAACTGTAAAATTGAATTTGAAGTCCATGAATCTTGCACCTTCCCTGTTAATGAATGATTCTACAGAATTGAAGCCTAATAATAAGAGAAAAGGGTATTGTCTGGGCATATACAGTGCTTGATGCACTGAACAAACTTTAACCTCCTAGTTCAATTTCCATCCCACCATGTTGATCTATGAAACCAATCATCTGATTAATAGCTTCCTCAGTTCCAATACGGTCAGGTCCAGATAAAATCTATAAGAAAATATATTAGATAAGATAAATCCATATTTCAGCAGAGGAAATAAAATTGATTTGACTTACTTCTTTTACGACGGAAATGATCTTGGGAAGATTCTCATCATCACTTCCAAATAGGTATTCATCCGAACTGATCAATGCACACAGTTTCCAACTTTTGCTTAGCCCAGTATATATATATATATATATGTACCAAAGTATGAATATAGTAAAATTTGTGATATAAAGCAAAAAGTGATCCAAAGGAGAATAAAAACAATTTAACACCTTTGTATTAATTTGGAAAGCAGACCATGTGCATATGTAGCTTCATTGAAATCATGCTTCAATGGCAAGAAGTTTAACCATTTTTGAACCGCCTGCTTAAAAGCATTATGATTCAGGAACACACAGAAAAATTTGGCCAGGCAAAGCTAGCACTGGCAGTAAACATTACAGATCAACAGTTGCAGAAGTCATGTTGATAAAGTAATAAAAGGAACACAATCCTGAATATTTTGGAAGTTATTACCTCAGGGCCGATACTGTCACGTTGAAACTCAATGACTTTTCCAAGAGCTGAAACTGCGGTATCATATAATAGTTCGCCAGTTGAAGGTCTTTTACTCATAACATTGTATAGGCATGAGATACCCTCTGCATAAAACCTATTACTTGTCAAGTTGTCACATTCCAACATAGAACTTTAGTGCTTTTAAGTTTAAGATTTTTAATAACCTTTCAAAACAAAGGTTAAGGGCTTAAAGAAGTTACCATTAGCAGAGGATTTAAATTGATCGCCTCCATACATAGCACAGATACCAATCGCCCGTGTAGCATGCTGGAATTATCATTACCCAAAAACTAATGTTTATTTTTCTTATATATAAATAATTGAAGAAACAAAATTAGTCAGACATATTTGATATTTTACCGGCCCGGAACAAGGATATTCTCTCTTTAAAGCAAAACAGGAGGCTAAATTATATCTGTCATGATACCTGTTCCAATAGCACAGAGGAACAACACATTATTAATGTCGGCATTATTATTGCTATAACTTTAGACGAAAAATGATCAAAGAAACTAGATTTACGGCGGCAATTTGTCTGGGAATAGTGGAAAGATAGCGTTAAAAATGGAAATTGCAAAAGCCATCAGTCTATCTGGATTGTCATCAGCCTGCCAAAGATTACATAGAAGCAATAATTAAATTTATGAAAAAAATCAACAGGAGCAAAAATTTTACTAAAGATTATTACGTAGAACATATAACGCTATTGATTATAACATCCCGTCTAATTTGAATATGAATATTTTGTAATTTACTAGTGGTTGACATCATAACAGACGTTTCTGTGGATTGGATTTAATCAATTTTTCATCGAAATGGTTAACATCATAACAGATTTATTTTTTCCCATTTCTTTTTTAAACAAAGATGAAAATGAATATAACTCCAAACACAGTTCAAATATGAATCGTAAGTTGAAAATAATCTGCTTTCTTTTTTTGCAGAAGGTTGAAAATAATCTTCTCCTGATCTATATTACTCTTGTTTGATATAAGCTCATTTTAATTTTCTAGCACGATGATTATAACAAGCTCATTTTAAAAACATTGAGATGAGAAGAAATAACAAAGGAGAACATACCAAAAAAGCAACAGCATTTGACATGAGGTCATCAATATGTAGATTGCAACGGTCTTTAAATGTGTCGATTGTTGTCGCTATCAAGTGAACTATCTCCTGTGATGAGTAAAAAAAACTGATTATCATTCTGTTCGACCTGTCATTATAAGAAGCGATATAGGAATTTTTTAAAAGAAACAATCATTTAGTGCATGTTTTGTTTTACTTTTGGAGGAGGCCAAATTACTTTTAAAAGTATAACATTGATTTTTTAACTATTTAGGTGTCCTAATTTATTTTGAAAAAAAAAAGTGCTTAAAAGTCAAATTGATTTTGGCACCAAAATTTCATTTAAATCTAGAATTTCGAGTTTTTCTACATAATTATATCCTAAAATTTATTGCACCATTCATTTCCTTTTTTTTGGTATTACCCTCTAGTTCCTATGGGAAGGGGGCCTCGGTAATCCATAGTTTGGTTGTAAGGTCTGTAAAGTATGGTAAAGAATTCTTTCCACTAAGATCAATTAAAATATAAATCACATGATATTCAACATAATTCCAACCAGAATCAATTTTAAAGGTAAGAAAAACCAACTGTGCACATTTATTGAATCGATGAAAGCATGAAAAACTAAGTATGTCCAATATATTCAAATTCATTATCGCTCTCTCATACACACAGAACACACACACACACACACAAATTGTTTTTCCTTTAATTTATATTTTAAATCTTTTGAATATTATGCACTCTACAATATAAATCACTTTTTAGTATTTGGCATAATGCATATATGTGTATTCAAAGGCAAGATAATTCCTCAGCAGAACAAAAATGGCAAGAGGATTTGTAGATACAACCTGAAGTGCTTCTTCTGAAGCCACCTCTTCTTGTGCTTTATTTATTTCAATTTCAATAAGCTTTCTTGTTGTATCTTTTATTTCATCAGCAATAACCTTGATCAGTTGGTCACTGAAAAATGAACTAGAGGTCTGCATAATGAACATGTGTTTAGTTATATGATAAAAATATGATCTAAACATATCACCAATATGTATTTTGCAGAAATGTATTCAACCTGAATGCATCTGGAAAGTATCCTCAATATTATTGTATCCAAATCCCTATCTGTTTCCTGCATGTGTTTTGCAATGACATGAAATAAGTGGACCCATAAACTGCTAAATTAAAAAGTAAGAACAATAACCAAATACCTTCTTCAAAGCTTCAATCAGAGATCGCACAATGAAGAAAGTAAAACCTCTTTTAATCTCCATACTTTTGTTAGCTACTTTAAGTGAGAGTAATAGGTATGGAAGACCTAATATTAGAAAGTGAATTATTTATCAAAAATGGCTTAATAACAAATTTCAAGATTTTAAGTTGGAATCAAATAATTTGAATTTATATTCACCTAAAATAGAAGCCTTTCGAATTTGAAAACTAGAACAACCAAGCAAGCGCGTAAACACTGTATTGGCCTAAACAATTAAAGACATGTTTAATTAGTTGCATGTTTGTTTTTAAGGTAGAAACCTCTGCATAAATCACAAACACCGCATTTATCAAACCAACCTTGCCAATATGGGGGGTAAAGCTTATTGATGACCGAACAGCAAAATCTGACAATATATTACAAGCCTGAACTACCATAGTTTCAACCAAATCCTTTTTACCATCATCCTTGAGCTCATCGACCGTTAAGCCAAGATAGTGTTGAGTGGACCCAAGCAACATTGGCATAAGGTTATCTATAAATTTGTCGATACTCACTCTTGGGCTTTGGCAGATTTCATCTAGAGTCTGCATATGTTATATTAATTAGGAATATAAACTTGCAAGTTGCAACTAGAATTGTCATTGATTTCAAATATACCTTTAAGATGATACATTTTGCAAAGTATTCTGTATTGCTCAATTTTCCTTCAAGTGATATTAGAGATTCCATGACCTTCAAATGTTACGAGATCAATTAGCACAAAATGAAATTATTTCATAATTGTTTGACAACCTTTAAGATATATGAATTTGTCACAAATTTAACAAAATTTTGAATGATGTATACCAAGATCACAAGGTGCATCATGATTATTCTTGAACGATAGCAAAAGTACTTGTATGACCAAAAAAATTAAATATTTCTATTCCCCTTTTAATTTCGATTTCTACTTATCTAAATTTTAAATTTTATTTCAATAATACATTCTATAAAAAATTTGAGTCAATTCAAAATAGAATTAGCAGAAATACTCGCCTGAACAGTTTCCCGCTCTGTGAAATTATCTGGCCCAACTTTCCTAACAAGATATACCATACATTCTAGGCATTTGGCCAAGATCAACGATGCAGGTGGACTATACTTGTTAAACACAATGACTTTCAGTGTTTGCACTATTGTATCATAATAATTTTGACGAAAAGTTACCTGCATACAACAATTACACATCAAATCACATTAGGATAACTATTTACCGTAATCAAAACCTACATTAATTCTAGACTTCAGATGTTAACGTTTACCGGCATTGAAACTGCAAAAGATTTCAGGGTATCAATAGCTTCGACCTGTAACTTCTGTTTATCATGCTGAAAAGTTAGAAAAACTAGTTAGTTTATTGTAACTAGTTAAAATATGAGAAACCATAGAAAAGTAACGGCTAAGACTACACCAACACAATGTGGAAATATGTAGAAGCAATCATATGGATTATGTACAGTATGCATTGATTGCATAAAAAACCACGATGCATGTGTAAACGAGAAGTTGATAGTGAAGATTGCAGACTATGTACCTTAAGAAGTAGTAGTACAAGTAATGATGCTACAATTGGTTCCCCAAAAGGTAATATTTTGTCTAAGCCACAACTGTTTACCAAGGAATGAATGGCAATAACAGCAAATAACTGCAGAAAATAGTTAGCAAAGGATATCATTTATAAAACAACTTAATAAATAACGCTTCAATGTATACATGAAAACTTCAGTGAAATCAACTTTTAAGTTTTAAAATAATTACTATGTCTAAAAATTGAGAATAAAACTTTAATGTACATATTTCAATATGAGTAAACTAGTAACAGTAACAAATATTTAGGAAGAAATGTATAAAAAAAAGGCAAAAATATAAAACATATTAAAAATAAGAAGAGCTATTTGTGTGTTATTGTATGCAATATAAGAAGAGTCAATCAATTGTAACTTGTGAGATGTAATAATCGATCAAGAAGCAGCGCTAGCTATGTTGTGGTGTCCAGAAGTGAAAAGAAACATAAATTCAAACAAAGAAAACTAGCAACTCTTTAATACCAGATGTCAAGCTGTACCTGCACACGAGCACAAGAGTTACATCTAATGATGGGAACTAGTTTAGTCAGTAACTTCTTGTGATATTGGGCATGCAATAATTGTTCCTTATGTTCACTCAAAGACACAATTGCTTGCATAGTAGCCCAAAGCACCCGGGGGTCCAGATCATCCAGTGACTTAAGGACCACTCTCGCCACTTGGTCAAAGTTCTGTATCATGTCCTGTTGTAGCACAAGGGAATAGAGAATCATATTTGAATGATATTGTTAGCATCACAAACAACATGATATGCATGAAATCGGAAAAAATAATAATAAATTATTATTAATCATTTTCTACCATGATGCGTACTCAGAAAAAAACTTGCAGTTGCATAATGGTCAGCTTATAGCATAAGAATGTACTATGGTGCAAGCGTCTGTTTATAAATACCATTCTAATGACAATATGAAAAAACTTATTCTGCAAAAAGTTACACACAATCACACATCATGACATACATATATCATGACCAGGGTTTTAAAAACTGGTCTGCAACTGTATTTGTGGCCGCAACGTAATTGTAATTTTTCATAATATTAAGGATCACGTCACAATACAGCTGCAGACATGATCACAATTTACCCTAGTTCGCATGATAACAACAATGATGTGAAAAAAAGTTGCAATGCTTGTCTGGAAACACATACAAGCTTCTCAAAACAATGTACTACAGAGTGCACATAAAATAATTACATTACATGACTGTTCTTTCTATTAGGTAATGCATTATAAAACACTTGAGAGTTCAAAGCTCGTTCAATATCACACACGCGTGCAAACACACACACACATGCATACCCCTTGGAAGTTTCTTTCTGCAATCCAACCAATGGCAAGCAATGCTGCATGACGAAGCTGCCAATCAATCTTCGATGCATATTTCGCTGTTATTATCTCAATTGCCGTGGGAACAAACACATCTTCGTCCCCATCTGAAGAGAGCGAATTGTACAAGAAAGCCCCAAGGTAGAAAGCTTCTGTCAACCCAACGTTCATAAAGTACTCATGGTCCACATTATACCAAAGAGGATCATCAACAACATACGACAACATGTTCATAGCAACCACAAGGACTCTTTTCATTTCCTCACGAGAAAGGTTCTTGATAACATCCGCTTCATAGAGCTCCTTGATAACAGTAGACGCTACAATCCTCAGTTCCTCACTCGCACCTTCCACCTCTGATGCCCGAATCATGCACCAAAACACTTCACCATATCTCCCCTTTAAGATATTTCCACCATCCAATGAAATTAAATCACACACACGACTAATCCTATAAACCAGAGCCTCTGCTTCTCCGTGTTGATCAATGATATTCAACAAAATCAACAAGAGAGAATCATATACATCCGTTCTCTGAAAATCCCTCGACAATATTATCAATGAAATCGCTGAATCGTATGCCAGTATTTTCAATACCTCATCCATCGAGTCAGCAAATTCCGAAATCTTCAACACAACAAGATCAAAATTCCCTTGATTCAGCCAGAACTCTCTGTTTTGAAAAACATTCACCGGAGATTCCAGAAACAACAGAAGCCCTTTCTTATTGTTCAATTTCGAGTCACCAGAAATGCAATCACAAGTATACTGGAGAAGCTCCTCCCAATCAAGAGAGGATCTATACAACCTGTCAGCAAGTAAACCAATCGTTTTGCATAGCGCAGGAAACAGAGTTTCTTCAGATTCTACCTTGATTGAATGAAGGAGAAGATTTCTCAGTGCCATTAAAACTTTCGAGTCAACAACAGTTGTCGGATTCTGTTGAATTGGAAGAAGAATAGCAACGATTTCAATTCGAATTTGAAATGAAGGATGCAACTGGAGGATTTTAGCAAGCTTGAATGAGAATGAATTAGGGTAATGAAGTGCAAAAGAATTGAAAATCGTCATCAACGATTCATCCTTGGTTCGAGCGTATTCATCGATTGCTTCTCGAAGCGAAGAGAGGTCGTCGGAATGTATGAAAATTTTAGCGTGTTCTTGAAGTTCGACGCCATGGATGAGTGATTTGTCTTGGCTATTTTCGATGGATCTTCTCTTGGAAATTCTTTGTTCAAAGAAATTGCGATGTGGCGAGTTTATATCTGGATCAAACGGATTTCGTAGAGGAAATTTTAGCGGTGGTGGTGGTAGCGGTGGTGACCAAAATGTCTGAGTTGAGTTGGATTCAGAAGTTGACGCCATTGTTGAGAGTTGAGAAGGTTCAAATTCAATAGCGGGTTTTGGAGGGAAATGTAACCGATTAGTTTCGTGGAAACTGTTATTCTGTTGTGGCGAATTTCCACGTCAGCTTTTATAGTTGTTACATTTGGGCTTAATGTAATGGGCTTGAAGCCCATTAATGAGCTGTCAAGCCCATTAGGAGCTTCTTCTTTCTCCATCTTCCAGCGTCTACTGTTCTTTGGCGGAATGATCGTTTTCAGTGTCGATGATTCTCCGATTGCGTCGAGATTGTCGTCGTCTTCATTAGAGGTTTTTGAGATTTTGATTGATTTCATGCTTCTTCTTCTTCAGCTTTGCTTCCAAAAACCCTAGCTATGTACTATTGCGAGAAATTGATTTGACGCTTTTTCAGTAGAGTATAAGATGAAGACGAAATGAACGGCGGGGAATGTGAAAAAGTGAAAATTTCGGATAAACAGATCTAGCAGTTGGATATTTGGGTCAGCAGTGGCGAAGCTAACACATTGCCAACAAGGGACCAAATATATAAACAAATAAAATAGTTTTAAAATTAAAATAATCTTTTCACACAAACAATAATTTTTTACAAATAAATAATGATTTTTTTACATTCTTATTTCTCCTAATTTTTGACAATTAAATTTAGATTTAATAGATCTTTCGATTCCTGTATGTTCGTAAATTTTTTGTTTTAGTCTCTATGTTTTGTTTTGTTGCAAATAAGTTCCTGAATGTATAATCTTTTTTTGGTTTTAATCCCAAAAGTCAAAATCCGCAGGAAAATCTGCAGTTTTCGTGAAAATTTTCCTTCAGATTTTCTTGTGGATTTTGATTTTAAGGATTAAAACCAAAAATTGTTATACATTCAGGGACCTATTTGCAACAAAACAAAATACATGAATTAAAACAAAAAATTCACGAACATACAGAGACCAAAATATCTATGAAGCCTTAAATTTATTTGAGGTAGCTAAACATTTTATACACTAATTTATAAAAGAAATCAATATTTTTTGGGTAGCTAAAGAGCTACCCCATAGTTGTTCTCAGCTATGCCCATGAGGGGAAGAGTTCCTCGTTTTGCACCCCCGAGTTTTGCATTTTGACCTTTCAACTCTACCCTCCTCTTAATATAGATTGTGAGTATGTAAAAATTTGAGGAAAAGAAAAAACAATTCACATTCTAAAATACGAACATTATAAAATCTAATATTTTTATCTCTCACATTCCTTCGCCCCTATTCCATAAGGTTCGCTATTTAAGTAGTGAACTCTACGATGCGAACTATTGTTTTTTCTTTTTTCTTTAGATTTTGCGCCCCTGAGTTCTCTACCTAAATAGCGAGAGGGTATTTTTAAAATTAACCGGGATGCACGAGAATTTTAGGGGATACGGAAAAAAAATTCTAAGGGCTCGTTTGCCCTAGTTTATTTTTGAGCTTATGCAAACAACTTATGCAATTTTTATATATTATTATAAGTTTTTCAAAGTAGTTTATGATAAAATAGCTTATAAAAATTCAACATGAAATATTTTTTAGTCCCAATACCAATATTAATAGGAATTAGACAACTAGAGAAGAAAATAGATATTGTGATGATAAGACAAATTATCTTTGTTAATTTTGTTATCACATGTTATATATATACCCTTGCAATGGGATTGCTTATTAACAAAAATCAAAGGACCACAATCAGAACTAAATCAATTATAACTGTAATGTCATTGGGGTAAAACTTCCTGTCTCTCAGTTCAAAATTTGAAGAATTGAATTAATTTCTAAACCCTCTTAACAAGTTTGTAGTCTACCTAGTATATCAATCAGTAATCCATAACATTTCCAAACATAATCAATAAACATATAACATGATCATAAGTCATAACAGCAATTTCCACAACTCAAATTCCATTCACACATCAATCATAAGTCATAACAATACTATTTGTATGATAAATTTATTTTTTTTCCTAAGCAAGAGGATTGAGCACTTGTCCAAGAAACAGGATGTTCCTGTCAAATCTTCTCTAATTAGAAATAAGAAAGGGTGGTCAGCTACAAAGTCTAGTGTAGGTGGAATACACCTTGTCATGCATGCAACACTAGCTGCGGCAGCTTCAGTGCCTTCTTCATCTACTTTGATGAAAGACTTGTGAAATATGTTAGAAACAAAAAGTTCATGACCATTGTCCACCATTTTTGTCAAACCTCCAGGAATGAATGGTAAAACCACTCCTAGCTCCTTCAGCATATCATTAGTTTTAAGCCCAAATGAAATATCGAACTTTGGAATTCTAAAGTCACCTACTCTCACTTGTTCCATGTAATAAAGAGCATAGTTGTTGTATAGTAAATCAGATTTACAAGTCATCATCTCAATTAAAGCTTGCAGTCCATCTTTCCATCTTTTGCATTTGGAAGTAAAAAATACATAGAGAATTGACGCTTATAATCCATACCATTCTGATAAGGAAGACGAAGAATTTTAAAATCACCAAAATCTTGAATAAACTGCTTGTTTTTGCTGATCATAAAAGGAACTTTGACTGAGCTGCCATTTAGAAGATGAAAATCATATTATTTTGTTTTTGAGAGATCAAACTTCTGATTCCATGCTCCTTTAAAGTGCAGTGCATTAGCAAAGATGAGGCGAGTTAACCTATTAACCGATCCTGGAGGAAGAATTTCTTTAATAAGATCATTTGTCTTTTTTTCAACCCATAAATTTACTTCTTTAGCCACGTCATCAGCCTTGGTTAGAAAATCGACGGAAGCCAAAGTGACTTTATAATCAGCACCCACAATTTGTTTGAACAAGGGTTGAACAGACGCGGTCTGTTCAACCCATACACCATTAACAAAAGAGAGGCGAGGGCCACCGGTAGGAGCAGCATCATTGAGTACGGTGGAAACGAGATAAGAGGCAAAGGCGTTGAGATCATCGGTTGATTTGGAATAGAGGAAGTCGAGAAGTTGTTGTTTTGTGGGACCCTCAGAGCCAGCAGCGATGAGACTGAGCACAACTTGAAGCGATAGTGGCGAAAACACAATATTCTTTGTTGATTCTTTCAAGAACAAATGTTTGACAATGCGGAGGGAAACATAAGTTTGTTTGCCGATTGATTCAGGAAGAGATGCCATTGTTTGTTCTTCTTCCAATTTTTAAGTGACTAAGATTCAAAGATAGCGCTGTATTGTGTGCCAGAAAATACTAATATATAAGGGGAGATTAATTGTGCTTCAAGAAATAAGAAAATAAAACCCTATATTTAAGTATTATAATCAGTTGCAATCTTCTATTATTATAAATAAGTAAAAAATAAATCTTGCGTTTTGTCAACAATTATTTCAAATCAAATATTGATTTGGTTATAATAAAAATAAATAAATCATATATTGATTTCACAAAATTAGATAGTATACATTAACTAGGAGATGAAAAGATGCAATCTTTAGGATACCTGTGCTGTAAAGGAGATATGAAGTAAGCAACAATCCAGAAAAGTGTAGACAGCCTGACAACGTTAGAGCTCAATCTAAGAAGAAAAATAAAATAAAACCGTCGTGGATTCATATTTTATAGTGTTTTATTTTTACGGAAACTTAGGAAGGAATTTAGGTTTACAAACAGGTATTCCTTTTATTCCGCTAAACAAACAAAATATTTTTTTTATTAACTTAATAAAAATTTAAGATGATTTTGTCAAATTGATTAACTTAAAAAAAAATATATATATTTTTATTTTTCATCACTATTTTTTGTAACAACTAACAAACAATCAATTTGTACAAATAACATTGCGCTTTTTTTAATAATTTGTTAGACGCAATTGACAAAAAAATTTCATTCTCATAACGCCTGCTACTCAAGTAGCAGAAGAGAAACAGAAATCCAAAAGGTGCCCAAGAAACATGTAGAGTGACAAAAGAAAACAAATCTAATGCTACAACTTAAGTTGATGTCAAAAAAAAACTTGATAGGTTATTGGGCTTATTGGAAAATGCTTCTCAGCATCATACACAAGCAAAATCCAGAAACGATTATAGATAAGGCTTTGAAAAATTCATTTGAATATCTGAAAATGCAAAAATAATGGATGAAACAATGGACTAGCACATAGTAGATGGGAGAAATGATGGTCTCAAAAAAGAAGAAAGTTGATCAACATTTTGATGAGGTGAATAGAACTTTTAGATAAAGAGGAAAAAAAAAGTGGAAAGAGGTGATAAACAAAGGTGATTTAGGCAGAAAAACATGTTTTGCAAAATTACTGTTCACTTTAAATAGAAGATAATATAAAATAACACACAGTAGTGTCTATTAAAAAAAATACTTCTATCCTGCAATTTGTGGTTAAATTCACAATCCACTCCACTCAACAATTGTACTTGAGCGATTAATTACTCATGAATTGAAAAATATACTCAACGAGGGCATGCTTGCAAAAATGGAAAACCATGTCGGAAAACAGATTATAAAGCTAATGTACATTTTCAAGTAAGCAAAAATTATTGCTTATTTGTATTATTTGTATGTACAAGTACAAATGTTGTCTACCTATTATACAATTCAATTTGAAACCAGTAAATCATGCACCTCCTTCGGTTCCAATTCAAGCCTAATTACTAGAGGAAGCTGCGCTTGATGCTTCCTCAGTTCTAATTTCCATTCCATCATGTATTTCCATGAAGTCAATCAACTGAATAATAGCTTCCTTGGTTCCCAGGCGGTCAGGTCCAGATAAAATCTATAAGAAAATATATTATTACACACATACAAGAAAATATATTGATTCAAATAAATCCATATTTCACAAAGTAAAGAAAATTGTTTCTACTTACTGCTTTTACGACGGAAATGATCTTGGGAAGATTCTGGTTATCACTTCCAAATAGGTATTCATCCGAACTGATCAATGCACAGTTTACAACTTTTGCTTAGCCCAATACATGTACCAAAGTATAAATATGATAATAATTTGAAATTGCTATCAAAGTATCACCTTTGTATCAATTTAGAAAGCAGTCCATGCGCATATTTAGCTTCCCTGAAATCATGCTTCAATGGCAAGTAGTTTAACCATTTTCGAACCACCTGCTTAAAAACATTATGATTGAGGATAGCAAAACAAAAAAGTGGCACAGAATAACTAGCACTAGCAGACATAGTAAACATTGCAGATCAACAATTGCAGAAGTCTAATTTACTATTGTAACCCTCGTGATCATTCTGTTCATGAACAATTGCAGAAGTCTAACTAGCACTAGCAGACATAGTAAACAATGCATTCATGAAAGTTAACAATTGGCATCATGCTAAGGTTTTAAGCTTTGTTACAAAATTAAAGTCACCAGGACAAGGTGTGATGACTGGATATTCTTGATGCTTGAGAAAAATTAGCAATCAATCTATGTTAACATGAGTAATTTCTAACACCTGCACAGAAAATTTAATTTGTATATTATAATTTGAAGCAGAAGAGGAACTTACAGAACCAATGTCCTAGTCCTGTATTCCTGCTTTGAAAGCATGAAAGGAATCTAGTCAGGAATTCTGCAATTGGCAGGTTATACGTAAATCCCTTATAAATCCTCAACGAAGTTGATGAGATGATTCTCTCAGACCTTGCATGAGTGTGTGTCTCCACTAATCTGGATTTTTTACTACTAAATAAAATATTCTTTGCCTTTCTTTTGTACAATAAGATTCTTTATCATTTAATTGTCTATCTTAGGTGACTTTCTCTATCTCTCTTTTAACCATCTAAGTATTATCTCTCATCTTAATATTCTTAATTAATCATTACCCTCTCTCTTAAATAAATAAACTAGTTATACCAAAGTTGTCAAATATCGAATGTAGGGAATTAATCCATTTTGTATTGATATTTTGAAAGATTATTACCTCAGGACTACTTCTGATACAATCACGATGAAATTCATAGATTTTTCCAAGAGTTGCAACTGCCGTATCACATAATGTTAATACACTTCCATCTTCACATAGTTGACTAGTTGAAAGCCCTTCACTCATGACATTATATAGCATTGAGATACAACCTGCACAAAACCTATTACTTGTCATATTCCAAAAAATTAAATTATATATACACTATAAGTTTAAGAGGTTTTAAAAAGAAAAGTTACCATTTGCAGAGGCTTTAAATTGATCTCCTCCAAACATAGCACAGATACCGATTGCCCGTATAGCATGCTGAAATAATCATTAACCAAAGACGAATGTTCATTTTCATTATTTATAAATAAGTAAAAAAAAAAAAAACCTCTGAAAAAAAGAAGTAAAGAAACAAAATTATTGACACATATTTGAAATTACCAGCTGTGCACAAGAATAATTTTTCCTCAAAGCAAGAAAGGAGATTGAACCATATTTTCCATGATACCTGTTGGATCAATAGCACCCAGGAACAAGAGAATGTTATCGATAGAGACATTTACTAATGCTATAACTTCAGATGAAACTGATAAAAGAAACTAGATTTACAGCGGCAATTTGTCTGGGAATTGTGGGAAGATAACGTTAAAAATGGAAATTGCAAAAGCTATCACTCTATCTGGTTTGTCATCGTCCTGCCAAAGATTATGCAGAAGCAATAATAAAGTTTATGAGAAAGATTATGCAGGAGCACAGTTTTTACTTAAGATTATCAAGTAGAACATATATATAACAATATTTATTATAACAACCCCGACCAATTTGAACAGGTGTTTGTGGATTAAATTGAATATATTTTGCAGAAAAATGGCTTCAAGGATTATCGATTTTCCAAGAAAATAAGAAATCTAAGTATGAAGATAAATTATTAAATATACAAATTAATCTATCATACCAAACATCGCATCTCAAATATAACTCCAAAGTCCAAACATAGATCAAATATATGGTAAGATGGCAATAATCTTTTTTATTTTGACAGCCACTGCTAAATAAGAGTTGTCATACTTTGGCCCAATGAGCAAATTTGTTCTGACAATCCAATCGAACAGTCTAACAGCTAATAATTCAGTGTTCATAATCTGATCCACTAACCCATTATTGATTATAGCTATTTAGAGCTCGTTGGTTTTTCCTAAAGAACCGAGCGGTGGAATTCACACAGTAAATGGTGAGAAGTGAGGAATTCAAACATGTCTGATGTCTCGACAGTCTTTTACCACCTAAATTGTTGATCTTATTCCACACACAAATAATGACATTGTAGAGTAATAATAGTTCTATCTTTTAGCAACCATGTAACAATATTATGTAATTGATTTATGAGAAAAACATATATTCATCCCTTACAACATTTTTCTTAATGAATGTTCTTGTAGGTTCTCTCGTAAATCATCAAAATTTATTATGTTTGTAAGTTTGAGATTAATCAAAATTTAGCTTGTGATTTAATGAACGTTCTATTATGTTTCTAGCAAAGTGATTATAAAACACTCCTTTAAAAAACATTTAGATGTGAAGAAATAACAAAGGAGAACATACCAAATACACGACAACATTTGACATTAGGGTATCAACATGTAGCATGAATTGGTCTCCAAATGTGTCAATTGCTGTTGCTATCAATTGAACTGCTTCCTGAGATGAGTAAAACAGTTGATTATCACTCCTACTCTATAGATCAACAAATTAATGTAAATGAAAATTTAGGAGTAGAATAATTATAGATCGACTGTGTAATTATGTCCTACACATATATCCATTCATATTATGATGTGAGTTTTTTACCAGAAAATTTAAAGATATAACCTCAATTGGCATAACATAATGTATGTGTATTCAATAGTAAGAGAATTTAAAGATACAACCTCAGTTGGTTCTTCTGGTGATAAAGTTTCATTTAAATCTTCCGAAGTCCCCCCTTCCTGTGCTTTCTCTATTTCAAATTTAATAATCTTTTTTATTGTACTGTTTAACTCATCGCCAATTTGCTTGATCAATTGATCAGTGAAAAATGAACTAGAGGTCTGCATAATGAACATATGTTACTGATATGATCGATATATGATCTAAACAAAAAATCGATATATATATATATATATATATATATATATATATATATATATATATGGGTTTTGCTAACGTACACCCGGTTATTTTTTAGAAGGAGTGTTTTAGCAAGTTATAACTAAAAATTTGTTAAATACACCTTGAGGTGCATCTTACTAAAACACTCCTTCTAAGATATAGGTGGGTGTAAGTTAGCAACTCCTATAGGCCTTTACTATCGTACGCCCACTTATTTTTTAGAAGGTGTGCATTAGCAACTGATAACTAAAAAGTAGTTAAATAAACCTTAAGGTGTATGTCGCTAATGCACACCTTCATGAAAAATAGTGGGTGTGCATTAGCAAAACCCATATATATATATATATATATATATATATATATATATAATATAATTTTATTGTACCTGAATGCATCTAGCAAGTAACCTCAATACTATTGCAGACAAATCCCTATCAGTTTCCTGCATATGCTTCAAACATGTAACCAGAGCTTGCACAATGATCAACGTCGTATCTCTTTTAGTGTGATTACTTTTGTCACCTACTTTAAGTGGGATTAATAGATTTGAAAGACCTAAAAACAGAAAGTGAATTATTCTATAAGAAAATGGTTTAAACCCAAATTTCAAGATTTTAAGTTGAACTCAAATAATTTAAATTTATATTCACCTAAAATAGAAGCCTTGCAGATTTGAAAACTAGAGCAACCAAGCAAACGTATATACATTGGAGTGACCTAAAACATTTAAAGTTTAATTAATCACATGCTTGTTTTTTTAGGTGAAGCCTCTACATATATTACAAACATCAGATCTATCAAACCAACCTTGCCAAAGTGGGGAGAAAAGTTTATAGGTGACCGAACAGCACAATATGACAATGTATTACAAGCCCGAACTCTCATAGTTTCAACCAAAAATTTTTTAGCATCATCTAGGCTGCAAATGAGCACATCCATCACTTAATAACAAGAGAGTATTAGTTGAATGGTTTTATCATATTTTCATTTGAAATGTGATATTAGTCGGTTTCAACATTCTTCATTTCTTTGCGTACAAAAAAATCGTACATTTCTTAAACGGGGGACATGCACAAACACATATCATTATTGTTCCTTCCTATTAAACTGTGTGATTTATCTCATAATGCCAAAAATTATTGCTCATTCAATCAGAACTAACAGAAATTCTTTTATCTTTGTAGCACTAAAATATAATGGCAAACCTATCCTCATATGGCTTATCATCCTCCGTTAGTTCAAGACAGGGTTGAGCGGATCCAACCAACATTGGCACAATTTTATCAATAAATTTGTCAATACTCACTCTTGGGCATTGACAGATTTGTTCCAGAGCCTGCAAAATGTTCATTCAGTTAGGAATGTAAACATTAAACTGGCATATAATGGTAAATGGCCAATCATTGATTTCAAATATACCTTTAAGACGATACATTTCATTAAGTAATTTGTTTTGCACAATTGTCCATCAAGCGATACTAGAGATTCCACGACCTTCAAATGTTAGACAATAAATTAGCACAGAAAGAAATTGTTTCATAATCATTTGGCAACCTTTAAGATACATGAATCTATCACAAATGTACCAAATTTTGAATGGTACATCAAGACTATTCTTGAACGATTGCAAAAGTAGTTGTACGACCTATAAAATTAATTTTTTTTATATTCCCCTTAATACTTATCTCAATTTTAAATTTGGTTTCAATAATACTTTCTGTTCTGGAATGGAACTTAGGGTGTGATCTATGCCATGCCATTAGTATTCAGTCTTAACTTGGGTCAAGTGTGTTTTAGCTTCTCCAGATACATGGCATACTTGGATCATGTAGTTGATTTAGAGATTTTACTTCATGTGCTAACTCGGAAAAAACCCTATGACGGTATACATTCTATATAATTTGAGCCAATTCAAAATAAAATTAGCAGAAATACTTGCCTGAACAGCTTCCTCTTCTTTGAAATCATCTGGCCCAACTTTTCTAACAAGATATACCATGCATTCTAGACATTTGGCACGGAGAAACAATTTGGGTGAACTATACTCGTTGAACACAATGACTTTCAATGCTTCCATTGTTGTATCGTAATGATTTTGGCGAAAAGTTCCCTGCATGCAACAATTACACATTAAGATAATAAAAATCTACTTCTTTCCTAGAACTCAGATATTAATGCTTAGACTTATATACCGGAAATGAAACTGCAATCGATTTCAGGGCATCAATAGCATCTCCTTGTAACTTTAATTTTTCATGCTGAAAACTCAAAATTTAGATTATTGCAAATACATAAAACATAAGAAACCATAGAAAATAATGGTTGAGACTACACCAATACGATGTGAAATATGTAGATACAATAACATACAGCATATAAAAGCACAATATGTGCGTAGATGAGAAATTAATAATGAAAATTGCAGACTGTGTACCTTAAGAAGTACGAGTAATGATGCTACAATTGGCTCCCCGAAAGGTGGCATTTTCTCTAAGCCACAAGTGTTTACCAAGAGACGAATGGCAATAACAGCATATGACTGCAGAAAATAGTTATAAAATTTCATTGTATACATAGAAAAACTTCATTGAAATCAGCTTTTAAGATAATTACTATGTCTAAATATTGGGTATGCAAAACTTCATTGATTAAATTGCATGCATAGTTCAATCTCAAACTTCATTGAACTCAGATAAAATTTTAACGCACATATTCCAATATGATCATTGATTAAACATGATAAAGCATGTTAAAAGTGACATAAGTTGGTCAAGATAACTCGTGAAGCCCTCGAGTATCAATCAATGTATAAACTAGCTAATGTGTTACCTGCACTGTTGCTATGTTATGGTGTCCAGAGGTAAACAGATACATTTTATAAATATAAACAGAGAAAACAAAAAACTCTATATTAATAGATATCAAGCTGTAACATTAATATGTTTGTACCTGTACACGGGCACAAGAGTGAGATTTAGCAATGGGAACTAGTTTCTCCAAGAACTTCTCGTCATATTGAGTATGCATTAAAAGTTGCTTACATTCACTCAAATGCTTAATTGCATGCATAGTAGCCCAAAGTACTCGATGGTTCAGTTCATTCAGCGAACTGAGGACCAGTATCGCAACTTTCTCAAAGTAATGAATCATGCCCTGTGATTGCAAAATGGAAGAGAGAATCATATATGAGTGAACTTATTAGCATAATAAGTGATATAATAAGCACAAAATCGGCAAAAGTAATAATGAAAATCATTTTTGGGCATTGTGTATACTCAGAAAGTTGTAGTTGCATAATGGTCAACTTTGCGCACAGGAATGTATGGTGCAAGCATCAATTAATAAATATAGTTCTAATGAGACAATTTTAAGTAACCAACCAAGAGTTAAAAACTGAGTATAATCCATTAGACTTTAATTTGTTAAATACTACTATTGATTGATCAGAGAAAGTTCATATGGACTAAACTATTGAAACTCCGCGATCTCATTAAATTTAGGCTTGTGGAAGAGAAACCAAAATACAAATGCAAACCCTTCATCTACATGAAGTTACACAAATCTCACATCATGACATACATATATCAAGGTATTAAAAAAGCGTCCCCTATCAACTATAATTGTGGCCCCGACTTAAATGTTTTCTTTATTCCTGCAGCCACATCACAACCTCAATGACAACCGCTTAAGTCGCGTTTAACTACAATTTTCTTAATGTCAAAGATTGCGACACAGTGTGACTGAGGACCTGATTCAAATCCTTGATCAAAACATAGTGAACCCTTAGCTCACATGATAACAAAAATGATAATAAAAAAGTGTAATTCTTGTCTAGAAACAAAGACATGCTACTCAGGAACAATATACTAAAGATCACACATATAAATCATGAAAAATTATCTATCAAAGATTGCTCTAAATTTGAATATCATATAACATATTGTATCATATCATTTTATATACGTACCATCCCGTTGAAGTTTTTCTCTGCAATTGAAGCAATGGCAAGCATAGCTGAATGACGTAACCGCCAAAGCATATGAGATGCATATGTCGTTGTTATCATGTCAATCGCCGTGGGAATAAACACGCTTTCAACCCCATCTAAACAGAGGCAATTCAACAAGAATTGCCCACGGCTGAAACTCTCTGTGAACCCAGCACTTCTAGCATCATCATTGTCAACCTCAAACCAAAGAGGATCATCAACAATACACGCCATCATGTTCAAAGCAACCGCGACCACCCTTTTCATGTCCTCTTGAGAAAGATTCTTTATCACACCTTCCATTGCGGTCACATTCTCCATATCAAGCTCTTTGATGATATTAACCGCTTCATATCTCAATTCCTCGCTCGCATCTTCTATCTCTGCTACTTGAATCATACACCAAAACACATCGCGGTGTTTTCCCCTAAAGATATTTCCATCCTCATCCAACGCAACTAAATCCACTAAGCGTTTAAGTTTACTCACCAGAGCCTCTTCTTCTCCGCCCTGATCGATGAGATTCAATAACATCGGCAAGAGAATTTCACTTGCATCTGTTCTTTGAAGATCCTTCGACAATAACATCAAAGAAATCGCTGCATTGTATGCCAATGGCTTCAATTCATTATCCCCCGAGTAAACTAATTCCAAAATTTTCGCAAAGACAAGATCAAAGCTCCCATTATTCAGCCAGAACTCTTTATTCTGAGCAACATCCACCGGAAATTCTGTTAACAATGTAAGCCCTTTCTTATTGTTCGAGCTTGATTCGTCGTCAGAGATGCACGAGATAAAGTACTGGAGAAGCTCATCCCAACCGCCGAGAGAATATCGATACAACCTATCAGTGACTTGACCGATCAATTCGCAAAGCAAAGGAAACAGAACTTCTTCGGATTCCATCATGAGTGAATGAATGAGAGGGTTTTTGAGTCCCATTAAAATCGACTTGTTTACCCCTTCGGGAAGAGTGACAAGGAGAAGAGTAACAGCTCCGGTACGAATTGGAAGCGGAGGTTGTTGTTCGAGGATTTTAGCGAGCTTAATTGAGAACGAATTAGGGTAATTGTGTGCGAATGATTTGAAGATAGTGCGTAACGTATCTTTCTTGGTTCGAGCGTATTCATCGATTACTTCTTGAAGCGGAGTGAGATCGTCGATTTCGAGAATCTTTGCGGCGTGTTCTTGAAGTTCGAAGCCGTGGATGAGTGATTTGTCTTGGTCTTTTTCGATTTTTCTTCTCTTGTTGACTATTTCTTCTAAGTAGTTGCGCGGTGGCGAATTTATCTCCGGCACTAACGGATCGCGTGGGGAAGGATGTGGCGGTGGAGGTGGCGGCGGCGTTGGAGACGGAGTTCTATTAGGTGTGGCGGAGCCAGAGGATGACGCCATTGTTGAGGATAGGTTGAAATTCAATGGCTGATTTTGGAGGGAAAAGTAACCGCCAGTTTCAAGCAATCAGTGAATTTCTGTTGTGGCGGTTTTACACGTCAGCTTTTGTGTTGATTCTCACAAGAATGACAGTGGCATTATCGTAATAATATCTGAGTTAGGAAGCGTATTTCACACACTATAGGCATAGGCTCAATGTGATGGGCTCAAGCAGTGAAGCCCATTACTTTAGCTCATATCATATTTCTTATAAGATGTAGTAAATATTTTGCCTTTTTTTTAGTCGACGAATATTACGTGAAACTCACACACACAATTGCGAAAGAGCGGATTCAAATTTGAGTAATGTCTAATCTTATAATATCGTCATTGTCGGTTGAACTAGGCATTAAGGACAAATATTTTTCCTTTAAGAGCAACTAATGTTATTTCATAATTTTGTGCAGTCTAAAAACACACTTTCGAACAAAACATGCCGTTTGGAAATAAGATTTCTGAAATTATTTATAGTTTATTTAAGATGTGGAGCGGAGAACTAGTTGGGCTGACTACATAATTCATATAAAAAGTTAAAATTTAGTGTTGTTTAAAAGTACACTTTCGAACAAAATATGTTGTCTTAAAGTACGTTTTTAAAAACATATATGTGATTTTTAGAAATATGGAGCGGATAGAGTTGTTTTGATTAACTAATTGGATTTGCTAACTAATTGGATCATTTTCTTCTTAATTTTTCTACATTTCTCTCATTTCACTCCACTGCTCTCTTAATTTCACTTGCTATTTTGAATTGTATATTATTTTTTATTAATGAAAGATTGGAACTAAGAGAGGGATGGAGAGAAATGAGATATATTTAGAGAATAAGAGAATCAAAGTCCTAAATTTTGTGTCGAATAAATATACATTTTTTAACAAAATTTGTCGTCTGAAATTACATTCCTTAAAATACTTATAGTTTTATAGAAATTTGGAGTAGAAAAAGTTGATCCCTTTAACTAATTGGGCTGACTAAATAGTTCATTTGGATGCTTTCTCTTCCCACCCCTATATCTTTTTCACCTTCCAATATTCAGATTTTGCCCTTGGTTAAAAAGTTCGGAACGTGTTTTTCAAAAAAAATTTTGCCTTGAATACGAACTTCGGAATGTGTTTTCCGAAATTTTTGTTGAATTTACACTAGGAAAAGTTCGGAAAACACGTTCCGAACTTTTTAACCAGGGGCAAAATTGAAATATTAAGGGGTGAAAAAGATATAGGGGGGTGGGAAGAGAAAGCTTCGTTCATTTGTCAATATAATCCAAAATATAAACAAAAAAGATACAAATAAATAACAGTGGAACCTGTGTAAAGTATTAAAAAAAAACATGATTTATATATATAGTAAACATACATAGATGCTCTAAATTTTTCTCCCAAAGTTCTTATACAACAAGAAAAATAGAGTAAAATACCAAAGCAAGGATTTGTATATAGCATTAACCCTTTCAAAGTTTCAATGTTAATTCAGGTGCTGAATTAATATCTATATTATCAACCAATGGTTTCACATTCACCTCAGTAAAACATAGATTTGAACTCTGATGAGTATTATTACTACCACCCTCAGTAACCTGATGGAAACTACCTTGCCAGAACAGTTCTGTCTCATCATCCTCCAATAATATCGGATGACCGATACATCCTTGTTTGAATCTTGCATTACTTTTTATCTCCGGAACCGGCCTTATTGTTGGTAGCGAAAAACCATGGTGTAATGAAGAGTGTGTCTTTATACCTAAAGACCTGAAAGGATTACCATTTAGAGGAAGAGATGCTAAACTTGCATACCTCTCGGTGAATAGTCCCATTCGCATAGCTCGTTTCGCTAATGTTCTTTCTCTTTTGTGCGCGTTTTGGTGTCCACCGAGCGCTTGAGAGCTATAAAATTTGCGCCGACAGTAATTGCACGAGAAAACTCTTGGTATGATAGGTTCATTACTGCTCTCACTGGTGCTTGAGAATGAGATTCCTGTTGAATCTCTAGCAACCAAGTCATTTTTAATGTTTAAATTAAGTGATAAGTCTAGTGAGATAGGATCTGAGTTCGGATGAAGCTCTGTTGGATTAAGTGATAAGTCATGGCTACTGACTTCAGATTCATATTCCTCTGTGGCCTCTACTTCAAGATCAAAAATTGGTCTCATGATAAAAAGCTAATTCACTAAATATGTCTAGCAATATATACCATCAGAATATGATATGTTTAAGAGCTTGGAGTGAAAGAAATGTTTGGTTCTGCAATAAAAATCCATCAGTTTTAGTTAGTAAGCATCAAAACAATAGAAGATTGAGTTATTTGAGCTTATCTACTAGTATAAGTGATTTGTGAGACTGGTATGTAGAGCTTATAGAAACGACTTATAACATGTTCATAAGTTGTTTTCTGTTTATTTTCATAAGCTTTTCAAGATAACTTATAGCTTATATCAAAACAATATAACTTGTTTTACTTTTGTTATAAAAATAGTTTGTACATATGCACTTAAGTGTAACACTTGGTATTACGATGGATACACTAGAATCCCAATGATCCACCGTGATTTCACAGAAGCTACACTCTATATAGCTTTTGAAAAATCAGTGATTCTGACATATACACCGTGATACCAAACATAGGTTTAATTAAGTCAAATCTCTTAAGTTTGTTTTCTAGTGTGGATCAAGTAGAACTAATATTTAAGTCAAATCTCTTAATTTCTTTTTCAAAATAAATAAAGCTCATTTAACCAGAACTATTTTTTCCTACGAACCAGAAGGTTAAGCCAAAAATATTACTGCATGCAGATACATATAATTCATTAAACTTCTAGTTGGTGGTGGTGCAAAACTAAATCATGAATGATATGATGAAAATCTAGTGATTTATAAGTCCTAGAAACAAAGAAAGAAGAACAGGTTGAGAGTAAAAGAGTGTTACATACCCTCTCTAAAGTTTCAAGTTCAACTGATTGTGGCTTGCTTTTGAGATTAACTATAATCTGCTTTGGAAATTGGAGACATGTATTTCCATTGTTGCTTCTCTTAGGAATGGTTGGTTATGAGAAGACAAAAGAAGCATGTGTGGTCTTTTTATTTATGTTCTTAAAGCACTAATAGAGAGTAAAATGAGAGCTAATAGTTCTTTATGTTCTAAATATTAAAAAACATTTAACTGAACAAGGTATAAAATAAAGGAAGGTAAATGGAGAAAAAGGGAGAGGAGAGACAAGTTAGATGGTGGGCATTGATGTTTATTTATGGGAAAGCAAAGGTAAGATGATGTTAGTAAAGTGTTGGGGGGACAAAGAAGTCAGGAAAAAAAGAAAGAGAGGACGACGATACGTTGTATACTGTTGTACAATTTAGACATTTACGAAACGTTTTAAAGAAAACGACATAGTCTGTGACTCACTAATAAATTAAAGAAAACAAATATTAATACTAACAATAATAATAAACTTAGAATTAGGAGCTTCGTCTAACTCAAATCTTCAAAGAAAACGACATAGTCCGTGACTCGCTTATAAACACATATTTAGGTCATTTTACTTCTGACGTGAGAATCTTAACAAATAGCAATAATAAAAATGTTCCAAAAAAACTGGTCCATCTGACCCTGTGTGGCTTAGGTTGGGACACCGAAGAAGTATTATGTACGTAAGATGTTTATGTTCGGTTCGATCTCTGATACTAACATTTATTGCTCTCTTCAATGTACTAATCACTGACATTTGACTAAGTAATAGGAAATAGTGAGAAGATATGATAAAATATGCTCTTCTTTTCAATGTCTGTGGCATTGTACCACCTTTTTATTTTAATTATTTTTGGTTAGAATTTTGAGCTTTTTAATGAAAGAAAACATCTATTTCGATCTGTTACATGTACAAAAAGTTCAAATCATCAACTAGGTTGATTGAACATAGTATGAGAAGAAAAGCAAAAAAATAAGCTAACAGTTTTTCTTTAGTCATTATTCCCCACCTAAGATTCTCTCTAATATCACTTTTTCTTTCTCTCTCACTTCCCCACTTCAAAAGATAACTCCATAATGCATAATGCATTGAGTCAGCTTTTATTAGTTTCATACTTGGTTCCATCTATCACTTCCAACATATACTATACTATATGATATGATATGCTATACCATAACTTTTTTAACACACATACTTAACTTATACTTTCCTTAACTTTGCTAGGTGAGTTGAATGAGTTTTAAAGTAAGATTCAGAGAGTATTTTAAACTCGAGTTTGATATAGAAATATATTTCCTAAAGTTAATTAGTGACTACAAGAAAATTTATTTATTTATTTGCTTATTACATTTGAAGCGTCTGATTTTAATTAAACGGCCTCCAATACAATGATCGTATGATTGCAGAATTCATTAATATGAGTAGGTATACTAAATTTGTTTGATATCCATCATAGAAAGTAAAAGTCTTTACTATAAGTATCACATACAAAGTGTTGGACGATGAGAAGAAGTTTTAGTGCGTTGGATCAACACATTAGATTAATAGTAAAAATGAGATTGGCTCCACGTCTTCATCCCAAACTTTAAGATATTAGGTTTGTAGGTCATCTAACTTATATATTGATCAACTTCACACAAAATCTTAAGTTATTGAGTTTATGTGCATCTTCAATCTCAACTTTTTCATTTAATATGAGACTTCAGATATGTGATCCAACACCATCATGAATCTCTCCCGCTTCCCATCAAGTCGAACCGGACTTTGATATACCTTGGTTCATGAGGAGAAGTCTCACTAGAATATTGGATCTTCACATTGGATTAAGAACTGGCACACAAATAAATTAGACAACACATCTTTACAAAAAACGTTATTTTAAGACATTGAATTTATAAATTTACTCACTTATACGTTGTTCAACCTCAACTCATCAACTCTTACATAAAACTTTAATTCGCACGTAACATAACACAGCAAAGAGATACAGTACATAGTTAATTTTAATTTATCAATTCATTAATTGGCATGGTTTATAAGATATAGTGTTTGATTGATGCATGAAAACAAGTGTGATGAGTAATTTAGTGTCACAACAAATACGTCTAATCCATTTCCTAGGTTTTGATGATTTCATTTCGAATAATTTGACATAGCAAAGCTCCATTTTAACAAGAATTTGAACATGTGTGTTTCTTTCTAGGAAAGGACAATAATTTGAGACATCACATAGGATTAAGATTAGGAAGCTCCAAGTTGACACGTAAGGTAATTAACCCAAATGAAAGAGATTGGAGGGATGTATTGGCCCTCCTCAATCTCCCTCACTAACCTGACAGATTATGAATAGAGAAGATAATGGGATGGTCCATTTGTTCATGCACGAAATTATAAAATCATAATGAACATAGGTCCAATGTACTTGGTACCTTGTCAACTTGGGTTGGGACTGCCACTTTTTCTTTCTTTGTTCTTTAAATTCAGCCACATGAATATATATTGCTATCCTATTCTTTCTATGGCTACTTTTTGGATTTGGATTGTCTTTGTGAACTTCAATTATAGCGACTGATTTAATAATTTCGACATGTTTTTATCGATTGAATGAAGATTTTAGTTTTTTTTTATTACTTTACTATTTAACTCTCCCCACATTCTCAAGTCATCCTTATATCCCCTCGTCCACTCGTGTTGGATGATATGCTACTATAAGTGTGATGCGGCAAAAAAATTAATTAAATTATAGAAACATGATTTTTTATTTTGGTTATACCATCCATACAATTGCAAAGACTAGCTAGCAGCTAAAACACTTTTGATAGTTCTCTTTTATTGAATTGTTACAAACTTAACCTAATTAACAAATCTCTCAAACAAACAATTGAAACAAATATTAATTTAACATGTAAGTTCCAATTAAATATGCGGATCAGATGGAATAAACCTTCCTATAATTAAACAAATTGTTTTTATTTAACTGACAAGTGATCAGTTACTTTAAGGTTATTATTATATATAAGATTCTTTTATGTTGTGAAGAAGGGGAGAAGGTTACATTACATGAACTGTATTTAGTGACATAATTATTCTTCACTTGTAATGTTTCAAGCTTCAACCTTGCATTGGCCAAATAATATAATAAATCGAAAATGAAACTCGGCGCATTATCATGTGCGTGAATATAAAAATAAGAGTTTCGTTAACGAGTATTTTGAGAAACACTATTTAAAAATTTTAATTAAAGAAATTATTTATTTAAAATCTTTAAAAAAAAATCTGAAAATATTCAATAACATTTCCCCAAACCCTTATATAAAGAACTAGATATGTTACACAAAAAGTATTTTCTAAAGATATTCACAATATTGGATGCTATGCTACATCATGCTTTTAGGTTGAAATGAAACAACCGAAGTTTAACAATATTTTAATGGCGCATTGGAGGCTTAAGCACATATTTAAAGGGGATTAGTTTTTTTATAGTACACAAAAAGTAGAAGAGAGTAGAGAAAGAATACATTATACATAGGGTCCTAATATATTAAACTTAAAAGTACATTTTCTATATGTTTTGCACTTAAAAAGTACTCATAGGTTGGGGCTACCTACTAATTAGCTTATTAAGGCCTAAGCACATGTTTTCATTAAAATTAAAAAGATTATAGAGTGATCAATAATTTAAATATTTGATTAAAAACCTGACAAATGCATCCTCCACATATCATCTTATTCATTTGTATCTTTCTATTCTTAGTCCAATCAAACAATACAGTACACGGTACCTTTTTTTCTTACATAATGTTATGAGTAACATGAGGGAAGTTTGTCTTAAAAAAAATAGGCTTATATAATAGATTTTCCAACTTAATTATTATATAATTGTTTATAAGCTATTTTGATAACAAAAGATAAAATAAAATTAAACTAAAAAAGTTATAATTTATTTTCATAGGGTTGTCTTAAAAAAAATATGAAAATAAGTTGAAAACAACTCTTTTTTCTTTTTCTTTTTTTTTTTTATAAAAGTTAAAAACAACTTATGGACATGTTGTAAACTATTTTCATAAAATCTTCTAAATAATTTTATAAATATTTATTCAAGTGAAAAGATTTTCATATATAAATCAATCTAAATAGTTAGTTGGACTTTTTCTTTAAACTTATTATTCTAATATTTGTAATTAATTAATGAAAATCGCCTAAAACATCAACTCTTATGGTGTAAATCTTACTTATTTCTAGTATCTCTAATGTGCAATTTTATAAAACCCTAATTAGCTAATCACTTGGGCGGAAAAATGTTTGTTGGCTAATTAATAATGTTGACTAAGCGTCTATAAAACTCTAATCGGCTAATTAGTAATGAAGACTAGGCGCCTCATGATGATTTTGTTGGATAACTCAAAACAAGATTTACCACCATATAATTAGCTAATATAGTTGGAGACAAAAAAAATCTTTATAATTATCTTAAAAAATTATATTGACCCACACAAACTTAGGCCCCGTTTGCCCCGGCTTATTTTCTCCTTTTTTTCTTCTCCTTAAAAATAGTAAAGAACGAAAAAATTGTGTTTGACTTCACTTTTCTTATTTTTTACTTCTTTACTTTATTTCTTTAATACTTTTAAGGAGAAATATTGTCAAATATAATTTTATATTTCTATATTTCGTTTAAGCCAAATAAAAAAGTAAAAAATAAGTCGGACCAAACGGGGCCTTATTATTATTATTATTTTAGGCGTATGTATATGAATAAAAAACTTAGAATTTTAAAAACACGATGAATTTTTTTTAAACATGTAGATCAACATGGCTTATAAATATGCTCTATTTATTTGGAGTCTATGTATTATAAGATCTATATAATATACAAGTTATGTAATACATATACTTTGGCAATTAAGAGGTATAATATTCATCAATATTAATTTATATTCGTATAATATAATATAATATAATATAATTAATTATATATTATTAATATATCAATTATTAGTATATAATAATATAATTAAATAGAGTTTGTATTTTGACATTATATTTCACTTGTATCTTGAAAAAATAACAGTGATCTTAAATTTCTAATTAAGACCATTTTTTTATTTTTCATTTCACTTCTTTAATTCTTTTTCAAGATTCTACTTTCTCTTTTGTGCCTTAAGTTTTTAATTCGAGTTTGAATTGCTGTTGCAAAAGTTGGAGAGAGGAGGGAGAGAGCTAGTGATTATGTGTGGGTGGACTATCATAAAATCTATATATCTCACTTAATCAATGGTTGAAATTAACAAGTCCAAGTTGGACCAATACATGAATGGGTCCATGCTATACGGATTCATCTCATGTATGTTATGTCCATCTTATTTTGTTTTCATTTACACAAACACATAAATAGCACGTGCCAAAATGAAATTTCTCCTTTTTGGTCATGGCAGGAAGAGACAAGTCCATGCTTCTGTGATTAGCAAACTAGCCCCCACTCCCCACCACATTCTGTTCCTACCTCTTATTACGACAATTGCCTAAATATAGGGATGTAAATGGATATTCATGGACGCGGATAGTATGATATTCGTGTTTTCTCCGTCAGATGAATATGATATACATGTCCTCTCCATATCTGTGCGGATATCCGCTAAGCGGGTAATCCACGGATATTAAAGTATCCGCTGATATTAACGGATATCCATGGATGATATTTAAACAAAAAAATAATAATAGTTATTAAAAAAAATTTAGCTTTTATAAAAACAAAATACTATTAACACATAATATTTAGCACATTGATCAAAATACATGTAATATCACACCCAAACATAATATCAAAATACATGTACTTAGCATAGTGATAAGATCCAAACATAATATCAAAATATAATATCACACCCAAACATAAGATCCATACATCAATCGTTTTAAATTAAGCAAAAAGCAATAACTTCACTCACTAATAATAATGTAGGCATCATCTTCCAATACATCTAAATTAGAATTTATATGTAAGTAAGAATATTTAAGTAATTTTACTAATTATTTAGCGGGTATGGATATCCGCGGGCGTGGATAGTATTAAACCCGCATCTGTATCCATTAAACGCGGATAATTGAAATATCTACTTATTTTATCCGTAGATATCCATTAAAGTATCCGCTTCGTGCCCATTGCGAATTTTATCCGCAGATATCCGCGGATATGGATATTTTTGCCATCCCTACCTAAATGTTTTGCATAATCAGCACAAACAATATGTTAATGCCTTAATGGCAAACACAAACTATGATATTTGCCTAAATGCATTGTATATTTGATTTTAACGTTCTTGAGATAGAAATCATAGAATAAATGTGAATAAGTAAAGTTTTATGTATTATATTAATTTTTTCAAAATAATTTATGGAAAAAACATCTTATAAAAATGTAATGTTTGTTAGTAAAAATTTATAGAATTAACATAAAAATTTATTTATTTGAATAATTTTTTTTTTTTTACAAATGCATAAGTTATTTTTATAAATTAAAAAATAAGTCAAATACAAACGGATCCATATTTCACTACATAATAGCATAAGACCAAAAAAATCAATTTCAAATTCATTTTCATGTGTAATTATCTTTTTTTGACGCAAGTAAACTTAGAGCATTTCATTCAAAACAATAGAAGCAATACAATTGGAAATAAAATCAAAAGTAACGCGAGAAGAATGGAAGGATAAGTTGCCCGTGTAAGAGTATGAGTGCTACCGTTTGTTTGTCGCTTAATAAAACCGACTACATAGTCAGAGTAATTTCTAAGTAGGGTTCGACAACTATGAATAAGTGAACCATACTTTGAGCGATTAGGCTTACTATTCTAAAATAAGTTTCGAGAAAAACTTCGGACTTTTTTTGACCAAAAAATTCCAAAACTTTTTTTTCGAATAAAACTCCTTAACTTTTTTCCCGAATTCATAGGGTGGCAAAAACACTTTCTATATAAAAAGGGTTTCATTTATGTTTATCATATTTGGGCTTTCTTCATATTATGGTTGGACCCAAATGTGTTTGGCCCCCTAATTTGATAGCTCTAGATAAAATGATAAAGCTATAAAACGAGACGAGTTGAAAATAAGTTTTCAGATTATATTTTCAAAGTAACATGTCTAAATACAATTTTGTGGTTTTGTTTTATTTTGAAAAAACAAATTTGATCAAATTTACATCAATATCCTTTATTTAAAGTAGTTACTTTGTTTAAAATAATAATAATTGGTTTTTGGTAAAATGCAAGTTGGGAGTAGGCTTGCTAACGTATTCTCATATGTTTTTAGGTGGGAGTAACTGAGTAAGTTAGCAATCTCCATATTTTTTCCTATAAATTTCTAAGTTGAATTTAGGTGGGTGTAAGTTAGAAAGAATAAATTTGTAAATTGAATTTTATTCTATTTTCTAATATTTTGTTTTAAACATACAATTAAATGCAATTTATAAATTTGTTCAAATTGATTTTGTATAAATAGGATTAGATTTTTAGTAAATATATATTGGGAATATGTTTTCCGTATATTTTAAGGTGGAAGTAAATCAGCGATCTTATATATACATATTAAATGATATTGTATATGGCATGCTATAGATCATATATAAGGAATAACGAACAAATTGTTTTCTAAAAAAAATGATAAAAGTTGTCATTTTTATTTAAGAAATTATCAAACGTATATATTAGTCACTTGCTAGTGGTTTTCTCGGTTGACAAATATGTAGCTCTTGAATGGCTCAATAGGTCACGATGATCCATTATCCTTTCAATAAGCTAACCAAACATATATTATATCATAGTATAATGAATTGAGAATCTATTTACAATATATTAAAAGAAACTACTACTAAAAATCTATTTTGTCCTTAGCATGTTTAATAATATTTCACCATTTATGCCTTTAAATATAATTTTAACTATAAACTGGGAAAAAGATAAGTACAAAACAAAAATAACAAAAAAAGAAGAAGATAACCATAAAAAAAAGATACAAGACAAAAATAACAAAAAAAATCCAAAAATAAGCCTAAAACAAATCTACTCATAAAAAAATTAATTTTTTTTTTAAAAAAGAGAATAAAATAAATATACTCATAAAAATAGCAATTAGGAAACACTTCTGAAGATAAGCATAAAAAAATCTGCTCTATTTTTGTTTACTCTTATATAAAAAATACATGAGAAGTGTATTATTGATGAATATATATTATAATAAATAATTACGGGGTAAATATATATTATAGTAACACACACGAGACAATTGTTTAATAAAAAAAATTAATCTTACACGGGACAATTGTTTTAATAAAAAAAGAAATTGAATAATATATTATAATAATACACGGAACAATTGTTGATGAATATATTATTGATGAATATATATATATTATAATAATACACGAGACAATTGTTTTAATAAAAAATAAAATTAATCATACACGGGACAATTGCTTTAATAAAAAAAAGAATTGAATAATAAATATTTGTTATTATTAATTATAGTTTATTATACAAAAATCATACACGGGACAGTTGCTTTAATGAAAAAAATTACTTAATTTAATAACTTTTATAAAAATATAGCAGAATAACGTCACTTATTATTTTTATTTTTTTTTGTACACGACGTCACTTATATTTTAACAATATTTTATAAATAAAAGTCAATAGACCCGTGCAAACGCACGGGTCTCAAAACTAGTATGATTTTATAATTAAATAAATTAACAAGGATGTTAATCATTTTCTAGTTTGAAAAATTTATTGCCTTGGTTGTTAAATATATCCAAATGTAACCCTTTAATGGCTCGATAGGTGTTGATGACAAATTATTCTCGCAATCAAATAGCCAAAAATTATATTTTATATATTTTGTTGTACAATAAAAAAAGAAATTAGTGTACAACATATTTTATCTGTTAAAGCTATTTATAAACAGTGGCTAATTGCAATCATATTTCAAATTTCAAAAGAAACTTAGTTGTATAGCAAGGATGAAAACGATACATTTTATCTTTTTGTGCTTTTTTGCACTGCTTCTTAACTTTGTTGTGCCAATTGAGCCTTCTAATGATATGGAACAAAGTATACAAATTTAAATAGTAGATGTTCATGCACAAATTTTTTTTCTTTATTTATATCTAAATTTTTTTTTCATTTATTTACAGTTGGGGAGACAGAAACATCAAAGACAAACAATGGGGTTGATTGCTATCAATATTATTGGCCAGGTAGAGGTGTAACTTGGAAAGTCAGCGAAGAAAATGGAAAAAATGGAGGGTGTGGCAGTGGAAAAGGTGGAAAGGGGTTAGACGTCAAGGTCTTTGCAAAACATAGGACTTGGGGCACAGATTGGTGGAAAGATAGAAATGGTGGTGCCGGTCGAAATGCGGGCAGAGGGGGATATGTCAAACCCGTTAGGGAGTTTGGTGTGGGAAATGGCGCTGGTGGTGTATTTGTTAAAGAAACTCCCGGCGATGTAAATGAGGGCGGTAGTGGAAAAGAGGACAGCGGTGGAAACTTCATAGAGGCATCGTCAAGCGTGGTGAAAGATTCCACGGAAAACTAGATGTTTTTATAGTTATGATATGATGTATATGTGCCGAAACATATCTAATGTTATAATAAATGTAAAATAAAGGATTCAATTTAAAAGTACTAGTATTATTATTTTGTTATAGTTATACCGACACTTGTGAATGGTTGTATCGTTGTAATAAAAATATCGAACCACATAGTTGTGAAGATATGAAATATATATTTCTCTATTTATATTAGAAAAGTATTAATTTGTTAGAGATAGATTTGTTTTTGTTATTGAATATGTGGAATAATAGAAACAATTGTGTGGAATGAGACTAGAAATACGTGGCACGAAGGGTTGGGATACAAGCTGGACTCATGTGGGAGGAGTGGAATGCGGTTCAACATATACATATGAAGGTGGAGCGAACTGATGTTATACAGTAGGCGATGCAGTGACCGTCGCCGCAAAGGGGGTGGTTGAAATGTAATGTTGATGTTTGTTTCCATGGTGCAATAGGTCCGACATACATGTGCAGGTTAGGGTGTCCGCGATGATGCTAGTCGTTTTGTTCTAGCCGGTACAGCATGGAGGTCTAATAAATGCTCTATTATAAAAGGGGGTGCAATGGCCTTATTGATGCAATATCTGAAGCTGTGAACCAAGCCTTTCATAAGGTCATTTTTTAAAGTGATTCTCAAATAGTGGTGGGATCTATTCACTCTAATAATTTAGAAGTTTTTTTCCTTCAAAAAAAATAATAATTTAGAAGTTTTTTAATTTTGTACATCATAATAAATCATAGATTGTTACTGCAATTTTTTGAGAACCTAAATTCCAATTTCAATGTCCATTTAAATTTAATACTGTTATTGCAATTTGCTCTTCAATTTTAAAAGTATCAAACCAAGGGTGCATATGGATTTTTATAGATACCAAAAATTATTTAACTTTCAATTTTTTTTAGTATTAACCCTCTAGATTTCGAGAAAAGGACTAGTAATTCAAAGTTTGACAGCAAGTTAAATAAATTCTGACAAAAGATTGTTCAAGAAACAAAAATAAAATTCAAATTCTCCCAAACTATTTGTCAATCCAATGTCTTGGTTAACTTTTCAATTTGTTATTTCAAAAGCTTTTTACAAACACTTGCAAATAATTAATATCAATTTTCCAAAGAACTAATTTCCAAGAATCAAAATAAATGTTTGAGCATACAATTTCTATGAATTTTATTCATGTGTGTGTATCTTTATACATCAAAGAATTTAGTCTCTATAAATGAATCTACCCTATACAAAAAACCAAAATTCATAAAAAAAAAAAGAACCACTTCTTAGTTCTTAAGATACTTGAAATCTAATGAAGAATCAACACATTCTGCTTTGCTTCTATAACCATTCAACAATTTCAACAACTCAGTAGTATTCTCTTTTGTTTTCTCCTCACATCCAACTTGCAACATAACCAACAATTTCTGAAAAGCACCAAGTTGAATTGCTTCAATCAAAACTCCTTCTTCCTTTTTCTCACATACTATCTTCCTAACAATACCAACACCAAAACTAGAAGCTAAAGGAGAAACCCTCAAAAGTTTCTTAATCACAAGAGGTAAAGTTAAAGCATTCATTTTAATAACTTCATTTCCTTTTTTGAAATCACTTAAACAATCCAACACACCAAGTGCTTTCTCACATATCCTTTTTTCTCCATCAACAATTGTTTCAAGTAAAAATGAAACCAAACCCAATTCAACAAATCTTTCACCAATTTCAACTCTATTTTTAGTTGATGAAACCAATTTGAAAATTGTGGTCAAACATGCTTTTGTAGCACTTGACCCAATTGGTTCCTTAATAATCTTAATCAAACCTTCAACAACACCTTCAACTTTTGATAATTCTTCAACATTCATAGTTTCTTTAAGTAACAAAACAGCATTTTGTCTTGCTCCTAAATCTTTACCATCAAGAAACCAAACCAAACAACTTAAAGAATTTGATGATGAAAACAAACACAATCTTGATTTTGTTTCACCAAAAGGAGTCATAATAACCATCCATGTTAAAATCTCCAAAATCTCTTCTAAAATAACAACATGTTTCTCAAATGAAACACATGAAAAAGAATCAAAAACCGTTGCAAGAACAGAAAAAACACCATTTGCAATAATAACCTTTTTATTCCTCTCACTCTCTCTCCACCAAACCTTAATCTTTCCAACAAACTCAACACACTTTTTCTCATCTAAACTTTTACAACCCGACAACAACCTAGTACAAACCTCGGAAACCTCATAGCTAGAAACAGGTATACGAGGAGTTGGAATTCTTTCAATCCCATAAGAAATATTTTCAACACACCAACTCTGAATCATTTTTCTTATGGTGTGATTTGGTGTGATTTCGAAGCTTAAAAGTTTCTGATTTGTAACTGGGCATGTTTTGTTTCCAGATTCAATCCATTTTTCGATACTTACTCTATCATAGGTAATTCCTGTTGATAAAGTAACTGGATCTTTCATCAAGTCAAGACTCACCGGACACCGGAAATGGGTTGGGATTGTTATCTCCTCCACCGTTAAATCGCCGCCGGAAATTTGTTCTTTTGCCTTGTGGGTACGACGGAACATGTTTCTTCTTGTCCAAGACAGAACCATTTTTTCTTATGTAATACTAAAAATATGTTTTTTTTTTTGTTTGTTTTAATGAAGTTTTTTTTTTTTTTTTTTTTTTTTTGGGTTTGTTGAATGAAGGATTGTGAATGATTTTATGAAGAGAAGGGTGAATTGGGTTGGTTATATATGTGGAGGAGAAAGGGTGTGGTACGCGGGTCAAAGCTTAGGTAACATGAGTGGTTGAATAAGGAATAAATTAAAAATTGGAATCAAATAATGACTAAGTTTTTTGGGGTTGTATTGTTGTGTAGGTGACTGAATATTGGGGGTTAGGGGTTACTATTTGAATGTTGACTGTTGAAAGTTTCAATATTTGGAGGTGGACTATATGAGCTGTGAATGATTTTATTATTGGATTAGAGAGTAATTAATGATTCTCTTGTGGCATGTGGGGGTGAGTATGACTGAGAAATTGAAGTTATTGATGTACTACCCTATGTTGGAAAAGGATTGCAAGAAGTAATTGTATGCCGCGGTAGTCAATTGTAGACGTCCGATCATGAATTAATAGTGGAAATTGTTTTGTATAAATAAAAGAGTAAGATCAACCGTCCGATTAGAAATTAATGGTTTTGATTTGTTACTGCATGAAACTGTGTCAAATATCTATAGCAGGAAATCCTGATCTCCCTATGTTTCTATGGGGATCTGAATTTTTTTTTCATAAGCGAAAATATACCTCAAACCAGATTAAACTGATGGTGTAAAATATATATATATATATATATATATGTAGGGAAACTTTCAAGTGAGAGGACTTATTATTGTGAGAAATGAGAGGATCAATTAGCAACCGTTAGATTCATATCAATGGATGAGATTAAATTTCTCATTAAACAATACAGTCACACTCTATCACTTCAATCTCCCTCTCCTAAAAAATGTGATGCGCCGTTCCCAATTCAACCATTCAATTTGCAATTTCACTGAATCGTTTTTTATTTTCTAATTGAGAAATATCACTTTGCAATTTGTATCTTAACATTGACTTCAAGAACGAACCCTTCTTTGAAAATCAAGTTTTTGTTTTTTGCTGCACACAAAAATCAGTTTAACCATTATACAAAGAAAAACGACGACGGCTGAAATTCAGCGGCAGTAAAAATACAATCACTGAAAAGAAAGTGGTGGTTGATACAGCTGCGAGGTTGATGGCAACGACATCAGGTGAAAACTAAAGGATTTTAAACTAGAGGTGAGCAGAGTAACATAACCAAAAATGTAAATTTATAAAATGATTGCTATTTGAAATTTTATTTTTGGTGAATTCATGGATAAAGAAAGAATTTCAGTGTCCATTAAATTAGAACAGATGGTGAAGGCGTGAGTTGCAGAAATTGGGGTTGTGGAATCTGAAATGTGTAGAGAAGCCATGAAATTAGAGAAACGAGAAAAAAATTAGAGAAATCAGAATCACACTTTAAATGACTTGAAACAGCCACTAGAATAGATCTGGAATGTTAGATTTAAAAGAAGAAGAAGAAGAAGAAGAGTAGTAGGCAAAAAGATTAGGCTGCAGTTTAAAAAATTAAGTATCATGATTATAATTAATCTAAGTGCTATGATTTATTCCTCTCATCTCTCATTTCAAGTTGTCGTCTTACTTAATAGTTCCCCTATATATATATATATATATATATATATATATATATATATATATATATATATATATATATATATATATATATAAATTTAATGGATATGCACAATCAGTGTAAAATATTTTTACACGGACATTCAATGAAACTCCACTAACTTGCCACATCACCCCACTCATGTATGGTTATTTTGAAACTATATGTATGACATGGAAGAATGATGATTTCTTATTGGTTGAGTGTTTAAAGTTTCTTTACTCCGTCTGCCTATATCCATTAAACTCTATATATATATATATATATATATATATAAAATTTCATATTACTTTAAATCTCAACCGTTTATTTATAACTTAACGTCTTAGATTAAATATTAAATCATCAGTCGTAGTTTGAGCATTTCGAATGCATTAATACATCGTACGGTAACTATATCAAATCCAAATTCATCTATCTCCGTCAAACAAAATGTTTCTTCAATTCACTTATTCGTTCAATTAATAATAACAATTACATCAATTAAAATTAAAATGAAAAGATAATAAAATCACAACAAAAAAACACTTAATAAATTTGTTTTACTTTTATCCAAGTCTCATAAAATGTCAAATCGAGACCGTTGAATTCGCTGATGACTGGGATGAGGTGAATGCCGGCTAGTATCAACTTTCACTGTTCAGTTATATGAGTTTAAGATATCCGTGCGCGTGCGGGGCCAACATGGTATCCGTGTGTGGCGTGTCCTTGTGATGCACACACGCCTCTTCTCTCTCTTTTTGTGTGGCGTAAACTTTATTTCTTTATTGGTGCCAATTGGTCATTCTTGCTTGCATCAGATAACCAACTTTAATATTGATATACTACTACGTACTAACACTTCATTTAATTACTATAATTTGATTTTGTCAAACGTACTCAAATCAAGATTGTATGGCTAAGCAGACTCGTTTACAAGAGGAAGAACAATTTTGACTCAAACTTTCAACCTTATTGAGATTTCAACCGCAATATATAATGTGGTTCTTTCAACCTTATTTTTATTTTTACGATTAATATAATAACTTGATTGCTATCAGTTTGATTAAAATAATCATATATAAAATTTGCTTTGAATTGACGTCAATTATATCATTGTTTAAGCCATAAAGATAATGAAAGTCATAAATGTTTATTTTTTAAAAGTATTGTCAATCGTTGTTATAGAATTTTTGATAATTTTAAGCATTGATATACAATTAACCACTTATGAAAGATCCTCTCCAATCTCCACTTTGTAAGACCCGTAATTCCACGGTACCTTTTGTGTGAGGAAAGTAAGTAATGGCTAAGAATATTAGGGTTTTTGGTTAAATGGTTTTGTGAGTATTGTCGCGATAATAAAATTTTGCTGAGTTGGAGCCTGTTTTGTGCTTGTGCGCTGGAAATGCACAGACTTTTGTTTCTGAGTCTTTATTTATCTATGAGAACGTTCCTGTGTCTTCAGAATTTCAAAATTTGACTTTCTCCGTTTTTTTAGAAAAACGAGTAGAAAACTGTACCCGCTGTTGGAAAATTTACGGCTTCTATTTTCTGTCGAATTTTAATTAGAGACTTTATATATCGACGCGAATTGGAATCGGGATTCAGAATATTTTTTAGAGCTTAGGATAGAAGTTTCAGTCGGAGAATCAAGTTTGGCAATAATTTTTAGAAATGGTTTACGACGAACTTTTATTTCGTAGATTTTCTATTTTCGCGATTTTAGTCGGTACGCGAGATACGGCTCGTTTAAGAGCGAACGTGGGGACTGAGTGAGACGAGTTGGCAAGCTCACAAAATATCTAGATATTTATGTGAGTTGCTTTGTGACCAAGTTTGAATGAATGGCTAGGATTTAGTCTTGCAACTTTTTACTATTTGATCCAAGGGCTAGGATTAATTGGAGAGATCTATACATAGGATTGATCATGAGACTTTCCATTTTTTTTCTTTCATCTCACGTGAACTCCCTCTTTCTCTTGATCATCACAAAGACTTTTCTTTTTAAGATTAGTAAGCTTAAAATCCATTTTGTGGGAGATCTAGAAGGAATTAGGAGAAAAGCTTGGAATCAATATTAATCCTTGTAATTTGGAGGTGCATATGAGCTAAGTTTTATGCTAAGAAAAATTCTCCTTTCTCATTTTCTCTCTTTGGCCGTGAGGCCTTGTTGATTGTTGGGAGGAAGTTTTAAATTTTCCTTGGTTAATATCATTAGGTCCATGAGAGTTAGTAAGTATCCATGCTAATTAGAGATAGATTTCATGTGTGATTGCTACAAGATCCATGAGAGTTAGTAGCTAGGGTTTTTAGAAAAAAATCTTAATTGACCAAGAACATGAATTTTTGCTTGGTGTTTGTGTTAATGATTTTGTTTTTGAGCTTTTAAGTAAAATGGTTTATGTGGTTCTTATTTAAAAATGAAAACTAATAATTTGTAATGCTAAGTTAACATTTTATTTTGTGAAATCTTGTGTTTGAATTGAAATGGTTTGGATTGTTAGGATACATGACTTTGGAAACTAATTGGTTAATACTATGCTTTTAAAATGGAAAATTTTGAGTGCTAGTGTGTTTTGATGAAAATGGCCGTGGCATGCATTGGTGTATGGCCATGAGGTTTCAAATTTTTCAAGTTCTAAAATGATAAGAAAATGATCATTTATTGTGATGAATGATCATGGTCTTTGTAAAGAATGTTTTGGAGATTTATGTGAAAAAAAAAAAAAGATTTGAGAAGTTTTGAAGAAATATGGTATTATTGGATTCAAAATGATTTAGTGTGTGTACTTGATCATTGAGGAAAACTAGTGATGATTTAAGTGTTTTAAACTATGTTTGATTTTGAAAAAACAATGGTTTTAAAATAATTCCAATTCTGGCCGAAGTTTACAAGGGCATTTAGGTCATTCTAAAATTGTTTTTGTGACCTTGAATCTTAACCATTTGATCCGTCTTTTCGAGACGAAGATTTTGGCGTATGGCTCGTCTTGATCGGACAAGGATTGAATGAGTTATGGCCATTTTAGTTTGAAAACTATTTTGTCAAGAATTGTGTTTTAAGAGGTAAACATTTGAGAAAACTCTTTGAAGAGTTTTTGTGTTGATTGAAAAGGTTTTGGTGTATGAAAATGATCACATTGGAGTTAGAAATAAATGCATCTCATGGTTATGTTTTGAAACGAAACTATTTCATTTAATGGGAAAAACGTGAAGAGGTTCACTTGAATTTTGATCAATTAGGGAAGTCTTGAAAACACTATCCGAGAGTTTTAGAAAGTACCCTAAACCCCTCTAGAATTTTGAGGATAGGTTTCGTTTCGATAGAATATACGAGGAATATTTTATTGATCGTACGCTACTTAATTTTAGGTAGCGCGTATCGTAGAGTTGTGCGAGAAAAGTTCGTGGAAGCTTGCCAAGGTAAGGGCACCTTTATTTCTGTCTTATATCGATAATAATATGTGTGTATGCTTGGTTCTGTGATGTGTTTGTGTGCTTGGTATTATGTATTCTCGAGACGAGAACGTGTTTAAATTACATGCGTATGCTTTACATATGATTTGCGAATATATGTATTGGTATGTGGAGATGATTACATTTGTGTATGTATATTGATTGTTGCATGAGCATGTATGGAACGTGTATGTCAGTGGAGACTACATGGGTGTTTGTCTGTGTGACTTCACCGGGGATTTGTCTGTGTGACTGCCCTATATATGCTGAAATATAAAATATGCTCATGCATTTCATAGTTGCGTGTACGGGTGTTAGAGTCTGTGTGGCTTCACCTAAGCACCGGGTGTTAGAGTCTGTGTGGCTTCACCTAATCCTGCGGGATTTTTATTGAGTTGGTGTTAGAGTCTGTGTGGCTTCACCTTGGTCTTATAGTCTGTGTGGCTTCACCTGCCCTGCGGGGTTTAGTAGGTGTGCGACAGCCAGTGATTGGTGTCCACATGAAGCCTACGACTCTCTGCGGAGAGGTTAAATTCCGGAATTCATGCATGTGGCAGCCAGTGATTGGTGCCACGCTCATTGTAGAGTCTGCATTGATAGGCTTTGTGTGCATTTGAATTATAATGCCTGTTGAGAAGGAAATGCTAAATGTCTATTTGCTTTCCGTATTTGGTATGTGTATATTCGGTATGTATATGTGTGGTGACCCTTGCCATAATACATGAACGGGCTCCTCCCACCCTAGACGATGGATTCCCGCCTGATACCGTGGGTCGTGAGGACGACGGTAGCTTCTTGAGCCCCCAGTGATTGAGTGGCGTGGTATATCTAGTTAGGTTTATGCCGGTGCGTTGCACACCGTGCTTTTGGGTTAGGGAGTTTTATTCTGACTCTTTTGGATAAACTGTATCTGAGTATTTATACTTTTGGTTTAGACGGTTGTCTTTTGGATTGTAAATAATCAGGTACACACTTTACTTCTCGAAAGTAATTTTATGTATGATTAGTATTATGCCGATGCTTTGGTTGTACTAATATATATATATATAATTAGTCCTGTGGTATGATTAATGTCGGCTCGTCACAAAATTTATGCGCGCTCTGTTTGTTTTTAAAAAAAAAATAATAATGCCCCTTTTTGGGCTTTGAAAAATCGGGGTGTTACATTGTGGTATCAGAGCCCGGCTTTAGATCATCAAAGGGAAAGTGTGTAGTAGAGTTGTCCGTCCAAAGTCAGTCAGAATATAGCTAGAGTTATGTTAGTTCTAGCGATCGGTTTTGGTTGTGTTGTGGGTCATGTGTTCGTTCGGTGAGTCTAGCATGGTGGATGCTTAGGTAATTGATTGTGTCTTAGTTGAAACGATGTTCCCTACACAGTTGGAACCCCCGAGCAATTGTCGAATTTAGTCGACAAGTGTCTCTGAATTCTTTAGACGGAGTGGTCCGAGGAGGATGGACTTGAGGCGAATAAGAACTACAAGGGATTCTTGGTATTAATATAATGAATTGGAAGTAGCATTGGTCGTTGTAACTCGGATGTGCTGAGTATGGACGAGTGGGCGTCGTACTGATAAAGGATTTTGAGTAAGGATCATATTGAGATGACCTTTTGGAGAAGATATTGGATATCTGTCTGATGAGTTAGGGCAAGACTCGATGAAGTCATTCGTTTGTCAAGAGGATGCAGCCACTGTGGAAGGGTGGAGCATGCAGAGATGTCAGTTGGATTTTATTACGATGATTGGATAATCATTGGGGCGACTCATATTGGAAGTAAAATGCGTTGCGCGTCAAGAGTGAGCGAACTTGGGAATTTTAGATTTGTATAAAGGGAGTCCAAGAGAAGTAGATGTTATAGTTTGGCAAGTGCCAAGAAAAATGAGGAGTTTGGATCACCAACCGGATGTTGGGATGGTATTATTAAAATCGTGATTGGAACGAGATCCGAATGTGAACATACGATTAGGCGTATTTATCAAATTAAGAACTTATGGATGTTAGTGAAGTTGTGAAGTTCTTTTAACGAGATGGCAACTTCTTTCTGAGTGTAATGGATTGGGTGGTACTTGTCGTGGTAGCACTGTATTACTTGTTGGGCGATACTTAACAGATGTTTCAAGAGTGGAAGCATGAGGTTTTAAGTGTTGTGTTTTGAGTACTGGGTCTCATTGGGGAGATCGAGGTAGTAGGAATTGAGGAAATGTGTAGAAAACCTCGAAGGAATTAGTGGACCCTTGTGCCTCGGATGATCTTGAGCACAAGTGGAAGGGAGCATTATTCAAGTTAGGTAAAGATGGTCTAAGCCACCATCATGATTGTCGGCTATCTATTGACAAATTAAGGAACTGATCATCCTTAATCTCTTGTTAATAGTAGACGGAATCGTGTTGACTGTAATTGACTAGTTTTTGCTAGCTTTGGTAATGCGCAGAAAGTTTTCGGTGTTTCTTTTTGGAGGGTAGCCATTCAGCACTTCGTGTGGGCCTAGTTGAATTGCTTATGTCGTGGAGGCATAAGAGGTGACTTTGAAATTTCGTGTGTCGACCTAGGATCTTTGAGGAACTAGAGGTTGTGAACCTTCGTAGTAAGGTTAAATTTTGAATGGTGAACTCGTTGTGTGATGTCTAGCTTTGTGTTTAGAGTTTGAAACCAATGCGACCTTGTTGAGGGTTGCGGTTGGTGCACGATTGTGTCGGTGTGTTGGTGATAGTATCTGTGTGGCATCACCTGGTGTTAGCGTTTGTGTGGCTACACCTAATCCGATGAGATTTTTCTTGTGTTAGTGATAGTACTAACTAGTTGAGTTGTTACTCTTACTTTTAGTTTCGAGGACGAAACTTCTTTTTGGAGGGTAGTAATGTAAGACCCGTAATTCCACGGTACCTTTTGTGTGAGGAAAGTAAGTAATGGCTAAGAATATTAGGGTTTTTGGTTAAGTGGTTTTGTGAGTATTGTCGCGATAATAAAATTTTGCTGAGTTGGAGCCTGTTTTGTGCTTGTGCGCTGGAAATGCACAGACTTTTGTTTCTGAGTCTTTATTTATCTATGAGAACGTTCCTGTGTCTTCAGAATTTCAAAATTTGACTTTCTCCGTTTTTTTAGAAAAACGAGTAGAAAAACTGTACCCGCTGTTGGAAAATTTACGGCTTCTATTTTCCGTCGAATTTTAATTAGAGACTTTATATATCGACGCGAGTTGGAATCAGGATTCAGAATATTTTTGAGAGCTTAGGATAGAAGTTTCAGTCGGAGAATCAAGTTTGGCAATAATTTTTAGAAATGGTTTACGACGAACTTTTATTTCGTTGATTTTCTATTTTCGCGATTTTAGTCGGTACGCGAGATACGGCTCGTTTAAGAGCGAACGTGGGGACTGAGTGAGACGAGTTGGCAAGCTCACAAAATATCTAGATATTTATGTGAGTTGCTTTGTGACCAAGTTTGAATGAATGGCTAGGATTTAGTCTTGAAACTTTTTACTATTTGATCCAAGGGCTAGGATTAATTGGAGAGATCTATACATAGGATTGATCATGAGACTTTCCATTTTTTTTCTTTCATCTCACGTGAACTCCCTCTTTCTCTTGATCATCACAAAGACTTTTCTTTTTAAGATTAGTAAGCTTAAAATCCATTTTGTGGGAGATCTAGAAGGAATTAGGAGAAAAGCTTGGAATCAATATTAATCCTTGTAATTTGGAGGTGCATATGAGCTAAGTTTTATGCTAAGAAAAATTCTCCTTTCTCATTTTCTCTCTTTGGCCGTGAGGCCTTGTTGATTGTTGGGAGGAAGTTTTAAATTTTCCTTGGTTAATATCATTAGGTCCATGAGAGTTAGTAAGTATCCATGCTAATTAGAGATAGATTTCATGTGTGATTGCTACAAGATCCATGAGAGTTAGTAGCTAGGGTTTTTAGAAAAAAATCTTAATTGACCAAGAACATGAATTTTTGCTTGGTGTTTGTGTTAATGATTTTGTTTTTGAGCTTTTAAGTAAAATGGTTTATGTGGTTCTTATTTAAAAATGAAAACTAATAATTTGTAATGCTAAGTTAACATTTTATTTTGTGAAATCTTGTGTTTGAATTGAAATGGTTTGGATTGTTAGGATACATGACTTTGGAAACTAATTGGTTAATACTATGCTTTTAAAATGGAAAATTTTGAGTGCTAGTGTGTTTTGATGAAAATGGCCGTGGCATGCATTGGTGTATGGCCATGAGGTTTCAAATTTTTCAAGTTCTAAAATGATAAGAAAATGATCATTTAGTGTGATGAATGATCATGGTCTTTGTAAAGAATGTTTTGGAGATTTATGTGAAAAAAAAAAAAGATTTGAGAAGTTTTGAAGAAAAATGGTATTATTGGATTCAAAATGATTTAGTGTGTGTACTTGATCATTGAGGAAAACTAGTGATGATTTAAGTGTTTTAAACTATGTTTGATTTTGAAAAAACAATGGTTTTAAAATAATTCCAATTCTGGCCGAAGTTTACAAGGGCATTTAGGTCATTCTAAAATTGTTTTTGTGACCTAGAATCTTAACCATTTGATCCGTCTTTTCGAGACGAAGATTTTGGCGTATGGCTCGTCTTGATCGGACAAGGATTGAATGAGTTATGGCCATTTTAGTTTGAAAACTATTTTGTCAAGAATTGTGTTTTAAGAGGTAAACATTTGAGAAAAATCTTTGAAGAGTTTTTGTGTTGATTGAAAAGGTTTTGGTGTATGAAAATGATCACATTGGAGTTAGAAATAAATGCATCTCATGGTTATGTTTTGAAACGAAACTATTTCATTTAATGGGAAAAACGTGAAGAGGTTCACTTGAATTTTGATCAATTAGGGAAGTCTTGAAAACACTATCCGAGAGTTTTAGAAAGTACCCTAAACCCCTCTAGAATTTTGAGGATAGGTTTCGTTTCGATAGAATATACGAGGAATATTTTATTGATCGTACGCTACTTAATTTTAGGTAGCGCGTATCGTAGAGTTGTGCGAGAAAAGTTCGTGGAAGCTTGCCAAGGTAAGGGCACCTTTATTTCTGTCTTATATCGATAATAATATGTGTGTATGCTTGGTTCTGTGATGTGTTTGTGTGCTTGGTATTATGTATTCTCGAGACGAGAACGTGTTTAAATTACATGCGTATGCTTTACATATGATTTGCGAATATATGTATTGGTATGTGGAGATGATTACATTTGTGTATGTATATTGATTGTTGCATGAGCATGTATGGAACGTGTATGTCAGTGGAGACTACATGGGTGTTTGTCTGTGTGACTTCACCGGGGATTTGTCTGTGTGACTGCCCTATATATGCTGAAATATAAAATATGCTCATGCATTTCATAGTTGCGTGTACGGGTGTTAGAGTCTGTGTGGCTTCACCTAAGCACCGGGTGTTAGAGTCTGTGTGGCTTCACCTAATCCTGCGGGATTTTTATTGAGTTGGTGTTAGAGTCTGTGTGGCTTCACCTTGGTCTTATAGTCTGTGTGGCTTCACCTGCCCTGCGGGGTTTAGTAGGTGTGCGACAGCCAGTGATTGGTGTCCACATGAAGCCTACGACTCTCTGCGGAGAGGTTAAATTCCGGAATTCATGCATGTGGCAGCCAGTGATTGGTGCCACGCTCATTGTAGAGTCTGCATTGATAGGCTTTGTGTGCATTTGAATTATAATGCCTGTTGAGAAGGAAATGCTAAATGTCTATTTGCTTTCCGTATTTGGTATGTGTATATTCGGTATGTATATGTGTGGTGACCCTTGCCATAATACATGAACGGGCTCCTCCCACCCTAGACGATGGATTCCCGCCTGATACCGTGGGTCGTGAGGACGACGGTAGCTTCTTGAGCCCCCAGTGATTGAGTGGCGTGGTATATCTAGTTAGGTTTATGCCGGTGCGTTGCACACCGTGCTTTTGGGTTAGGGAGTTTTATTCTGACTCTTTTGGATAAACTGTATCTGAGTATTTATACTTTTGGTTTAGACGGTTGTCTTTTGGATTGTAAATAATCAGGTACACACTTTACTTCTCGAAAGTAATTTTATGTATGATTAGTATTATGCCGATGCTTTGGTTGTACTAATATATATATATATAATTAGTCCTGTGGTATGATTAATGTCGGCTCGTCACAAAATTTATGCGCGCTCTGTTTGTTTTTTAAAAAAAAATAATAATGCCCCTTTTTGGGCTTTGAAAAATCGGGGTGTTACATTGTGGTATCAGAGCCCGGCTTTAGATCATCAAAGGGAAAGTGTGTAGTAGAGTTGTCCGTCCAAAGTCAGTCAGAATATAGCTAGAGTTATGTTAGTTCTAGCGATCGGTTTTGGTTGTGTTGTGGGTCATGTGTTCGTTCGGTGAGTCTAGCATGGTGGATGCTTAGGTAATTGATTGTGTCTTAGTTGAAACGATGTTCCCTACACAGTTGGAACCCCCGAGCAATTGTCGAATTTAGTCGACAAGTGTCTCTGAATTCTTTAGACGGAGTGGTCCGAGGAGGATGGACTTGAGGCGAATAAGAACTACAAGGGATTCTTGGTATTAATATAATGAATTGGAAGTAGCATTGGTCGTTGTAACTCGGATGTGCTGAGTATGGACGAGTGGGCGTCGTACTGATAAAGGATTTTGAGTAAGGATCAGATTGAGATGACCTTTTGGAGAAGATATTGGATATCTGTCTGATGAGTTAGGGCAAGACTCGATGAAGTCATTCGTTTGTCAAGAGGATGCAGCCACTGTGGAAGGGTGGAGCATGCAGAGATGTCAGTTGGATTTTATTACGATGATTGGATAATCATTGGGGCGACTCATATTGGAAGTAAAATGCGTTGCGCGTCAAGAGTGAGCGAACTTGGGAATTTTAGATTTGTATAAAGGGAGTCCAAGAGAAGTAGATGTTATAGTTTGGCAAGTGCCAAGAAAAATGAGGAGTTTGGATCACCAACCGGATGTTGGGATGGTATTATTAAAATCGTGATTGGAACGAGATCCGAATGTGAACATACGATTAGGCGTATTTATCAAATTAAGAACTTATGGATGTTAGTGAAGTTGTGAAGTTCTTTTAACGAGATGGCAACTTCTTTCTGAGTGTAATGGATTGGGTGGTACTTGTCGTGGTAGCACTGTATTACTTGTTGGGCGATACTTAACAGATGTTTCAAGAGTGGAAGCATGAGGTTTTAAGTGTTGTGTTTTGAGTACTGGGTCTCATTGGGGAGATCGATGTAGTAGGAATTGAGGAAATGTGTAGAAAACCTCGAAGGAATTAGTGGACCCTTGTGCCTCGGATGATCTTGAGCACAAGTGGAAGGGAGCATTATTCAAGTTAGGTAAAGATGGTCTAAGCCACCATCATGATTGTCGGCTATCTATTGACAAATTAAGGAACTGATCATCCTTAATCTCTTGTTAATAGTAGACGGAATCGTGTTGACTGTAATTGACTAGTTTTTGCTAGCTTTGGTAATGCGCAGAAAGTTTTCGGTGTTTCTTTTTGGAGGGTAGCCATTCAGCACTTCGTGTGGGCCTAGTTGAATTGCTTATGTCGTGGAGGCATAAGAGGTGACTTTGAAATTTCGTGTGTCGACCTAGGATCTTTGAGGAACTAGAGGTTGTGAACCTTCGTAGTAAGGTTAAATTTTGAATGGTGAACTCGTTGTGTGATGTCTAGCTTTGTGTTTAGAGTTTGAAACCAATGCGACCTTGTTGAGGGTTGCGGTTGGTGCACGATTGTGTCGGTGTGTTGGTGATAGTATCTGTGTGGCATCACCTGGTGTTAGCGTCTGTGTGGCTACACCTAATCCGATGAGATTTTTCTTGTGTTAGTGATAGTACTAACTAGTTGAGTTGTTACTCTTACTTTTAGTTTCGAGGACGAAACTTCTTTTTGGAGGGTAGTAATGTAAGACCCGTAATTCCACGGTACCTTTTGTGTGAGGAAAGTAAGTAATGGCTAAGAATATTAGGGTTTTTGGTTAAGTGGTTTTGTGAGTATTGTCGCGATAATAAAATTTTGCTGAGTTGGAGCCTGTTTTGTGCTTGTGCGCTGGAAATGCACAGACTTTTGTTTCTGAGTCTTTATTTATCTATGAGAACGTTCCTGTGTCTTCAGAATTTCAAAATTTGACTTTCTCCGTTTTTTTAGAAAAACGAGTAGAAAAACTGTACCCGCTGTTGGAAAATTTACGGCTTCTATTTTCCGTCGAATTTTAATTAGAGACTTTATATATCGACGCGAGTTGGAATCAGGATTCAGAATATTTTTGAGAGCTTAGGATAGAAGTTTCAGTCGGAGAATCAAGTTTGGCAATAATTTTTAGAAATGGTTTACGACGAACTTTTATTTCGTTGATTTTCTATTTTCGCGATTTTAGTCGGTACGCGAGATACGGCTCGTTTAAGAGCGAACGTGGGGACTGAGTGAGACGAGTTGGCAAGCTCACAAAATATCTAGATATTTATGTGAGTTGCTTTGTGACCAAGTTTGAATGAATGGCTAGGATTTAGTCTTGAAACTTTTTACTATTTGATCCAAGGGCTAGGATTAATTGGAGAGATCTATACATAGGATTGATCATGAGACTTTCCATTTTTTTTCTTTCATCTCACGTGAACTCCCTCTTTCTCTTGATCATCACAAAGACTTTTCTTTTTAAGATTAGTAAGCTTAAAATCCATTTTGTGGGAGATCTAGAAGGAATTAGGAGAAAAGCTTGGAATCAATATTAATCCTTGTAATTTGGAGGTGCATATGAGCTAAGTTTTATGCTAAGAAAAATTCTCCTTTCTCATTTTCTCTCTTTGGCCGTGAGGCCTTGTTGATTGTTGGGAGGAAGTTTTAAATTTTCCTTGGTTAATATCATTAGGTCCATGAGAGTTAGTAAGTATCCATGCTAATTAGAGATAGATTTCATGTGTGATTGCTACAAGATCCATGAGAGTTAGTAGCTAGGGTTTTTAGAAAAAAATCTTAATTGACCAAGAACATGAATTTTTGCTTGGTGTTTGTGTTAATGATTTTGTTTTTGAGCTTTTAAGTAAAATGGTTTATGTGGTTCTTATTTAAAAATGAAAACTAATAATTTGTAATGCTAAGTTAACATTTTATTTTGTGAAATCTTGTGTTTGAATTGAAATGGTTTGGATTGTTAGGATACATGACTTTGGAAACTAATTGGTTAATACTATGCTTTTAAAATGGAAAATTTTGAGTGCTAGTGTGTTTTGATGAAAATGGCCGTGGCATGCATTGGTGTATGGCCATGAGGTTTCAAATTTTTCAAGTTCTAAAATGATAAGAAAATGATCATTTAGTGTGATGAATGATCATGGTCTTTGTAAAGAATGTTTTGGAGATTTATGTGAAAAAAAAAAAAGATTTGAGAAGTTTTGAAGAAAAATGGTATTATTGGATTCAAAATGATTTAGTGTGTGTACTTGATCATTGAGGAAAACTAGTGATGATTTAAGTGTTTTAAACTATGTTTGATTTTGAAAAAACAATGGTTTTAAAATAATTCCAATTCTGGCCGAAGTTTACAAGGGCATTTAGGTCATTCTAAAATTGTTTTTGTGACCTAGAATCTTAACCATTTGATCCGTCTTTTCGAGACGAAGATTTTGGCGTATGGCTCGTCTTGATCGGACAAGGATTGAATGAGTTATGGCCATTTTAGTTTGAAAACTATTTTGTCAAGAATTGTGTTTTAAGAGGTAAACATTTGAGAAAAATCTTTGAAGAGTTTTTGTGTTGATTGAAAAGGTTTTGGTGTATGAAAATGATCACATTGGAGTTAGAAATAAATGCATCTCATGGTTATGTTTTGAAACGAAACTATTTCATTTAATGGGAAAAACGTGAAGAGGTTCACTTGAATTTTGATCAATTAGGGAAGTCTTGAAAACACTATCCGAGAGTTTTAGAAAGTACCCTAAACCCCTCTAGAATTTTGAGGATAGGTTTCGTTTCGATAGAATATACGAGGAATATTTTATTGATCGTATGCTACTTAATTTTAGGTAGCGCGTATCGTAGAGTTGTGCGAGAAAAGTTCGTGGAAGCTTGCCAGGTAAGGGCACATTTATTTCTGTCTTATATCGATAATAATATGTGTGTATGCTTGGTTCTGTGATGTGTTTGTGTGCTTGGTATTATGTATTCTCGAGACGAGAACGTGTTTAAATTACATGCGTATGCTTTACATATGATTTGCGAATATATGTATTGGTATGTGGAGATGATTACATTTGTGTATGTATATTGATTGTTGCATGAGCATGTATGGAACGTGTATGTCAGTGGAGACTACATGGGTGTTTGTCTGTGTGACTTCACCGGGGATTTGTCTGTGTGACTGCCCTATATATGCTGAAATATAAAATATGCTCATGCATTTCATAGTTGCGTGTACGGGTGTTAGAGTCTGTGTGGCTTCACCTAAGCACCGGGTGTTAGAGTCTGTGTGGCTTCACCTAATCCTGCGGGATTTTTATTGAGTTGGTGTTAGAGTCTGTGTGGCTTCACCTTGGTCTTATAGTCTGTGTGGCTTCACCTGCCCTGCGGGGTTTAGTAGGTGTGCGACAGCCAGTGATTGGTGTCCACATGAAGCCTACGACTCTCTGCGGAGAGGTTAAATTCCGGAATTCATGCATGTGGCAGCCAGTGATTGGTGACACGCTCATTGTAGAGTCTGCATTGATAGGCTTTGTGTGCATTTGAATTATAATGTCTGTTGAGAAGGAAATGCTAAATGTCTATTTACTTTCCGTATTTGGTATTTGTATATTCGGTGTGTATTATATATATGTATATGTGTGGTGACCCTTGCCATAATACATGAACGGGCTCCTCCCACCCTAGACGATGGATTCCCGCCTGATACCGTGGGTCGTGAGGACGACGGTAGCTTCTTGAGCCCCCAGTGATTGAGTGGCGTGGTATATCTAGTTAGGTTTATGCCGGTGCGTTGCACACCGTGCTTTTGGGTTAGGGAGTTTTATTCTGACTCTTTTGGATAAACTGTATCTGAGTATTTATAATTTTGGTTTAGACGGTTGTCTTTTGGATTGTAAATAATCAGGTACACACTTTACTTCTCGAAAGTAATTTTATGTATGATTAGTATTATGCCGATGCTTTGGTTGTACTAATATATATATATAATTAGTCCTGTGGTATGATTAATGCCGGCTCATCACAAAATTTATGCGCGCTCTGTTTGTTTTTAAAAAAAAAATAATAATAATGCCCCTTTTTGGGCTTTGAAAAATCGGGGTGTTACACACTTTCTATGATTACCGTTTCTTCCATTATCAAAATTTTTAGGGTAAATAGGTCTTTGCCCTTGCAAAATAGGCGAGTTTTGCGTTTGCCCCTGTAAAAAAATTGTAGGATACCTCCTTGCAATGTTCAAAAAAAATTTTGTAGTGTATTTTACCTCCCAATGTTGGGGAAAAAAATCGGCAGGGTGTAAAATACATACACTACCAAAAAAAATTTGAACATTGCAAGGGAGTATTCCTACAAAAAAAAAATTGCAAAGGGCAAACGTAAAACTCGTCTATTTTGCAGGGAGTAAAAACCTATTTACCAAAATTTTTAATATTTTTTTGTGAATAAAAGATATTATGACTCATTTAATATCATAATTTTGTATTTATATTTTCAAAACTAAAGAGAGAAAAATCGGAAATGAAACAAATACAAAATAGAGAGGATAATAAATCCATTATTACCATTACTATATGTATAGCAGATTGATAACGTCTACTAAGGAAGAAAAATCTCTCAAGATATATTGAATAATCATACATTAATTATGAACATTGAACAATTATAATTTATAAGAGCATATCAATTCCATAACTTAAAATTTTGCTTGGACGCGGGGTTGTTAATTCAATGTAATCTCAGCTTAGATGGTCCTCTCCTGTTGTCCAGTTCCTTAGTTTTACTGGCATGCACTACCTAGTTGCTGAATTTTGACCTCATTTAATATGGTACCACCATACCATTATGTGACAACATTAGGTGGGATATGGGTGAACAAGCTATAGTAGTATAAACTATCTAACACATCCATTCATTCATCAACTTTTTTTTTTGTTGACCCCATTCTTACAAGTCTATATAATATGAGGCATATTCTAGTTTAATGTTTCAAACGTAATTAAATACAAAATTCAATCCATATTTTCAAATCTCCAAGGCTTCAACCTAAGATGTAATTAAGTAAGCTTTTACAATTGGCTTGGGTTCTGGGAGTATACTTCTTTTTAAGATTTCAGGCTATGATGTCTAGATGCGGATGCGGTACCGATATTGGTACTGGTACGGGGTACGATATTTTAAAAAAAAAACTAAGGTACGGATATGTTGTATAATTTTTTTTAATATAATTATATAAATAAGATAATAGAACTATATATTGTGAAAAAAATATTTAAACATAAAAAATATCACAATTATTCAAAAACATCAAAATATTAAATTAAAAATCAATTAGCTAAAAAAAGTCAAATTGTTTCCCTCTTCATCATCCTTAAAAAAAAAGCGGCGTCTAGTTCAGGTTCTCCGCGAGAAATACTTGAATCTTCAATAATATCAGCTACATCAAATAGATCTCGTTTATCTCTATCATTATCGCATATTTTTGTTGCTCCTTCATTATAAGTATTATTAGTTCTCTTTCTCGATAGCATATGAAGATTTGTATAAATAAAATTAGATTGATCAATCTATTCTTTTTCAATGAATGTCATAGGAGTACCACACATACCATAGGAGGACCACGTGTGTACCGGTTGCAAAAAATAAAAAATAAAATTAGGTACGCCATCCTTGCGTATCCAAGAAATACCATACGTGTACCAGTACCCAATACGTATCCGGTATCGGTACTCTCCCTAAAATAGAGTAGCCGTGTTTCACACGTTTCAGATTTGATTCTCTCTGGTACCAATTTAGTGGAATAATTTAACTTTTTTTAAAAATAAAATAAAAAGTAAACCTTTATGATGGAGCACACCAAATTTATAAAGTACATTACATAAAATATCCATAAGGGGTTTAGGACTTAGGATCCTCTTCCATTGTGTATTCTTACATTTTCTTCATTATTAGTATTTTCTTTACATTTTCTTAATTATTAAACATCAATCGGACAAAACAACCAATCCACTAATTTTTGGGAATACTATTAGGTCTACCACAATTCTTTAACTCTCACTACAAATTCAGCTATAGTATCTATGGTTAGAATTGATTTGCATGACATTTTGGTTCTTGTATTTTTCAGGGTTGAGGTCTTCTTGCCATAAAGAATTTTATGTCTGCGCTTTCCTAAATTTTTATAATTCAGTTGTTTTTTTATTTTTATAATTCTTAAGATATGGGTAAAGTATATTGTTTGATGTTAGCCAAGACTTAAACTAAAATTTTGTGTGTTTCTTTTTGAAATTTTTATTTTGCATTTTAACATATTGATAACGAAAATTGGTATTTAACTCGTCAAAAAATGGTAAGTGCCTAAGTGGTTCAAATTCATGTATGAAAAAAACACGATTTAATTAGTTTAGAGAGACATAACTCATCATATGTGTATCCAACAACTTTTAGATGAATAAATATTAATTATTGCTAAATGATAATATATATAACTTATAGATAAAATTATATTAGAGGTATTTTATGTTATTTATTTGTAACATTTTAGTTCTTTTTTTTTATTTAAGTCCTTTATCTTTTATAATGTGTACATATAGATCATTTTTCTCATTTTTCATTAAAAAAAAGGATGAGTTGGCAATCCACACATATTATAATTAATCTTAATTTTTTAAATATTTTGTTATTGAAAATTAAAAAAAAAAAAAAAAAATCCATTATATGTATGAAGAAATCTTTATATCTTAATCACCATCTTCATTATATCGTCTTCCTCCTTAAAATCAAAATCAATTTTTACTCAAATAGCATGAATCTTTGCTTTTATATGTTATCAGTCTCTTTTTAAACTCAGAAATCAATTCTCAAAATTTTCTACGACAATCATCAAATATTTATGAAAAAAATGTCAAATATAATGATATCAAATCACACACATTCAAAAATCAAAATATCAATCGATGAATCTATATATAACAACGGATTTTATTTATAATTATAACAATAGAAAATTAAAAATGACCTCTTGATGTAAATCAAATATTAGTAAAAACATCAAATTACAAGTCACTCCAAAACGATGTTTATTCAACTTAACAACACTTCCAAAACTTAAACATTTTTTAAACAAGACAAGAAAGATCCAAAGTGGTGAAACAAAGAAATAAACATGCATAACCTAGACCATGGATCAGAAACCCATAGTCTCTTATTCATAATAAAACACAATGATAGCAACAAGCAAATAATAAAACGATGATAACAACCACACATCTCTTCAATGGAAAAATTGGTTTTGCCAAAAGCCATTTTGGTGATTAACATCACCCAAAGGAGTTGCCTCATCACCACCACCACCTTGATTCATCAAATTCATAAACCAATGTTGTTTTTGCATAACATCCATGTTCATATCCAAAACATTATTGCCATGTCCATTACTACTACTCCCTTGTCCATTATCTTCAATCTTAGCCACACCATTAGTCAACATTGTTGGTGCTACCATTTGAGGTTGACCTTGACCATTCTTGGTCAATGATTCAACCCTTCTATTGATATCTTTTAAATATTGATCAATCAACCATGCCATATCATTCAAATCAACCATGCTTATATTGGGCATAATTTTATCAGCACTAAGATATTGAAACATTAGTTGGGTCATTTCTTTTTCTCTATTATCCTTTCTTTGTTTTGTTAATTGATCTTTCGCCTTTTGAATCCTCTGCCTCAAGAAACTCTCCTGATTCACCATCTTTTTGCTTTGTTCCAATTCAGGCATTCTTCGAAACTTCGAAAGTACCCTTTGGACTCCTAATGGAGATGGCCAAACCTCTGGTTGAGGATCGTATGGACTATAAATTATAGCACAAGCATCAATACCACAAAGAGTGCTAAGTTCACTGACCTTTTTCATTAGACCTTTCTTCCTTTTCTTGAATGTCGCCTTCCTCGCTGAATCATTGATTATGAATGCGAGTTTCACCTTTTTTCTAGTCATGGCGGTGATCGATGAAGAAAAAGAACAAACATTCTCTTCATTATATAGATTATTTGAGATTATCAAATTTATTTGATAATAAGTCCTTGCTGGAAGCATTAACACGAGACATTCAATAACAAATATTTGTGCTATGAATTTAGAGATGTCAATTTAAATGTATACTATATGTGTTATGAATTGGAGATTTCAAGTTTAAATTCTAGTATATGTGTTATAAATTGGAGATATCAAGTTTAAATGTCTTTCAAATCATTATTCTTGTCACTAAAATTTTTCACCAAGTATTATGTATACATATATTTTCAACAAACTTCAATAAAAGAAATATATACTTTCTACAAATGATTATATTTTTTTTACAAATGATTATTATATTTTTAAAGTGAATATCCAAACCAAATGTTTCTTGACAAAATGTACTTCTAACACACCCCCTCACGCCCAGCACTATTGGGCTTGGTGCGTGGATATAAACGGTGGGTGGCCCGATAGCGGGTGGTCCAATGGATCTTAAAGATGCTCTGATACCATCTTAAAATTGAGAGTTGGACATAACTCATCCTCACAAAATCGGCTTGTAAGGTGAGGATTGCCTCTTACTTATAAACACTTATTCAGGCCATCTCATATCCGATGTGGGACTTCTAACAGTTATGTTGTTTTTGAGCTTATAAAAATTAATTTATTCTAATAAATAAAATTTTATTTTAATTTATAAGTTCAAATTAACAAAAATTGCATATCAATAAGCTGTTTTTTCATAATATACATTCACAAACTTATGATATTACATATAAACTAATTTATTGGTATAAATTGTTTCGTATAAACTTAAAAATAAATCAATTCAAATAAATCTTATATCTATATTTTAGTATTTTCAATAGTAAGATTCATTCTCTTTATTAACCACATAGTTGCCCATTACTCTAATTAGTTGCCATGTTTTTCATATAAAAACTGTGTTTTGTGGCAATTACGTCTGAGATTTGAAAAAATATATCTTACTAAATAGAGCAGTGTGACTATTAATCATATAAATAAGATATCCTAAATTGATTGCCATATATTGCGATTGCGATTCTGGGTATCCTCTTCCGATCGAAAATCATTCAAGAATGTATAATGCTGAGTTTTTTAATATTGATTAAATAACAAAATAGCTAGTTAATTATAATAAACTTTAAATAAAGCTTACATTATTTATTCAAATTACTACTTAAAACTATTCATATTTGCATGTCATCGAATATATTCAAATGTGATTTAGAGAGTGTGTTATTTGAGTGAGATGGAAAATAATTTATTTATTTTTTTATAATCAAGAGGGCCTAAGCCCATAAAGAAAAATTACACAGCAACTACACATGAAAAACTAACTTCGGATTTATCAACAGTAAGAAAATTAATAACTTAAGTCAGACAAGCCTCATAAAACATCATTGTGGAACTTATCATGCAACCTAAATTAGCTAAAGCATCAGCACACATGTTTGTTTCGCAATACAAATGATGAATCTTCACCTCCCATTCTTATTGGAGTAACCGACAAATTTGTCTACAAAGACTCAATCCAAAATGACTATTCTTAATTATTACGACGAAGGAGAATGTAAACCATAAATAACTTAAGCCAGAACGCCATACTGTGAGGACAGTCCCGCATCACATGTAATTTTGTTTCCACTTCGCCAATACAGATATATAAAAGGAGAGATGCAAAAATTTGAGGATATTGTAGATAAGGTTAATAGGCTTTTACCTCTGTAAAGTAGACGAGCTTTGCATTACCCTTATAATTTTTTTTTTTATATATTACCCCCTGCAATGTGTTTTTAATTTTTTTGCAGTTCATTGTACCTCTTGTAATGTTGTTTTGGTTTACCCCTGAGGTAAAATGAACTGCAAAAAAAAATAAAAATACTTTGCAGGGAATAATATAAAAAAAAAAATTATAGGGGGTAACGCAAAAGTCATCTCCTTTACATGGGATAAAAATGTATTAACCCTAATATATGATTATTATTCTAGTGTAGTTCGATTGTGTTATATCGATAGTAGATTGTAGTGTAGAATAATATCACAATAAACTCATTCTCATTTCTTCCCATTTATAGATTGTAGTGTAGAATATACCATATCACAATGAACTCATTCTCACTTCTTTTCATTTAAAGAGAGAACGAGGTTAAAAATAATAATTTAAAATATGTATTGATTTTATTGAAGATGGCATCTATTATTTTGTTTGTTGATTGTTTAGGATCTATAGTTATTTAAAAAAAAAAGAAAATTATTAAGTAGTTCAGTAGTTAGAATTTCACTTTTTAAGATGAAATAAGTAGCGCAACTTAAATATCAATCTTTATATTTTTCATGCAATATCTCTACCAACTGGGTTATGTTCACGAGGACATATTTCAACTTGATATGGGAATAAAATGATGATAAGTATTTATCAAATTATTAATATTATGGCATGTTATAGATCATATGGAGAAATGAACAATTTGCTTTTTTTTTTTTTTATTTTTAAAGATGAACAATTTGTTCTTGATCACTATGATTATCATCTTTCTACAAAAAAGGAAATTGTGATTTTTATTAAAGAAATTGGCAAATATATTAGTCGCTTGCTAGTTGTCGTCGTTAAAAAAAAAAGATTGCTTTACTTACCTACTTTAATTGATAAGAGCATCCACAATGGAGCTACTTATTTTTGAGTACTTAATCGGGTCTCACGTGTACACATCATTTATTTATTATTTTTTAATAATAGTACTTAATAAGTACTTAATCTCTCCAATTCAATACTTCTTAAAAAAATTTAAGTGGGTCACATTAATAACACATCTTACCAATAAGATTATATCATTAAAAGTAGATCCCATAAAAGTAAGTTAGGTATCAATGCTTATTTAAGAAGCAGTACCTATTAGATACTATTTTCTGTTTTGCTCCAATGGGAGTACCTATTAGATACTGGTACTTAAAAAAATAAGTATCATCATTGGAGATGGTCTAAGCAGCTCAGATACATCTCTTGAATAGCTCAATGTATTTATTGGCTCTATATAGGTCTCAATGACCCATTTCATCTCCTCAATCAATTAGCCAAACATTACAGTTTATATATTTTTTATTGTATAATACTCCTTTCGTCCTAATATTAAGCAAAAATTGATTAACAAAAATAAATATATTTAATTTAAATTTATTTTACTTATTTTTACTTACATTTTGGAATCGATGACATGCATTAAGAATAGTAATTTTAATTAAACAAATTAACAAAGATCTTAGTCACTTGATACTTGTTATAGTCCAAAATAATGTTTGCCTCGATTGATAAGTATGCCCAAATGAAACCTTTGGGATTTAATAGGTGTTGATGACTCATTATCCTTGCAATTAGCTAATTAAGATAAGACATTATATTTTATATATTTTTTGTTGTACAATATAAAATATTTTTACGGTACAATATATCTTATCTCGTAAAGCTCTTTTTATTCTTCTTACATTTATCTTTTGCCCAATAATCATTATAAATAGTGGATGATTGTATTCATATTTCACAAAAGACTCTTTGTTGTAGCAGGGATGAAAACCAAGAATTTTATCTTATTGTGCTTCTATGCATTGTTTCTTATAACTATTGTGGCAATTGATCCTTCTAAAGATGCAAAACAAAGTATATGTATATATTTAAATAGTAGATATTGATGCTCAATTTGGCTCTTTTTTTCATATCTAATAAAAACAATTTATTTATTTATTTTGTAGTAGGGGAAACAGAAGAATCAAAGATGAATATTCGGGTTGATTGCTATGCAAATTGGCCGGCTAGAAGTGCAAATTGGAAAGGCGTGGAAGAGGGGAGAAATGACTTGTGTGGCAGTGGAAAGACGGACGGTATATGGAGGGACAACCAACCTTGGGGTGCTGGATGGCGGGGCGGCGGTGGAAAAGGTGGGGTCATTGAAAAGAATCGTGGTAATGCAAAAGTGGGTGGTGGGAGATACTTGCAACCTATTCCCGGTAGTAAAAAAGGGACCGGTAGTGGATACGTCTTACCCATTCCTGACAATGAAAAGGATAACGACGATTGAAAAGGGAGCGATGACGGATGAAATGTTAATTGTTTTTATAGTATGAACTTACATGTGGTATGGAGAGAGATATAGTTTTAAGAGAGGGCAATAACGAAAATATGTAATACTTAGTTGTTTTTTTTAATCCTTTTCACAAAAGAAAACTTGCTATAAAAAAATATAATATTATATCTTAAATAATTATATATAAAAAATAATATTTTAAGTTGAACTGAAATCTTTAAAAGTTAGTATTTACTCATATTAAACTCTTCGGTATTAGTAAATTTTCCGATCAGTACTGTTGATATGATTATTCAACACTTTGTTGATTCTATTGCAACTATAGTTGAAAGGACATTTGGTTTTCTATTAGATAATATGAGTGATCTGTAATTTTTTTTAGGATAGGGAGTATATCGACTACTAAGAACTTGATTGTTGATGAGAATAATAATTACATGTTGAATTTGATTTCCGGTGAAGAGGGGATATAATTGAGTTTTGATTCACCATATCCGACTAACTCAAATGTGGATAGATCATATGATGTGTACACTCCAAAGTTTTTTTTTAAGCACACTCCAATATAACATAGTATTACTTCATCAAGACTTCCAAATAAAAAAATAAGACTTCCAAATCATGTTATTAAGAAGTATTGATCAATGTGCAGGGCTATCTGGTGGTACTAGATTGTTAATTACAAAAATGAGCAAATTTGTTGTTGAAGGAGAAGTGATATTAGGAAGCAATATTAGCAAAAAAGCTTATATACGTAGAATATGTTGTTGACTCCTTCTGATGTGAGAAATTATTTTAAATTTCAACATCAACAATTTTCATTAGTTGTGTCATTTGCAATGACTATTAATATGAGTTAAGGGCAGTCACTTGGATTAAAATTCACCGCAATCTACTTTCCCTGCAGTTCCCAAAGTTAGCACACAAAGCTATCATTATTTATTATTTTTGTTGAAAATATTATCTTCTCTCTCCTGTCAAAAAAATGTCCTCTCTCACAAAAAGTATAATTGCATCCTACTGCAGAATTTTATCACAGCAGGAAATCCACACGCCAGTCACTTAAGCATATTAGAATATATCTTCCTAATTCAATGTTCTCATATAGTCAATTGTATATTGTTATATCAAGAGTTACTTTCAAAGACGGATTAAAAATTTACTGGTAGGTGACGATGATGCTCACAATGCAAATACAGTTCAAATGTAGTTTATAAAGAAATTTTTCATAATGTGTACAAATGATTCATGTTTATGATGTTTTTGTATTAATAAAGTACTTTATTGTATGGTAATCAAATTTACAAAAAAAAATAATCTAATGCATTATGAAATTATAACATATAATTTCTCTGATCATTATTATAAACAAATTTGATTTTCTTTGTACATTTGAAGAGTGATGTATTTGATTCATAATGATATATTAAAAAAGTCAAATTTATTACTTATAATAAAGTTTTGTCTCACAACAAATTTCATTTTCACTTTCCAATACAATATTTTTCAATTCTACCATATAATTATTACTCTATGCATTAATCCCAAGGAAACAAACCAAATTTATAAGAATAATCTAATCATTGCTTAAAAAAAAGATAATCTAATCATTGTGTCTAATGATAATGTGGAGCTATTAGGAAAAGTATTTCATTTGACAAAATAATTACATTTCTTAATATTTGTGTAAAAATCTTAAACGTCATTCATTTTACACGACGGAGAGAGTATATCATTTTGTCCTATTTACCGCATGGATCGTCAATCCAGTTTAAAACTTTAAATAATTTTTTTGACAAAATTACTGAAATTCCGGCACGCTGGAACTAGATGTTGAATGGGATGTTCCAACACTTGCGATGTTGAACGTAATGTTGGAACATTCACCTGACGATAAGCAATTTAGACAACCGAAAATAAATGACAGAAAGTAAACAACACGATATGTTTGTTAACCCAGTTCGGCGCTTAAACAAGCCCTAGTCTGGGGGATACCAATCCAGGAAGGAAATCCACTATAATAGTCCTAGTTCAAAGACCTCAGCAAACGCCCCGTTTACGTCTTATCACCTAGACACTACCCGTGCAACTTCTACCTAGGAACTCCTAGATATGAGAACCTCCACTCACTTCCTAACACAACAATACAGCCAGCACTGTTTTAACAATCACAAACAAAAGCATATGGTGGAGACACACTCCTAGAAATTAAAACACTCGTACCTAAAGGCTTAGAGTGATACAATAAAACAAACCTTACTTCGTGCTTCAAAGCTTTGGAGAAGATTACACAATACAACTCAATAACACAGTCCTAAGCTTGCATCAAGGTGATACAAGAAAGGCTCACAATTAACATAGACTCAAAACCCTTAAAACTCTATATTTTCAATGCCAGCTCAAGTGAATACTTAGGTTTTTCGTCCTTGCTTTTATATTCTGAAGTAGCACAAGATTAATCTTCAATTTGGGCTTCAGAAACACATTGATCCACGAAAATCTCCAGCTCACATATTCTTGAATCAAATATATTGTTTCCATAAATATTTCCATATATATCGGAACCAAATACAAAGTTTCCTAAAATATATAAATATCTTTAGGAAATAATCACAACATTGATTCTGGTCAAACCCACGTCTTGGTGCACAAGTAAAAGGACGTGATTTCCTTATATAAATAAATCTCGTAATTATGACACGAAATCAAAGCATTCTGCAGACGTCCCAGATGTTGGAACATTTCATCCAACATCCTGTTTTAGCAAAAATGATGCCAACATACAAAACACCAACAATTACATTTTGGTTCTTTATCTTATTTTTTTCATGACATTTTGGTCATTTATCTTTTATAACTTTCACATATCAACCATTTTTCTCATTTATTTTTTTATTAAAAAATGCTAATTTTTAAGATACTTTTTATAAAAAATAAATTAAATAAAAACTCATAATTTTGATGAATATATTCATCATCTTCATTAATTCTTTCATATTTTTTAAAGAACCAAAATATTATAAATAAAAATAAAAAAATACAAAATTACAAAAAAAAAATAATACAAAATAAATATATTACAAATAAAAAACAAATGATCAAAATATTATAAAAAAATAAGATAAAATATCGCGGTGTAATTTTGCCAAAAAAATAGAAGTTGCTGCAAAATACTAAAAAAAAAAAACACATCTATTTTCTTCTTTAATAATATTGGAAGAATTGGTATTTGAGGCAAAAAAAGTAAAACCAGTCCACCACATAAACTCCGTTCGATCTCTCTACGAAATGAAAATTCAGAATCACAGAACTAAGCTGAGTGAGATTCACAATAAAAACAGAATATAACAAACAACACAAACAGTTACTAGGGTTTATTCATCCATGGCGCTAATCTTCTTCTTCTTCTTCTTCCTCTTCTTCACTTCTCACCTTCTCTCTTCTATCTCTGGTACCATCACCATCTCACATGTTTACTCCAATTTTTTATTTACATTCATTTCTCACTTCTTTTTGCATTTCATAGGACAATCCAGCTCTATGGAATCGGTACCTGATCTTCAGAACACTATGTATACGGATGTTGATGGATTTCCTTGTGTTCGGTTGGTGAATCTTTCTGGAACAATTGGTTGTTCAAGTGAGCATCTCAATTTCAGCTTCTATTGCAATTTTATGATTCGTTGTGTTTTTAGGGATTGATTAATTGTAATTTGAAGTTTGTTTGGGATTATGAGTTGGTTAATTGTTTTTTGTAATTTGTTAGATCCTGGACGTGATAAGGTTGTGGCTCCAATTGTAAGGTTTGAAAATGTTGATGACGTTTCTGAGCTATCTACTATATTGGTGTCATTGGATGAGTTTCCAACTCTCTTTACCAGGTATCAAATTTCAACATTTCTGATTTTTGAGCTGCTAATTTTTATTGCATTTTAGTTAAATTTAAAGTTATTAAACTTATGAAGCACCGACACTGGCGACACGAACACGAGACAGACATGTCGACACCGATAATAATTTTAAAAAATGGCATAATTTGAAAAAGTATCGGTGTCAGACATCGACGTGTGTCCAATACTGAGACAGCCTAATTCGAGGAGTTTCCGTGCTTCATAGATTGAAACCTTTATGTTTGGACTTCAAATTTAGGTTTGGAACCAATATATAGTTAGTGGCAATGTGTATTCAAACTTGAATTAGTCCTTGTTTAGTGGTATTAATATTGTAGTTAATGCTGCTTATTCATTTATGGCTTATGATTTAGTTTTTTTATTTACCGAATGTGATTTTTCGTTTTCAGATTATCAGCTGATCCAAACTTTGCAAGAAAAGTTGGTGGTGTACTAGTTGAATCAGTTGCTGATTCACAAAAGAAGTTAAATGGTAAATATTGTTGGTTTGCTTTAAGCAAATATAGAGTAGTATTTTATTTTCTTTTTAAAGATGCTCCCATGATAACATTTTTTTTTTTAAAAATCATATGTAGGATTTTCTCCGGATCAAAAGTTTCCGCAAGCTGAATTTGCTCCTTATCATAATATCAGCTATGAATGGAATCCAATTGTACGATATGGATTTACTTTTTCTTTCAGTTTCAGGGGATATTTATATCTCATATCAGCATAATTTATTTGCCTTTTCTTTTTCTTTTCTTTGCTTGTTTCCGCCAATTATTTTCCAATTCTGATTCAATCATTTTCTATAAGGGAATTTATAGCTGATAATTGCTTTCTGGTTTCTATGAAGTTCTTTATTTTTGTGATGTACATTGTATCATTGTCGGTATTCAGCGTCAAGGAGATAGGATAAGAAAGACAAATTACTTGGTCAAGTATTAGAAGATATATGGTGGGGATATAATACTATATTAGTCTTGAGTTAACACAATCAATTACTTAGAACGATTAATTTACTGGTGTTTTCTTTTTGGTTCAACATCTACAGGGTTCTGGTATTATGTGGAAATCTTACAGTTTTCCTGTGTTTCTACTCACAGAAAGTGGCACAAAGACTCTTAAAGAGGTATCACATAGTACGATAGTATTTTCATGTTTTTTCTTAAACTTGCAACACAAGATACTACTGGTAGACTATTACATTTTGAGATTGTAGTTAGAAACGTGGATACAAAATTTGGAAATATGATTCTTTTGTTTAAGTAGAAAGGGCTGTATGAAATGCAAGTTAAGCGGAAGGCGCACTAGTTCTAGCTTAATGGTGAAAATTGGAGATCATAACGTATCACAAGTCACAAGGTTTGTATCATGGGTTAGGTGATCATACAAAATAATGGGAAAATAGAGATAAAACCATAGGTTTTAAGTGGGATAGATGAAATGAAGGAGTGGTTTGCATGTAATTTGTGATAGAAAAGTACCACTCAAGTTCGAATAAAAAAAATTTACAGTACGACTATAAAATCTGTATTGCTGTACCGTATTGAATGTCTATTGGTAAGGAGTCAATAATAAAATAAACTTAATGTTTTACGGATGAGAATTTTACAATAGATTAGTGCACAAGCAAGGCAAGATATTATTACAAAGAAATGCACTATTCGTGGAAAAGTTGTGGTACCAACTATTATGGAGAAGATGATAGAATCTCGCCTTAGGCAGAGGAATATTAGAGGCACAGAGAGTAGATCAAATTAGAGGTAATTCAACCAAGGTTGTCAAAATCGGGATCCCACTAAAGATCGCCGGGGTATAGAAAAAGCGTAAATCGTAGGATCGTAATAAAGATCGTAAGATCCCACAAATTCATAAACTATTAGGATCGTACCAAAGATCGTAAAAAATATTAAGATAGAAATATAACACTAGAACATAAAAACTTCATTAATTTAACCATAAAGTCACAAACATAAAAACTTAGACTCTTAAACATAAAAACCATCATAACTAGAACAGAGACATAGACTCTTAAAATTAATAACTTAGACTCTTTAACATGAAAACTTAATAACTTATACTTAGACACTTAAACTTAAAAACTTAATAACTTGACTCTTAAACTTAAACTTAAAAACTTAAAAACAAATAACTCCTAATTAATCAAATCCTTCAGCACATAGAGTAGATGAATTAAGGGAATTAAGTTGAGAAAATAGATGAATCATTTAATTGATTAGGTTTCAGTTGAGAGAATTAAGGAGCTAGTGCAAGGCTCAAAACAAAGCAATTAAAAGAAACCTATTCCCCAGTTGAGAGCATGCTTTTTTACTGAGCCAATTGATACAAAACGCTTCGTTTCCTGGGTCGGGGCGGCGCTTTAAATCCGGGTCAAATCGGGTCGACCGGGTCGGGTCGGTTGCTAAACGGGGCACAACCTTGACAGAAACAATCGATTCAACGCGTGGAAGATCGCTGCGACCACGCTTTCACGATATTCCTCGTCGATCTCTCCGATCCGGCGTATCCACCGATCTTTGCACCGCTCCACCACGGTCGGTGGTTGAAAACGCGTTGAATCGTACGATCCCACGCTTTAACGCGCGCGCTTGACAACCTTGAATTCAACAGTTAGAGGTAGAGGAATATCTAAAAACTCAGGCAGAACCATTGGGAAATATTTGGATTTAAAATTTTAAATAATGTTTTGAGAATCTTATACATGATTTATGACAGGGCATTCTCTCTTAGACACACCATATAAATTTCACTGTTACTAATTTAACTAACACTAATTTTATAGTGCCCTGACATGGATATTATTTTTGTTTACATGAATATTAGGAAGATTAATTTTCTTTCTTGTTCATACAGTTTGTATTAAAGAGTGAGGATAAAAAGAAAGCGTATACTTCTAATGTGGCCGAGTTTGATCTGGTGATGCAGGTAGGATCCAGATTATTGTTAAGAATTATAATTTTCTGGCTTATGAAGAACAATGTTTCATTATTTTCTTTTTCTTTTTTCATTATTTTGGATTAGACAATGAAATCTGGAACACATGATTCAGAGTCTTGTTTAAAAGAAGGAACTTGCCAACCTTTAGGTGGATACAGGTGAAGTTTCTTAGATTCTACTCTATAAAATCTGCAAAAATATCTGGTGATGTGACTTTTTTTAGGTGGGAGTAAATTTGGGGTTAAGGGTGGCCACCCCCCAGTTTAGAGCAGCTCTCCAGGATTATTTTTTTGTAAATATGATATGTATGTAATGTAACATTAGTACCTTAATCGCTTGTTGCTTCAAAACTAGATACAAGGTCAACCGTGCAAGATAGAACTCCAGGATTATTTTTTTGTGAATATGACCATGCTTCAAAAATTCAGATTTCTGCCACAAAATCTGAGTCATAAAAGTAATGCTTTCGTGTGTATGTGTGTGTGTGTCTATAATACAGTCAGCTACTAAATTATATTTATCTTAAAGAATGTGTGTATATACCAGGGAAAACACGGGGGGAACTATCCTTTTGAATTTAGCTTCACATGGTTAGAATAGCAGAAATGGGTTGTCCTGGATCTAGATTAAGAATTTATTAATGTCACTCCCTTCTCATTTTGCAGAGAAATTCAAAATCTTAGCATTGTTATGCTTGCTGTTAACTTTGTGTTTGTTTCATATGGAAGACAGTGTTTGGTCGTCTCTTCCCCCAATCAACATTTCATCGTTAAAACCGCCTAAGCCCATTATATTGACAGTAGCCTCTATGGATTCTTCTTCCTTTTTCCGGGACATAAGCCTTGGTGCAGATTCCCCTATTTCTGTAAGTGCAACTGCATTTACTACAGTATGCTGAGTTCTTTTGGGGCCAAAATAAGTGTTTAAATATAATGTTTGTCCCAGAATCAAAATATAGTCTAATACATTGACTACTTTACAGGGTTTAATTGCATTACTGGCAGCAGTTGATGCACTTTCTCGTTTGGATGGCCTTGGTGACCTTAGTAAGCAGGTGCGTACAAAATAATCGATGGAGTTTTCAGGTTTCATTTTTGGACTGTTCATAACTAAAGGTTCTTGGAGTCGATTAGTAATAGGAAGCGGCTTGATAAGGCTCTAATGTTCTGGCTCTGCAGGCCAATTCGTACTTTAAGAGAGGGAGTAACTTGTACACAACAAATTGAAGGGAAAATTAGTCTGAAGAGAGAGAAAAAATATCTGAGATATGTTTATATAGGGAAATTTTGAGGAAAAAGGGGTTATGGGAATTCCATATCAGCTGTTTAGCTTATAGGTTGGAGGCAAATGTGTTCACTAAGGCTGGGAGAATTCGCTTACATTTTCTAAATTGTTCGTCCAGTTTTCACTTTGGCCAAAGGTGTTTGACGGGAACTGTTCCTTCCAATAGTTAATTTTGTTAATAGTCACAAAGGTTTGACTTATTATAAGTTTGCCTGTGCGTCTTTTCTGGTTTTATTTACCTTGAAGATCTCTTTCGGGGAAAAATATCCTGATTGGTTGTATATTCGTGATGCTTGTGAGATAATTATCTACCATACTTTCCAGTTTCTTGTGATGGAATTCTGATTAAATTTTGTTGTTTGGAATGCAATAATTGCACAAGTGGAAGGAAACCTTTAGATGACCCTTTTTTATTTTCTACATAGTGAACATATGGCGTTTCTTCTCTCCTCTTTCTTGTGGGTTTCCTTTTTAGAAGAGCACAAATGTATTCTGTTTTTCAATATTTTAATATGTACTCATGTTACAGTTTCTACTATGTGGTGCTTCATGCTTTCAAACCTACTGGTAGTTTTTGCCTTGGATTAATTGGTGCAAGTTGCCCTTGCTCATTGTATTTGTTTATGCAATAATTATCAGGGTTGCTTTTTAAAACCTTTGTGTAGGATGCATTTGGATTGGATAAGCTTTGAAAATAAAAGACTAGAAATCACTTACGATATATGCTTATAACTTTTATTTAAAAGCTACTCTTCCTAGATTTTGAGAACAACACTAAATATATTGATATTGGCTTATAAACAATTTTAACATTTTTTTAATTCATGAAAGTGTTATTTATTTTAAAACTAAACAAGCGGGCTTTTGCCTTATAATACTCAAGAACTAAGTAGTTTACCGACATGTTGTTACTGCTTCTCTGAACTTTATTGCTAATAGTTTCATAAACTCAATGCAGCTTGTTTTTGTAGTTTTCACTGGAGAGGCATGGGGTTATCTTGGAAGTAGGAGATTTTTGGTAGAACTTGACGAGCACTCAGATGCTGTTCATGGCCTTAATCACTCATTAATTGAAAAGGTACTCTGCATGGGTGACCTGATGCGCGTTATGAGCCAGATTGTTTACAAATGCCTCCTCTAGAATTACTTTATTTGCTAACAGCCTAACTTATGCTTTTGTGGTGGGGTGTCCACAGGTCCTTGAAATTGGTTCTGTTGGGAAGAGTCTCAGTCAAGGTCAAGGGGCTAAAAACTTTTTTGCTCATGCTGAAGGGGTGAGATGATTAATCTGTTAAATATGTGCACACCAATGCCCTTTTGCAATTTTAGTCGGATAAAATGCATTTTGTTATATAAATATAATTTTGTGTGCACCATCAGAATCAGAGTATTGTGCCAAATCTGCTTATGACTAGCACCACATCATTGCAGGATTCTTCTGCCACAGATCAGATTATGGTTGCCCTGAAACATGCACAAGAGTCACTGCTATCTGAAGACATACGAATCGCATCTGCAAGTGCCTCAAATCCTGGGATACCTCCGTCATCTTTAATGACCTTTTTGAATAAGGTTTTGGATACTTCCCTTTTCACCCCTTATATCGACGTTACTGTGAAAGGTGCTGGCTAGACACACCAATGCTTACTAGAATATACACAATTTACAAGTAATATAGGTTTCTTAAAAATCAGCATCTTAAATTTCAGACTATATAAAGTTTATTAGTGAAGTCCCTAGGCTATTAGGACATTACTGTGAAAGGTGCTGGCTAGGGAGCACACCAATGCTTACTAGAATATACACAATTTACAAGTAATAGTGGGTTCTTAAAAATCAACGTCTTAAACTTCAGACTTCATAAAATTCATTAGTGAAGTCATTATTCAAGGGAAGGGTGATTTGACAGTTCCCATATATTTTAGAGTCAAACATTTTTTCAATCTTCACCATTCTTATCTTACCATTCACAATTTCACACACATTTGCTTGAGTTCAATTTGATGTTAAGCACACGGATTTGGATCTTCTCCAATTTTCTCTCCAATGTTTTCTCTCCTTTTTTTAATCCAATGGTTGTTAAATTATAAAGAATAAAATAATACTTAACAAGAGAGAGAAAATAAACAAATGAATGGTTAGGATCACATTGGAGAGAAAATTGGAGAGGATCCAAATCCTAGATTGTCGTTATTTGGATATATAGACACCGAATGCAATATTGTATTATACCTGTGAGCAACATCACATTTTGAACAGTATCAAGGTATTAACTCCATATTTAAATGGTGGGGTGCTATCATGGGCACATCAAACAACATGCTAAAAAAAGCAACAAAAAGAAAATCTCTGCAGCTACACCAGTAAGCTGTATAACAGGTTCCTTTGACTGAATTCTTAATGCGCCATGTTGAATCATATTATTTGTATTGACTGTACCATGTAGAATCACCTAGTTTATCAATGCAGAATGAGTGCATGTATTAATTATTATCTTTAATCACATCAATGGTATTGGCTTATATCGAATTCCATAGTTTTCCTTTAATCGTTATTTTTCTTCTTTGTTCTTCCTTATTTTATATTAGAATCCTGGAATCTCCGGTGTCGTGTTAGAAGATTTTGACTCTTCCTTTGTCAACAAGTTCTACCATAGTCTTCTTGATGATTTATGTGAGTTAACCTATGAGCCAGACATTTTTTTTTTGCTTGCTTGTTGATATGTTCTAATCTTTCATGGCTATCTTCCATGTCACATGCCTTCTCATTTATATGATTAATGCAGCAAATGTGAACTCATCGGCTGTAGTTGCTGCTGCTTCTCTCGTTGCCCGAACCCTTTACATACTTGCTAGTGAAACTAATGATGTACAAAATTCAACTTTGGCTGCTATAAATGTAAATGTCACACTTGTTGAAAAACTTATGGATTGCTTGTTGGACTGTGATCCCGGTCTTTCATGCGAGTTGGTGAAGAAATATATTTCACCCGCTTCAACCTGTGCGAGCAATTATGTCGGTGTTATCTTGGATGAACCTTCATCCACACCTTATTCAGGATACATTAATGACGTTCCTAGGTTCATCTGGAATTTTCTAGCTGACATAACTTCTATCCCAAAGGAGAGTAATAGCTCAAGTTGTCAACAGGGTTGCAGCGGTAAAAATGAAGTTTGCATTAAAGCAGAGACTGATGGAAAGGGAGTTTGTACTCTCTCTACAACTAGGTATTTTCTTGTCTGATTCTACTTTGTAGATTTAGTAAACACATATATGTTTCTTGGTCCTGAATTTGGGATACATGTTGCCGGTATTCTGTAGTTCATCACTTTCTTGTCTAAATGTACTTTACAGCTTTATCAAATGGACATATATTTCTTGGTCCTGAATATAGGATATATGTTGCCGGCATTCTGTAGTTTCTTATTGGTATTCTTTTCCAGGACTAGGCATGCTTGCTATGATCTAATGTTGTGCTTTTTCCCTATAATTGAATAGAGTTTTATATCCCGCAGAATTGGATTAGTAAATGCATTCATTTTATTATGGAAGCACAACTGAATGTACAGAACCTAAAACTTCTGCAAGTTTCGACCCGAGTCCAACTTACATTAAAATGAAACTATGGTGTGTCTCTGTTTTGTTTCACTTTTTCTTACTAACCGTTATAATCCACAGTTTTTTTTTTCAGATTAGAATTAAGTCTGAATCTTTTTGCTTTTTAAATTGAATATATGATCCATGAAGCAGATTTTCAAATTATTTGTTAATTTTACACACACACACACACACACGTGTATACATTTCTAGATTAACCCAGTAGTTTTCTGGTTAAACTCAAGAGGTGGTGTCATTCTCTATATGCCTCCTCAAATGGATTTTATTCTAGAATCCGTACCATTTCTAAGATTTATCATAGTTTGGCACCTTGTTAAGTATGCTTGTGATATACGTAGTTTGGTAGACTGCATCCTTTTCATGTTTATATGACAGATTTCATTTTCCAGGTACTGCACTTGTTGACTTGACATGATTAAATGACTGTTGATGCACTATAATTTTTCCTTGATGTAATCTTTTACAGGTACGTTCCAGCATATTCAACACGGTTAAAATTTGAATCAGGAGTATGGAGTATTTTGCCCCTTGATTCCTCTGACAAAATGGGGCTTGTAGACCCAGTCTGGACAGAAAGCAACTGGAATACAATAGGCATTCGTGTCTACACCGTCCAAATTGCTGCTTACGATCGGGTTGTTCTGCTTGGGGGAATTACTCTTACAATCTTGGCATACCTTGCAATAGCGGTTACAAAAACTTTCGTTGCCAAAGCGACAAAGAGGGATTGACACTTATTATAGTTGATGAAAGCTAACTACGCAATTTTGTGAAACTGGGGCAATATTAAATAGGTTGATAGGAGAATTACCAGTTTCTGAAGAATTTCAAGGATGTGCATTATTTAGGCCGCTTGTGCTTGTGAATTTATCTGCAACATGGCCTTCTTTGATCACTTGTATGTAAGTGTTAGCAAATGTGAAAAAACAAAGTACAAATCTTATTGTGCTGTGTGTTTGATTGTCCTAGTTACTTTCACTATTATTGCCATGACTGCAGGGGAAGGATGGACTAACTTGATTAACTTTTTAAAAGTCAAGGGTCAGTTAATAATTTTTAAAAAGTTAAGACTGCATCGATTTTTTTTTTGCAGAAGTTACCCACAAAAAAGTTATATTGAAAATTGTGTATTTTATTTCTTAAAAGAAACTACTATCGGATTCCCCATTTACAAGAAGATAAATATTATGTTCCCGTGCTATTAGCTTAGTTGATATGAAGATCGTATTAATTAAGGGACGAGGTTCGAATTCTAAACACTCTCCGCTTATATTAAGGGTGAAATTTTTAGCCGCTTAACTAAACATGTTATGTTGACAACTTTAGTTGCTAAGACCGTATTATAATCTATATGCAATTTTGTTTTATAATTATTGTCTCTTCAAGTTATGTTAATGGTTTTATATGATTTATTATAAAGTGTGGGATATATTTGTTTGTTCAAATAACACTATTTTAATTAAAGAATAAACTCACAGTTTAATTTTTAAATTATCACTCTTGTTAATTTAGTCTCTAAACTATTAAAATTGACTAAAAGTTCTTAAATTTTCCTCTCATCCAATTATTGTGTCTATACCGTTAAAATTGGCCGAAAAGTTTATAAATTATTCTTTCATTCAACTATTTAATTCTTAAACTATTAAAGTAAACTAAAATATCCTTAAATTATTCATGTTGTATCCAATTATTTAGTCGTTCGAGTAATTATTTTTTTTATAAGAAAAAATTTAAAATGAGGGGATGGTGCCCCAGTTCAAGGCAAGGAATATCTTAGGACTCAAAAATCTATCATTTTATCACTAGATCAAATCTTTGGAGTTGCCATTCAATTAATATTCACGTTAAGTTGTCCATTAATAGTACATAAACTAAGTAAATATATCAATTGAGTCCATAAACTATCATGAAAAGCAATCAATTAATTTATGAACATTCAGTTTTTTATTGTAAAATATTTATTCTCTAATCCACATTAAATATGAAGGATAATATTTGAATTTGTGCAAGAAGTATCACAATCATCACTTATATGGAGAAATTAAAGATAAATCATTGTTTTTTTATCTCTAAATTGATCTATTTTCATAGTTTAAGAGTACTAACAATCTTTTGTCAAAAAAAAAAAAAAAAGTACAAACAATCTACTTAACATAATCAATTGAATAAGAGAATAGTTTAAAACTTTAATTTATTTTAATAATTTATATACTTAATCGTTGAATGAAATGATATTTTAAAAACATTTTATAGCTTAAGAAGCTAATTTGTGAGAGAGTAATGATTTAGCAACTTAATTATTATTTTTTGTTATTATGATATTGATATGAAGTTTCTGAATTTTTTTTCATATGTATAAACTAAAAATCGAACTTCTTAACATATATTTAAAGGGACTAATTCATTTTTATTTTAATTTTTGAAATGTAAAGGGAAGAATTCATGCTCTTATTGAGAAAGTCTAACATGGACACACCAAATAAAATAAATTTGAGCACACTCACATGAAAGAGAAAAATAATAATATTTAACTAATTAATCGTATCACTTAATATTAATTATTCATTTTATCTTTTAACTTTATCAATTTATGTGTGTGTTGTGGCTATGATAAAATTGTTCTTCATTGTTGGTAGAACTAATTTTTTTTAAGGAAAATGCTAAACAGTGCACCCGGTGCACTAGTTAAGCATATTAATGTAAGAATATTTTCTTGGAACTTGTGCATTTAATGTAAAAAGTTATCTTTTTAGCATTAACTTTATATTTCCTTCTTAAGTATGCTTAACTAGTGCACCGGGTTCACTGTTTAGCATGACTTTTTTTAATTAAATAAAAGTTTATTAAGAAAATGAAAGGATGTGGTGGGAAAACATTTGACAAACGGGTCAGAATAAAACCCGAATGGCAAATCGGATCAATTCACCCCACCCATATCTGCAAATAAAATCCATTTTCTTCTTCCTTCACACATCACCCCCACTCTCCACAAACACACTCACATCACATTTCACGAATCATTCCATCTCCGATCTAATACCTTTGTCCGTCGCAAATTCCCCAAACACCGTCGCAAATTCACAATCCACAACAACAAAAAACACACACAATAAAATGGGGTTAGGTTTATTAGCTTCCAAGGCCATGCGACCAACAACCACTCGTTTCCTCAATTTCCAAAACCCTAACAACCTTTTCCTCCGTACAATCGTTTCAAAGCCGGAGCTTCGTAATCCCGAACCCGCCGCAGCTCAACCGGAACAACCGCTTGTCGATCTCTCTCCTCGAACTCCGGTTGGTGGTGCTAGAGTCCATTTCCCCAATCCTGAAGATGCAATCGAGGTTTTCGTTGATGGTTATCCCGTTAAAATTCCTAAAGGATTCTCTGTTCTTCAGGCTTGTGAAGTTGCAGGCGTTGACATCCCTAGATTTTGTTATCATAGTAGACTTTCAATTGCTGGTAATTGCCGGATGTGCCTTGTTGAGGTTGAGAAATCTCCTAAACCTGTTGCTTCTTGCGCTATGCCTGCTCTTCCTGGTTAGTTTCTTCTTTTTTTTCTTCGATTTTTCTATTTTTTTTTGTTAAATTTATGTTTTTTGTTGATTTTGTTGTTGGATTTTTATTTGGGTGATGATTTTTATGCATTGATTTTGTTTATCTAAGAAGGTTGTGGTGTTTGTTTGTGATTTGAGGGTTTCTTTTGATTTGTTCAAGGGCATCGGTATCAAACATAGTTGATGATTATGTTGTAATGCTTGCTATTATTTATGAATTTCTAATTTGTTGAATGTGTGATGAACTTTGATCAGTTTATATTATTTGGAAATTTTAGTTTGTAGAAAATGGTGAAACTAGTGATTTTCCATGTAAAAGTGAACCTTTGTTGACATCCTTGATTTTGTTTAAATGATGTTTTTTAACCTAAGAAGCATGGACACGACACAGACACCGACACGTCGACACTGATAATAATTTGAGAAAATGACATAATTCAATGTAATCATAAGTGTCGGTGTCGTGTCGGTGTTCGACACGGACACGTCTAATCCTAGAAGTGTCCGTGCTTCATAAATTTAACCAATTATTGTTTTGATTATTGTTAAAATTAAATGTTGTTATATGTGCATATTTAGGGATGAAAATCAAGACTGACACACCTGTGGCAAAGAAAGCCCGAGAAGGAGTGATGGAATTTTTATTGATGAATCATCCATTAGATTGCCCAATTTGTGATCAGGGTGGAGAGTGTGATCTTCAGGATCAGTCGATGGCATTTGGCTCTGATCGTGGTCGGTTCACTGAAATGAAGAGATCTGTGGTGGATAAAAATCTTGGACCTTTGGTGAAGACTGTGATGACTCGGTGCATTCAATGTACAAGGTTCATTTTCTTTCCTGCAAACTTGATTATCTTCACTTATACATTTTGACAACTATATCATACATTGGAAGTTAGACATTCGTTTTTACTGTTATCTTCTAAAAGCAAGTATAAAATGCTCTGATAGTTTATATTAATATTATGTTTATGATATTCTTGTAAGGATTAAGGACCTTCTTGAGTTGCGTAATTTTGTTTGAAATGAAGCAGTGGTCATTGTTACAGTGTGATTGTTTCGGAGGGAGCTTAAGTGTCAACTTCATTTGCATATGAATAACATTCTAGGGTGATAATTTAGTTTGATACTTTGATTGTATTTTCTTACTTAGGGGGCGTTTGTTTGTTGGATACACAATTTATTTCTGGGATTAAGTTTCTTGGGAATATAAGGTGGGAAACCTTCTTCTCGGGATAATAGGCAAATGAGTTTGGTCAATAGTTTAATTCTGAGGAGTGAGGACTTTTTAAAAAATAATTCCAAAGAATAGCTAAAATGTGTTTTGCTTGGGATGTATGTTCCTGAGAATGATCGATAATAATGATAAAAATATCCCTACTGTAAATGCAGTAAAACAACCAATGATAAAGCAGTCGAAGTGTTTGACATAGTGCTCCTTAGCCTTGAGATTTCCAAACCCTATTCTTGAAGATGTCTATAAATTATCTCTTGTCTTATAGTGAGCGTTATTTTCAATTTGATGGAAACATCTATTCTTCTTCGAATTAATTGAACATTTGTCCAGTGGGATAGTGACAGTATGTTATTGGACCATCACCCAAATTGTTTCCAGACTTGCTGTTACTTTCAAAAAAAGTAGATTATTAGTGTCAATTAACTCACCAAGAAAGGATGACAGGTAGACTTTTCCCAGAAAGAACAAGCAGTTTGCTGAAGTGAGGGGTAGGAATGAGTTTTCATAGCAAATCATGGTTAATGTTTCCTGGGAATAAAACTTACCCACTCCCATCTGGGAATAATGTCGAGGAGGGCGTGGGTGTTTCTCTTTCCTGGGTATTATTTATTCGTGGGTTTTTGTTTTCTTTTCATATACTAAACAAAGGAACATTTAGTTCCAGCCTTACAATCCCAGGAATCTTTTTTGTATCACCAAAACAAACGCCCCCTTAATCTTAATCTCATGTCATCTAGGTTTCTTTTAATTTCTGGTTACTGACATTTGGTAGCAATAGCTGTTGGCAATTTTATAAAACTTAACCTCCAACATTTGGGAGCCATGCTCCTTCCGTTATCAATTAAATGTTATATGTATTGAAAAGCAATGCTATCTGAGTGCCTTAATGGATCTGGTGGAATATCACTTCCTTCCCACAGGTGTGTAAGATTTGCATCAGAGGTTGCAGGGGTTCAGGATCTTGGCATGTTAGGTCGTGGCAGCGGAGAAGAGATTGGAACATATGTTGAAAAACTCATGACAAGTGAACTCTCTGGAAATGTGATAGATATCTGTCCTGTAGGAGCACTCACTTCAAAACCTTTTGCATTTAAAGCCCGGAATTGGGAGTTGAAGAATACAGAGACCATTGATGTTACTGATGCTGTTGGGTCCAATATTCGAATTGATAGCAGAGGACCTGAAGTCATGCGCATTGTTCCTCGTTTAAATGAGGTTAGATTCTGATGGAAATGTTTTATCAAACTATTTGTAGTTGCAAAAGTTTCAATTTTCCTTGTGGTTCTAAACATGATTTAACTTTTTGCAAGAAAAACCACGGCACCAAGTTTGCTGGTGCTTAAATACTAAGGATTGTTGTCCTATGATATCATAGTATGAATTAATTTGGAAAATTTGTTATTTAATACGTTAATCTACACCTTATACGAATTGATACTTCCCAAAAGATGATACCAATGAATTCTGGCCCTTGATATATTTATTTGGTTGTAGGCATTTTTTTAGTAACTCTGCATTACAACGGTACTGTTATGACATAAGCAAAGTTGATTTTCACTGCAGTCTCTGGATCACATTATGCATGTTGTTTTTGTTTGAAAAACTGATTTAGTATAAGAACTTTATTGATTGTATGGAAATAGAGTGTTACAGATAAGAATTGACAATGAACAATCCCTAACTTCCCAGAGCTAGGCTCCGCAAGGCCAGGATCAATCCTGCCTCCTCATACTAACAAACTCAGAAGAATGAAAGATAAGATTCCCAATTACACTCTCCTCCTTATATCATGGAAACCGTTATTAGCTCTCAATACTCTGTCCTAGTCACCACATTATCTCAGCCACTAATTACTATCTTAACCCTTCCAGAATATATCCTCCTGTGACTGTGGTAAATTCACATGAGTTCTTCTAGGCATAGTAAGCAAGGTTTGGGGTTCTAACATAATTCAACTGATGTGGGTTTTGAAATTTAAGTAGAAAAAGACCAGAGCATCACAATAATTGTTATTATGTGACTAAAGGACCTGCCTGAGTAGTTATGCAATTTATTTCTATCTGAATAGTTATACTTTCAAAAGCATACATGAGGATTTCCCTTGTGATTTCAAGCCTTTGATTATGGGTAGTTGCTTTATAGAGACCTTTCACTAAACCAGTCTTTTGGGAAGGGATGTCTGAGGGAAAACAGGGTGGTTTTAAGTGTTATTGGCCCTTGCCCCTTGGACCTTGGTCATGAATGGAATAACTATAGAATATAGTCTGTAGACTATATTGCTATAAAATGCAGACGTGGATGTGTTTTTTTAGAGTTTTAGATCCTCAGGCTATTTTTTCACAAGATAGGATTGTGTTGAAACTTGAGAAACTGAAGACCATATGCACAGATTCTCACATCCCCTGTGTACATGGCCTGACAAAATTTACTCTACAAATATTTTTGCTCCAAACTCCATATAAGTATTTAATTTTAGAAGCTCACTTCATTGAATCCTCATGTTTTGTGGTGAATCCACTTTTTATGAGCAACTAGTTACAAGTCCCAGTGAAGGTTAATCTTTTAGGCTTTGTTTGCGAGTTCGGTTTTGGAGGGTTAAGTGTATATTTTGATATATATATTTGATATTTTTAAAAATTGAAAGAACAGCATGATAAATGATCATATAATATGTCAATCACACTTAATTTTCATTTATAAAAACATTTTAGTGTCCTTACTTTCTTTTGGTTACATTTATTATGCTTAGTTTGGCAGACTATTTCATAATTAAGTCTTCTGAAAAAACTCGGCGCTATTATTATGGAAGCTTTTTGTTTAGGTGTCTTACTCTTGGTGGAAGGAAAGGCTGGTTTCTATTTGTAGTTTGCTATTGAAGCCTGTTCAACTTTCCCATTGCAGGACATAAATGAAGAATGGATTTCAGACAAAACCCGCTTTTGTTATGATGGTTTGAAGAGGCAGAGGTTAAATGACCCTATGATTTGTGGTCCTGATGGTCGCTTTAAGCCCGTGAACTGGCGTGAAGCCCTTACTTTGGTAGCAGAAGTTGCACATCAAGTTAAACCAGAAGAAATTGTTGGAATATCGGGCAAACTTTCTGATGCCGAGTCCATGATTGTACTAAAAGATTTCTTAAACAGGTTGGGATCAAATAATGTGTGGGGTGAAGGCATTGGTGTAAATACTAATGCTGATTTAAGATCAGGGTATATTATGAATACTAGCATTGCTGGTCTGGAGAAAGCAGATGCTTTCCTGTTGGTTGGCACCCAGGTATATCTCTAATTTATTTTAGTGAGCAACTTCTCTAGTTTTAAGTTTTGGTTAATCATTTAGTCCAAAAACAAAAGTTTTGGTTAATCAATGATTCTCGTTATATATTGAAATGCCATTCCTTTCGAGCAATACCTTTGGGATGGCACTGGATTTGATAACTATTATTTTGGAGATTCTAATTAAGACTAATCTACAATAAAGCTTATGAAAATTAATGTTTTATTGGATGTTCTCATCTACTGGTTATGCTCCGGGTTTTTTTTTTGGTCTTCAAATGCTGCCATCTTCTATGCATTCATATCTGGTGTCTGTTTGATTATCTTGTGTTCACTCCCAAATTTGCAGCCACGGGTGGAAGCTGCTTTGGTTAATGCCAGAATACGCAAGTCTGTCACGGCAAACCAAGCCAAGGTTGGTTACATTGGACCTGCTACTGATTTCAACTATGATAGCCAACATCTTGGAACTGGTCCTCAAACACTTCTTGAAATTGCGGAAGGTCGACACCCATTTTCCAAAATTATTTCAAATGCCAAAAACCCTGTTATCATTGTTGGTGCTGGGATTTTTGAGAGGAAGGATCAGGATGCAATTTTTGCAGCTGTTGAAACCATCGCAAAGCAAGGGAATGTTGTCAGATCTGATTGGAATGGCCTTAATGTATTACTTCTCCATGCTGCCCAGGCTGCTGCACTTGACCTTGGACTTGTGCCCCAATCTGAAAATAGCCTTGAATCTGCAAAATTTGTATATTTGATGGGAGCTGATGATACAAACTTAGACAAGATCCCAAAGGACGCTTTTGTTGTTTATCAAGGTCACCACGGTGATAAGAGTGTTTATCGTGCCAATGTTATTTTGCCAGCAGCTGCATTCAGTGAGAAGGAAGGTATCTATGAAAATACTGAAGGATGCACACAACAAACATGGCCTGCAGTTCCAACAGTTGGCGACTCCAGAGATGATTGGAAGATAATTCGAGCTCTATCTGAGGTAGCAGAGGTGCGTTTACCCTATGATACAATTGGCGGTGTTCGTGCCCGATTGAGGACTGTAGCCCCAAACCTTGTGCAAATAGATGAAAGAGAACCAGCAGCATTGCCATCTTCACTGAGACCAACCTTCACTCAGAAGGTGGATCCAACACCATTTGAGGTTGCAGTTGAGAATTTCTATATGACTGATGCCATTACCAGGGCATCAAAGATAATGGCTCAATGCAGTGCTATGCTGTTGAAGAAATGAAGCGTGTATTATTTAATTTTTTTGGTTTAAATAAAAATGCAGATTCGTGTTTTTGTTTTTTCATGGCCAAGCCAGACCTTGCTTGCGCAAAGCTTCTTGGACGTTGGAAGTGCCCTCTAATTTGAAATTAGGCTTTATCTGTTCCATTTGTATTATCCCGGTGTAAAAGCACCACGGTTTAGAACTGTTGCTATGTACAATTCGGGTTATCCGACTGATTGTTAAAGTGTACCCGTCTCATAAAATGAAACAATGGAAACGTAAACAATCCAAAACTACATTCAAATATAATAATTGGTCTGTTTACATTTATTTTTATTCGCATTACATCAGATATATTGAAGCCATTTGCAGCAACAACACAAAATGTGTTGAGGAAATATAAGCTTCATGACAGACATGCTGATTATGTCAACTTATTTGGTCTGTTTACATTTATTTTTATTCGCATTACATCAGATATATTGAAGCCATTTGCAGCAACAACACAAAATGTGGTGAGGGAAATATAAGCTTCATGACAGACATGCTGATTATGTCAACTTATTTGTAGCCCCTGATATGGGAATCACTTCTGCGCCTTTGAATATGAAGAAATGCCAGACTCATTGTATGAGCGTTCCCAATTCTTCCCATCAAAATGCTTGATTTCAACGTGTGTCAATGTTCCGGAATCGACACACCTGAATGAAACTGCAACCCCATCTGGGTTTGAGCGTGGATAATAGAATGAAGTAATACCACATATTTTACAGAATGTGTGCTTTGCAGTGTGAGAGCCAAACATGTAAGTTGTAAGAAACTCAGCAGAATTTTCCAAAAGCTCAAATTTGTCAGCAGGTACAACAAAGTGTGCATTAGCTCTCATGTAGCAGTTTGAGCAGTTGCAATCCCATACTACAACACTAGAAGGAGCAAGCACTCTCCACTTTACACTCTTACAATGGCAGCCTCCTGTATGCACCACTGTTTCAGCTTCCATTTCAGGATTCTATACAACAATAATCATCAATGAAAGTAAGTTAAGCAAGGAAGAATTCAGAATTAGTTTCATACTTGATGCATGACATAAGAAATTCAGTAAAAAAACATATTATGTTCTGCATAATTTTTATACTGAAACAATAGAAAGGGTGATTATGAGAGAGTTTGGGTCCGTTTGTTTCAGATTTTTTTGCAAAAAAATCTATTTTTTTATTCTACTTGTGTTTGTTTCAGATTTTTTAAAAATCAATTTAGTAAAAAAATCATTTTTTTCATCAAAATGAGAATCTATTTTCAATAACTTTTATCAAAATCTATTTTTTTATCACTCATCATCCCTCACCATCTTAAAAAAATAGATTTTTATGATTATAAACAAACGGCAAATAGCTTGAAATTTTCTTCAAAATCTCTACAAAAAAATCTCTAAATTTTTTAAAAAAAAATCCATTTTTTTTAAAGCTGAAACAAACATGCCCTTTATTAGACGAAACATAACAACTTAAACTTTTGAAATAAATGATTCATGAAATAATCAATGCTTACTTAATGGAAAGGAATATGATTCAGGAGTATACTTTTGTGAAGTGATGAAGATCAGTACCTAAGGAAAGTTACTGAGCAGGTTGTGTTGTTTTATTATCAATGTTCACAACACAAGGACAACAATTAAGAGTTAAATAATACATTTCATGGGTTGGTAAGTTTTACTATAAGAGACAAAAGTTTCCAAAATTTCCATACACCTAACAAAAGAAATACTGTAGAAAGGAAGTACCTCACCTTATCGGATGAGATGAGCTGGTAGAATTATTAGCTGAGAGGAGAATAGAGAAAAACTTCAACTTTGCATTTTCATTTACATAGTCAATAACAATAATATAATCTGTGCATATATTTATTTATTAATTAATCTGGTATGTGTATTGACTCGAGTTAAGTATATTGTCGTTTATACTGATGCGGTTCATATGAGTTTGAGCGGTGATGTATAAAAAAAATTCTCCATTGTTAACTAGTCATAATTTTTTTTAATTACAACATTAAAAGTATCAAAATTTTACTATGTAAACAAAATATATCAAATTAAAAAAAAAAAAAAAAAAACTATATCAATTTCTTTTTGTTCGGAGGAGAAGTGGTAAAAACACCACTAAAACTAATATACAGTTACAAAAATTCGAGGTCAAATTTAGATAAGTGTTAAAACTAGCAATATTTATATTGTCAGTGGAGTTAGAACTTATGCAATATCAAAATTAATTTTATATGTAAGCACCACATAAAATTTACAAGTTTTAGAACTTAAGTAAATGTATTCAATCTACTAATATCAACATTTAACTGTTATATATGAAACTATAAAATTTTTAATTACCTCGGGAGAGTTTGGGATAATATAAAGGAATTCAATTTGACAATACCAATATTTTATGGAGAATGTTAAGAAAATAAATGTGAAAAATATTTTTTAAAGAATATATACTATTCAATTATTATCTAAGCATTAAATTTTTTGTATCATTAAATGCTATATTTTTATTTTTAGATAGCTTATCATGTGCATTTAGGGCACAAGTTAACATGACCCCGTATTTTATTTACCTCATAAGTCACCTATAAGATTATTTTTGTAACCGGATGATAATATCAAAATGCGTAATATAATCTACAAAATGAAAGATGCAAATAAGTAATATGTAAACGTACAATTTTCAACCAAAGTTGCTGTGGTGTAGTGGTTATCACGTCAGTCTTACACACTGAAGGTCTCCAGTTCGATCCTGGGCAGCAACAAAATATTTCTTCTTTTATTTTTGGAAAACGAAGGATCAAATTCAATTGTAGCCCACCATAGTAATAATTGGGCCTTGGACTGCACATTTCATTCCCTTTTTTTGTTAATTTTGAGAAACAATTTTTTCTTACCCCTATATACTCTTAATATCATCACATGTTAAAGAAAATTAAAGGATAAATATATTTTTTGTTTCTAAAAATTTATCAAATTTCACTTTGTTCCACAAAAAAAATTGGCATGTTTTTATTCTCACAAATTTTTTTACGCGCAATTTTAATCCTGTTATTTTTTTATTTTTCCAAAGTTTAATTATTTTTCAATTTTTGAATAATTCTTTCAAACATGCTTTAAATATTATAAAATATTTCTTTACAAAACCAAAGTATTTTGAAGATAAAAATAACAAAAATCCCTATCTAGAAATTAAGTTTTGAGCCCTTTTTTTTAAGAACTTTTAAGGTGAAATTTATAGTCAATAAACTAATTGACCAAAATAAATAAATAATCATTTAAAAATACTTATTGACTTAACAACATGGATTTGTGCAAGAAAAATTATATGTATGAAAATGTTAATGTGCTTTATTAAAAACTGAGTGGCAAACATTAAAAAGTGGGTGAATTAAACTCTGAAATTCAAAACAAAGTTTAACATTAAAACCTAACACATTAATACTCACTTAATCTCTAGGAACATTGATTTAGTGATTAACACATTCACTAAATCAATGTATGAATATCTAAGTTAACATTAAAAGTATGAATATCATTACATGTTTAACAGACCAACATGTATGAATATCTAAGTTTAATATTAAAAAAAAAAAAGTATCACTAAATCAATGTATGAATATCTAAGTTCAACATTAAAAAGGTCAAAATATATTGTCCTTTGAGCATATAGCTAGAGATGTGGGACATTGTTATCTTTTAAATGGGGTCAATCAAAATAAGTGATTATTAGTTATGCAATTTTTATGGTTTTTAAAGATAAAATAGATTATAAAAATATAATTTTTACTAACTTTAACTTATAAAATAGTATAAAACTTAATTTATATTACATAAACTATCTGCATAAGTTCAAAAATAAGCTAATCCAAATAGACCGTCCATCTAAACGTATAAAAGCAACTTTTCTAAGTATGACTAATTTTCTTTTTTATTTCCACCGTCTTAATTTATTTTCTTTCACAAAAATAGTCCTATATAATGACCACCATTCCTTTTCTATCATGTTTTGTTTTAAAAGGCAAAGCCATCATCATACATTCTTGAGATGGAAACATATAGCATGTTGGTATTTTCTTAATAGAGATTCCCCTTTCATAGTTAGGCTTCACAATGTAGCTTAGTTATTATTTTTTATTTATACAAACTGACAAATTCCACTGAAAGACAATTTTGATGGAATCTTAATTAGTCTCTTTAATGATGCATTTGTTCACTAATTTTGCTTAAAGAAAGTTGATATAGAGAAGAAGGATAAATAAATAAATAAATAAATAAATAGGAGGGTAAAATATAAAACTATTAATTGTATGGAAAATATTCACTCAGTCCTTAATAACCTCTTCCACATAAAAGATGTTCTGATTAGCTGCTAGGTTGTGCGTAGTTTTTTTTTTTAAAAAAATAGTTATATTAATTTTAATGATAAAATTAGTATTATTTTATAAATACTTTTGTTAATTATAGTTAGCAAAATGTGGAGTGAAAGTCAATAAATAAGAATATTTTAGTGGAAACAATAATAAATGTTATATTCATTTTTTAAAGTGATTACAATAATTTTAAGTTAGTAATTGTGCAAAAAAATAATTTTAAGTTAGTAAAGGTGTAAATGAGACATTTTTTATGAAAACCTGCTAAAAGATAAATGATTGGACAAAATAATTTTTATTATATTGTGTTTGATTTTAAAATTGTTCTTTAGATTGAACAAATTGAAGGTCAAATTAATTGAACAAAAATTGAAATTTTATCCTGACTAAAGCACAAGACAATTTTTGTCTTCTGTACAAATTTTCTAAAATAACAAATTAAATAATTTTTTGTTCGCCAAATATCATATAAGACAAAATTTATTCAATACCCTTAAAGTTGTATAAATATTTATTTTGTGTTGTTATGTAATGTGTTGTTCTGTCAAATATTTACTTTTTACTAATCAAACAGATCCTTAAATTCTTTGTTATGTCCCAATATTTTGATACTTTTATAAAATCAACAATTTTTTTCCATAATTTTTTTAGGAAACCAAATGAATGTATTAAAATTAAGCACAAGATGTGCCTAACAAAAAAAGAAAAATACAAGGTGTTCAAAGATTTTAAAAACAAAATGGTACAAACAATGCCAATTATCCACCACTAAATTCCAAACAATTCAAAGGGTTAGACCGTCACAAACTCATATCATAAGAAAAAACCTTTCTCTTGAGACTTCATCCACTACCAAGATAAAAAAAATTTATCATATCAAACATAGCTTCAACCTAAGATTTTTTGTGAGCAAATAACTTTTTGTGTGTATCTTTCGAAAGATTCAAACATCAATAATAAAAATATAGAAATTGAAAAGTATGATCGTCAAATGACCAAAAACACTTAACCAACTCAAAATTTAACTTTATACCGACTTAGAATTATTACCATCAACAATCTAAAAACATGTGATTTGAAATTTCAGCAACTTCACAACTACATGTACACATCAACAAATCATGAAGAATTATTACGTGTTGCACCAAATTGTCATCTATTCCTTTTATGTATCTAAGAACCAAAATCAGCATGAAGAGAGTACTTGATTATTAAAATTTTAGGATAATTTTTGTTTAGCTCCTCACAATTCACAAGCCTAAATTCTACTTACATATACACCGATCGACAAGAATAATTTCTTGCTCAAGTAAGTTTTCAAAACACATGTCACTTCATAACTTTTTCTTTTTTTGAAGAATCTTTAAAACTTTTTTGTCAAACCAAGGTCAAATCAATCTTTATTATTAATTTCTCCTCTTATTTAGATTTCTACGTGTATGCATTATATTTTTCTACTTAGTTCTTCTATGGGTGTTCTGCTTGGTTCCAATCTACACTTTCTAAATTTTTTCAAAGTGACCCAAATTAAGGTAAATTCTAATATGGACCACTTCATCAAGTGGTCCATGGTGGACCAATCACAAATAACATTATAACGAATACGAATTTTACAAAATCCACCGTTGGATTGAAAGTTTATATCATATAGATCATCTATAGAAAAATTAAAAATCATTTGATATGTTACTGAGACACATTAAGATTAACGGTTGTTAAATAACATAAATCTTGATGGGTCTTAATAACATATCAAATGATTTTCAAAAAAATTTATGGATGATCTATACGATATAAACTTTCAATCCAACAGTAAATTTTGTAAAATTCACATTCGGTATATCACTTGTCCACGGTGGACAGGTGGTCCACCGTAGCATTAATCCTAACAAGAAAATGAAATGAAGGGTGTTGGGGAACAAGTCCATGTACCCTTTTGGTAAAGTGGCACTATGCTTTGAGGAAGATATGGAACAATGCACATGGAGGCCCTAACAACTCCTAGTGCCACCTGATGCTCTTATGGACCCCCATAGTAATGAATTATAGGGCCCTATCATGGTTATTGCTTTCTATAGAAGCCCACTCTATGACCTGAAAATATTTATGTACAACATTACAATTATTCATATGTTTGAGCTGGATTCACATGCATTCCCAACTTTTCATTTGATGCCATTTTATTCAATTTTGATTGATCCTTTAATGTTCCTTGTTCCTTGTTGGTGTTGATTGAAGTAAAACATATATGGTAACAAGTCCTTTGATCCTTTATTCATGTATTTGCTTTGAAGACTGAGTGTTAGGGTAAAAAAAGTACTTTGTTAGGGTAAAAATCAAACTCTCAATCTCTTTATCACTGAACTTCTTAACTTCTCTCCTTCAACCACCCGATCAGCTTTTTGTCTTAGATTATTGATTGACTAGGTAAAAATTCAAGTTTGATAATGGATTAGATCAAAGAACAAAGACTTCACGTATGATATGAATCATTGGTGGCTTAATCCACTAAAGTGTCTCGGTTACACGATCATATAACTAGCTTTTGTTTACACGATCATTTGATGAATCGATCCTCCGCAATTACGATTAGGAGAAGACTACTTGATGCCATAACTGATTCCTAAATCAGATTAAATGGTCTAATAGATAATCATGAACAATTTAAATGCTTGCCTTGAGGTTGAGGCTCACCTATAATAAATACTGACAAATGAGGTGTCAGATCAAATCATCTTTGTCTATAGATATAATATCTTTAACAAGTTAAATGCCATTGATTGACCCCGGTCCACAATATACCTAAGCAACGACTTAATAATTTCATTATATTACACGTTTTAATTTTTATATGGATAAGAATTATCAATTTATCACTCACTAGCTTATATATATACATATTATATACTCCCAACTATATTTGAAGATCATGCATGGTATATATAAGAATCTTCAAATAAAGTGATCCAAAGAAATATATAACAGATCAATTAACTACCATTGGCAAACTTATGGAATACTTGGAACAAAATCCAAATTGACTAGATATCTTGGCTTTTCTTCCACCCTTTTGATAGCAACTTAGCATGTGGGAAGAGGTCCAATATCAACTATAATACAGTTGTGTGGGCCACTGTTTTATTTTCATATGCTATAACTGATTCTTGTATTTATTATAAGGACATATCATTCATTCATCTAGAAATGGAATTGATGAAATTTCAAAGGTTTTTATTTGCATTGATACTCCTTGACACTTATGTTTCAATAGGATTTTAAGAGGAATTTTATCCTCTATTTTATTTATTTATCATAATTTTTTACTCTCTTTTATCATTATATATATATATATATATATTCTTCAATCTTGCATAATTTTGGTCATGAAATGAAAAACATTAAAAATTCACTACTATAAAAATTAATATTAAAGGTTTATTTTTAGTCACTAATGCAATGAAAATTCATCACAAATCAATATCATGACGGATTTAGCGACACAATAAAATTAGTAATACTTTTTAGTTTTCCATCTCCTTTTTGTACTTAAAAAATCTGTCACTAATTAATTTATATTTTTGTCACTAATTAGTGACAGAATAATATCTCTTTTTTTCTAATTATGAGGGGTTCATATGAGACAGAATCTATTTCTATCACTAAATTGCTGAGAAATCTACATGCAAAATTTTAAGTAAACTATCGATTTGATTCATGACTTTGTAAGACACTTTTAATAGGTTTTTGACTTTGCGAATAGTTCAAAATAGTCACCGACTTAATCTGTCGAATTAGTCTTTATATTTAACAACTTACTATATCAAATAAGTCTATATTTAAGAGAATTTTGAAGCATCGTGCCACGATGTGTCTCATCGTGACATAATGAAGTCTGTTACTGTGCACGTTTAGGTTCACACCACAAAAGTTAGAGAATGATTTAATTGAATTAAGAACATTATTTATGAAGCAATTTGAGTATTTGACCCTATAGAGAATCGTTTAACTAGCCGATCATGTAGCGCTAACCATCCTCCTTCACATCCTAATTATGATGATTATATGGACGACCAGTCATTGGATTGGTATATATATATAGTTTAACTGTCAAACAATATCAAAAAAAACCTTCCAGCCAAATGGTTAAGTATCGCCCCATATACTTCTGCGCGCGCGGGGGTTTGCAAGTTTACTAAAGTCAGTTAGTCACTATAAGAAAACCAAAATAATTATTATGGCCAAATTATTATTTCTTAAAAAAATGGTCACTAACTTTTGTCAAAAAAAAAAATGGTCACTAACTCGATATATTCTTTTGTAACAAAAAAAATCGATATATTCTTATATTAGAGAAATCAAATTGCACCAATTACATTTTAACGGGTATACAATTTATAAAATTGATCTTAAATTTTAAACTTATATTATATGGATAGTTTATGTAAAATTCTATAGATATTTAAAATCATTTGATATATTATTAAAATTCACCAACATTAGTTTATACATTTTTATTGAATATTATTAATTTTAATGGATTTCGATAACATATTAAATTATTTTAGACATATTGATAATTACAATATTATTTTAGACATTATTAAATTATTTTAGACATTATTGCTAATTTGCAACCCTGAAAAGTGTTTTCTTTTTTATGGCTATAGAGTTTTATTAATGTATTTTTTCGGTCACACCAATATTTCAAATCTGGATCCGTCCCTGATTTAGAGTGAGCTTTGAATCGACGCCAAAATCTATTTTCTATTTATGAAATTTTGAATAAACTTTAGTACCTCCAACCTATTTATCCTACCAAAATCGAGTAGATGCTTGTTGACCACTTTCTTCATAAGTACTTCTTAAGTCGGATATTCTTCACCTCCTCTTCCCACTTCCAACAGCACTAAATCCTTCCATCGTAACAAACAAGATCTTGTTGTTTCATATGTGTGGGAGTGATACATTCCCCAAATCTCCATATTTTTGTTTCAACACCTCTTTCCAAAGTGAAACATTATATTGGCAATCTTCAACGTCACTTGCTTAACAGTATCATATCAAACAACTTCTTCAAGTCTCTCAAGCCTAGACCACCCACTCATATTTGGACCTAGTCATTGGTTGAAATCAGAATCCATAGCTTATCAAATAGAGTTGTTGAATTGAAATAATTAAATGCTTATTAAATATTGACATTAGAAAAATAATGTGTACACGTGACTCCCATATGAAATCATTTATGCAATCGCTTAATAATAAAATCATTGAAGATGCTCTCAAAGAAGTTAATTTGTGCATATTTTTTCTAGCTACAATTATAAATAAAAGTCAATTTTTTAATTTATTTAATAATTAATATATTTTATCTTATCTATAATATAAGGCAAATGCTAACGAGTGTCCCCGAGGCACTCTTTAAGGCCTTAAATAGTAAGTTTTTTATAATTTTTTTTTATAGGAATACGTAAAGTCAACGAATTGAAAATTATAATGTTTATTTTTTGAATAAAATGTTTCTTTAAATAGAATGCTTAAGAGTTTCCGGGGACACTCGTTAGCAAGACCCATAATATAAACTGGATATATCAATTATTCAATAATAAATTTAAGGAATAAACTTTTACTTATATATAATTATATCCAAAAGAAATACATGCATATAATAGAAACCTAAACTGTAGCTCGGTTAGCTTAATGTAGCATATAAGAACAACCTACTTGGTTGTCTTTTACGAGCACTATGTTCCAAAAAAGAGTAGTTACAAAATATTAGACATATATTCGAGTTTGTCGGAAATATTTTCAAACGTATGCAACCAAACCAAGTTTATGAGACATTATATGTGTGAGGTGAGCTGTTAACATGCTATAGATTTCTTGAAGGACATGCTATAGATTTAAAATGCAAGTAAAACAAAACCTTATATACATGTAACAAAATACGCAATTGGTTTTATACTATTAATCTATGGGATTTTAATTGAGACAAAAATGTGTTGCTTGCTCATCAATTTCAAATAACATAAGACTGCCTCCTTTCAGAATAAGAACATGCATGCAACACATTTTAATAGTTTATACATAGTTGTACTGTCTTAAACAATTTTGTTCTAATCTTAAAAATTGAGTCTCTAATATTTAAAAAGTGTCGTCGTTAATTTAAATTTTATAAAAATAGAACCTAATTATTAAATAGAATAAAAGCATAGTTGTTTTTTTATCACACAATGAATAAAAGTATAGTTATAAGTTTGTTTATATTTGAGACCGCCAAGTATAACTAATTTTTGAATTAATGCCCGTAGGACACTAATTAATGGAATCATCAAATATAGTAAAATTATTTTAGAGCATGTATGATTTAAACTTTGAAAATGACAAATGAAAATAATATATTTTTAAAAAATAATCAATATTTTGTTATTTACAAAATTGCTTATGAGTAAAAATGTTGCTTCCGAAAATCAACACATAAAATAAAAAAGTAAGGGATGAGTAATTATTGAAATTTTAAACTAAATACTTAAATAATCCTTAAATTTAAAACCAACGCCCTATATACTGCATATGATATGATAAAAACATGATATAAGTAATGATCTTTCAAAATTTTATTAATGCATTACATTCTTTCTTGACTCCAACAATAACTCTCTTTCTCACTACGCGCGGCATCTCTCTCTCTTTTTTATGAGTTACGGTATTTACTTTTTTCTCCTTTGTCCTCTATTAACTTTTACATATTTGACTTTTTCTCTTCTTTCATGGACTTGTTCATCCCTGCAACATGACCGGCCACCGCCATCTCTATCACCGGCGACCACCGCCACCTCCATCACCGACGACGACGCCGAAATTGTTGGCAATTAAACTTGATTTTAGACTTGCTTGAAGTCTTGAATTCAAGAAAGTTGTGTGAATATAAATAACATGGATGCAATTGAAATTCTGAAGAAACAAGTTTAGCAACAATCTTCCATTCAATTTCATGTTCAAGCTTTATATATTTGCCTAAATTAAAATGTGAAAATCAAACATATTTTTTGACAGTGAGATGGTCAAAAAGAGAGAGATGCAAATACACATATCTGCAGTGAGAAAGAGAGAAAAAAGAGTGTTATTGATTCCACAAATTTAAAAATTATTATACTAATATTTGATTTGATATCCTAACTTGTAACTAGTGTCTCGGTCGATGATATTATTTTGTATTTTCCATAAATATAATTATCAAATCTTGTTTATTATGCGGATCATTAAAAAGGTTTTAAAAGACTACAGTTGTTTTCTAGACCGTGAGCTTATTTGACCAAAGAGCCAATTGAAAATTGTGTGGCTGTGGGGTTAGCACTAGAAGTAGAAGTTGGATCATTATCAAGAAGTTTTGAATTACACCTCCCCTACATATTACCAATGATAATTAATGTTGTATTACGGCTTCTTCTTCTTGCAAGCTTGGAACCAGCTGTGTGTAGTTGACTACTACTACTACTACAATAATAAAAACATGAATATCCCACTTGCACCAAACCAAATGACACTCTACTCTAAAAATAGATTGCACCAAAATCTTACTAACTCCATTGTCATTGGGTTTCACGACATGTACCTACGCGCGCATGCACTCCACTTATATGCTTCCACTTTAACAAATTGCACATATATTAGAGTTTTTTTAGATGACTTGTCAGAGTTTTTCGTGTTTCTATTTCTCTCTTCTGATCATTTTTTCTCCTACCAATCATACTACTAATCCTTGTAATTGTACTATACCATGGTCATGAACAAATGTTGGAAATATTAATATGTCAGTATATGTCACTGTCACAAATTAACAAAAGTCTTTTGTTTTACATATGCCGTGATTAGTCGATCTTCTTCTTATTATAAGTTGTGGATGGATGAACAAGGACGACATATTTACTTTAGAGCGAAATTGATTTTACAATTTTTTTTATAATAAATATAGAAGAATGTTAACATATACTCTAAAGTCTAAAGGGCAGGACATATATTAACAAAAAATATTACAAAATATTTTTATTAGTAGTATGAGAGAAATAAATTAAAGAACTCAAAAAGAAAAAATAATTCATAGTGAGAGGTATAATAAAAAAAATTAACATTAAATGTTTCATTGATATCATAAAACAATTTATTATTTGTAACTAATTTGTTTTCTTCAAAATGACTTGGTATATAATTAATCGTTAGTTGATTCAGTGGTGATTGACGCTGAATTTGGTATGAATGACCACGGTTCAATCCCCCGCAACTGCGATCGGGAGGAAGTTGAAATCACTTAATATCAGAACTGAACTAACCCCCGAATCAGATAAAACTGGTGGTGAAAGCCAAAAAAATGACTTCGTATATCGAAAGGAGTGAAGGGTTGTTGGAGGTTCGTTGGTTAAGCGGATTCGTTTTACGGTTGCATTGTGATGTGATTGTGCATCATTCTTAAGGAAAAAGTAATTAGTGTGCTTACATGTTAGCAGCTATGGGGTGTTCGCTAAATGAAGTGATTCAATTTTTTGAAGATTGTACTCGTCAGACCAATCATGATTTAACTCCTAATTCTCTGAAAAAATTTATTCCTCGCTTAGTTTCAATGTAGTAGTTTTTCTCTTCTTGGACGTTTAGCCCTCCTTATAACAAAAAAAAAAATGAATTGTTATAATTTGGGCCGGTAAAAGTCATTATTAAATAATAATTTGTGAGAGTTTTTCATGTAAGTTATGAGTTTTATAAGAGCAAATATATGAGGAAGTGTCCATTTTCTTCTTTTCCTAATAAAATCTTACTCAAAGCACATTTTACATTAAATGTGAATATTTCCGTTGGGATTTAAAACTCCCCAACTTTTGCTGGAGGACTAGCATCTATTTTCTTATTGTTTAATTTAGTAGTTAAATTCGCACACTAAATCTTCTAATAATATTTTAACAATTAACAATTAAGCTGCATTTGTAGGACAATAAATAAAGTGTTTACTTTTGTAAGATGGAAAAAAAACCTTATTTTGTACCTGTTCTGGACTGGGCCTACGCATCCGAGCAGGCCCCATCACTAGTGTCGGGGAGATTCTCCGAGCAGAATCTCCTCCTTTTCTGGACTGGGACTACGCATCCGAGCAGGCCCCATCACTAGTGTCGGGGAGGTTCCCCGAGCATAATCTCCTCCATCCACGCAGTGTCAACGCTACGTCGGGCACGCCTGCCCAACAAATACGCATCTGTGGCGGGCACATCCTCTGTGTCGAGCACATCCTATGGTCAAACTATCACGTGCTCTAAATGTCGAGCACGTTCATTCAAGCCTATCCTCTCCGCATTCTACGCATAATGGCTTGACCTAGGATATGGACTGCAACCGTCTTTCCTGCTCCCACGCAGAAATCCTGGCAGTTATACATTACTGGGCCGTGCCCAACGGCCCAATGTCGAGCACATCCAATTTCCTGCTCGACACCACAGCTTAAGCATATCTACAGCTCAAGCTTACCCAGTTTCCTGCTGTCGAGCACATCCGTGCTCGCCACCAATTCCGCACCTGTCAAACGTGCTCCACAAGCCACGTTTTCATCTCAAGCTTATCCGTCTCCCGCAGAACACGGGCTAAGCTTGACTAGGGGAAGAGTCTAACGACTTCTCCAGCTTACTACGCTATCCCTAGCAGTTATCCTCATTGGGCTTGCTCTACGCGGCCCAATAGTGATAATCGTTGGCCCCGCGCTGGGGGCTTATAAATACTCCTCATTACTGAGGAGTCAGGTATTCTATTCTTATTCTCTACCTCTTCTCTTGTATCTGTGCTGACTTAGGCATCGGAGTGTCTGCAGGTACAACCCCCCCTCCGTTTTCAAAGCAGCCGTCAAGACCGCACGTGACTAGCAGCTGGCCATCGATTGAACGTCCGTTCTAGGTACGATCATTGGCGACTTCACTGGGGACGTGAGTCTTCCCTCTTTCTCTAACCGAAAGAAAAACTACTATCAATTCATCAGTCATGGCCACTGGTAGCACACCTCCGCCTCAGAACGACGGCACTACTACTCCTCAATTCTTTGACGCCGACGGACGTCCCATGTCCACCGTCATCGCACCACGCAACGACGCCATCGTCGCTAACAATGAAGACGATCAGCATGCTAACGCCGCCGTCGACTTCGAAGGCGATGAACGCGACGGACGAGAATGTTCTCCGTTCACCGAAGACGACGATCAAGTCCAGGAGGTTCCAAACCCCAACGCTGGAACGTCGGAGAAAGCCCCCGCGGCTAACCAAGTCATCGAAAGTCCAGGGCAACAAGTCCTCACCATAACTGCAGCGGATTTCAAAACGCTGGTAGACACCATCAAAGAGCAGAACCGCCGCTTGGAATCCCTTGAAAAGCACTATCGTCCGTCCCGCCACGGCACCGACGATCCCAACCGCCGACAGCCGGCACAGAAGAAAAGAGGACGAACCCCTCCCCGCGAGGATCGTTCAGCCCAGACCAGCAAAAGGGGAAAGGGAATCGTGATCCGCGAACCTTCTCTTTCCCGCAAAACGCGGCCGCCAAACGGAAATCCCGCAACTACTTCCACCGATCGTGGAAAGAAGCATGTGTATCCTAATCCTCCTCCTCCGCAGTACAACGAGGAGCCCTCCCTATCTCCTCAGGGATATGGCTCGCCTCGTCAGCCGAGCTCGAGTGACGAGGACGACAACTACGGACCTTTGTCCTCAAACATCTTGAACGCCCCTCTTCCTCCGGGTTTGGAGAAACCACCTTCCAACCTGGGGAAGTACGACGGGCTGGGAGACCCCGACGACCACATTGACAACCTCAATGTTCAACTGAATTATCGCCAAGTCAAAGGACCCATCAAGTGCAGGTTGTTCTCGACAACCCTGACCAAGGGAGCGCTTGATTGGTACAATGCTCTTCCCCGAGGCTCCATCACGTCATGGAAAGAATTATGCGAACGTTTTAGGAACCACTTCACTGCATCGCGTCGCCCTCCTAAGTCGGTGGCCACGCTCGAACACATAGTCCAGGGAGAACGCGAATCTTTGCGTGCCTATCTCGACAGGTTTAACAAAGAAGCCGTTCAGGTCCCCACTTCTGATGGAATGAAGAAATATCTGATCGAGCGAGGTCTCCGCCGACCCAGCGAATTTGCTAAGTTCATTGGGATCTCCCCACAGGAGACGCTCAACGACCTCCTCCGTAGGGCAAGAGCCTTCATTGAATACGAGGAGAAAGTGGCTGCTGCAAGTGTTTGCAACCCGCGAGCAGAGAGCTCCTCGCCAAGGAGCACGTGAAAACATGTGGCAAGTACCAATGACACAGGGACATGATCTTGGCTCCTCCGTCCGAGCTCAAAGCATTGTCCTCCACGTGGCCCTTCGCATGGTGGGGCATACCACATTAAGACCCTGCAAGGGCAAGAACTTACTCGCACTTGGAATGCTCGAAAATTAAGACAATATTATAGCTAAGGTGATCACGAGCACGTTGACTACACGAGCACGTGCACCACGACAACGGGCAGACACCAAGGTACAGGTGCCCGCCTCAAACTTCTATAAGGATAACAAACCCAACTTGGGAAAGCTCAGAACACGAGCCCCCTCGTCCTCGTACCATGGCTTGACCCCCCAGCTCGCGATGGGAAGGTGAAGCTACGGCAAACAAACCTCTTCCCCGACGTTTGTGCGCTGTTATGTTCGGGGCCGAACCTCCGAACGCCTGGGCAGTTCCCCAAACTGCTCATGGTAACGCCGAGCAAGAAATCAACCTTCCTCGACGCAATCTATCTTGTCGACCTAATGTAGCCATCGTCGAACAGAGCGACAAGGCGAACACAACTTCGCATGATAAAAACCGAGCAACCCTACTTTCAAGTGCGAGCAGAAGAACAAATGTCGAGCATACACACCATGCGGGCAGAAAAATAGATGCCGACCAACCCTGGCATACCTTCATACGCGCGAGCACGTACTCGTGAAAACGCGTGGGGCAACAAATAGACTCGCGAGCACGAATTCGCGAGCTCCCACGTACGTGCAGCAACTACGAATTGAACCGCGAGTGCACGCCTGCGCGCAGCAGTCGCGAGTTGAATTGCGAGCGTAGATTTACGAGCACATAAATTTCCTCGTCGACAAGCGACGAATATCTCGTAAATACGAGCGCAAGCTCGCGAAGAACTTCAAAAACTCAGGGGAGTTCAATTTTCTCCTCAACGACACTAAATCTTCTACAAGTCATTACTCTTATGCCTAAGAGCAATAACTTGGGGGGCTCCTGTTCTGGACTGGGCCTACGCATCTGAGCAGGCCCCATCACTAGTGTCGGGGAGATTCTCCGAGCAGAATCTCCTCCTTTTCTGGACTGGGACTACGCATCCGAGCAGGCCCCATCACTAGTGTCGGGGAGGTTCCCCGAGCATAATCTCCTCCATCCACGCAGTGTCAACGCTACGTCGGGCACGCCTGCCCAACAAATACGCATCTGTGGCGGGCACATCCTCTGTGTCGAGCACATCCTATGGTCAAACTATCACGTGCTCTAAATGTCGAGCACGTTCATTCAAGCCTATCCTCTCCGCATTCTACGCATAATGGCTTGACCTAGGATATGGACTGCAACCGTCTTTCCTGCTCCCACGCAGAAATCCTGGCAGTTATCCATTACTGGGCCGTGCCCAACGGCCCAATGTCGAGCACATCCAATTTCTTGCTCGACACCACAGCTTAAGCATATCTACAGCTCAAGCTTACCCAGTTTCCTGCTGTCGAGCACATCCGTGCTCGCCACCAATTCCGCACCTGTCAAACGTGCTCCACAAGCCACGTTTTCATCTCAAGCTTATCCGTCTCCCGCAGAACACGGGCTAAGCTTGACTAGGGGGAGAGTCTAACGACTTCTCCAGCTTACTACGCTATCCCTAGCAGTTATCCTCATTGGGCTTGCTCTACGCGGCCCAATAGTGATAATCGTTGGCCCCGCGCTGGGGGCTTATAAATACTCCTCATTACTGAGGAGTCAGGTATTCTATTCTTATTCTCTACCTCTTCTCTTGTATCTGTGCTGACTTAGGCATCGGAGTGTCTGCAGGTACAACCCCCCCTCCGTTTTCAAAGCAGCCGTCAAGACCGCACGTGACTAGCAGCTGGCCATCGATCGAACGTCCGTTCCAGGTACGATCAGTACCCAATAAAAAATGTGTTTTAGTAATAGGAAAAATCCATCACAAGAAAGGAGGGAAGGGAAAAAACCTTATATGTGAGCAATTGATTTAGCAACAAAATTGATTAATAAAAAATTTGATTATTAAAAAATATTATACTATTAAATCATGTAACGCCGTTGTTAACCGATTAAAAGCATGTGCAGAGATACATGCATTTCCCTTTTGTGTTTAGAAATTTGACAAAAGAATGAACATGACATAATAAGATGAAAAAATTCCCTCCGAATCAGAATAAATATTCAAGATACACATAATTAATTCTGTCTTGTGATTCTTAAATTTACTATTACCCTTATATAAATATATACTTAAATGTAGATTATATTACAATTTACTTTTTATCGAATAAATTTCTATAAAATTAATTCATTTAAAAATAATTTTAATTATTTATAAAGTGAAGAGCATCTAAATATCAAAAGACAAAGTAAAATTAATTTTAATTTGTGTAGGATGAAATAGACAAATTCTAATTAGTACTATATTATTTAGCAAATCTAAAGAAATTTTTAAGAGAACTTGAGTTTGTATTACATTGATAATAAATATAGGGTCCGTTTGACCTGACTTTTTTAGGTCTTAGAAGATACTTGAAAATTAAAAGTAAAAATAAGAACTTTAAAAAAAATATAAAGTTGTTTGGTAATTGTTGTTTTTTTTAGCTTCAAACTAAATTAAAATTAAACTAAATTTACTAAAGATAATAATAAACTTAAAAAAAAGATAATAACATATAATAATATTGAAATTAAAACAAACTTAAAAATTATAATAACAACAGATAATATTGAAATAAAAATAAACTTAAAAAAAGATAATAAAAACTATCTTTTTTCTAAAAGTATGTTTTAACCTCTTATCTTAGAAGCACTTTTTATTCAATTTTGTACATTAACAAAAAGTTGTTTTTTATGGCAAAAAGCTTTATTAAAAATGTGTTTGGTCAAACTTCTCATTCTAAAGAGAATAAAAAGCTAAAAAATACTAGGTCTATAGTGAAGGTTGAAAAACACACAAGAAGGGGGGGGTTGAATTGTGTGAGACTTTTTCTAAGTTAAAACAAATTGCAGCGGATAAGGTATAACACACACAATATATGAGGATAGGGTTAGAGAGAGATGCTCAGAATTTTTATACTGGTTCCTCCCACTAACAGGAGTAGTCCAGTCCTCTTGTCCTTCACAAGAGATTTCACTATAATCACTCAGATTACAAATGCTCAAGCACTAAGCAAGAGACTTCAAACTGCTCAAGCACAAAGCAAGAGACTTCTAACTGCTCAAGCACAAAGCAAGAGACTTCCAATGCTCAAGCACAAAGCAAGAGACTTCCAATGCTCAAGCACAAAGCAAGAGACTTCCAATGCTCAAGCACAAAGCAAGAGACTTCTAACTGGTTTTAATGTTAATAAAGATAAGAGATTAACACTTGATATACAATCAGAGGTGTTTACAAAATACAACTCAGTTACAAGACTAACTTAGAAAATTATCACAAAGTTTCTAAGTGTTTGATAGCTTCAGAATTTGACAGAGTTTCAGCACGTTCAGAAGCTTAAGTCTTGATTGCATTTCTTCACAAATCTTCTTCCTTTTATAGATGATAAAATGAACGTTGAAGATTATAGCCGTTTGAAGAATTGAGACGCTCCTTTGTATAGATCAGTGAGCTTATTAGCTGTTCTGATTTGCAGTAGCTTAGGAGCTTAACGTTTACTACAAAATGAGAGATTCCTTTTGGCTTTTGATATTTGAACCTTGGTGAAAGCCAAATAAGGAAATAATCGTTTCTGAAGCCTGACTTGAAAAGGACCTTTCCATGGTCAAACCTTTTCATTCTTGGTTTCTGCGTTTGGACTTAGTCAGGCACAGTCTTCAATAAAATTGTACTCTCAAATGTAGCTTAACACTTATATCTGACGAGCCTTCAGATTTTGATAGGCTCAGAATTACTTGTTTCAGATCTGGTGAGCTCAGATGTTCTTCAGATTTTGATAGGCTCAGAATTACTTGTTTCAGATCTGGTGAGCTCAGATGTTCTTCAGATTTTGATAGGCTCAGAATTACTTGTTTCAGATCTGGTGAGCTCAGAAGTAATTCCTTCAGAAATTCTAAGGTTCAGATAATAACTTCAGAGTTTCATAGGCTCAGAATTACTTGCTTCAGATCTGGTGAGCTCAGATGTTCTTCAGATTTTGATAGGCTCAGAATTACTTGTTTCAGATCTGGTGAGCTCAGAAGTAATTCCTTCAGAAATTCTAAGGTTCTTTAGTACGCAAATTTTAACTTTTAATCCTGCACACTGAATTAAATTATTAGTATTCCAATTTAACCTTAAATACATTGTTATCATCAAAATCAATTAAGGAGATACAAAATCATAATTTTGTTCCAACAATCTCCCCCTTTTTGATGATGACAACTATATGTATTTAAAATCAATTGTTGTTGTTTTTATTTAACATCTTGACTTCAGGTTCTGAGGTTTGCAAGCTCCCCCTGAGTCTGATAAGCTTCAAAAGTTTATCAATGATAAATATAAAACAGTCTAAGAGTAATATTTAATGTCAAATATAATTTCATATATTCTACCTTCAGAATTAGAGGTTTGCAAGCTCTATTTCTTCAGATTGACAAATATAAGATATGGTTTGCAAGCGTATCTTATATTATATGAATTTATGTTGGACAAAATTTATTACTCCCCCTCATTAAAAGTTTAAAAGACTTTAATATAACTTAACAAGAGTAGAGTTCAGAAAATGTGATCTTTAGAGCTTCAGAAATAATTTCACTGCCATAGGAAATGAAATAATATTTTCTCCCCCTTTGTCATTATCAAAAACGGGTCAGTCAAAGCACAAGTTACAGGGTAGTAAATGCACACAGCAAACAACCACCAGCAGTAAATGCATTCAACGGTAAAAGGGAATTGTTAAGTACCATGGTGAAACAGGGAATTGTTTCAGAATGAAGACGAGTTTCTTCAAGATCTGAATCAGTTCCAGGAAAAGGTGGAGTGGTTTGAATGGATGAGGGGTTTGGTTCAGAAGTGGTTGGCTTAGGAGATGAAGTCTGAAGGGGTTCAGTTTGGGATTCAGCAGGGACTTCAGAATTTTGAACATTTGAGGGTTCAGATTGGTCTACGTCCATTGCTATTGGGGTAGACTCAGAATCTTTAATAGGAGATTTCTGAGGGGATTTAGGAGTGTCAGAAATGGTTATAGTGGAAGTTTCAAAATATTGAAAACGTGAGAAGTGATAGTGACTAGTGTGTAGTTAAGTGATTATAGTGGAAGTTTCAAAATATTGGGGAAACAAGATAGTGACGTAATGGGGGCTTGGCAGTTACTTTTAATAAAATCATCATTAGCTTTCCTTCATTACCCAGCGGTTACTAGACATGATGGGAAGTTACACAGATAAGTAGTGTTTTCAGAAGCCAGCTGTCAGTTAGAGAAACTGAGTGGTCAACTAACACTTAGAGTAGGTATCTGAGTCACAAGAAATCATATTTAATAATAAATAATTCTGATTGCTTCAGATGAGAGAGTGCTTCAGAACCTATATAATAGTTTCTGAGCCGTCCAAACTTCTGAGGCCCTTCAGAACCAGTTTATTCATTCAGAGTTAACAGCATTCAGAGATATCATTCAGAAATAAAAACCATGTTCAGATTTTTCTTGATAAAATCGAAACGATCAATAGCAAGAGGTTTGGTAAAGATATCAGCCCATTGATGCTCAGTATCAATGAATTGAATCTTAATTACTCCCTTCTGAACATAGTCTCTAATGAAGTGATGTTTGATCTCAATGTGTTTAGCTCTTGAATGCAAAATAGGATTCTTAGACAAACAGATAGCAGCAGTATTATCACAGAGAAGTGGTATACTACTTATCCTTATCTGATAGTCCTCCAACTGATGTTTCATCCAGAGCAATTGCGTGCAACACTTAGCAGCTGAGATGTACTCTGCTTCTGCTGTAGATAGAGCAATAGTTGCTTGTCTCTTACTAGCCCATGATATAAGGTTTTCACCTAGAAATTGACAGTTTCCACTAGTGGACTTCCTTTCAATTTTATCACCAGCATAGTCAGCATCACAGAATCCAATAAGCTGATAATCTAAGGATTTCTTATAAAGTAATCCAAGATTAGTGGTTCCTTTCAGATATCTAAAGATTCTCTTAACAGCAGTTAGATGAGACTCTCTAGGATCTGATTGAAATCTAGCACACAAGCATACACTGAACAAGATATCTGGTCTAGATGCAGTGAGATAAAGGAGGGAACCAATCATACCTCTGTATAATTTCTGATCTACTTTGCCTTCAGATTCTTCCTTCAGAAGACAGCTAGAGGGATGCATAGGAGTTGACATTGGTTTACAATCTTCAAGACCAAATTTCTTCAGTAAATCCTTTGTGTATTTGGTTTGATGCACATATACTCCTTCTTTTCTTTGATTGATTTGAATTCCCAAGAAGAATGTTAGTTCTCCCATCATACTCATTTCAAATTCATCCTGCATAAGCTTAGAGAAATTCTTGCAAAGAGAAGCATTAGTTGAACCAAAGATAATATCATCAACATAAATCTGAACAATCAAAATATCAGTTTTTAAGGTTTTTCTAAAGAGAGTGTTATCAACATGTCCTTTTTCAAAACCATTTTCTAGAAGAAATATACATAACCTTTCATACCAAGCTCTTGGAGCTTGTTTCAAACCATACAGAGATTTCTTCAATTTGTAAACATGATCAGGACACTTTATATCTTCAAAGCCAGGAGGTTGTTTAACATAGACTTCTTCATAAATTACTCCATTCAGAAATGCACTCTTAACATCCATTTGAAATAGAGTGATGTCATGATTAACTGCATAGGACAAGAGAAGTCTAATTGCCTCAAGTCTTGCTACTGGTGCAAAGGTTTCAGTGAAATCTATGCCTTCTTGCTGACTATAGCCTTGTGCAACCAGTCTAGCTTTATTTCTGACAACTTCTCCCTTTTCATTTGACTTGTTTCTGAATACCCATTTTGTTCCAATAATGTTCTTGTGTTTGGGTTTTGGTACCAGATCCCAAACATCATTTCTTTCAAATTGATTGAGTTCTTCTTGCATTGCAACAATCCACCCATCATCTGAGAGTGCTTCTTCTATGTTTGTGGGTTCAATTAATGAAATTAACCCAACTAGGGATTCATCCTCTTTGAAAGCAGATCTGGTCTTTCTTGGGCTATCCTTGTTACCAACAATTAGCTCTTCAGGATGAGATGATCTATACTTGAATTTACTCTTAGGTGGAGCAGGTGTCTGAGAGGGTTCAGTTTCTGAAGGGTCTTCAGTTTCAAGGCCTTCAGAGATATCTTCATTTTGAGTCTCAGATGGATATACAGCAATGGAGAGATCTTCACACTCAGAATTTGAGGAAACTTGAAATTCTGCAAAAGTCTCAGCTTGCTCTGACATTTTATCGTCAGGCTCTTTATCATCAAATCTAACATGTATAGATTCTTCAACTGTGTGAGTTTCAGAATTATACAATCTGTATGCTTTTGAGCGTTCAGAGTAGCCTATAAAGATACCCTTATAAGCTCTAGCATCAAATTTCTTTCGATAGACCTTGTTGTCTAGAATATAACAAGTACATCCAAACTGATGAAAATAAGAAATATTTGGTTTTCTTCCTTTGAACAGTTCATAAGCAGTTTTGTTCAGAATAGGTCTGATGTAGATTCTATTCTGAACATAGCAAGCAGTACTCACGGCTTCTGCCCACAAGAACTTAGCTAGGTTAGACTCAAGCATCATGGTACGAGCCATTTCTTGCAAAGATCTATTCTTTCTTTCTACAACACCATTCTGCTGTGGTGTTCTAGGAGAAGAGAATTCATGGATTACTCCATGCTCTGAGCAGAAAGATTCGAAAGAGTCATTTTCGAACTCTCCCCCATGGTCGCTTCTAACCTTCAGAATCCGAAGATCCTTTTCACTTTGTATTTGTGTGCAGAAGTCACTGAACACCACAAGTGCTTCACTCTTAGAACGTAGGAATTTCACCCAAGTCCATCTACTGAAATCATCAACCATGACCAATCCATATTTTTTACCATTGATAGAGGCTGTCGAAACAGGACCAAACAGATCAATGTGAAGCAATTCTAAGGGTCTGGAAGTAGAGACAATGTTTTTAGACTTGAATGAAGTCTTAGCAAATTTTCCTTTTTGACATGAGCCACAAAGTGCATCTGAGTGATAATCAATGTCAGGCAAACCACTAACAAGCTTTTGTTTGCTAAGCTTAGAGATCAACCTCCAGTTAGCATGACCAAGACGCTTGTGCCATAGCCATTTCTCATCACTCAGAGACAAAAGACATATAATCTTTTGGTCAACCAAATCAGAAAAGTTTACTTTATAAACATTGCCAACTCTCATTCCCTTGAATACTACAGATTTGTCAGAGTCTTTTGATACAGTACATGATTCCTTATTAAATGTAACAACACACCCATTGTCACAAAATTGACTAATGCTCAATAGATTGTGTTTAAGTCCATCAACTAACCAAACATCTTTAATGGAAAGAGAAGAATTACCAACTGTACCTGTACCAATGATCTTCCCTTTTTGTTTTCCTCCAAATCCCACAGAGCCTCCCTCTTTCAGAGTTAGGGTTTGGAACATATGCTTTTCTCCCGTCATATGTCGTGAGCAACCACTGTCCAGGTACCAGGGCTGCTGTTTTACCTTTCCTTGCATGAGCATCTGAAGCAAACATTATTTCAGATTTTGGTACCCATATTCTGATGGGTCCTTTAGAGTTAGTCTTCTGAATAGTATTCCTTCTTTGTTTTCTATGATCAACACAAGATCTAGAATTAATTAAGCTTTGACAAGAATGTTTAGGCTTAATTTGATTCTTGGATTTTGATCTGGAGTATATCACAGTTCCAAAGGTCAAGCAAGGATCTGAAGTAACTTTACCTTGATTTCTCAGAGGTTCAGATGACTTCTGAGCCTTAACTTGAGAACTTTTGGACTCAGAAATTTTAGGTTCAGAAGAACTTGGAACTTCTGAGTCTTTGGGTTCAGGTTCAGAACCTCCTTCAGAGTTGGATGCCTTCAGATCAAGTGTACCACTTTTAACAAAGGTAGAGAATAATTCAGGTGGAGTATCATCCTCACTATATGATTTCAGAGGTTTATCCCAGTTCTTAAACCGAGAATAACCAATGCCTTCACCATAGTTACGAGTCATATGATAAATCATGGAAGCCATTTTACTCCTATTGAAGGTACAACGAATAAATTCGTGAAGAGCATCTTCATGATCATCATTGAGCTTGTCTGCCAAGACATAGTTAGATTCAACATGACAAATACGAATGTTTAACGATTCATTTTCATCATAAAGAATCTTGGCATCCTTTTTCAATGATTCATGAACATTCTTCAGAATTTTGTGTTGACTTACTATACGAGAGTAATGTTTCACGGCAATCTTAAGAGAATCAATTAATTCAGATTTAGTCATGTTAGAGTATACCTCATTTTCATCATCTGAGTCATCTTCAGAATCTCTATCAGAGTTGTTACCTTCAGAAGTTCTTGCCATTAAGGCCAGATTGCCTTCTTCATCATCTTCTCCTTCAGAGTCATTCTCAATGGTCTCCCAAGTGGCTAACAAACTCTTCCTTACCTTTTCTTTGTACTTTTCTTTCCCAAAGCTCTTATTCTTTCCTTTGTCCTTGGATGACATTTCTGGACAGTCCGCAATGAAGTGTCCAGATTTCTTGCAGTTATAGCAGTTGTTCAGTTCTTCCTTTTTGTCCTTTGAAAAGGAACTTCTTGAGTTGTTTCCTTTGTTTGGAAACCTTTTGTATTTCTTGTTCCATTTCTGAAACCTTCTAACCATTAGTGCCATTTCTTCATTCTCAGAATTTTCATCCATCATATCATCAGAAGTTTCTTCCTCTTGTTCAGACACTTTGATCTTTGCAGCTTTTGAGGAAGTCTGAACAGAGCTTAGAGCCAAGGACTTCATCTTCTTGACAGGTTCATCTGACATAAGTTCTAGCTCATGACTTCTGAGTGAGCTTATTAAATCTTCAAGAGTCACATTGTCCAAATCCTTGGATTCCTGAAAAGCTGTAACTTTTGGTCTCCATTTGGAAGGTAAGCTCCTCAGAATTTTCTTCACGTGATCAGATGCAGTGTAGCTTTTCTTCAGAACTTGAAGACCAGAGACAAGGGTTTGAAACCTTGAATACATGGTTTCAATATCTTCATCTTCCTTCATTCTGAACAGCTCATATTGATGAACTAATAAGTTTGCCTTAGCTTCTTTGACTTGCTTATTTCCTTCATAGGTGGAACATAGAGAGTCCCAGATAGTTTTGGCACATGACTTGTTGGATATTTTTAAATACTCAGCATGAGATATTGCACCAATAAGCATATTCTTAACAGTATGATGCTTCTTATACTGTTTCTTCTTTTCAGCATCAAAGAACTTTCTGTAGGTATTTCTTACAACACCTTCATCATCCATGTGTTCAAAATGTATACCATCTTCAATGATATCCCATAACTCATCATCGGTCCCAATGATGTAACTATACATCTTGGTTTTCCAGAAAGGAAAAGTAGTAGGATCACTGTTGAAGTAAGGTGGTTTGTCTCTGTGATTATCACTGTTCCTTTCCCTATCATAGTTGTGAGGAGGTGGAACAGCAGAGTGATCAGGTCCAGAGGAAGCAGAAGGAGAGGTAACACCAGACATGTTTTTCAACTAAGTACCCCTAGATCTTTTACTGTTTCACTGTTAAGTGAAGAGCAACAGACCGGAGCTCTGATGCCAATTGAAGGTTGAAAAACACACAAGAAGGGGGGGTTGAATTGTGTGAGACTTTTTCTAAGTTAAAACAAATTGCAGCGGATAAGGTATAACACACACAATATATGAGGATAGGGTTAGAGAGAGATGCTCAGAATTTTTATACTGGTTCCTCCCACTAACAGGAGTAGTCCAGTCCTCTTGTCCTTCACAAGAGATTTCACTATAATCACTCAGATTACAAATGCTCAAGCACTAAGCAAGAGACTTCAAACTGCTCAAGCACAAAGCAAGAGACTTCTAACTGCTCAAGCACAAAGCAAGAGACTTCCAATGCTCAAGCACAAAGCAAGAGACTTCCAATGCTCAAGCACAAAGCAAGAGACTTCCAATGCTCAAGCACAAAGCAAGAGACTTCCAATGCTCAAGCACAAAGCAAGAGACTTCCAATGCTCAAGCACAAAGCAAGAGACTTCAAATGCTCAAGCACAAAGCAAGAGACTTCTAACTGGTTTTAATGTTAATAAAGATAAGAGATTAACACTTGATATACAATCAGAGGTGTTTACAAAATACAACTCAGTTACAAGACTAACTTAGAAAATTATCACAAAGTTTCTAAGTGTTTGATAGCTTCAGAATTTGACAGAGTTTCAGCACGTTCAGAAGCTTAAGTCTTGATTGCATTTCTTCACAAATCTTCTTCCTTTTATAGATGATAAAATGAACGTTGAAGATTATAGCCGTTTGAAGAATTGAGACGCTCCTTTGTATAGATCAGTGAGCTTATTAGCTGTTCTGATTTGCAGTAGCTTAGGAGCTTAACGTTTACTACAAAATGAGAGATTCCTTTTGGCTTTTGATATTTGAACCTTGGTGAAAGCCAAATAAGGAAATAATCGTTTCTGAAGCCTGACTTGAAAAGGACCTTTCCATGGTCAAACCTTTTCATTCTTGGTTTCTGCGTTTGGACTTAGTCAGGCACAGTCTTCAATAAAATTGTACTCTCAAATGTAGCTTAACACTTATATCTGACGAGCCTTCAGATTTTGATAGGCTCAGAATTACTTGTTTCAGATCTGGTGAGCTCAGATGTTCTTCAGATTTTGATAGGCTCAGAATTACTTGTTTCAGATCTGGTGAGCTCAGATGTTCTTCAGATTTTGATAGGCTCAGAATTACTTGTTTCAGATCTGGTGAGCTCAGAAGTAATTCCTTCAGAAATTCTAAGGTTCAGATAATAACTTCAGAGTTTCATAGGCTCAGAATTACTTGCTTCAGATCTGGTGAGCTCAGATGTTCTTCAGATTTTGATAGGCTCAGAATTACTTGTTTCAGATCTGGTGAGCTCAGAAGTAATTCCTTCAGAAATTCTAAGGTTCTTTAGTACGCAAATTTTAACTTTTAATCCTGCACACTGAATTAAATTATTAGTATTCCAATTTAACCTTAAATACATTGTTATCATCAAAATCAATTAAGGAGATACAAAATCATAATTTTGTTCCAACATATAGTACCTAAGTTTTCAATGATCTATGACATCTCTAAAATAAATTTTTAATTTGTACCAGCAAAATAATTTTTTATTATAAAAAAATGTATTTTCGACATTTGAATTATTAATAAATTTACATCATATCTCATTGAATTTTTTTAAAAATTATTTGTGACCGAGTTGTGAATTACTATGATCATATATGTTTGTTATGGAGCTAACTCATACAAACTAAAACTTCACTCTTTTAATTTTCAGTTCACATTCAACTTATTTAGTTTATGAACTAAGTTCAATTATTAATTGTTGAGTTAAATTCTAAAAATTATTTTCAAGTTGTCTCATTCTTTGACAACCCTATCTCTCATTCAATGTAGAACACTTGGCATGCATAATCAAGACTTGGACTTATACTTATCACTCTTATAATGTAAAACTTAATAGCTCATTTGGAGCACATAATATGATAAGGGTTTGTCTAACATGTGCAACATTGCACATATTAAAGTTGTCAAAAATAGTAAATTTTTATTGCAAACAACATTTATTTATTTAAAAATTATACATTTAATATAAAATGCACAAGTTTCAACAAACTTACTATTTTAAACTTTTTAATGTGTACAATTTTGCACATGATAGATAAACTCATATGATAAAGACATGATATGATATAAAATAATAATACGAAAAATTTTAGAATTAATTTATCATATTCAACTATTTACTCGAATATTATATTAAACGGTTATTTTTCTCTTGTTACATTATATCTCATTTTTTATCCTGATCACGGCTTCGTTTGGTTTAGTGGAAAGAAAGTGGAAGGAAGAAAAATTGCGGAAAACGATGAATAAACTTAAATTAATTTTTAGTCTAAGTTTATCCATCGTTTTTCACAATTTTTCTTCCTTCCATTTTCTTTCCGTAGAATCAAACGGATAATAAAGGAACTCTAAACAACCACCATTCAAGTCCAATAAAATAAAGTAGGGAACTGTATAGAGAGACACAATGATACGACACATGGCCATTCACATAAATGAAACACAAAATCATTAATTAAAAACACACCTTCCAAATTGATCGAATTGTCTATGATCACAAGAAGTGTAGATAGAAGATATATCTAATTTCATGTGTTTTCCAAAGAATAATTATATGATCCCGCCCCACTCTCAACCGAACAAAACGCGTCTTCTTTTGGCCTTTCTTTCCGCCCCATTTCACTTGTTTCCTACCTCCCACTCCTCACTTTTTCACCCCTATATATACCAACACAACACAACACAACCAAAACCTCAAAAAAAACACACACACACACACTCTCTCTCTACAACATTGTTATTGTTACAACATTTTCACTACAAAAACAAAATGTTTCTATTTTTCTTCCTTTTTCTTTTCTTCTTCATCAACCCTTCTCAACAAACAACTCCACTCTCACTCTCTTTTCCATTAACATCACTCTCTCTTCCAACAAACACAGCTTCAAAAATGCTATACACATCTCAACTATATTCATCTTCAAAAAAACCAAACAAAACAACACCTTCTTATAACTACAAATTTTCTTTCAAATACTCAATGGCTCTTATCGTTAATCTTCCCATTGGAACACCACCTCAAACTCAACAAATGGTGTTGGATACAGGTAGCCAACTTTCATGGATTCAATGTCACAAAAAACAACCTCCAACGGCGTCGTTTGATCCTTCTCTCTCTTCAACTTTTTCTAATCTTCCTTGTACTCATCCTCTTTGTAAACCACGAATTCCCGATTTTACCCTCCCAACTTCTTGTGACCAAAACCGTCTCTGCCATTACTCCTACTTTTACGCTGATGGTACTTACGCTGAGGGTAATCTCGTCAGAGAAAAATTCACATTTTCTCGTTCCGTTTCTACCCCTCCTTTAATCCTTGGTTGCGCTACAGAATCTACTGACCCCAGGGGTATTTTAGGAATGAACCTCGGACGGTTATCTTTCGCTCATGAATCCAAAATTACTAAATTCTCCTACTGTGTACCCGCTCGTCAAACTCAAACACAAACCCGACCCGGTTCCTCTCCAACCGGATCTTTTTACCTCGGTAACAACCCTAATTCGAAATGGTTCAAGTACATAAAAATGGTGACTTTTTCTCCACGTCAACGTATGCCGAATCTTGACCCATTAGCTTACACTATCCCTATGCTAGGGATAAGAATCGCCGGCAAGAAATTGAACAATATCTCGCCGGCTGTTTTTCGTGCGGATGCTGGTGGGTCGGGTCAAACTATGATTGACTCCGGATCCGAGTTTAGTTATTTTGTTGGTGAAGCTTATGATAAAGTGCGGGAAGTAGTAGTTAAAGCTGTGGGTCCCAGAATTAAGAATGGTTACGTGTACGGTGGAGTAGCTGACATGTGTTTTGATAGTAAAAATGCTGTTGAGATCGGACGGTTGATAGGTGAGATGGTTTTTGAATTTGAGAAAGGTGTGGAGATTGTGATTCCAAAGGAAAGAGTACTTGCTGACGTGGGTGGTGGGGTCCACTGTGTTGGAATTGGAAATTCAGATAAATTAGGTGCGGCGAGTAATATTATTGGGAATTTTCATCAACAAAATCTATGGGTGGAATTTGATTTGGTGAATCGTAGGGTGGGATTTGGTAAGGATGATTGTAGCAGATTTGGGAAGTGATTTTGTACGGGGTGGTGTATGGTAGTTTTTGTGTGTCGGTGGTGGTGGTTGAGTAGGGTTGAGAAAAATATCTAATGTTGTTGTGTGGTCAGTGATCATCGGTGTGATGATGAGATCAAACGGTTCATGATGATACACGTGTGGAAACGACAAGAGTTTATGACCAATGCTTAGATGTGGGGCTTTTGTTTGGCAACATGAGTCAAAGCTGGTGGTATAAGTAATTAGTTAATTAACAATTAGATTTATGTGAATGAGATTTATGTATATACGAGGATTAGTGGAGATATTTATCATAGTAATATATTATTAATATTGATATTTAATATATAAACATTTTTTTATATGAATCTTCTCTTTTTTGTGAAAGTTTCTCATTTTGTTTTGACGGTGTGTGAATCTTCTCATTGTACACGTTATGTTGTGCAAATATTAATCTCATTTTTATAATTTTATGTGTAATTTCTTTTGAAAGTGGATCTCATATTTGCATGCGTTTGAATATTACTTGCATGCGTTTGAATTTTATGTGTAATTATAGGCTTCAATTAAACTATACTAGCTATTACTAAGATAGTATGATTGCTGTTCCATACATTAATTAAGAAGATTTCGGAAGCGGGATATACAAAATTGTGCAAAATATAAGAGGATTAAACTTTTGAATCACCTTGTATTCCTTTGGTTTTTGAATTAATATGGAAGAATGGTTGCACAGAGATTAAAATAGAGTTACAAGTTATTGATAATTATTAATTAGTTAATTAATTTGATCAACCATAAAAGACATCTATATTTTATGATGGAGCAATGTCGGATGAACTAAAATGACTTGTACTTAGTTTTCATTGATTTGGAGATGACATGTAATTCTTAGAGATATTTTGTGAAAAGCTCTATAGAAGAAAGAATTTAAGATACTCGTATTTGAACTATCAAAGAAATGTATGAGGGAGCTTTGATAGAAATGGATTTTTTTTCCGTAATTGCATGACACAGTTATAGTTATGGACCGTTTGATTTGAATTAACAGATTAAACTATTTAATAGTACATTTTATTTGGACTGTTCGATCTAAATTGAATGGCTGAGATTAATTATTATGCGAAACTGTGGAAAACTTTAACAGCAGCAAACTCTAGTCTAAACTTCAATTATTATTAAGACCTATGAAGCACTGATACTCTAAAAATGGTGAAGAATTGTGTCTGACACTCACCTGATATCGATACTTGGCTGATACGTTTCGATACGCGTGTTGAAAAAGTATCGGTTAAATTATTATTTTTAAATAAAAAATAATATCTGATACGTTCTGATACTCATATCGGACAAGTATCAATTAAATTTTTAATTTTAAATAAAAAATATTTGATATGTCATTTGAGCTATTATGTGTCTTTAGTTAGGATTGAGGAGTCTTGTATGTTGAGTCTCAAATTGTTTTGCTTTTGTGCAAATTTATTGGCTTGTTTGTACTCCTCCTACAATAAACTATTGACATTTATAATAATAATAATAATAATAATAATGATAATAATTTTTTGTCTTTCAAAGAAGTTATCATTATTATTAATATTATTGATTTTAGTCATATTTATATATTGTGCATTTATATATTTAATTTTAAATTTAATTTTTAAATAACGTATCGCGACAATATTGGATAAGAATTGTTAAAAAATTTCCCATATCGTATAAATATCGTGTCACGTATCGGAGCTTCATAGATTTAGACATAGGGTTGGATTGCATCATGGGTCAACTATAAGCCTTTAAAATTTTACTTTAGTTTTTTCCATATATCTATTCTCGAGTTAAAAAATTTATATATATTTTCTTAACAATTAGTATTCTTTTTTTTCGGACACATAACGAGTAGTACTCTAAAAATACATTCTTTAACATTTTACTTTTAAAAAAATATATTAGTTTTTATTTTATTAGTTTTTATTTCACTTATATTTTTTTAACACATGTAAAATAACCAAATAAATCACTTATTTTCAAACAAAGAAAATACTATTAATTTTAATTATTGTAAACAAAAATACTCGTTAACATACAAAATTTTTTAAAATATATTTTATAGCAAATTTTTTAATACTCAATTTATATGACAAAATTTATTTAAAATATATTTTTAAAAAATTTTAATTAATATAAAAATATGACATTATATTAAATTTTGTACGATATCTAATCATATAAATTGAAAATTAGAGTGTTATGTTTTATTATTATTTCAACAATACTAATACAAGTTTCGTGAGTTTAGTTCAGTTATCAGAACATTACATTATATGTATAGGAGGCTGAAGTTTGAACCTTCGTAATCCTACTTATTCATCTTAAAAGTGGACTTTATAGTTTCTAGTTAGTAGACTATTTTTTTTTTTTTTAAAAAAACTATACTAATATGACTAGGGATGACATGTAAGTCCGAATATGTGGGCTCAACCCGATTCTCGTGTCAACGGGCAAAATCCGAATTAATTGGGTTCGGGTTCTCCCGAAACCACACTCAATTAGATGTTAAATTACATAATTATCCTTATATACATGTTTGAATTTTGTGCACCAAAAACTTGAATTTTAGAAATTTTAAAGGTCGATGAACATCAATTATTCTAAATGTTGTACATGATTTCATTTATAATTTTATAATTTTTTGTTGAGAAAAAAAAGTGAATGTTAGAATCTTGTCATGAAAAGAAAAAAAAAATGAACCAAATTCGAACAACTAATTAAGTATTCTTGTTCTTGCTTTGAATTTGGATGAAAATATTCAAACTCAATGGGTGTGAATTTTATTTACAGTTCAATGGTAATTTCGAGTACGAATTTGAAAAGCGTAAAACTCGGAAATGGATTGCAACCAGTCAGATTGTCATGCAGTCAGGGTGCAGTCAATGCATCAGAGCCGTCTGATTAAAATCAGACGGCTCAAATTTAAATACAGTATTAATATTTTAAAATATTTAAAATTTTGATGTTAAATCTAAACTGTTCGATCTTAATCAAATAATTTAGATTCAACTAAATGCATGCAGTCAGGGGTGCTGACTGCATCCAATTCAGATCCGTAAAACTCACATCCAATCCCCCCTAAGGCCCTAACTATGACTATCTTGAAAAAGAAACAAAATGGAAAATTAGAATAAATTTGTTTGGACGTGTAAGCTGTAAAAATTTACAGCTCAAAAGGCAAAAGGGTAAGAATTAGATTATGATGAAAAAGAAGTTACGTCACAATCACATTGGTAGGAGTTATAAGAGCCAGCTGGCCATAAAAATGTGGAGCAGACTTCACTTTCACTTTGAGGGTTTTGCGGGTACATACATGTAACACTCTCTCTCTCTCTCTCTCAAGAAAAGAAAAGAAAGTTTAATCCCAACCCAACCAACGCAATGCATATGAATATGTGTCCTGTTTGGATTTGTATGCATAAAGGAAAGAAAGAGGTTTTCTGTTCAGATGGAAATGATATGCATGCATAATTAATTTACTGTACTACAGCTCAATAAAAGATGGCAAACGCAAACCATTCATTATTATATTCCAGCCAGATGGCAACTCAACCTGCCGTCTTCATTGAATTGATCGAGGTGAATTCAAATTTTATTCAAGTTTAAACGGTAAAATTCATTTTGAAAATATTAATGCTAATCAGCTACTCGGATTAGGCCTCAGCATCGGTCGGTTTCGGATCAAAAATTACAAAACTGATAAAAATCGCAATAATTTAATTTGGATTCAATTCTGACCGACTATATTTTTGATTTGTCCAGGTGACGGATCGTGCGGGTGGCAAATAGAACAGGTCAGTTATTACGAGTTTAATTGAAATTTTATTATATTTAAAACTCTATTATTCAAAAACTTCTATTTTTCAAAATAGTTTCATATCTTGTTCACAATATAACAAATGATAGAATAACAAAATGAAAAAACAAAGAGGGTGAGATGTTGTTATTTTATTTAAAATTTGTAGATCTAATGACAATAATAGACCAAATAGAAAAAATATAGATATATATTTTGCACCTCCTTTATCAACATATTATAAGTTTCTAAAATATAACATTTCTCTTTTATATCAAAGATGGATAAAAACAACAAAACAAAGTGTATACGAGATTGAGAGAGTGAAGGATCGGAGAAGAAAAAAAACAATTTTCATCTCATGGTTGTTCGGTCGGTTTTAGTTAGAAAAATATAGAATTTTAGAGACCCGCACCCGCCCGTATGCAACCATTCATACCTGTTTTTTTGCAATTGTTGACCCGAGACCCGACCTGCACCCGACCGGATGCCTCAATATGTTGTCGGTTATATCGATTTCGAGTCGGGTCGCGGGTCCGTGCTCACCCCTAACTCGGATGGTAAAGCAAGCAAATCCGTACAACAAATTATTTCCAGGGTTATGCTAAATAATGTTCCGGAGTATTTATTAAATATGCTAGAAAAGGAAATAAAAGAGGTATTTAATATTGAGAAAATAATTTTTTAGATTTACAAAGTGTTTAATGCACATATTTCGAGATAATATTTTATTTTAGTATGCTTAACAATTACTCCGGAGCACTATTTAGCATTTTCATTATTTTTAATGTCAAACGAAGCCTAAGAGTACGTTTGGTTGGAATGATGAAAAGTAAAAGAAAACAAAATTAGGTACATCAATAAATGAATTTGGATTAAAGTTAGTCTAAATTCATCCATTAATTTGCGTAATTTTCTTTTCTCTCGCTTTTGAGCTCTCAAATCAAACGGACCATAAGTGTTTTGAAGTTAGTTAAGGATAAAAAAGATAAATTTTATATTAAAAATGATATTTTATATTTTATAATTATTAACTAAACAAGTTTTAATTTAACTTTATTATACTCTTTTCGTTCTAAAATAAATTACGTAATTTTGATTTATTGTAGTATTTATATGATCTATTTTGACAATATTTTTCTATTAATATGTAGATGTAAATATTAGCATATGAATTGTTTGATTTGTCTCGACGAATATCTTTAAAATATGCAATTTATTATAACTGTTAATAATAGATAATTAAATATATTAATGATTAAAGTTGTACATTAACAAACATGAAAATGATCAAATATGTCATTTATTTTAGGAAAGAAGGAGTATTGAATTTTCTTAATTAGTGTGTTACGGAAAACACTAGGTACTAACATTTTTCAAAACGTAAAACAAAAATGGAAAACATTGAGAGTAATCGTTTGTCTTTCCGGTAATGGCAAGGGCCGGATATCAGTTGATTTTAGTTAAATTTGAAACGAAAATTATCAAATCGATAAAAAGTGCAAACACTTAAGTTGGGATCAATTTTGACCGTCTACACCTTTGATTTATTCAAGTGTCAGGCCGTATAGGTAGAGGTGGGCATGGTTTGATTTTGAAGGAAAATCAAATCGAATCAAATTGTTTTTAAAATTCAAAATAATCGAATCAAATTGAATTGTTTGTCTTTCGAACCAAACTGTCAAAGGGGTTTGATTTTATGGTTTAAAACAAAATCATAACTAGCTTTTCACTAAAAAAATTGAACCTTTAAAAAGAATTGAACCGAACCGAACCGAACAATAATCATGAACCAAACCGGACCATTTCAGTTTAGTTTTAAAACTGTTAATTATGGTTCAATTTTTCTGGTCCAGTTCGGTTTAATTCAGCAGTTCGATTTGGTTTTTTGGCTTTTTTACCCACCCCTATGTACACGTGATAGGCATAACACATCAATTGTTGCAGGTTAAATTAAAACTTGATTGTTACAACTAAAACTTCATTAATCTAAAAATTTATATTCTTTGAGTAGTTATACATGCAAAATAACTAAATGAACAATAAAGATGATGAGATACATTTACTTTGTAGATCTAAAGATATATTTTTTTGGTACAAGTAGATCCAAAGATAATAATAGATGATAAAATGCGCTCAAAATTAATGAAAAAATTAATTTACATCTCAATGATTGTTGGGTGCATTTTGGCTACTAAGAACCCAACACTTAAACACGGCAAAACACACTAAGCGAGAAAAAAAAACACTAAATACTACACAAACAAGAAAAATATAATACTCCCTCTATTCCTTAATGTAAGAAAAAATTTGCTTTTTAGATTCATTAAGTTTCTAATGTATTTGGACTATAATATAGACTATATACATTAAAATCTCAATAAATCTAAAAAGTAAACTTTCTCTTATATTAAGGAATGGAGGGAGTAGATACTCCAAAATACAAAGAACGCTGCAAAAAATTAAATTGGTTAAGACAAGTAGTAATTAATAAATGCACAAAATTATTACCGTTGGCTTACGTATGAACTAAAAACCTAGTTTTCATCAAAAAAACAAAAATAAAAACCTAGTTAACCATAAATAATTCATGTTTATCCTTAAAAGAACATGATTTTAAAGTGGTTAAAAATATATTTAACTCTAAATAATTCATGTTTATCTTTAAAATAACATGATTTTAAAACGGTTAAAAATATATTTAATCCTAAATAATTCAAACTTAAAAATAAGGCATAACATAAAAAAAAAATCATCGGAAAACCATAAGGTGAAGCTTAAAAATCTTTTGACCAAAAATAATTAAAAAAAAAAAAAAGCAAGTCTTTTAAATTTTAATTGAAAATCAAATCTTTTGGTCAAAAAAATTTAAAATCAAATCATTTAGTCAAAAGAATATTAATGGTAAAGACGACTATAGTTATTCTATCAGCATTATAAATATTACTTACGTCTTTTTTTTCTCATTCATTCACTTCACTCTCTTTTCTTTTTACATTTTTAAAATTAGGGTCTGTTTGGTTCAAAAGAGGGGAGGAAAGGAATTTTAATGAAGGGGAGGGGAGTTGATGTCTTTTAATTATTTATATGTTTGGTTCACAAGAAGAGAGGGGAGGGAAGAGATTTTAATTGCAAATATGTTTGATTTACGAGGGGAGGGAAGAGATGACATAACTAAATTACATTTTTATTCTTAGGGTCTGGTTGGTTCAGGGGAGGGAAAGGCATATGATCAAGGAAAATTGTGTCGAGTCGCTGCAATCCCCATCCATTTGTCAAGTTCATCATCGTCAGAGTGTTTATCGTCGGAATTTGTGTCTCGACATGCTTCTTACAATACTCAAGGATCTTCGCCAAGATCGTGTCAGTTGCATTGGGAATAGGAATTCTAGTGTCGTCAGCACAATTATCCTTTTTGTGCTAACGACGTTAAAATTCCTATTCTGAATTCAACGGACACAATCTTGGCGAAGGTTATTGAGTATTAGTAGAAGCATGTTGAGACTGCGAATTTCGAAGATAAACACTCGGACAATGATGAACTTAACAAATGAAGATTCCAGTGTCATCGACCTAATTGTTCTCGATCATATGCTTGAACGTTTACAGTTCCACACATAATTTTTTTATATCAGGGTGACATTGTTGTAATTTGAAATAGTTAATGTTATATTATATAATTTAATTTTGATTTACACGTTTTCTATTATGATAAATGCGAAAAAATATTGTTAGAATAAATTCTAATAGTTCAAATATTGTATAGTGTAAAATTAGTCCCTTACAAAATTGTTTCCCAATATAAGGTTGTTGTCGTCTCATGTGTGATAGTAATAATTGTAATATTTATCAGTAATAATTTATTTATATATGAATAATATTGAATTTATTGTGATATTATTTTTTATTCTATTAGTAGCAATTTATATGTATCCGTATCCTACATAACATAAAAAAAAATATGGTAATGATAATTTTGTTAACTTCTGCTAACTTTGTCAACATACTTTGACAACCCATTGTAATTTAAATGAAAATTTGCAGTGGAAAGTCATCAATCAAATGTTACAATGCCAACTCTTCTCGACTTACTTTAGAGCTGAAATTCTCAATGAACAAAATTGGACCGTATGGAGAATACAAATTATTATATTTATTAATTTTTATATCATGGGTCTTAATATGATACTAGTAATTAATGTATATTGTAACATTTTATGTCACCTCTTTCTATATTATGCATAACAAATCAATATACATCATTGTATGTTTTTGATTGGTTGCAAAAAGAACTCTCAATCTAAACCAACAACCTTAATGAGATACGAACAATTTTATAAACTATTTTACTCACTAAACCAATTTCATACACCATTTTTAAAGGGTCAAATAGTGGTTACCCACTGCAAAGTATGTTGGTTTTGGAATACCCCCTGTAAATTTTTTTTAAGATCTCCCTCTTGCATAGTAAAGATTTTTTGGATTTCCCCCTTTGAGTTACATCTGGGCAAAGAATCTCCAGGTTTTACCTACGTGGCACCTCCACGTGGATTTTTATTAATTTTTAATTCTTTTTTTGCCACGTGGCATTAAAAATTTTAAAAAATAAATAAATAAAATTATAACTTTTTTTTTTTTTTTTTCTGATTTCATTTGTTTTTATTTATTTGTTATTTAAAAATTAATAAAAGAAAATAGGAAGGGATAAAACAGCTAAAGAAAGAGGAAAGTTTATTTTTGCAATCACCCCTTGCATTTGCCCTAAATGACGAACACGAAGAAGAAAGCTGCAATGAAGAAGACGAAGAGCAAGAGGCCGGAATCGGAGACGGCGGCTACCATGCAACACACTAAAACGATGCAGAACAAAGTCGCGAGGAAGAAGACGAGTAAAGAAGCGGAAAAAACGAAGACAAAAGTGACGAAAGCTACAGAAACTCTGTAAGTTTCTATTTTCGAAAAAGTCAAATTTTAAATGGATTGAATGTTGAAAATGGTAGCTTTAATCACACGATAGATTCTCTATAGTGGTAGGACCGATTCTCACATGGATTTCGTTTTCAATGTTTGTTGTTTAGTGTAGTTGTTTATTGTGTGTATTGTACATAGAGTTGTTGTTGTGGGTTTTGGCTTGGATGAGTGACATGTGTGTGGGTGTGTCTGTGTTATTTGCTTAAAAAAAATAAAAAAATTCTTTGGACAACCTGAAATCTTCACTGCTATTTTTCACCATGGAGGTGAATTAGTTAATGAAAACAATAAGAGGTTTTACAAGGGTGGAGTGCAGACACTAGTTAGTGGTGAAAAAGTAGATGATTGGACAAAGTCTCATGTGTTCAATTTGGTAAGGGGTTGGGGGTATGCAGAGAATAGCTTTAGGCTATCCAGTATATTTGATAATTATGATGGGGGTATGTTTAAATTGAGAGAAGATGGTGATTATATGGAGGTTGCTGCATATAATGTATGTGGAAGAGATGCACCAATCTATGTGGAGCACTTAGTTGAAAATAGAAATAATTTTGATGGTGAGAGTGAGTATGATTCTGATTATGCCAGAGGAGTGAAATTTTATGATAGTGAGGATGAGAGGGCATTGGGTTTGGATGATGGGTTTGGTGGTGTTGCTGATGAGAGTATCAAAAATGAACACAGCACTAGATTTTTAGTTAGTTCAATAGGGTGCAGTGAGACTAACACTAATTTTGAAGATGGAGATTATGAGAGTGAAGAATTGAATAGCTCAGATCCAGATGCAAGTGATGAGGAAAGAGGGCTCAGGTATGAGAAATTTAGAAAATAACAAATGGGAAAAACATACAAACCCAGCTTTGGTATGGAATTTACTTGTCTACAAGATTTTAGAGATGCAATAAGAGATTGGAATGTGAGGAATGGTTATGAGTTGAGGTGGGTTAAAAATGAGGGAGACAGAGTTAGGGTGGTGTGTGGTAGAGACTGTCCTTATCGTGTCTTGTGCTCTCAAGTGGGCCAGGAGAGAACATTTGCAATAAAGACACCAGATGAGTTTATGGTCCACAAGTGTGTAAAGTCACTCACCAATAAATCTGCTAACTCTAAGTGGGTGAGTAAGTCTGTGGTACAGTTAATGCACACAAACCAGAAGGTGAGGATTAAGGACCCATTTTTCTCTAAACATTAATCCAAGCACTGCATGGAAGGCAAAGTAGTATGCAACTGCAATCATAGAGGGAGATTCAGATAGACAACATGCACTGTTAAGGAGATATGGTGAAGAATTGATAAGGGTTTGCAAGCAAAACACAATCAAAATTGGTGTGGAGAGATCAATTGGTTCACTGCATCCCAGGTTTGTAATACTCTAGATCTATTTTTTTTTTCTTTTTCTTTTTTCATTATCTCTAGATCTACTATTTTGAGATCTGTTGATCCTAACACTAAAAATTATGGTGTTTATGGTAGGTTTGCTTCATTTTATTTAAACTTGTACATGATTGCTGATACTTTAATTTGGTTTGTAAATTTTGGGCAGAGGAAACCTGCAAAAGGAAAAGGCAATGCTCATCCAAAGTCACACACTACAGGCCAATCAACTCAAACTTCACAAGCTCAAGCTTCCCAAGAGCCAACTCAAACTTCACAAGATCCAACTCAAGCTTCACAAATTGTAAATCCAACTCAAGTTACAGCTGAAGGTGTAGATGGAACCCAAACTGATGGTGCAGCTGTACTGAATATAAGTCAGGATTTATTTGATGACTTACCTGATGAAGTTATGGCAAGCCTACCTGAAATATCTGTTGATGCAAGCCTAGCTTCACCAAATGCAAGCCAAGCTTCAGCAAAGGCAAGCCTGAAGGTTCCAAATGCAGGCCAAGCTTCAGCAGAGGCAAGCCTAGCTTCACCAAATGCAGGCCAAACTTCAGCAGAGGCAAGCCTAGCTTCACCAAATGCAAGCCAAGCTTCAGCAAAGGCAAGCCTGAAGGTTCCAAATGCAGGCCAAGCTTCAGCAGAGGCAAGCCTAGCTTCACCAAATGCAGGCCAAGCTTCACCAAAGCCAAGCCAAGCTTCACCAAATGCAGGCCAAGCTTCACCAAAGCCTAGGAGGACTCTCAAATAGAAGAGGGAAAATATGAAAAGGGTGTCTGTACTGTATCATGGAAGGTATCATGGAAAGGAAAGGAGAAGTAGTGAAAGAGTTAAACTCAATGCATTCAAAAAACCAATCACTGGTATTGGTTCAACTCAGGAAGCACCTATACATATCACAGAAGCTGATGCAGATGAAATGACAGATGATGATTCAAAGCTTGGAACTTGTTTCAGATCCATGAAGTCTTGGAAAGACATTCCAAAAAAGAAGAAATGATTATGTGTTTAGTACTTAGGAATTAAGCTTTGCAATTCTGTTTTGTTATGCACTTTCATGTGCTTAGTACTTTCTGATTATGTGTTTTGGTATGCACATTAATGTGCTTTGTGATGTGTTGTTTTGTAATGATGTGCTTTATGCACTTTAAGACAATTGGAATATGATGTGGTTTGTTTGTTTGTTAAGACAATTGCACTATAATGTGCTTTATGCTGTTTTGTAATGTTGTTTGCACTGCTAGGTGCTTATTTGTTAAGACAATTGCACTATAATGTGCTTATTATATGTAATGCAGTTTGTGTTTATCATATATTTTGTGTTCCTTCCTTTAATGCAGTTTGTGTTTACCATATATGTAATTGCACTATAATGCAGTTTGATGAAATGATTTGACAACATATAAACTCAAACCAAATTTTTCATTAACATCATCAAGTTGTAACACAACCATTTGAAACAAAGTAATGTCAAACATACCAAATTCATTAACTTAAATTCCTAGCTATTACATTGAATTTTCTTGTCAGCTATTACCAGTCTTCACTTTAGACTATTAATGATCAAAACTAGTGTCACAATGATACAAACTACAGCCAACAACAAACAAATTACAACAACAATCTTCAACAAGAACTTTGTCGATTTTTCTTCGGCTTGCATTTTCAAAATCTGTAAATCTTTCTTGTCACATTCAACACACTTTAGCTCCATAGTATCAACAGTATGTGACTGTGATTCAGTTTCAGCAACCCACTTGAAATATCCATATCCACTTTCATCATCATTAGCCTATATTTAACAAAGGAAAAACACTTTAGCAAAATCAAAACAAATGTTCTCATTCAATAAATACAAAGATTATGACTTACATTCCAATATCTACATCCCCAAAATTTTCTTCCTCTATTTGGTCCCTTTTTAGTAACTGTACGAATCACAGCTTTGAATCCACAGCGACAATCACGAATCACTTCACCATCGTGCTTCAGACTTGAACTGAATGACCCAGACCCATGGAAACGCGAATTTGACCCATTGGAGCGAAGAGAAGCCATTGATTTTGGGAATTCAGTTTGAATAAGGAAGAAAGAAGGAATTAATGGAGTTAGGGTTTTCAATTTGGGAATAGTTTGAATAAGGAAGAAAGAAGGAACAAAGAAGGAAAACAATTAAGGAATAAATGGAAATAAAGAATAAAATGAAAATAAATAAAAACAAATGAAATCAGAAAAAAATAAAAAAAAAGTGTTTTAATTTTATTTTTATTTTTTTAAAATTTTTAATGCCACGTGGCAAAGAAAGAATTGAAAATTAATAAAAATCCACGTGGAGGTGCCACGTAGGTGAAACGTGGAGATTTTTTGCCCAGATGTAACTCAAAGGGGAAAATCCAAAGAATCTTTACTATGCAAGGGGGGATCTTAAAAAAAAAACTTACAGGGGATATTCCAAAACCGACCTACTTTGCAGGGGGTAACCACTATTTAACCCTTTTTTAAAATACTTGAAAAATGCACACAAATAAGAAAATGCCTCTCTTTTTATACTAGTGAGAAATAATTGTTACTATGACATTTCATAATTTTTATTATCAATTGTTAAATCATTAATTAATTTTATTTGTTCTTCATTTTGTTACACAATTATGTAACTAATGAATGTACTTTTATTAACAGTTTATGTAAAGATTGAATTATTGATAAAAAATGTAAATTTTTACTACATTTTTTTTTTTACTAAGATTTGTTATATTTCTTCTTACTCAATTTTTTAGGAGATTACAAGATCTCCCCGCAAACATGGGAGAGATGTGCTTCCCCATAAAATTCGTTTTGCTGACCAAAATTCAACCATCTCTTCTACAATCTCCACACTTTCTCTCACTCTAACTCTTTATATCCCACACCAATATTTTGTCAATATATGAACCACTAATTACATTTAGCAAATTCATAGTCCAATATGATTTGAAGGAAGAAGATGAATAGAAAGGTCACAAACTCATCTATCTAGCTAACACTCCACATATTTTCTCATATCCTTCTATTATGAATGTGAGCACCCTTCATTGATTAACCATGATCATAATTAACTAATCTTTCTATTTAATTCACCAACTTTTTTGTCTAATTACTTTCTCCCTATATAAATTTTTTTTCCCATTTTTTCATGCAGAACTAAATCAAATACATTGAATCAAAGAACTCATATAAATAACTTGTGTTTGTGACCTCTCTCAATCTGTTCGGGGACTCAAATGTATCCAAGGATTCCTCTTACTTTATAGTTTTTTTAGCTTTGTGTTTTCTAATGAATGATCCCACCTAATAAATGTTAAGAGTTAATTATGACAATGTTGTGTTTTGATTTTGAATATAGAAGGTCGCCGGAAAAGAATACTTTATGAAGAAATGTCGCGCGAGAAGCTAGCTGGCTTGTCTCTCGATGACATCTTAGCCAATCAAAAAAGAGCCGGCTCTGCACTGCCAAGCCAACCACCACCCACTAAAAGCCGAACCCTCTTGGACATCATCAAAGACGACGAAACCAACAAAAAAGATCGCAGGTAACTAAATTTTTCATAATAAGTAATAACACCTTTTTTTATACATGTTTTATATAAAATTAAGGGTTAAGACACTATATGTTATTCTCTTTTAAAGAGCTTTACTAATAAGATAATCGTTTAAGGAGCTTAGCTTCAAATTTATCAATTAAGGAATACACATTCTGGTCATTATTATAAACAAAATATTTTTAAAATTTATTGAATAACCGATGTATTTGGTCTTTATTATAAATAAGATAGCATTAGTTGCAATTGTTTTTTATTGTGTCACCATCAATCACAAAACTAGAGCTCAAGATTATTAGTGTTTGAGTTTTATGTAATATACATTGTTATACAACTGCTATAGAGAATCCAAATCACAAGGATTAGACTCGGATATCATTTCAAGAATATGTACTCGTGAGGGTAAATGTAAGTGGCAAAATAATAATTAATGTTGAACTTTGAAGTTGAAGAGCAAAGCAAGTATTGTATAACAAACAAGAACTTGTTGTACCGTGTACAACAAACAATACTTGTATATGTCAACTTAATTTATTTATTTTCAAAATAGGAGTATTAAGATTCTCAAATAATAAACTCACTACTTCATTTTCATTGATTTGGAAGATCTTGGAAAGCCTTCAAGGATAAGCTTCGGCTCAAACGTGCTGGCTCTGCTTGGACATCCTCAATTCACATTCCAACATCAGATATTCCAATCCAAAATCCAAACAGCAGAAGCTTTTCCCAATTCGGTCGTCGTGACTCAGTTCGAGTGCAAAGTCACCACGAATCCGACATGTCAGCTCAGGCCATGACTCACCAAGTGGAAGACATGGATCCGACAAAGGAATCCAATGCTCCAGTTTCTAAACCACAATTCACTCGCAAGAGCTCAACCCGTTTAATAGGAGATTCCCCTGAGCATTCGGCCAGTGGAAGAAATCTCCGACAACTCTCACGCATGAATTCCTCCAATGTATCGTCGGAGCCATTTCGAAGAGAGCGTGTGGTGACTTTCCGGGATAGCTTCGACGATGATGAGCCTGGTGATGATAATCACATGGACACAGGCAGGGCATTATCAGCGAGGGAGGCGGTGGCAGCGCAGGAGGCAGCTGAAGCTGCGGCAGAGGAGGATGCAGCGGGACCTCCAACGATGTCGTTGATGGATTTGTTAGGGGAGACAGATAGAGAATTGGGGTTGGAAGGGTCAAGGTATATATTGAGTGATGACGATGAAGATGATGATTATTATGATGATGAAGAAGATGATGAAGAAGGAGAAAGCACTTTGGAACACACTTGTTGTATTTGTATGGTGAAGCATAAGGGTGCTGCTTTCGCAGCTTGTGGTCATAGTTTCTGTAGGATGTGTTCAAGGGAGCTTATGGTTGCTAAGGGAAACTGTCCACTTTGTAATAATTTCATTTTAGAGATTCTTGACATTTTTTGATTTTGTATTCAAGTTCTTGTTCTCTTTTTCTTTTTGAACTGGGAATTCTTTTTATTGATTTGTTACCGTTGTTATTATTTTCTGGTTTAATGTGGAACTTATAAGAGTGCAGATTACATTGCAAAATTTGTCTTATATTTTGGCATACAATTACTTGGTGCTCCTAGCTTAGGAGAAATATAATTGTCTCCAGCGTCCCAACTGCTGATTCTTTTTATATTTCTTAGCACATATTAATGATCTCTCGATCATTGTTTACTAAGGGTGATGTTAGTTCTAGTGTATAAAGAACTTCGTGTATAGTTTGTCGAACATAATAGAGCGAGCTCTTCAACCTTGCATAAAAGGCGGAAAAGCGTGATATTTACTTCAGATTCTGATGGAAAGCTTGATGATACTTTATGTATCAAAACAAATTTGCAGTTATGCTCCATTTCACAGATATCACATGCTCAAGTCCAAAAGGACCCTAAACAAGCTATCACGGATATCCTAGGATTTTACTTAATTCTTGGAAAAAGGTTAACTATTCTACATTTTTTTCTTGTTTTTGTGAACCTAAATACAACTTTATCTCCCTTAAAACTATTCTGACCTATATAGAAAGTGTAAACAATAAATGGAATTAGCAAAAAAATGTGATTATAATTGTAAGAAAACAGTAAAATAAGGATATCACATTGTAAACCCAAAACTCGATGTCTATTTTGTTGGGCATGATTTTGACTATCATGGATGTTAATATTACAATCAATCCAAACCACTTGTTAGAAATATAACGCACTAAAACTAACAATAAACAGGCAAAATTCCAGATGACGGTGGTCAGGAAAATTTGCATAAGAATTGCATTTCTTTAACCTGAAGGTGGTCGCATTCCATGGTGATTGGGAGGTGGTGGTGGCGGCATTGAGTTCTGAGGATATCCCATAGGATGTCCACCCTGTTGCTGAGGTGGTGGCGGTGGTTGCCAAACTTGTTGCTGGCCTGCCATTACTGATGGCGGTGGAAGAGGCCTTGGAGGTCCCTGCATACCTTGTGGAGGTGGTGGTGGCGGCATCTGCATCGAGTGAGGTGGCCTGAACTGCTGCATTTGTGGGGGAGGCATTCCCTGTGGCATCATTTGTTGACCTGGCTGTTGTTGATGCCATTGTTGTTGTCCAGGTGGTGGCATCTGCATATGCTGAAAGGCTGCTGCTTGAGGAGGTGGTGGATGGATGACAGGAATAGGTGGGGCAACACCATTAGAAAAGGGACGGGGAGGTGGTGGAGCAGCAATGGTACCATTAGCTTGAGGAGCATTGGGAAGTGTTGGTGGCCCACTAGCAAATAAAGTATGAGGTCTGCTCTTCTGTGCAGTTGGGTTACTTGCAGCCAAAACTCTTTCTGCACGACAAAAGAAGTATATAAGATAACTAAAGATAGTACTGCAACAAAAGGCCTGAATTGATCCCAAGAGAGTTGAAAGAAAGGGACTCACCTGCGGGAGTACCGTGCCTTTCGCCTTTGGTGTCTTTCTTATAAGCATATGACACAGTAATTTGACGATTGCAAAGATACTGTCCATTCATTGCCTATAAAATATAGAAATAGTTCATTCTCAGTGATGAGGGAATATTTACTCAATATAGAAATGGTTGTTTTTCACTTCAAATTATCAATTAAGGATCATATTCCCTAATTTAATGCTCTATTTGATTTTACCTACCACTTACATCTAATATGGAACATTAACAAAGCAAGATGAATAAGCCAAGTAATACTAAGGAAAAAGACAAATATTCAACTCCTACTTTTCTAACTGTTGTTTTTAGTTTCAGCGTTGGACAAATAATAGCATTTTTCTCAATTTTCAAACCCCTTTTCTGCGGCATGAATTCATTTCAATTATAGAAGACAAGAAATATAAGAAAGTTGTCCCTTGATCAGATGATGCCAGTGAATCATAAAACACTCGTAATGAAGTGAAATATAAAACTTTATGGGTTTTTAAATAACTTTTAATTATTCAATATGGGTATTTCTTATTTGTGTTACCGTTATAATTGATAATACTAGATCATACAGCCCCAACGAGTATATGATTAGAAGATTGTAACCCATCTATCCAAATATTTATTTGTTATCCAATGTTATAATCCGTGCATGCTAAATAACAGGATGATTGTTAAAAAAAATAAAATGAAAGGCTAACCACACAACATTTCTACATATTCAAATACCAAGCTAAATCATACCTCAATAGCTGAATCAGATGCTTCAAATGAATCATAGCTAATGAAGCCAAAACCTCGGGAATTCCCTGTGTCAGGATCTCTCATGATCTGCAGCAAAATGCATTGAACATCAGATTATACGCACAATTTTGACATATAAAACTAAGCCCTCAATGGATGGAGTATAATTTGCAAAACAATAGATGTTGTCCAATAGAAGATAAAAGTAGTAGCAATTTACAGGAATACATGCACATATATGGTATTATTGAAGAGTAGGAACATAAACAGGAATCACACAACACAAAATATCCCATCCATCAGATAAACCACTTAACCAAAACTCACTTGTGGACTAGGGAGTTTAATGGGGAAGGTAATTATAGATGTTTTATTTAAGGATACATTTATTGTCATATAGCAAATAATTAGGGCATAGAATGCTGACAAATGTGGAAAAGTACTCGGTAGTCATCCGCCGAATACTAGACTGGACCTTTTCAAACAAACAAACGTAGAGAGTCTAAGTGGTTAGTAACGTCTAATGCAATTAACTATAAGTATCAAAATTGATTGTAATCTCCTTATTGTAATTTGTATCCTGATTCTTGGCTACTTTGGGTTAGGCATAACTTCCCCAATGAAGAGCTTCCATAGCAGATATGGACCTGATTGATGAAGTGAAAAATTTTAATTTCTATGAAACTTATTTCAAATATAAAAAATTGGGAAAAATGTTTAATAAATATTTAATTCTATTATTTGTAGGCATCCTTAAACCCAAAAAATTAAGAGTGGAGGGGGCTTCGACTGCCTTCTTGTATTGGGTGAAGAGAAGGGGGTGCTAGGCCTCGAACCTAGAATATTACCATTATGAGTGGTACGTTTCATCAAATTAAACTATAAGACCCTACGGATCTCTACATGCAATTTGCTCACTTCGGGAAGATGTCAGAATGCACTCTTTGATACCCTGTTGTAGAAGTTTTCATCTAGTTCATGTAACTAGTCGTAGATGCATATTATAGCTGCTATCAGATCAGAGGCTGTAGCAAGTAGCAACTATTTTTTATTTACAATTATAAAGGATGATTACAAACTAACTAACGAAACAAAAAAGAGACTAGCACCATAAGCATCCCCCTAATAACTAATAACAATTGAGATGAGAATGGATACATTTCCAACAGTAGGACCCATAAGCATCCCTCCCTATTGTTTTGGTGTGGCCTCATGCAAGCACCCACCCAGCTAATGAATGGAACCATTATCAGATCATTCTGACATCAAGAAGTTTATTGTTTCTGCTGTATATTGTTTATGAGATGTATCAGGGACTGGTCAAATATTGATATTTTTAGGAGATTGTATCCAATATTCATCTCTAGAGACGTTTTTTGATCAGGAATAGTTGATATATATGGTTTTTCTAACGAGAACAATGTTTAGAAGAGGATTTACTCTCCGAAAGTAGGGCGCAACTTCTGTATTGAATCGAATGAAAATATATTTGAGTTTTTTTAGTTACTTCTATTATAATTTGGGTTGGGTCTAACTGATCAACCCTACAAAACTGGTTTGTAAAGTGGGGATGCCGCCCAGTTATAAACTCATTGTCAGGTCATTTTTCAACCAACGTGAGAGGTTTAACACACACTCCTCACACCAAGGACTGGATATCTTGAGTGTGACCTGATGGTGGGTAGGCCCACAGGTCTTGGATAGATTCGTATACCCTTTTAAATGCTCTTTGTTCAAAATATAGTAATCCCCATAAATGGGATGGTTAAGAAGATTGCAAAGCCAGGAAATCCCTATGGACTAAGGCATTCTCCAAGAACATGACTTACTAAAGGAGGATGAATGTACAACAGTATAGTGACATAAAATTGAATTTGATATTTAAAAGTCCCGATATTACCTATACTGTGAGTGCAATAGACTTGTTTTGCACTTCAAGGGAACTCTAGGAAAGATAATTCTGTTTATGAAAAGCAAAACAATACATTGATTCCAGAGGCTGATTGATTGGGTCAACTGAAAATAAGAACACAGCCAGGTATTGCACTGGAGAAATTTTGTTAAGTAGGAAAAGCAAAAATAGTCAGTTCTGGTTCTGGCGAGGAGCAATCTTGCAGCCAAGTTCAGGGTAGTAGCATAACGAGTGTTTGAATTATGGATTGAGAATCCTGTAAGACCTAAATTTCTATAGCAAAAGGTCCATGATATAAAGATATACAGTGACAGAAAATAAGCAATAATCCCAGTTCACAAACCTGTCCTGTGACCTAATGGAGCATGTCAAAATAGGTAGGAGTTTTATCAAACATGAAGTTGATTCAGGGGCATAAAATAAATCTACATTCCAAAAGGAAATTAGACAGTGAATATACTCTTGAAAACCTTATAATGACCTGGGTTTGAATTCTTAGTGGGCAAGCCAGGAATGATTAATATCGACCACCAGTTTGAGGGAAAGTGTGGTGGAGAATTCAGTTATAAGAATTAGCATTAAATGTGATGTGATTAGCTCAGTAAATATTGTAATTTTGACATGATTGTATTCTTCAAATTGTATATCCTGATGGCCAATTAAGTTAGGAATAATTTCCTCATTCTGTCATTTTTTTCCACCTACAATTAGGGTAGTTTTCAGCCAGCCTATAATATATTATGTAAATTCTGTATTCTCAGAAAACCAATAAGAGTTTCTTAAATGAAAAGCATTAGCCACTGCTACTAACTGGATACTTTTACTTAAATGACACAAACATGATGTGATGAAAGAAATTAGAAGAGTAAAACCTTTGGATTAGTAACAATAACTCCAAATGCACTGAAAGTATCATACAAGAGCTTCTCATCTACATCCTGCGATAGAATCATTAAAATTTGTTATATCTCAAATCCCGCCACATTTGAACTTTCTTAAAATAAAAACATGCAAATTTGGTGACTTACAGGATCCAGATTGCCAATGAAAAGGTTTGCCCCGACATCCAAGCTCTTTTTGTCTTGGGATGCCTAAAACCAAAAAAAATAGCAAATCAATACTCTTTAATCAAGTAGCATAGACACTGAAACATCAATTTCACCAAGTGACGGGCAACAATGTAAGATAAGTATACGGCAGAACTTGAACAGAGTACATTAGTACAACAAAGCTCACACATGGATATAGTAAGCATGAAAAAACTAATTACTATGTGAAGAATGTGATATTCAATTGTAAGAACGCCATCTTGGAATGACATACAACATAAAATTGGAAAATAAAAGATGAATATCAGTACATCACTTGGTAGTCAGGTAGGACTCGGTACTAATAGAAAGCGTAAACTACTGTGAAAGTGGGGGAGAAAGTAAGGAAAAGCGAGGGAAGAGTGCCGTGTAACTGATTTGAACAATTCTTTCTTGAATGATTTCATATACTAGGATTGGTATTTATACTAACAGTAATACAAATGAACCTACCGCTCTAACTGACAGTGCAGTTCGGCACAAGTAACTGTGATTAGTTAAACTAACTCTAGTTGATAAGGATAATTGAATAACATATTGTGGAGTCTGTTATTCAGTTTTGGACTTTGGTAGGCTACAGTATGGTGAGCTTCAGTTAATCTATTAGGTACACGTAAAAATGGTGGGCAGTAACAAGACCCTAACGTATCTGGAATGAGGATATCAATTTTTAGTATGGAAAAAACGGCACAGAAAATCCCATCTAAGAATCTCTAAGATCAACTTTCCAGATACAACTCCCATTCCCCACAAAGAGCAATAGTAATGGTAGACTCTTGGCCATCACAAATCAGTTTAAACCTAGCTTTGTATATCTTTATTATTGTTGGCAGAAAAAAAAATAGGGTTCTAATTCTGAATGTATCCTTGTATATCTTTATAGTTTACGCACAATCCCAACAGAAAACTAACGGACAACAAATACAGTGCACATAAACTTAAGACTTAATAGAATGCCTACTCTATATCTCTATCAATATGTAAATATAGAATGGACTTGAGTAAAATAAAATAACTTAAAATAATAATTCCATTCAAAGGGAAACAACAATGTTGGTATAACAAGCATTTCTACATTAGCTGGTTTCATACTTAAATACCTAAACACACATACACACGCGCACACAGAGAGAAAGATCATATCTTGGTATAATAAAGCTAATACATAGAATGGAAATAGAAAACCGAAAACGTACCTTATTTACACGAATTGGTTTCCCGTAAAGTTTAATCATGTTAAGCACCTTAATGGCCTGCAACATAAGAAACAGTAAGCAGCTAGCAATTAGGTTTAAGTTCATTTTACTGTTGCAAATTAAATAACAGATAATAAAAGGAGCAGAACGAGGAATAATACAAAATACATACATAATCAGCATCTTCTTCACTTCGAAATTCGACAAAACCATAACCTTGATGTTGATTAGTAACTCTATCCTTAGGAACATACACATTAACTGAATCAAACAAAACCAAAAGGAGGATTATTATAAGTTTAATTTATATAATGTATTGAATTAAATTACCCTAAAATGTAAAACATAGTGATTAATAATACATACCTACGGGACCAGCTTGAACAAAAAGCTCCCACAATAATTCCTCAGATATCTGCAAAGAAGAAAAAGAGAGATGTAAAATGAAATGGTTATAGTAGAAATGGAATTAGGGTTTGGTTAGAAAGAAGAGTGGAGATGAACCTGAGGGTCGAGATTGCCGACGTAAGCAGTAGCGTCTTGGTTTCTCTCGGCGGAGTGTTGGCCGAGGAGATTTGCACCGACGCCCGGCGCAATTCGAGTTGTCATAGTTCGCCGGAGGATGCGACGGGGGAAGTTAGGGTTGTTATTAAAAGTGAAAGGTTGAATTTAGGCTATATCGGTTGAAGACTAGGTGGCTGCGAGCGTGACTGTAATTCGTCCAAGTGAGAAATTATCAGTAAATTTCTTTTGCCAAGAGGGGAAGTTAGAATTAGAAGAAATTAAAAACAACTTTTTTAGTTTATTTATATTTTTGTACATGTGGCTTTCAGTCAAATATAAAAATTTAATACCGCTAAAAATAAAAAATATAAATTTGCGAACAAATTTATGATATTCAAATTAATAGGATAAAATAGTATATGCATGTCTATAAATAATAATGAGATAAAATTAAAGTAATTGAAATATTTATGTCTTTGGATCTATATTATTGACGAATTTAGTCACTAAATGAAGTAGTTGACCAAAGTTGATATACCAATTCGATCAAACAAACACCACAACAAGACTGGAAAACAAACAAACACCGCATGAAGATGAGAAATCAAACGAACTTAGTCTGCAGGTCAACTTTTTAACTCATGGATTAACGCAGGCCGAACTCGGACCAACATATCATAACTGATTTTTTTCATTTACGAATAGACTAGCCTGATTCGTTTAATGCGCAAATTTATGTGGGGTGGGCTAAACAGGTGGGTCAACTGTATATTTAAAAAGGCCTCTGATTTTATTAATAGGTCAAGTTAGTCGGATTTAAACCGTCTCCTGCACTTTCACTACTGCCTTTGGTTTTGCACTAATCTCATCCATAGGATGTCACACATTTTCTATGCTTCTAATCTCGTTCTTTATTAATCTTCTTTTATGTGAATCTCAACTGTTAGATTAAAATCAGAGAGATGACAGAATATAAAAAACAGGAGAGTCTCCATGTTTAGTCACTTACTATCGGTTAAGTCCTTATATTTCAATAATTTACTCTCAATTTGGTCTCTAACTTTTTTTTACTTTCCTTTTAATTCCTAGCATATTTTCAGAATGACTAACATGAATAACATTTGATGTGCCTATCATCATATTGATCGATTCATTCATCATTTTACAAATATAACTCTGTAACCCGTAATTGCAATTTGATCATTAGATAATTGTGATTTAGATAAAACAATGTTGGCACCAAGGTAATCTATAATATTTTATAAATGGTGAGTGTCTTCAACTCAACATTTCATAACACACTTCAAAGCACTCACATTCACACTTAGGAAAAATTCACGTTTTCATTTCTTCCTATAACATTCAAGCTCTATGGCTTTTTGCCCTAAACACTTTGAATTTGAAAGAGCTCTTCTTATTATTCACCCTTCTATTACAATTAACATTCTTTACAAAGTTACAATTGCCATTGACATGTGTTGTACTTCGTATGTGTCAAGTAGAGAATCGTTGTTTGTTGCCTTGGTCATTCTCAACGCTTCTAGCTTGTAACGACAAGGCCTAGATGAACATTGAGTTTTTGTAACATCAAACTCATTCATAGCCTTTTTGGCTTCAGATTTTGAACCATGTTGGTACCATGCCCATGCAGCTGCTTTTACAAGAGCTAATTCATCTTTGTTTTCTTGAGGTTGAGGCTTCCTTTTTCTCTCCATGAGAGAGTTCAAAGAGAAGAGTTTTGGTGACATGATTAGATAACTCTTTTATAACTAATTCATGTTTACCAAGAGTGTAATATAAATGTAGATACCAAGAGGAAAACAGCTTTATCCAATCTTTTTAAAATCGAATAGGACACCGAACCAGCAACATTGTCAGGTCATGGTTCAACCGCCTTAAACCGTTCAAACCAAGATGAAATTATTGATATGAAAAAATATTTAAACTAGTTTGTCAAACAAATACACTATTCAATCATTGTTCTTGCAAAGAAGTCATTTTCGTGCCAACAGTAACCAACCACTCCAATCTTGAGTTATTACAACAATCATAATATCATGCATTGATCAATGATCACATGAAATTAAAATTATTGAATAAAATGTTCACCACCGTACATTTTTAAATTCAACAAGTTGGTAATATAGAACAATTCAATATCAAGGTAATGTAATTAATAATCACACAAATCGTAGTGAGATGTTTTATATGATTATTAATAAGAAAGAATGTTTATGACAGAATCCCACATTTGCTATTAGCTTGGTCAGATGAACATCTCTTTCTGATTCTGTCGCCAAGAGCGCGAGATATTTGTGCTCCTTATTATGTGTGGTTTATTAATTTCATTTTTTGACTAAAAATTTAATCTTCACAGAAAATAAGTCCTATTTGGATACCCTCGCATCAAGTTTACTGCCAAGCAAGGTTTGAGCATGCTTAAAACATGAAAGATATTCGTTCTTTATTTCCGGGGAATCAGCAATGGACTTCTTATGTACAACAAACTGCAAAGGAAGAGTGGAATTGCGATAAATATTCAAAATCCTATGTGAACATATTAACACATTTATGCTCTTTATTTTGTCATTTTCAATAGTCATTTCTATATAACTAAAATTCGTATTTTTTTCCCATAAGTTCCCTCCACTGGAGGTAAGGCATGTCGGACAGTAAATGTGAGTATAATGACATTTAGTAGTATATGGATTATATTTTCTTTTCATTTGATTGAAAAAGCAACATGCATACTCCGAAGAAAATCTAGCATGTAAATAGTTGATTCTTACCTCGTTGTAAGCAGCAATGCATTGAAGAAGTGCCTCTTGAGCCTCATGGTTAATATCGCCTTGCTGTTTTGCAAAACAGAAATATGAATTTAGAAGATTTGCATCCATTGGGACCTTGGATCTTGTTGCATGACTACAATCAAGACTCATTAAAATCTCTTAGAATTTGGGTTGGATCTAACTCACAACAATGCATGATGTATCTCACTTATGAACAATTTTTTCAAGCCATACTAGATTCAAAGTGGGACTCACAATGCACACTCATTCACAAAGAACGAATATCTCCCACTAAGTGATTGTGACCCGATAACAAGTGGTCCAACACATTTAGAATAGGTTCTGATACCATCATAGAATTTGGGTTGTGCCCAATTTATTTTTACAAAATCGGCTTATAAGTTTAGGAATGTCTCCCACTTATGATTTTTTTTAAAATCAGAAGCCTTTAATCATCAAGGAAAAACCTGTTATTTTCTTTGACTCAAGAACAAAAATGGGTGGAAACATGAATTTGGAATTCCACTCCACCTTCGGCACTTCTATCTTTGCCCTCCCTTCATCATGGTGCTCTAATAAATTTGGTATTACGTGCTATCACCAATCCGCCCTTGAATTTCACTTTGTATTCTACTCATTTCGTGTCCTCAATTGCGCAACTATATACAATATTCATCACTTCTTTGATTTTTATGAATAATGTAGACACTTATAGTGCATCTATGGAGTCGTTTGTGTGTGTTGTCACGTGATAATATATTACTATATATATTAAAGAGCAAAATCATGAAGGGAGAGCGAAACTAATTAGCGCTGACAAAACACGTGAAGTGGTTTTGGAGAGGAAACTGGAAGTGCTGAAGGTAGAGCGGGAAAACCTCAATGCATAACAGATATCAAATAATCACCCGAAGTTGTATGGCTTGAAGATACCTGCAAGTGTTGTGGGTCTATAATACGTCCCTAAATCTAACCAAGCTCTAATACTAGGTTAAAATTTAAATTAGGCCTAACTCGTCCTTAAAGCTTGTATAGTGAGAGACATTTCCTACTTATAAGTATTTTTAGACCATATCACATTTAATGCAGGACCTTCCTTCTACATAATCTAACCTGAATCTCCTGCAATTCTTGCTTAGCCAACTCCACCGATGATAGAGTACTGAGTGATTGTAACTGCAAAAATACATTCCTACTTTAATAAACAACTCAACTTTTATTTACAAACGAATACACAAAACAATTCTATTTTAATAAACGCGCATAAGAGAAAGCTAATATAATGGGGAAATAAAACCAACCAATATGACAAATGCTGCTTGGGCTTCCTTACTAGAATGTCCACGCGCACTGTTTTTCTTTGACTTGTCTTTTTGTTTTAATACTTTATCTAAACATTGATACGCAATCCTGAGATAGAAAAAGAGGCATGCATTAAAAAATATGATAAAGCACACTCAATTTTCATTTTTCAGTGACTAGTAACATTGTTATTGGAGAAGGGAAATCAAACATGATTTTCTTATATTTGAGGAAGAGAATTTTCAAGAAAAGTGAGCTTGGACAGAGTTCTATATATTACATGAAAGATCTATTTCCTTTTTTACATTTTTTTTTGTTTCTACGAACATCACGCATTAGAAGTCAAGAGATAGAAAGTCTAGCAAAAGTTGGACATAGTAAAGCGATAACAGAATCACAATGAAATAATGAATATCGAAGAGGCCACCAATTGGTTTTTCTTTCTTGATTTTGCAGAAAAATTCTTCAAGTTGCAAATAATAATACGAAGAAAGAATAATCAGCACTGAAAAATAATAATAAACACAATGATGATTTGATTTCACTTTTATATGTAAAAATAGCTATGAAAGAATTAGGCAAATCAAATTAATAGAAACCTTATGGAATTATGCAAATGCTCCTTTGCCATATCAAGCTCAGCGTTAGCTCTAGAAACATCTGATTCTTTGTGTCGGCTACAATCAAGCTTTGCCACTCTTGCTAGATGAAGTAGATTTGCACCAATCTGAGCATGGATAAAAAAGAGATAATGTATTTATTTGTCTTTACTTTCTTTAAATCAATCAACAACAACATATTCATCTCAAACATTAGCATACATGAAATAAGAACAATATCATCAGTTTTGAAATCAATTTTAGACGGATTTGAAATCTAAATAGAATGGTAATTCTCAAAATCACTCTCAAGGAACAACAAACCTGAATATGATCGCCAGGAAGTAAAGCTTTCCGAACATCAAGACATCTGCAAGAGTGAGAAAGAGAGAGGATTTCATTTTCATAAGGCCAAAGTTAATTTTCCAAGTTTTGATAAAATGATTATATGAAAATAACCTTTCAAGAAGCTCTTTCGATTGTTTTGTTTCGGAAGATTTTTGTAGGGTTAGAGCCAAGGATTCAGCTGCTATAACTGTGTCCAAGGAATACCATCCCTGGATTATTACACAAATCGCATCATGTTTTTAACAATGACAACAGATTACAAAGTAACACTATTCTCGCAACATTTTCTTATTTTATTCGTCAAGATTATATTTATCGTAATTGATTATGAAATAAAAGGCAGAAGTTAGAACTCATCTGTCACTATTTTCAAGCCATAATACTCCCTCCGTCCCAAAAGAAAAGGGAAAATTGGTCAGACAAAGTTGATGTATATAGTCCAAATTTTTAACCAAATACATCAACTTTCTTTGACCAATTTTCCCTTATATTTTGGGACGGAGGGAGTAGTTTGCATGGTTATACAAACTATCAAATCATAATTTATTTTTTTAAGAAACTAACTCCTTGATTACTTTAAAATTAGAGTCCATATTTCTATAACTACAAAACTTCAATTTGATAAACAAAATGTAGAAAATAAGAAGTAACCACATTTAGTTGACGATTAAGGTTACTTAAATTGTTCAGAAGTATCACCTACACACTCGCTATTATATACCAATTTTTAAATTATGCATGCATCACCGTTCATGAAGTAAGTTGATTTGAAAGCAGAAGAAGGTAAACAAGTTCGCAAAACAAACCTTTGATAATTCCATTATATTCAGGATCTTTCTTTGAATCATTTCAGCTTCATCAAGACGATTTGATTTCAAATATAACTGAAAAAATTGTAGATATAGATTAATATCATTAATAAAAGTTGGAACATAACCACTTTGAGAGGTGAACATTGCCTAAACTCATTGATGACTCGTCATTACATACATGATTTTAACCTTTTTTCTAAGTGAATTGTAGGTTTTTGTAATGGGTTTTACCATAGTTTTGAGGAATTAGCACATAGATATGGAGATTTCTTGTAAAACAAGCAAAGAAGTATTTTTAAGGATTTTACAAGGTTTTGCACGCGTGCCACGCAGGTAGGGCGCGTGCCACGCAACTCAGGTCATTTCAACACTGCCTAAACGCGTGCAGCACGCAGAGAAGACGCGTGACACGCGTGTGAGTAAGGCTGTAGACGCGTGCCACGCAAGAAGGACGCGTGTCACGCAATTTTTGGTATTTCAACACTGACTTGACGCGTGCCACGCAGCAGGTGGGCGCGTGCCACGCAGGGAAGACACGTGGCTGATGATTATAGGTGTATTTTGGACGCGTGGCACGCCTAGTTGGACGCATGTCACGCGTGTCAGCTGGTCTATAAAAGGAAAATGATATTTCTGTGACTAGGTTCACTTCTTTTGGTAAGAAATTACATAGAAAGGTATATTTGAGTGTTTAGACTTGGTTTTGAGAGCTGGAAATGGATCTTCTGCATCTAGCTTGTTCAATCTCCATCATGTGTAGCTAATTCCTCACTAGATTGGGTCTTGAAGATGAAGTAGTTTGGATCACAATCATGTAATTGAATCCTTGTTATTAATGAATGTTTTCTTTAAGTTCAATCAATTTATCCTTGAGTTTAATGCTTCTTTGATCTTGATCACATTAAAGTTGATTTCAATTAATCTGTTTTACTATGAGAATAGGAATGGATTGATAGATCTAGGTGAATTGAATGCTCAATAATTCTTCAGAGATTTAGGATAATTGTGTATGAATTGAAAGATTAACGTGCTTAATCCTCATGTTATAATTAATTTGTCTAAGAGATTAGAAAATGATTGTTATGTGAGAGGATTATTTTACCATGAGAGTGGGAATAGTCACTATGTTAATCTCTTGAACCTTAGATTTTATTCATTGATAACTTGTTCAATTATTGGTTGTGAGACAAACTATGAATTCGGAAAGGTCCAATAGCTTTAATTCAATTGAATTTCTATTTGAATCTTACTCCATACTTTGTTATTGTTTTAAAACAAACTTCCCCCAAATCATGTTACTTTTAATCGAATTAGGATTTAGTCTTGTTAAATTGATCGTTTTACTCGCAATCCCTTAGGAACGATATTTTTACTACTTTGATATTTTCGTGCACTTGCGATAATTTTTCATCACTCATTACGTCATAAACTGAAAATTTTAATCAAACTATAAAGAACTTGGGGGAGCCCAAACTGAATCAAACTCCTTACAAATTCAAGATAAATAAAATGGAGGATTCATTTTCTCCTCTAGTAAAAATCACTAATTATCAAAAGATAGTTTCACTATTTCAGGAGCCAAAAGAAGGATTAAAAAATTACCTGCGAGAGGAAACGAAGTCTTCTAATGCATACAAATGACTCCCCTTCGCCACCTGTCTGCACATGTAAATAAAATAGCTTAAGAACAAAAAGCTTCAAGTTTGCCGAATCCCACAGCTGAGGGAATTGACGTTTAAAATGTACGGCGCACCTCCAGCATGCTTATTGATTCCTTAATAATGGGCTCCGCATCCCTTTCTTTTCCTTGAAGATACAACACCTGAACATAAATATCACAACTTAAAATCCAGTTAAGCAAAAAATCCAAGAAGCATAGAAGAGAGAATATTAAATAAAGCTATCATGGAATGTTACTTCATGGCACAGACCAATCAAATATAAGTAGAGGAAACTTCTTTATATTAGTGTTTCTTAATTCACACTTCTTAGTTTCATAAAAGAAGTTTGTTAAGAAAACAGCGTCGACACCCCCCCCCCCCCCCCCCCAAACACAGGTTTCACCCACAGTAAGTTGTTCTCATTTTCTCATTTGAAAGCATTGAGATGTGTGCCGACACCAAAGCAACGCTAAAATGGGTCATAATTTTTGCATGCAAAGGCCATGTAAATAATTTTAGTGAGTTTTCTAGTATTTTGTTTGTTCGCACTGTTTCCTTTGCAAATCATTAGGAGAAAACGTGAAAAAATGGGGCATTATCATAATTATTATAGAAAACATATCATTCAAAAATGAAAATATAAAAAAACCACGTTTTCACTATTTCCTTTGCAAATTCTTAAGAATAGAAAAAGTGAAAACAAGGTGGTCTTTTCATAATTATTACTGAAAACATGTCATTCGAAAATGAAAATACAAAATAAGCCAGACACCCTATTTGTTTCATACCCTAACATCGCCATCTTCAAATCAAGATTTCCCGTTTCTAAAGAGAGTATTAGACTGTTTTACCAAAAAATGTTGAAGAGTATATTGAAAGGACAAATAATTACCATGCCAATCTGATACATTGTATCTGAACATTCTGAATGGCCATATCCCAGCACACGTCTTTTTATCTGAATGAACAGATATTAAAAATTAAGACTTCATATGGCCTCCATCAAATCATGAAATGGTGTTAAGATATACTAAAGAATTATAAAGTGGTTACAGTATACAGATGAAAATATCTGTCTCTGCCTGAGCATAATAAGTCCATACCTTCAAAGCGCGCTGTTAAAAATAAAAATAAAAAGTGAGATAAGGTGGTTAATAATATAATTGAAGGAGCAGACAATAGCTCTTTAAAAACATGTCAACTTTCAAGATACAAAAATGATGAAATATGGTTCTGCTAACATAATAATGGAAAATATAATCAAAAGATATGCACATCAAAGTACTTTCCAAGTAGATGGGTTGTTATACGAATCAAACAACGCCATAATGTGAGATCATAAATCGTATCCATTTAAATTAAATCGAAATCTTTCTTGGTTGTTTGACTTATATTTTTTCTTTGTCGTACTCTACTAATTATTGAACTGCTATCAATGATAACAGTCCTATAATTATCAAACTAGTCTACCCTCCTTACTGGCACAAATCAACGCACATATCATCAGGATCAAGATTGTTAAATTCACAAATTACCTCATAGCTAACTTGAGCTTTTTCCAACATCCTCTGACCAACGTAGAACTGCCCTAGGTTGTGAACAGCAACCGCAACCCTGCATGATCACAGTTAGCCATAGGCTTTAGATTTTAATTTGATATATTTTCACTGAATAATTTTTTGTAGAAGAAGAATTTTATAACAGAGAAGAGAGGATAAGTTGATCTCATTCATTAGAAATTTTATTTGATCCACTGCCAGTGTAAGATTTTTTTTCCCTATCAATCAACAAGTTGGTAATGCCACATACCAAGCAATAAAGTAGATAAAGCGTCATTTATGATGGTTAAACAGCAACTACAACTTACCTTACATCATCAGGACCAAAAGATTCCTCTAAGATCTTGATAGCTTCCAAATACAACGGTTCTGCTTTGTCGAATGCCTTCTTGACTCTGTACAACTCTGCCTGGTAAAGATAACAACAGAAATTTGAGTTGTGTAATAACAGATTCATTTACTTTCTCAATTAACCTTAAGAATAAGTGCAAATTTCATATTGCCTCTCTAAAGGCGGTTTCCGCATTTTGTTGCAAATTTGAGTTGTGAAGGATCATGCTCACGCATAATCAACCATTTAGAAATTATAATACTTGAACAACAATTAAAAAAAATAAAAATAAAAAAGAGAACTGGTGTTTGAACACACAAGATTACTAACACTGCAAGAACTTTTTGTATGTTATAACTGAGATTGCAAATTTGGGCTGTCAAGGTTTATGCTCATGCATAAGTTGAAAGTTTGTTATACTTCCTTCCACCACTGTCTTCAAATTATCCGATGTTTCATGTTTGAATATTGTAAGTTGGGTATCAAATGTCGATCTCATAAATTGTCTCGGTATGTAGACTACCGGTATTCCTTTTCAAGAATTATGATCAATGTACAAACGTTTTTTAACAGAAATTCAAATGCTTCAGAAATAATTGAGCAAATCTTAGCAAAAACAACAAAAAGTATGGAAGCACAAGAATAAAAATAATTAAGAAAATGTAGTCCAAAGTCATCAAAGAACTAGAAGAATAAAAGTGAATTTCTAAAAAGAAATCGAAAGGCATAAAACTCAATAAGTGTCACCAAGAACTAGGATTTGTGTTTATTGTCTTCAAAAGGAAAACTCTCAAGATTTAATGTATAATTCCCAAAACAATCAAGAAAGAATCAATTATGAAGACTAGGTAAACCAACCAGATTGTTGCATGCAGACGCAACATGCGGATCTTGCTCGCCAAAACCTTCTTTAGCTTCTTGTATGGCAGCCACGAATAGTCTTTCAGCATCATCTAATTTTCCCTAGAAGATTGTGAACAAATAATATATAATCAACAAAATTATTTCATGCATATGAATAGAATATTAAAGGAAAGCAATGGGGAAAAAACTGCATGCCTGTAGGAAAAACTCTCTTCCTTTATCAGTAAAGACTCTCCATTTTGCTGTATGTATATTTGATGCTACAGAACCATCCTCAATTTTTCTTAATCCAGTTAAGTCACCCCCGGTGCTATTTGCAGAAGATGTTTCCAATGTTTCATCCTCTGCAAATGCAGTGTTGGCACTAATCCCCAGAGTCACAACTGCACAAAATCAGAGTAGTCAATGTAAACTATCTGAGAGTGTTGTTTAATCAACTTCTACTATTAATATTGACTACTGCACCATTATATAGTTTTTCATGGGAAAATTTTCAGCAAACAACCATTATGTAAAATTTCATACCAGAAGAGGCATGTTTGGTTTCAGAAAATATTTTCAGTTTCAAGTACAAAAGTGTCACCTCGTTTTTATTTTGTTTCCTATTTTCAAAGATTCATATAAAAAAATAAAAATCTCCCTAATAGAATTTTTTTTTTTATTTATTTTTTCAAAGAATACACCACTTACATAACCCCTCATCTCAAGAAAAGAGAATCAAGCTATACGAAACAACCAAAAAGAAAGTAATAGGCCAAAAATGAATATATAGGAAATCAGTATAACTGTTATGTCTGAACTCTGAACTAATCCATTTCATATAGATTCAACAAGGCTTCACATTGGTTGTCGACTACCTAAACAACGCTATTCTTTTCTCCAGATTTAGGACTAACTATGTAATACACTTGGACAAAGATTCAAGGCAAGAAACAGCCGAAAAAATTTCAAAAGGCCTATTCAATAGTTCATGTCAGATTAGGAAGCTGAAGGACAACAATTCAACCTTTTGGAACTATATTAAGTCTTGCATTGAGATAGAGAAGACCAAAACAAGTGGTGATTGGCACGGAGAAACTAATTTAACAATCACTTATTTTGGTCAATCTGATTGTTGGTAACTGTTGAGAGTCTCATATTGGATGAGATGTGATCTGAAAATGTGTTTATAAGTGGAAGCAATCAGGCCAAACCAAATTTTAAGATAGTATCATAGTCTATCTTAGATCAGTTAGGCCACCCGCTATCAATCCACTCGGGTCACGGCGTCACGCTCCAAAATGTCCAGGTTTCGACGTGTAGGGACGTGTTGAGAATCTAACATTAGATAAGATATGGCCTGAAAATTTGTTTATAAGTGAAAGACATCTTTCACATTACAAGGTGATTCATACTTCTGGCTCCGGGTATTATTCTATACGAAAATGATCAAGCCAGTAATTTCTTCAATAATGGGCGAAAAGAAAAAACAAGAGGGTATTAACAAACAAGTACAACCTTGGCAATAATTCTCCTTATGATCATCATACAAAATATGAAAAGATTCAATTTTGCTACCTAACTCACACTTAGAAGAGCTGTCTCCATATTACTTTAAGCAAACGATAGAAACAAAATGTCGAATAAATATCATCATACAATTTATGTAACACTGCTAAAACATGTAATTACATTCAATTTTCTCAAAATTAATATCGGTGTCGATGTATCAGTGTCAGAGTCGTATGCATATGGTAATATGGTATCATTACATCTTGAAAAAACAATACTACAAATTATCTGTTAGTTATAAAAACATACCTACATGTCCAGATATAACAATCCATAAACAAGGATCCCTAAGATTTGCTCTCCAACCATATTCTCCAGTTTGATACCAGTGAGAGAGTCTTTTACCTAGAAAATAATATTACATTAAATTAAAAAAAAAAAAAAAAAATAGTAAAAAATCATCTTCCTTTTTGCGGAATAAAGAGCATAATCAAATGAAAAGCAAAAATCATACCGGAAAATGAAATGGGCAATGAATTAGTGGTAACTGTAGAGGATGAAATGGCGTGGGAAGCAGGAAAGCGAAGTTTTTTAAGCAATTTAGCCATTGCCATTCGCAGAGACATCTCTTCCGGTGGAGCAGCTACTCTGCTACAGAGTCTACAGAGTTTTGGTATGTATGGGTTTATGCTAATTTTTTTCTTTATGAATTTTGGGAATTTTTACTTTATTTTAAATTTTTTGATGAAGGACCCAAGAGCACTTAGATGAGATGGCGCGGGTCTCTTCTAGCTTAACCAAGGTCCTGGGTTCGATCCCTAGCTTGGGCATGTAGCAGTGTTAAAACTCTTAGGGAGAGTTTGCCACCCATTTGGATCCCACAAGGCTCGAGGGATTAGTCTCTGCAGTTGCGCGCAGAGGATATCCGGTTTACACCAAAAAAAAAAAATTGATCAAGGGTTTTTTTAAAAAAAATAAATTATGATAACATTTTTTTCCATTTATTTCTTAAATGAAGTCTTAGTATAAAATTTTATTTATTTATGTATAAAAAAGAAAAGGCATAATTGCACTTTTGATCCCCTATTTTGCCAAATTTGCGATTTTGATCCCCCTATTTTAAAATCAAACATTTCAGTCCCTCTATTTTGATTTTTGTTGCACTTTTGGTCCCCCATCCTATTTTTTAACCAAGTGGCAATAAAAACGCGTACGTGGCAATACATGTGGCAAAAAAAATGCCACGTCAGCAAATAGTTTAATTTTAAGTTTTTAATTTCCAATATGAAAAATATTAATTTTTTAAAAAATTTGAAATATTTTTAAAAAAAAAATCTGAATAACCAAAAAATATAATTTTTTTAAAAAATCTGAAATATTAATTTATTTAACAAAAAACTGAAAAATTTTAAAAAACAAAAAATTATAGTTTTTTTTTAAAAAAATCTGAAAAATTATTTAATATTTCAGTTTTTTTCAAATAATATTTTAGTTTCAGATTTTAAAAAGAAAATAATAATTTTAGTTTTTTAAAAAATAATATTAGAAATATTATATTAAAAAAATCTGAAAATCGAAAAAACTTTAAATTTATTTTTAAAAAAAGTACCTTTTTTAAAAAAAATCTGAAATATTAATTTTTTTAAATAAATCTATAATTTTTTTAAAATAAATAAATAAAATATTAAATAAATTTTCCTATATTTTTTGTTTTTTCAAAATTAATAATTTTGGTTTATTCAGATTTTTGAAAAAATTATATTTTTTGGTTTTCCAAATTTTTTTAAAAAAAATTAGTATCTTTCATATTGAACATTAAAAAATTAATAATATAATTAAAATATTTGTTGATGTGGCACTTTTATTTGCCACATGTATTGCCATGTAAGTGTTTTGATTGCCACTTGGTCAAAAAATGGAATAGGGGACCAAAAGGGCAACAAAAATCAAAATAGGGGGGCTAAAATGTTTGATTTTAAAATAGGGGGACCAAAATCGCAGATTTGGCAAAATAGGGGGACCAAAAGTGCAATTAAACCAAAAGAAAAATAGAGTTTTAGTTGATTCTTAACCAAATACTGAATCTTTAAAAAACTGTATAGTGAAAATTAAAGAACAAATCACATCCATCCATGTTAAAATATTTATCGATGCGAATGGATCCGTTGACTTTAAGAATAAGTTTATTGAGTTACTTCAAATCACATCCATCCATCTTTAAAATATTTCTCGATGTGGAGCGATCTGTTGACTTAATGAGTAAGTTTATTGAGTTACTCCAAATCACATCCATCCATTTTATTTTAACCTAATGATCCAAGTTAATTATTAAGCATCTCACGTGAACTGTAAATTATGCTCTTCCATTTTATTTATCTTCTATGTTTCTCGTTGCTTTCTCCTCATCCGAGTCTCCTTTCTTTTGTCATAAGTGGATGCAACTAAATCTGATCCCTTTACACTTGTCCTCTTCCATGTCCACGACCTCGCTCATGATAAACTTGGCCAAACAGATGACGATAGATGTACGCATTTTCTCCTTCACGTTTTCTGTCCAAGTTCTCCGATGCAGGTTCATGGATATGGCGATGGCTATTCTAAATACAGTGGAATGGTAACCTCCAAGTGATCTAGAGTGAGCCGTAAAGAAAGCATCATCCATCCCGAGACTCTGATATATATAAGTCATTGAGCCGGTGAATGTCAAAGTATTAGTAGTGTCATCGATCATCCAAATTTCTTCATCCTTGTCGTCAATGTGATACTCGATCTCAAGGAGACTCCACAGCCTTTGACCCTGGGCTATCTTTGTGACATGGTGGATGCGTCAACTAGTAAGATGGTTTTGTTGGAATTGAGTCGGAATAGAGATAAAAATAAAGATGGCAGTTTCTTTAGACTTTGTCTAATCTTTTTTGCAATAGACTTTGTATAAAGTAAATATGTACATTTTTTGCACAATGTACAAACGTGTGAGATGTGATCATTTTAATTTTTAAATGTATAAAAAAAATTTGGAATTACGTGCGTTTGTTTCAGAGATTAAAATTATAATTCTTGGAATATTATTCCTAGGAACATTATTACCAGGAATATTATTCCACTCAATGTGTTTGGTAAAATAAATAAATTTCCTTGGAACATTTTTAAAATAAATTCAAATAAAATTTTAAAATATTAAATTTTTAACAAAATGAGTTAAAAATAATGGAGGAGTGGGGAGTTATGGGTGGTTACATCTAATTCCTATGGAAAAGTCATGTGTAAATTGTATTCCTTGAAATAAAAAATTCCTAGGCATAATTTATAAAAACTTGAAACAAACATAGGAACGAAAGATTCCCAAATCAAGTTCCTTGAAATAAATTTATAATCCATGAAACAAACACCCCCTCAAGTATCTCTTTTTTTATGTAATTCTAGGACTAAATTCACAAAGAAAAAATATATTTGAAGACTAAAATGAAAAATTGAAGTGTATTTGCATTTTTAATTATTGAATCACTTTAAAATAATGACAACATTTAAAATGGTTGTTCACTTGTTAGATTAATAAATTTCATCATGCCTCATTCGATCTGAAAGTATGATTTATTGATTAAATAGTAGAAATAAATGTGTGCATGATGCCAAATTCGCTATAGAATTGACCCTTGTAGACAAAGGGATGAATTGATTGTTTATTGAAAAATTAATTATTATCTTTTCTTATAGGACCATTTCCAAATTTTTCAAATGCATAAAATAGTTAAATGAAATGTAAATTGAAAATAAATGAATTTTCTCTTCTAAATTGCAAACTTGGAAAACAATATAACTTGTGAATAAATTTGAACAATGTTACCAATTTCTGTAATTTAGTTGATGGTTTTTATAAAAATAAATAAATAAATAACGGTTTTTATATTTTGAAGCGATGGTAAAAAAAAAGAAATAAAACATGTAAAACATAATAATTTGTATGTATTTTTTTATGTATCTCTTTATTTTGATATATGTGGGTGTGTTAGAAAGAAAGAAAAAGCTATTATAACATATCTAAATAAGATAAATATTAAAACTTATATGTGTTAACTGCAGTTTTAACAATGTAATATAAAATGTATTTTGCTATTTTTTCAAAGGATTTAATTTGTATGCACTGACAGTGTAAAATAATTTTACAGTGTCAACCAATGACAACCATGTATTGTGCCACGTCACCCCACTTTACCCCACTTTTTTTATATGACATGGAAGATTGGTGGTTTTTTATTGGATGATTGTGTAAAATTATTTTACACCGTCAGTGCGTATCAGTTAAACTCTTTTTCAAAAAGGACGTCTAAATATATATAATAATATGTGTTTTCAATTTTGTATATCGATTTGTGATTTATATCCATTTAAATATAATCAAAATGGAGATTTTCAAAACAAAATAAAAATGGTTTGATGGTTGAAATAGATAGTAAACGAATAAATAGATAAAAAAGATATATGATTCAATTCCTACTTTTAACAAAATGTACTAAAGTATACCTTAGGGCATGACTTCAAGTCAACTTTAATATGAACACACTTGAAGTTGAAGAGCATGAAGTCAACTTCATTGTGGCAAAGAGGCAAAGGTTATTGCTAAAAAATAGAATAATGAAAAGCTCGGTTAGGTTTGTAATTAAGCGCTTATGTAATGTTTGACTTTCAAAGATAACGTAAGTGCTTAATTCTTGAATTTGGATTCGTTGACAAAAATGAAAAGACTACAAGTAGAGAAAACAAGAAAAACAATAAAATTAGGACAAAAGAAAGAAAAAAAAATCGGATATTTTCTTCGTGTAACTTTATATGATTTAATCTCCAGACATGATACTCCGACCTTCCGACCTAATAATTTCGGCATTTTTCTTTTTCCATTGATCTTTATTTCTTTAATATGAACAGAAGTTCTTTTTCCAAAATAGCAAACACATTCTTTGCTTTTTTTCTTCATCATATGGACATTTCAATTATACATTTCTATTAATAATCATAATCAACAATAATTTTATTACTAATAACCATTACATTATTATTGTGACACTTAAGCAAGACAAGAGAAAGAAATAACAAGAAATAGCAAACCTTCAAACAAGGCATGAACAATAACAACAACACAAAGTCAACTCCTAGGAAAACCAATGACCAAATTCTAATGTGGTACAAACAATGACTTCCAAATAGTTCAATGCAAGTGTGTGTGTTTTTGTGGGTAGACGAGGTGGTGGTGGCTTATGGTTTCCAGAGGATGGTTGTGTCTGCAATCATGGAAGTAACAACATATGGATCCATGTTAGATGCTGGCCTCCTATCCTCAAAGTAACCCTTTCCTGCTTTCTCGGTGTCCCTTCCAACTCTAATCGAAGCACCACGGTTTGCAACACCCTTCAAATAACACAAATCATGTCAACAATTGGCGCAAAAATTGTTTCAGACCAAACTAACACGTATAAAGAACATTGTCAAATGAAACATTTTTTATGTCGGAAAAGAAAAACATTGTTATTGTTTTCTTTGCTTACCCATAAGAAGGTATTAATGTCAGCTGTCTCATGTCGCCCTGTCAATCGGCGCTCGTTGCCTTCTCCATAAGCAGCAATGTGCTCGGCATGCTTCTTTCCTAGCTTCTCGATTGCTTTCTTGATGACTTCATAGCCACCATCTTCTCTCATAGACTTGGTGCTGCAATATTTTTAGCATACACTTGTTAAGCATGACTCCAAAAAAAGTTTAACTTTAAGCTTTGAATTATTAATTAATCAATCAACAAAAGATTACCTGTAATTTGTGTGAGCACCAGCACCATTCCAATCACCCTAATATTTTTGTACCCAAATAACATAGTCAACATAAATTCAACTTAAATAAATATACTTAAATAGACAAATATATCAATTGGACTAAGGGGGTGAAAATAGTAGACCTTAATTGGTTTAGGGTCAAGGGAAAGCACCACACCAGCAATCTCAGTGATCCTCTATTGAAACAAAAACAAAGAAAGTTAGTTAGTTGCATATAAGGTAACTTCCATTCAATAGGTCAAAGAGAGGTGTTGGTGGTGAGTGGTGAAAAATCACTTATTCAATAATCATGTCCTGCCACCTACCTCCAAAATGTAACGTGCAGCCCATATCTCATCACCAGCAGAGATACCAACTGAAGGACCAACTTGGAATTCCCACTACATTAAAAAAAACAAAAGATTATTATTAAACTCATAAAATCAACAAGCATATGTTTAATTCAAATAATTATTCAAAAAAATATATATAAGATATTTATTTAAGGGTAAAATAAGAGCATAGTTTGTTTCAATTTCAACTTACTTGACCAGGCATTACTTCACCATTGATTCCACTGATGTTGATGCCAGCATAAAGACAGGCTTTGTAATGTGCGTCAACAATGTCACGGCCAAAAGCCTTGTCAGCACCAGCACCACAATAGTATGGTCCCTAAACACCAAATAAAAAAAATGATTATGTTATTTTACAAATAAAATTAGAATTGATGTAACCAATTACAATAGAAAATTCACCAAAAGACAAGTTTAAATTTGGAATCTTTAATTAAAAAAGAAGTTAGGGGTAAAGGACATTTTCTAATATTATTTTCTAATATTGTTGTCATTGTTTTCTAATATTGTCGTTATTTATGGTTTCACCATTTTCTCATATTTTTAATAGAGACTTTAAGGATTTGGTTGGAAAAGATAACTTAAAAGACTAATTTGATTCAATTAAATAACTTCATATGTTTAGTCCCAAAATGTGGCAAAACAACTGTGAAGCACAGACACTCTTCAAATTAAGCGCATACAATTACATTGAATTGTGTCATTCTCTCAAATTATTAACAGTGTTTGTGTCCGTAGTTCATAGCAAAACACACTTCAACACAATATGATATAAGACAAAAAAATCAGAATGTTTAAGTAAATGTGTTAAATGGACATTTTGTAAGTGACTAGATTGAAAAATAAACTAGTTTACTAGTAATGATGAATGAAAGTGAGTTTTCACCTGAGGTCCAGGAAAACCACCAACTGGCCAACCAAGAGGCCACTGGACATCTTTCTGCAACAAGGTGTATTCTTGTTCAATACCATACCTAATCACAAAGGATACATCAATTGTTGATCAGAACAAAATAAACAAGTGGCAAAAATATCATGACATCAAATGTGCTTTTATTTTTAATCCTATAAAAAACAAAATACAAACTAAAAACTCAATAAAATTTGTGCAAGACTAAACTTAAAAAACGTAAATTTTATAAAGACGAAAAACATATTTAACTGGAGAAACACAATACCATGTTTCTTCAGCAACAACATCAGGATGGCTGAAAATCTTGGCCGCTGCGTGTCTCTTGTTAGTGGGAATTGGTTCTCCGGCGGGAGTGTATGCATCACATATGACCTGAATTTAATTAAAAACATAAGAGGGTTACATCCAATGTTTTAAAAATCAAACATCAAACCGGCAAAATTTCTGTTTATGGTACAACAAACAGCTTAAAACGGCCAGGACAAAACTGCGGTTCAACCGCTAGGTTCGATATTTTAAACATGATTGAAACAAGTTCAATGGCAAAAATTACCAGGATATTGTTACCCCTTCTGAATGGATCCTTGAAAATGGCTTGTGGGCTGTAAATAATCCAACCCCAAATAAGTAAAAATCAGAATATCCAACAAAATAGAAACAAAATTTGGAATATATGATTTAGGGGTATTAAAACTAAATAGAAATAAAGAAAATCATACTATATAATAACTTCACTATCTTCTCCAGGAGCTTGCCCTGTGCTGGAACCATCATAGTTCCACTTGGGAAGCTGTGAAGGGTCAGTAACTGGTCCTGGAAGAGTCTATAACCCAAAACAAAAACAAAAAAACAAAAAATCAATAAATTGATGAAAAAGGATAAATAAATAAAAAATACTTTTTTTTTTCTTTTTTAGATAGCTAAAATTTACAAACAAGAAATGAATTACCCTTGCTTTGCTCCTCAAGTCCAAACCTGATCCACCAATCCTATCATCATAATGAAAATAAAAACATTGGTACCAATCAAAAGGGGAAATTTTTAGATTACAAAAATTATAGTACAAGAATTTAATGGTGGTAGGTTAATTTTAGCAAAATCAAACTTCACAAACCAACAAATGAAAAAAAAAATCCATTTTTTCCCAATTTTACTCCAAACAAAAAAACAAACTCATTTTTTAGAAATTTTTTTAGAATCAATAAATACAACTAAAACTAAACTCAACCATCCAAAAACAAAGTCAAACCAGAAAGAAAAAAAAAAATCACCATCATCATCATAGATCACATAAACAACATGAAAGACAAAAAATTACTCATATGATTCCAGTTAACGAAAATTAATGCAAAAGCAGAAACAGACACAGAACACAAGTGAGTAAATGTTTTTCTTTCGTACGTACGGAAGCAACAACAACACAAAGAGTGCGTGCTACGTGTTTGTTTTTTTGCGTGAGAGAAAAAAAGTAACTAACCAAATATATTCAGCTATGATTTTCTCAGTGGAATCTGAGAGGTCAAGGTTGATGAGATCTGAAAGGAGAGACATGTTTGGTTGGATATTGAAAATGGAAAATCGAATCTCGCTTTGGTTTGTTGAATCCTTTGAGATTCGATTCTATTGAATAAAAATGACTCAACAATGAAAACAAGGGATGTATTTATAGCCACTTTTCCTATTCATAGTCTTTCCAACCTGTATACAGTAAATTTCTAGTTAATTAATCATTTTTTATTTTATTCTTTTTATAAATTTATTTTTGGTATTAATCACAATAAAACTAAAAAAGATACTATTTAATTATTCTATTAATTTGCAATTACTAGTATTAGAGTTGAGATTCTTTGTATCAATAGTCAACAAAAAAAGATTCTTTGTACCAAGAAATAGTCAAGAAAAAAAAGATTCCTTGTACCAAGAAAATGAAATAGGAGTATTTCTTAAAATAAATTAAAAATATCAAAAATTTACTTAATAAACAAAAAAATAATGTTTTCCAATTGCTATTAGAGATAAGATTCTTTATATTAAATTTTCTATTAAGAAATTAAAATTATTCGTTTTTAGTAAAAAAAATATTTGCTCTCAAAATATTTTTTTTCTCATATGAAGTGGTAATCCACGAAAATTTAACTAACATAACTGTGAGATTTTAGATTCGAATCCGGGTCACGACGTTTAACCTAGCAATTTCGACGATTTTTGTCAGTTGAACTAGAACTTATGAGATTGTGCTCTCAAAAATATACATAGAAGAAAAAAAATAAAATAATATTGATGATATAAACTGAAGTTACAGCTACTTCAGCCCAAAACCAATTAGGCATTCCTTTTCCTTCAACATGCTTCTAACCATATTCAAAATGTTTCTATTCTCTCTCACAACTAGTCATTATGTTGTGGTGTGTCACCGGTATTAATTTCATGAGCTATACTTTGGGTTCACAAAAATTTGCAAATTCAATAAAGATATATTTACCTCCACGTACCACCACCGATTCTCAATTTCTTAATGCTACACTCATTTTCTATTTTGAGTGCTTAAATTTCATTAAAATTGTTTGTATTCTTACTCTATTTTTAAATTTGAGTACGTTTGAACTATTATTGTATTTGATCTTACTTGATCAGAGTCGATTTCGTCAGTGTTTTTGAGCTTCAGAGTCCCTGTTGAAGTGAAAGGGGATTGTGTACCTGTATACATTCCGACGCTTAAGTCAGCATGCGTAAGAAGATGGTTTTCAGAGGTAAAAGTCATGTACCTTACTCCTGCAGAATGAGGAGTTTATATAGCTCCCAACACTGGATCAAAACTCCTAATGGACAATAAATATTCATTAAGTGGCTGCCAAAAAACGACTCAAGAAGCCATGATGAGTAGTAATGCTCATTTATTCCGGCACAAGCGTTACGCTTCGTTTGTCTGTTAAGGGTGATCTGATAGGCCGTGCTCGGCTGGAGAGGAGATTGGGCTTCATAGCCCAGTCCAACAATATCCTCTTATCATTTATATATATATATATATATATATATATATAGTAGTTCATTAGTAAAAAAAAAAACTCTTAATAAGGCCATCCTATTAATTTTGTACTACCAAACTTCATTTATATGCATGTTGTCCCTTAAATCTAACGACTCTCAATTAGATATTTTGTTAGGAATTTATTCTATCAACTATTTTTTTGTAAATGTAAAATTTCAAAAAAAAATATTATTCTAGTTTGACATGTGGGGGCCACTTAAGAGGCTCACTTTCAAGAACCAAATTATCTAGAGAAAAACATAACAATGTGTAAAAAAGTGGGTAATATGTTGAGGCTATTGTCTCATGTAAACGTTTATTAAGAGAGAACTATAATAACGACGACCAATTTTAATGCACTCAGTTAGAACCAACCAAATATGTCACTCGAAACCAACTTAAAAAGACTTTTTTATACTAGTGATAATAATCTTTTAGAGGATTATTATTTGACGAAAAAATTTAAATGATTAAAAATAAAATTTAAGATAATCAGAATCTCCCAAGACTAAATGTCTTACATTGTTTTCTAATGAAAACAACTTTGCAAATAACCTTTTTCTCAACTTTCCAAAGAACTTTAGTTTGAGAATAAATTTTCTAGGGCACCTTAATACTAAGGACCAACTTTGATCATTGATAATGATCAATGAATATACTTGCTAAATTTATCAATGAATATACTGTAGTTGCTAAATCTAGCTAAACCAACCTCACGTAGAGTTTGCGAATGATGTATATTAGGCATTTTTTGTTGAAAATGTAGGACACCTAAATACTAGCAAGGACCAATTTTGATCAATAAATTTGATTGGTGTTGCTATCACTATGACGCGTCCGCAATATTTTTCTTTATATTTTTTTTATCAAATAGTTTAATAATTAGAAATGTTACCTTTAAGATGAATATAAAGAGTGTCTGAAATGTAAATCTATTTAGAGTTACCCAGGCTTGGCCCGGACACACATGCAATATGTGTCGTGGCATCGGGCCTCCTAAAAATAAAGACTTCAATTTTTTAATATATTACTAATATTGATAGATTAAGGGATGTAAAATTTAATATATTACAACAAACTGCATATGTCCAATTGTTAAATTGATAATCTCTTTTACTATTAATAAATTATGGGGTGTAAAGTTTAATATATTACTCCCTTCAGCCTTAATTATAAGCAAATTTTTACTTTTTAGATTCATTGAAAAACGAATGTATCTACTCTATGATTAAGGTCAAATGCATTGATTATCAAATAAATCTAAAAAATAAAAATTTGCTTATAATTAAGGTCATAAAGAGTATTTAATTAATGATTTTACTTCCGGCTTAAGTATCTAAGAAATATTTTATTATTATTGATTATATTATGAATCTTTTTATATTAATTTAAGGAATTTTTTTTATGCTATTTGTAATTTAAATAAGAGATAATTTTTTTAAAACAATTGTACTTTTATTTATTAAAAAGGGCCACATTTTTTTTTGCATATGACCTCTAAAAACTCGGGGCCGGCCCTGAAGTTACCCATCAAGTAATTTGACATCTCATATCTTTGATCAAAACTTGATAAAAACAAATACTCTTGTAATAAAATAAAATCGGTTCTATATAAATATTTTTATTTGGATAGATAAACCTAATAAAATAAAATACTCATAAAAGTAAAAAGAATAATAAAACGGAAAATGCTAACTAGTGTCCCCGGAACACTAGTTAAGGAAGCAAATATAGTAAAGTTTTCTTGAAACTTGTGCAGTCAACTTTTAAAAAATTGAAATTGTGTTATTTTCTACGCAGAATTTTCTCTTTTTGTATCCTTAACTAGTGCCTCGAGACACTAATTAGCATGACCCTAATAAAAATACTAGTACTCCTATAACAATAAAGATAGACTCATGTGAATATACTCCTACTCCCATTGAGTTTACATAATAATTTTCTCTTGAAATGGAAGTAACCTCAAGAGAGGGTCAAGTAAGTGTTGCTCTTCAATTAGTTGGGGTAAGTGGCGTAAGCGCATGCTAAAGTATGTCATGCTCATCCAATTTTCAAAGTACTTTGTTGGGATTCATCGGTCACTATAAAATTATTCCAGTCAAATATTGCTGGTCTTGACTTTACAAACAACTACTTTATGCATTTGTAGTTCGTGATAAATAAGGTAAAATGGTAAAGTTTGAAGCATAAAATGCTTATAATTTGTGAATATTTATTTGAGAATTAATAAGAATAAGTCACTTAATAATTTTACATGTAATCCATTTTGATTGGTTTAGTGGTATTGGTTTGGTATATGAGAGTATGTTCCTCCTTAAAATTTTAGGTTCGATTCTTTTTTATGTCAATTTGAGTGAACTAATTTAGCTTTTTTAAAAAGAAAAATAATTTTACATTTAATACAAAAAATCTTATTATAACTTATGTGTATTTGTCTGTACATATATTTTTTTTTTTTAACAAACCAAAATGGGATATATAAATATAAAGAAATACAAAGTCACAAAAACTGGTAGATCTCTCAGCACAAGGCGTGCTAAGAAAGGCTACTAAAGTTTACAAAAGAGTCCAAGTGAGTAACATATAATGAAACATACAATCCGTCGATACCCAAACATAACAAAGGGTTCGACCACCAACGATGAAAGTTGGAGACTAAAGTAACATCCGTCGCCTGCATCCACCGATAGGAGAAGAGCTTGACTTTGTCCAGGAGTTGGTTCACAGTGTTCGTCGAGTTTCTGAAAACTCGGAGATTCCTATCATTCCACACTACCCAAACACACGCAAGCTAGACGAGCTGCAAGAAGGACCGCCGAGCCCGGAGCCCACCAGCTGAAAAAGTGAACTGAACGAAGTGATCTAAAAGACTCTGTGCGTCCACTGCCGAGAAACCAATCCAAAATGGGACTAGAGCCCAAAGAGAACCAAAAGTACTGCAAGAGAGGAACAAATGCTGAGATGTCTCAATACCACCACAGCCAGTCGCACATAAATGGAGATCAGGAGCGAGGATGCCTCGGGCAACCAGATTTGCCTTCGTTGGTAACCGATCATGCAAGAGACGCCACGCTAAAATGGACACCTTCAGAGGAACCTGTTTGTGCCATAAAAGGTCTTCAGCTGCTCCTAAAGTAACAGAATCCTGTGAAGTCAAAATCTGATACCTATCACGAACAGTATAACCCACAACAGGGTCTGGCCGCCATAACCATCTATCTGGAGACTCAACCTGCATAGTCACTGTAAGAAGTAAAGTCTGACACTCCCTCAATAACTCCTCCTCCCACGCCCACAACTGTCTCCTCCACACCCACGCCTCCCCCCCTTCCTCCCATCCTGCGTCAAACATCTCGACAACCGTCTGCGACTTGGTCGCCGCTAAGTCAAACAGACACTCAAACCTCTCACATATTTATATCCGCACGAGTAGCAATCTCTGCACTCGTGCAGATATATGAGTATCAAAGTACTCATACTCAGACATGTTACCAGCTTTTTTACTACAAAAAATCAGTCAATTATAAAATATCATATAATTTTAATAGAATTAAACAAAATTCAAAGATTTTATTGTTGACCTATGAAAATTATAAAAAAGAAAAAAGAAATATTACTCATGTTAAAGTTCAATCTATGTTGACATATTCAAATTGTGTTTGTATTATGTTATAAATAAATATTTTTATTGAAAATGTATAATAGTTAAATAGTGTTATATTTTTTTAAAATTGGTATACATATATTATTATACAATAATATAAATAAAATATATATTATGTAGGTATGAGAATTCTAAGTTAGGTACTCATACTTATACCCGTTAATTTGTATGGGTAATTACTTATATCTAATTTGTATTTAAAATGTGAATTGTTTCTTTATTCGCTGTGAACAGTTTTGTCGATTATCTATTGAGTATATATTTAATTGTCAATTTGTCATCTAAAAATGAAGGACTAAACTTAAAAAACAAGTTAAAATAATATCTTTCTTTTAAGGAACATCACGTTAATAATCAACTTACTTTTTTGTTCTTTCTTGATTGCAAGGTCAATTTGAATTGCATACATATTGGTGTTTACAACTGCAAGCAATTCTCAAAAAGGAAAAAAAAAAAGTCAATTTTCTTTTTCTAAAAAAAGACCTAGTAAAAAAATTACTAAGAAAAAGGAAAAAGAAAAGTCAATTGATCCCCAAGCATGTACCCTCTTTCTTAAGGGGAAGTTACAGAATCTTATGGAGTCCCATTTTTTTTACAAAAGTTAATCAAGATTTTACTCGCTTTCCGCTGAATTTTAAGATTCTTTTTAATTATTTTGTCTTAAAATAGGATTGGTTAACACAAATTTTTTAATTATTGTAACTAAATAACATAGTTACAATAAAATGTGAAAAAGTATGACCGTCTCCATTGCATTTGGAAATAATTAGTGTGTGAATGGATGCACCATAAAGTTGGAAAAAAATGCATATATTGATTCCTAGAAGCCTAGAAGGAGATTGATGAATTTCCACATATGCATCCAACATGTCTTCTCAATTGACAAACTTTGATTAGAAAACTCTAATAGAAAATCCCAATTACAAAACAAAAAAATATCGACACCATGTGGAAAACTTAACTCTATATTGTTTGTTGATGCTTTGTGTCACGAATATTGATATTAAATTTATCATAAAAAATTATAATAATGTTTTTTCAAACGGCAAAAATTAATAATTAGTTGTTAGTGTTAGTTTTTTTTCATCTTTGCTCTTTAACTCTTTTCACCAATCTCTCTTGAATCATATCATAAGAATCATAAAGTATCTATTAACGAGAGGGTATTTACAATGAGTTTTTATAGGAAAATGAACTTATTTCTTTTTTTTTTTTATTGGATGAATTTGATGTGACGAAGTGAATAACATTAAAATTGTAGAAGTAATTTAATTTATTTATTTTTTATATCGCATAATAAGATATTTGGTCGTTAGGGGAAGCCTCAATTAGATCAATATACCTGGCTAAAAACAACCACAAATGTTTTTCACATAAAATATTAGATATTATATTTATGAGTCATTTTACCAATATAAGACTTAATTTACACTTAATAGATCACAATATTGTTGTGTCGTTAGGGGAGCTTCACCTGGATGAATACATATTGGACTAAGAACAACCATATAACTGACAATTAACACCACATTTTAACAGTTTCAAAAAAAAAAAAAAAAAAAAAACACGACATTTTAACCAAAATTTTTAAGAAATTAGGTATATGAATATGAGTCCTCTAAGTCATAAGTTGTTCAACTTCAACTTTTCTAACCAATATAAGACTTAACTCACACAAGATAAATCTCAATATTTTCGCTCAAGTGTAAGTCTTTCTGTGTCTGTAAACAATCATTACTAGCTTATTATTCCCCCAACATGCTTTGATATATACCGCAACCGTTATGCCATGAATTGTGGTGTTATCAATAAAGTTTTGCTATTAAAAAAAAAAACAAACATGGGCTAATTAAAAACAACTACACAAGCGACTATTAACACTACAAAAATAAGTTATATCTTACTCTATTATCATTGAAGCAAAAGATATATATAACTCGCATAAATATAACACAAAACCGTAAAAAGTGCTTATTAATAATGTACGAATATCAATATTTTTTGAACCATTATTTGAACCACTCAACCATATTTTTTAAATATCGATACCACTCATTCAAAATTCTAACATGAATCACACTTAACTATTTTTAAACTACCGTAGCACAAGTGGAAACGTGGTTGAGTTTGGACATAACATGTAAAATCAATTATCCATAGTATTTGGACACAAGTTGCTGCACATTGGCAAAAGATTGCAAAACAACAAGTGATACATGTACTCTAAGCGTTGACAAGTGATACTTGTTTTGTCAACATTTAACATTTACTGAAGTTAACATGCATAGGACACCATTACCCTTGGCACTTGCCCTCCCTTGCATCACATATTTTGTCTCATGCAACTATTGGCTGGCAAATGATCGATGCTAACTAAATTTAGAGCGCATTATTATACAAGTTACAACTATCATGATTTTAAAATTTGAGTTCAACTATGTAGCCCCTCAAAATAAATAAATAAATATTGAGTTCACTATGTATATTTTATTTTTATCAAGTAGTGTAGTATCAAAGTTTTATCTTTTAATATGATTCATGGATATTATGTCATTTTAAAATTATTTACATATTTCATGTATATTGTATCATTTTAAAGTTGTTTACATATTTAAAAAAGTCGTTACATTTTATTGCAAGTTTGTGATAAATTGTTTGTGTATGGTAAATACTAGTATTCACACCCGTACATCGCACGGGCTAGTTCTTGATTATGATGATAATTTATAGATATATTGCTTAATTATTATGACTTAAAAATAGGATTATAATGAATATCCAATATTCAAGCAATGTGATGACTATATTGAACAAACAATATAGTGAAAAAAAGTGATTTGCAAGTGTTTTATGAGTTCATATTTCAGAACGTTGTGTAAACAACAAAAATAGTACATATATATGACTTAACAGTTAAGGATATTAATTCAATAAGCATATAGAGATAATAAATTGATGATTTATATGATTCTACAATTCAACACAATAGGTCATAATTTCACATGAAATGAATTCAAAAAATTCAACCAACAGTTGAACCAATGTTGTAAGTGCCAATAGTGTTGACAACAAAAAGTAGTAATTATAGATTGGATAAAGTTACAATCACTTCAATGTAATGCATCAAAACTTATCCTTCATAACACCAAAATAATGTTTCTTCATATGAAAAAAACCCTGCAAATATATAAAAGAAAACATGTTTAACTTCATAATTAAATTAATACTTTTGCATCATGTTAAAAATGATAACCATAAAATAGAATGTTTGAAAGGAAAAAAATTGTACCTTTTCTTTTAAACTTTCGAGATTAGTCCTACAAATAATCAAAAACTTCAGGAAACACCACATTCATTGTAGACGTGCTTGTCTGTCCATCTTCATCTTGGATTAGGATCTTCAAACCTTTTTTTGTTGTCACTCTTGAAACCGCTACATAAAATTGTCCATGTGTGAACACCGGTCTTGGTAAATAGAGTCCAACCTTCGAAAGTGATTGACCTTGGCTTTTATTGATGGTCATTGCAAAGCACAAAGAAATTGGAAATTGACGTCTACAAAACCTGAAAGGAAGCCCCGAATCTGAAGGAACTAAATCCATTCTTGGTATATATACAGTCTCACCAACATTTTTTCCAGATATGACTGAAGCTATTAGAATGTTTTTTCCCAAATCCTTAATTTGTAATCTAGTACCATTGCAAAGTCCGGCTGCTTGATCGATATTCCGCAAAAGCATAACAGGAACACCTACTTTTAGTGTTAAGCGATGATTTGGAATCCCGGAACATTTGATATCATTTAAAAATTCGGACGTAAACCAATCACTTTGAACTTCATGCTCTTCATCTGATTTACATGGTGTGTCACAACTTAAATAATCCTTTGAGTCACCAGGTATAATATTAAGCACACAATCATTAACTTGTTGAACAACTTCTAACGTTGGAGCAAGAATTGCCTCATTTTGAAACAAATTATTAGTACCAAAGTTGTCAACAATATTAGGATAAACAAAATCAACCAAAGACATCAATGGACTGTCAACATTATGAACACACAGTTCTTCTGGAATCATTATATCTGCCTCACCATTTTCATCTGAATCAAGTTTGCCATCTCCAATTTTCAAAATCCAATCAGCAAATTCTTTGAGTTCATGATGTGCATTGTCAGTTGAATCACTTGTCAATCTCATATTTTTTGTCAACTTCAACACTTTGCAATGTTTCCATAATTTTGAAGAACTAATTGTGGCCTTCATAACATCACCTCTTGATCCCTTTCTAACAACAGGCAATATTTGCCTAAAATCTCCACCCAAAACAACTACTTTTCCACCAAATGGCTTCTCTCTGTTTGATTTGTCAACTTTGCCCATTATATCCCTCATGGTTCGATCAAAGGCTTCAAAGCAATATCTATGCATCATGGGAGCCTCATCCCATATGAATAGACTTGCTGCTCTTAAGAAGTTAGCTCTCATATGATCCTGTTTAATATTGCAAGTTGATTTTTCATTAATTTCCAATGGGATGCAAAATGTTGAATGGGCTGTTTTGCCATTAGGAAGTAATAGAGCAGCAATTCCACTTGAAGCAACATTGACCACAATTTTGCCTTGTTCTCTTAGACCTGCTGATAGTGTTTTCCACAAGAATGTCTTCCCAGTACCACCATATCCATACAAAAAGTAAAACTGACCATCATTAGATAACACAGAGGTCATAATTTGTGTATAAACTTGATGCTGCTCAAAAGTTAACTGTTTAAATAAAGTTGCATGTAACAAACTTAATTCAGCTCTATCATAACTCAATTCATCTGCTATTAGTTTGTTTTCAAAAGTAGTGCCATCTTCAACTACTGGAGTGGGCATGGTCTTGTAGTCAGTTAATGATCTTCCATTCATCATCAACAATTTATCAATCTCAATTAGGCAAAGATTTTCTAATTCATCATCAGAAATTTGTAATTCTGCATTAAATAAATGTTGACAGAAATTTAAATTATGTGATGTAAATTAATATCAACTTCAGCATATTTAGATTTTAAAAACAGGTTGTAACATGTCATACCTGGAAGTTTCAATGCTCTTCTTCTATTGTAAAGAATCCCATCAGTTAATAACTTCCAAGAGGATTTCCAAACATCAAACGGATTGCTCATTGTGTTCATGTTCAACATTCTGACAAATAAACACCTCATTTGATAACCTGATGCTGTTCTATAAGACTCTATAAGTGCATCTTTGAACTCTTGGTCATCTTTTAAAAGTCCCAGCTCACTGCATGCTTCTTGGAAAGTGTGGTATACGATGCCGTTAACTGTTTTGATATCCTCATAGCTTGTGCAACCCCTTTGTTGTGTCAACAAAACCCTAAGATAGTATAATTCTCCAGCTCCAACTGGAACATAGGTCAGTCTTCCAATGCTGAAACCCCTCTTTCTTGGCCTCCAAGAATGATCATCTTGATGGAAAACAAATTTTGTAGGGAATTCTGAATATAAGAGACTGCGACCTTCTTCATATTCCAAATTAGCTTTAAACCAAGCAAGCAACATTGTATCGATCGTTGACTTATAACGAACAACATTATGGAGCGAACTACTGTCTTTGAATCTCACTGATTGTTGTCCTTCCAAATGAATAGACAACCTAATGACAGCTGGAAATTTTTGATGAATATCAAAACAGCCTCACATGGAGATAAGTAACGACAGTCATAAAACCGTTTGATTTCATCAACAATTTCATTGTCACTTGATCCATCTTTGGCATTTGAGATCTTCACATTAGAGCGGTCAGGTCCTTTGTTGACATATTTAAATAAGTATTTGATGGCATTAGACTTATTGCAATACTCAACATTTATATGACCTTGATACCTCATCAATAGAAAGGGATTATATGGAACAACATTGCCGTTGTCCAACTTGACTTTCATCTTCTCAACTGTAACACCGGTATTACGCCTTCTGTATTGGGGATATCCCTCATCATCAATGGTTGTGGTGGTTTTATATTTTTTTGGAAAAAACTTTGTACAATGTTTACCATCCATGCAAGGAGAACTATCATTGGCTGCACCACATGGACCATGCATCATGTAAGAAGCTACAACACTATGGAGTTTTGGGTATAGTTTGGGATGAGGCAATTCAGCAGATATGACCTTGTCGATATCGCGACTTTTGTTTATCTTATGTCCTTCTTCTAACCATAATAAAATATGTGCATGTGGAAGCCCTCTTTTTTGAAACTCAACAGTGTACATTCCTATAATTAAAGATGTTTGTAAAATAATATCATTAATTAAGACTAATCAAATATACCAATTAGAGTAAAATATGCAATAAAAACAATTGATTATGAAATGAATAGAGTTGATATAAAACTTGCCTGCTATAACATTGCCAAATATTTTTGCTGACTTGAAATCTGACATCATTTGATCCAACTTCATTTTGAAGACTCTACATACTAAGTAATCACATTGACAATCGAAACAATAGTTAATATTGCACTTAACTTTGAAAATGAAATTACTTTTTTTTTTTTATTACAAATACAACAACTAAAATGAATAGAGTTACAATTTTTTTTTCTTTTCAAATAATCTAATATAATGTTAAATGTTGACAAAACAATAGCTAATATTGCACTTAACTTGAAAATCACAGATAAATTACTTCTTCTTCTTTTTTCCTACAAATACAACAACTAAAATAAATGGGTTATAATATCTTTTTTATCAAATAACTTAGTGGCTATAAACTTTACCTTAAGGTTCGAACTTTGTATATATAATGTGATATTCTTATTAACTGAACCAGTCTCATAGAGTTATGATTTATTAGTGCATTTTCTGAAATAATTGTGATACGTTAATTAGCATCATGAATATTATCGCAACATGAATATTATCGCAACAAGCTCAAACATTGACCAATATCTTACGGCAGTAATCACCTTACTTAAAGATGTTCTAAACACTTGTTTATAGTTCTTTGACAATAGTAATATAATATTTCCTCCGTTCCAAATAGATTGAACAAGTTTGACTAAATGTACTATTCATATATTTCGCTTTGACTTTATTTTTCTACTAATAAATAAAAATCAATATTAACACATAAGATCTGTTGGATTCATCTCAATGAGTATTTTCAAAATATCAAATTTTTATAATTTTTATTATTATATAATTAAAAATATTAATCGTCGAAGTTATGCATTAACATGCGTGCAGCAGTCAACTGACTCAATCTTTTTAAGATGGGAGAGGACTATTTTATTTTATTCAAATATATTCTTAAAGTACATCGATATAACTATAAATAAATCCCATTAAAAAATTATGTTGACATTGCCTCTTGGCCATTGTTGTTTCGTTATTTTCAAAGGACAAGTTTGTTAATCGCTAGCTCGTCTTTTATGTAAGCTATGCCATTGCTAATGAGCTACCATTAATGATGTTTGACAGTTATCAAAAAAAAAAAAAAGCATTGATGTTTGACAAATAATCCAATAGTGGTAATATAATGTATCATATTCAATTATTTATAAATAAATTAACATATAATTACGGCTTCTAGTCTCAACATAAGATTTTTTTTTTTTAAATATATATTGACTTTTTGACAAGCTATTTAACTATCAACTAAATAGCTTCTAGATTAATTAGTTTTTTTATATATGAGCTAAGTATTAGATTAATTGTTTATTAAAACTCAATTCTTCAATAATATAATTTTTCTTTCTGGTCCAAACTCACATATCTTGTTTAATAATAAATAGATTAATAATTAGCACTTTCATATCAAGTAGATAAAAATAGTCAATGTGAGACTTTTTCACCCATTGGATTAATCTTTCGAGTTTCACACTTCACGCATGCTTAAGTCATAATAATTAATGTTTTCATTAAGAGTTGAACAACAAAAAAGAGCTACTTATTGTCATACCCCAAATTTTGTCCATTTTTCTCGTCGCGTTTTTGTTCAATTAAGTTATTTTAGTTATTTTTAATTCGGTTCGTTTTCCCGAGCGAAAAGTCAAGTAGGAGTTCTTTTTTTATATAGTTGAATTTTCGAACGAAATTTCGATAGAGGTATTTTAAAATACCTCATTTGTTTAGGTTTCGATCGAAATTTCGGCAGAGAGGTATTTTAAAATACCTCATTTAATTTGTTTTTTTTATTATTATTATTATTTTAGTTTTTTTAGTTATTATTATTATTTTCGTTTTTTATTTTTATTATTATTATTATTGATTATTTTCGTATTTTTATTATTATTATTACTGTTATTATTATTTTTATTTTATTATTTTTCGTTATTATTATTATTATTTTCGTTTTATTATTATTATTATTATTATTATTTTTGTCCTTTTGTCCTTTTTCTATTTTTTTTATCTGTCCAAAAAACATTATCCAAAGTCCAGGAATTCAGAAGCTGCAGGGGCGCCCCCCTCTGATTTCTTTCTTTCTTTTTCTGAAAAAAACTGAGTCATAGATCAGAACACAACATAGAACAGAGAAATTGCATTGATCAGTGGAAAATCTCCTCTCCCCATAGCCTTCACTGCTGCATTGAATGCAGTGGGACAAAATCAAAAGGGAAGGAAGTGAATAAGAAGGAGGAATCAGAACCAAAGAAGGGGGCCAAAAACTGAATTTTTCTAAGAACAAAATCAGAACCCAATCTCATAACACGATTTCACCAACACAACACAGAAAATTATCAAAAAAACACGATTTCACCATAAAAAAAAAAAACAGAGAGAAACTCAATTTTTCTCTGAGAACAAAAACTCAAACCCCAATCACAAACTCTAAGCTTTTTTTTTTAACATCACAAATCCAAATTTTTCTCACATCACAACATCACAGCCGCACCAAAATCATCATCACCACCACACCCGAAATCAAAACAACACCTTCACACAATAACACAACTCAAAAACATTTCGAAACTTACACAAAAACATAAACACACACGCACACACTCACTCACCCAAAGACAAAAAAAGAACGTAATAGAAAGGAAGAAGAAGAAGAAGCAGAACCCAAAAAAAAAAACAACAAAAGTTTTTTTGTTCAAACCTTTGAAATCCGATCTACGTGTTTTGGTAAGTTTTTTGAGAAATCTAAACTTGGATTTGTGTTTAGGAGGGGAAAACAAGCAGGAAAGGTTGAAAAAGTTTTGATTTTGGACTTTTTTTATTTTCCGGCGCGGCACCCGCCGCCGTCTGGCCTGGCCGGCCACCGCGCCGGTGTTCATAAGTCACCGGAATCTGGAAATGATGAAGAACAGAGAGTGGGAGAGCATAGAGAGAGCGAGAGGCGAGTTAGAGAGAGAAAGGAGAGTGTAAAATGAATTAAAACCGGAAAATATGAATATATACTTCCAGCCGGTTCGGTTCGTTTTCTGGTTCGGCCGAACCGGTTGGCTCAGCCCAAATCCCTCTGTTGGGCCTTCTCCTGCGCCCAGATTCCCTTGTGAGCCCAGGGTGCTTTCAGCACCCCCTGTTGGTGCTGTTTGCACCCCTCTGTGTGCGTTTTATTTTTATTTTCGTATTTTTATGTGCTCATTTTTATTAGTCGTTATTTGTGATTTTATTTGTGCTTTATTTTTATATGGAACGCTTGTATATAAATATTTAAAATGCATGTTGTGTTAGTATTTATTTGTTTATGCAATGTCCTATTTTGTTCATAAATCACTCATGAAAAATACAAAAATATGCTATATAGTTTTAGTTTTATTTTCGTAAGTATAGAATGTGTAAATATGCATGTGGAGTTTATTTGTTAATTTTGTACATATTGTCGTAATATACGTACCCTCGTGTTTTTATTTTTATCGTCTTATAAAAAAAAAACTAAATATCAAAAACAATACATATTCTCAAAAAATGCAAAAATATCGATTTTATTTCATTTAAGCCCACTTTTATTTAATTCATTGAAAAAATTACTTTTTTTCTAAAAAAATCGTGGATTAAAGAAGGGACCGGCAAATGTACATTCGTTCGTCTCTCGAATAGTCAAGACTTAGCGTGCGCTTTGTCTATCGACTATTTGTCTTCCACACCAAAAATATTCTTTTAAGAAAAACATAAAAAAATAAACAAACTCAACACATCAAATTAACTTTTTGCCTTAGCGCATTAAAACAAAAAAAAACAAACTCTTTTTCACAAACGAACGTGTTTTAATCCTTCTATCGTGATACAAACAACGCATAAGCCTCCCACGCGCGAGCAGCATACGTTTAACCACTAGAATGCGATTTAAAATACCGTTCGCTAAAATCAACCAACACACAAATATTTTTTTTTACCCAAAGAACTACGTAAGCTTTGAATTTCCCATTGCACTTGGGAATACGTAGGAGCGGGGTCCAACAACCGTCAAGCACAATAATAAAAAACTAATTTTTTCCCCCACTTGTAAATATTTAATAATTATCAAGAGAAAGATGCAAACAAATTAAAACAATTTTTAAACCCTAAAATAACAAGAAGGTTCCCGTTGAGTACAACGGATGTGAGGGGTGCTAGTACCTTCCCCTTGCATAATCGACTCCCGAACTCAAAATTTGGTTGCGACGACCATTTTTCTTTTCTTTTTAGGTTTTATCGATATTTTCCTTTTCCTTCGGGAATAAATAAAGTTCGGTGGCGACTCTGTGTCATTACCGAGTGTTCCGACGCTCGGGCGTTTTTCGCGGCGCGACAGCTGGCGACTCTGCTGGGGACTTAAGAGAGTCAAGCCTATTCTTTTTTTTAGGGTCATTTATGCTTGTTTGTTTGCATTATATTTTTCTTTATGTTTGTATTTATATTTTTTTATATATGTATATATGTTTATTTTTGCATTTATACCATGTTTATTAATTTGATATATGTATATAAATTGTGGTTGGGATATGTTCTTGAGAGAAGCTCTACACCCAGGCTTGAGAAAAACTAAGTTAAGTTAGGAGCTAGTAGTATGGGCCCATGAGATGCACTTCTCATTCGGTGATATATGAAAGCTCCGCCTAGAGTAGATTCATTCAAAGTTTTGTCTCGAATTGGCTAGCCCATCCTCTTGACGGAATTTTGAATGTTGATCAAATACTCTAGGGACCTTGCGTAGAACCCAATAACTCCGCCTAAGGGTGACCCGCTATTTTGCGGAAGGTTTCAAACGAGGGTCGTGACCGTGTTGTCCCCCTCACACAAAAAAAAAAAAAAAAAAACCCTATAACCTACATGTGAGGGGATTGGGTAGTCAATATGTAGAACCATCTTGTCGTAGGGAGCCCCCTATTAAGATTATGAATTGTCAAACCTGTCATTGAGGCCGCACTCTGACCTTCTTTGGGCACATCAAATAATGACATGACATTAACATTTTTAGCATAACATCAAAAAAAAAAAAAAAAAAAAAATCTTTTTGCATACTCATACATCTGCATACATGCATTCACCATTTTCAAATCATGAAACTCATACCTCTTCCACCTTCACCCTCCATCAACCATACACTGCTAGTTGATTTCCTGATACTCAAACTTGAAAGCATGCCTCAAGAAAATGCGGAGGAACTCAAGAGAGGCCAGGAACTGTTGAAAAGGGGAGGCAAGTCAGTTGAAGACTCGGTTGAAATTGATCAATGGGTCTTGTTGAAAAAAGAAGGCAACGCTTTGTCATACAAGCGAGAAGGCAACCCAATGCTTCAAAAACCAACCATGGGTGTCTCGCCCACATCGACAACAACATTTTCAGCAGCCGCAACGGCCCTATCAGCAAAATAGGTATGCTTGAAAGAAGAGGACTTTTGAAGGAGTAATCATATTATAAATGGTCACCCCTACCTTGACATACACAAGAACTTCAAGAAGCACCTCTCAAAGTCGGTGGATCAACAAGGAGGCTCATCCCTAGAAACATTAGAGTTTTCATTTTCAATTGTAGTTTCTTTCTTGCTAAGTATTGATTGTTTTTAAATTGTGCTTTTGACTAGTATTTCTAATAAAATGAGCATGCATGTTTTTGGAATCTATCCATTCGTATTCACTCTTTTCTTATATCATCATATACTTTTCCAGTTTTTGTTTTTTCGCATATTAACAAAATTGGAGGGAGGATGATGTAAATAATATAAATTGAATTTGCTGACAAATGCTTTCAATAGTAAGACCCGGTTAATGATATAAGGCATTGTTTCACTTTTCAAACACCGGAGATATAAGGAGATGATCCGTATTCAACCCCTTTGAGCCAGAAGTTGGTGTTCTTTCTTTACAAAAAATACCTTAATCTTGACCCGGGGCAGGGTAGTCTTTCGATTAATTCAATGATACATCCTAATGCAAGAGGATCCATTTGTTTGAGATACAAGAAATCATGAGAAGACAAAACTCACAAATAGCATGTGGCAGTCACAATTCTCCTACATACAAAAAAAAAAAAAAAAGAGCCCGCCAGGTAAACAAACTTAGGCATAAAAAAAAAAAAAAAAAGGGGCATCCCAATGGACCACAAAGTTGAAAAAAACTGGTCCATACAACATAAGGGATTAAAAAAAAAAAAAAGAGCTTGTGAATGAAAAGTGACTGTCACTTCAAGAGTCTCATCAAAGTTTTGACCAAAGCGTCAAATCTCGAATATTAATATTTCCAAAAAAATCCTCTTGTTGACCAAAGCGTCAAATCTCAAATATCAAATATCAAAGAAATCCTCTGGATAACCAAAGCATGTCTGATGAATTAATTGAATATAGGAATGAAGGACATCAATGAAGAGTGAGTGGGTAAAAACAGAACTTTGAGCCTAATAATCTCTTTTTTTCAAAACCATGAACCAGGCCATGTTACAACCTTTAAAAGACCTAATTGAAGCTAGGTTCACTCTGAAAGCATATTCAGCAAAATTGTTGTTAAACTGACTCCACATGTTTGCGAATCATCATTAACCATTTTGGTTATATCTTTTTCACACCTCCATTCGTGTCAATCTCATGACCGAATATCATTCATTGTGCACACCATATTTGTTCCCCGTAACAATGTGGATTTAAAAACTTGCATGTGCATTGTATCATAAATACTTTTCAAAAGAAACAATTTTTCTCGCAAATCAATACTTTTCATCGAGGAAACTTTGACAAGGGTCTAATCAAAAGTGAAACGGTTCAAGACACTCCTAACTAGGGACAAGTCACCTAGGGATCATGCTAATCAAGAGCAAAACCATATGCCCAAGGGATAAATCATTTGAAAATCTTAATGATCGGGGTCAAAAGCATGTCAAGGACCAATCGAACAAAATCAATTGTCGATTAATCAAGGGCACACCCTTTGAATTTCCAATATTGGGGCAGTCCATATAATGGCCATACCATATCATGATGGGACCTTATTTCCTTTTCGGGCATCTCCTGTTCATATAGTGTACGACATGGAGGCAGTACTTCCCATTGAATGACCATATGTTTCAAAAAGGCATTTTCTAGTTGAACCTTGATAATCACTACCATGGATGGAGAGGAGTTCCCATGCTCAATAACCCAAAAAATATCGTGCCTAAAGAAAAAGAGAAAAAAAAGAAGAGCTCGCTAAGTCGAAAACCTGAAAGGGCGACTTAGGCAAAAGAGAGCGCCCCGGTAGACCGAAAACTTGGAAAGGCGGTCTAGGCAAAAATTAGGGGCACACAAAAAGGGTATACTCCCGGTGGACTAAAAACTCGAAAAGAGCAGGCTAGGCAAAATTAAGGGATTTCAAGAAGAAAAAAAAGGGGGCAAAATGGGCAACAATAGGGGCAAGCCCTCTCGATATTCTCAAAAGCAACCATCAAGTTCAAACACGAGTGTCAGGATATCATGCTAGCAAAACATCCCATAACCTTGGACGAGAAGCCTTGTTACAAAAAACATTTCTCAATCTTAACCATTCCAATCCCACCATAAGGAAACTTTTTGGAACATTCAAACCAACAAAAGAGCTATATCGTCATGCATTAATCATGCCATTTTGCTCAATCGTCATTCATGCATCTTGCATGCATCGAACCATGCATCACATTGTATCAATCATAACATAACATTCATGCACCTTGCATCACACATATGTTTCAAGATCTCTTGATCCTCCAATAAAAGAGAAAATCCTCTAGCCCAAAGCCCAATATCCATTGGCACCAACCCAAAGCCCAATTCTCATTGGCATCCGTTTAAGCCCAATACTTTTTGGCATGTACAAAAGCCCAATATTCATTGGCAACCTCCAAAGCCCAATCTTCATTGGCATGCACAAAGCCCAAAATCCTTTGGCGTTTCATAAAGCCCAATTTTCATTGGCATCCCCTAAAGCCCAATATTCGTTGGCATCCTTAAAAGCCCAATATCCATTGGCACCACCAAAGCCCAATATTCATTGGCATCTGTTAAAGCCCAATTTTCATTGGCATCATTCAAAGCCCATCTTCATTGACAGTCAAAATCTCAACCAATAAAGAAAAAAAAATCGACATCTCTTTCCCAACATGTCATACAACATGCATCCCTAATCATAACATCATGCACAAAACATGCATACATAGCATAATCAAAGGTTATGTGACTGCTCGTGGAGGTCCATATCAATCCCTAGCTAAACCATCTGCAATTGTAGAGCGAGTTTATGTCATCGGAAAGACTCGTTGGTTTCCCTAATAAGTGATCAATTCAAAAGTCCAATTTCATTGGCAAATCAAAATCAAAGCTCAATTTTCATTGGCAAAGAAAAACCTTGTCCAGGTTCTTACACTTGCGTCAATTCATTCCCAGTTTCGTCCAGGTTCTTACACCTGCGACAATTTTCATTTCCAATCTTTGCTAGGTTCTTACACCGATAGAAATTTTTATTTTCAGTCTTGTCCAGGTTCTTACACTTGTGACAATTTTTATTTCCGGTCTTGTTCGGGTTCTTACACCTGCAAAAATTTATCAACCCCCTTTGTACATGTTTGCCCAACTCATACACTATGACAATTCATCAAATCTCCGCTTTGTAAGTCCATTAATCTGGCATTAGATCTCCTTGCTCTGTAAGTCCATTCAGCTGGCATTAGATCTCTCAGCTTTGTAAGCCCATTGATTTGGCATTAGATCTCCTTGCTTTGTAAGTCCATACAAGTTGACTTTTGATCTTCATACGCCTCAATAAAAGCAACAATACATTGGCTAAAATCTACGGCGTAGTTGGGGCATCTCAAGAACCTTAAGGTTTTAAATAGAAAATCATCAAGAGCTCTGAGTATCAAGAGGGTAAAGGGTTCTATCCACGATGGACTAACTCTTGCTTGGCCAACTCAAAAAAAAAAAAAAAAAAAAAAAAAAAAAGGAAAAAGTTTCAATTAACATGTCATCTCATGCATCAATCACGCATTACATGTTACATACATATCCAATCACAATATGCATTTTTAAAAAAAAAAAAAAAAAAAAAAAAAAAAAAAAAAAAAAAAATCATGCATAAAAAAGAGCATAAGCATAACATGCATCATGGCATGCAAAAGGGTGTCAACCTCCCATGGCTCCAAAGCGGGTAAAACCATCTCTAAGCAGTGTCCAGGCCTTATCCCTGTGACAGTCGTCAGGCCTTATCCCTACGACAATTTAATTTTCTGTCTGTGTCCAGGCCTTATCCCTGTGACAGTCGTCAGGCCTTGTCCCTGCGACAATTTTAATTTTCTGTCTGTGTCCAGGCCTTATCCCTGTGGCAGTCGTCAGGCCTTATCCCTACGACAATTTAATTTTCTGTCTGTGTCCAGGCCTTATCCCTGTGACAGTCGTCAGGCCTTGTCCCTGCGACAATTTTAATTTTCTGTCTGTGTCCAGGCCTTATCCCTGTGGCAGTCGTCAGGCCTTATCCCTACGACAATTTAATTTTCTGTCTGTGTCCAGGCCTTATCCCTGTGACAGTCGTCAGGCCTTATCCCTACGACAATTTTAATTTTCTGTCTGTGTCCAGGCCTTATCCCTGTGACAGTCGCCAGGCCTTATCCCTGCGACAATTTTATTTTCTGTCTATGTCCAGGCCTTATCCCTGTGACAGTCGTCAGGCCTTATCCCTACGACAATTTTAATTTTATGTCTGTGTCCAGGCCTTATCCCTGTGACAGTCGTCAGGCCTTATCCCTACGACAATTTTATTTTCTGTCTGTGTCCAGGCCTTATCCCTGTGACAGTCGCCAGGCCTTATCCCTGCGACAATTTTATTTTCTGTCTGTGTCCAGGCCTTATCCCTGTGACAGTCGTCAGGCCTTATCCCTGCGACAATTTTAATTTTATGTCTGTGTCCAGGCCTTATCCCTGTGACAGTCGCCAGGCCTTATCCCTGCGACAATTTTATTTTCTGTCTTTGTCCAGGCCTTATCCCTGTGACAGTCGTCAGGCCTTATCCCTACGACAATTTTAATTTTATGTCTGTGTCCAGGCCTTATCCCTGTGACAGTCGTCAGGCCTTATCCCTACGACAATTTTATTTTCTGTCTGTGTCCAGGCCTTATCCCTGTGACAGTCGTCAGGCCTTATCCCTACGACAATTTAATTTTATGTCTGTGTCCAGGCCTTATCCCTGTGACAGTTGTCAAGTCTTATCCCTACGACAATTTTATTTTTAGCACACGTCCGGCCTTATGCCTGCGACAATTTTTATGTTTTCAGTCCAAGCGCCATGCAAGATAACGATCTTTTTGTCTACAACTTTCTTTGTCCAATCAGACAAAATTTTGGATCTTTTGGTATTTAACTATCTTTCATCAAAACACGAGTACCAATTTCGCTCGTCCTTTTTGATTAAAGATATTTAAATAGGGGCAGCTGTCATACCCCAAATTTTGTCCATTTTTCTCGTCGCGTTTTTGTTCAATTAAGTTATTTTAGTTATTTTTAATTCGGTTCGTTTTCCCGAGCGAAAAGTCAAGTAGGAGTTCTTTTTTTATATAGTTGAATTTTCGAACGAAATTTCGATAGAGGTATTTTAAAATACCTCATTTGTTTAGGTTTCGATCGAAATTTCGGCAGAGAGGTATTTTAAAATACCTCATTTAATTTGTTTTTTTTATTATTATTATTATTTTAGTTTTTTTAGTTATTATTATTATTTTCGTTTTTTATTTTTATTATTATTATTATTGATTATTTTCGTATTTTTATTATTATTATTACTGTTATTATTATTTTTATTTTATTATTTTTCGTTATTATTATTATTATTTTCGTTTTATTATTATTATTATTATTATTTTTGTCCTTTTGTCCTTTTTCTATTTTTTTTATCTGTCCAAAAAACATTATCCAAAGTCCAGGAATTCAGAAGCTGCAGGGGCGCCCCCCTCTGATTTCTTTCTTTCTTTTTCTGAAAAAAACTGAGTCATAGATCAGAACACAACATAGAACAGAGAAATTGCATTGATCAGTGGAAAATCTCCTCTCCCCATAGCCTTCACTGCTGCATTGAATGCAGTGGGACAAAATCAAAAGGGAAGGAAGTGAATAAGAAGGAGGAATCAGAACCAAAGAAGGGGGCCAAAAACTGAATTTTTCTAAGAACAAAATCAGAACCCAATCTCATAACACGATTTCACCAACACAACACAGAAAATTATCAAAAAAACACGATTTCACCATAAAAAAAAAAAAACAGAGAGAAACTCAATTTTTCTCTGAGAACAAAAACTCAAACCCCAATCACAAACTCTAAGCTTTTTTTTTTAACATCACAAATCCAAATTTTTCTCACATCACAACATCACAGCCGCACCAAAATCATCATCACCACCACACCCGAAATCAAAACAACACCTTCACACAATAACACAACTCAAAAACATTTCGAAACTTACACAAAAACATAAACACACACGCACACACTCACTCACCCAAAGACAAAAAAAGAACGTAATAGAAAGGAAGAAGAAGAAGAAGCAGAACCGAAAAAAAAAAACAACAAAAGTTTTTTTGTTCAAACCTTTGAAATCCGATCTACGTGTTTTGGTAAGTTTTTTGAGAAATCTAAACTTGGATTTGTGTTTAGGAGGGGAAAACAAGCAGGAAAGGTTGAAAAAGTTTTGATTTTGGGCTTTTTTTATTTTCCGGCGCGGCACCCGCCGCCGTCTGGCCTGGCCGGCCACCGCGCCGGTGTTCATAAGTCACCGGAATCTGGAAATGATGAAGAACAGAGAGTGGGAGAGCATAGAGAGAGCGAGAGGCGAGTTAGAGAGAGAAAGGAGAGTGTAAAATGAATTAAAACCGGAAAATATGAATATATACTTCCAGCCGGTTCGGTTCGTTTTCTGGTTCGGCCGAACCGGTTGGCTCAGCCCAAATCCCTCTGTTGGGCCTTCTCCTGCGCCCAGATTCCCTTGTGAGCCCAGGGTGCTTTCAGCACCCCCTGTTGGTGCTGTTTGCACCCCTCTGTGTGCGTTTTATTTTTATTTTCGTATTTTTATGTGCTCATTTTTATTAGTCGTTATTTGTGATTTTATTTGTGCTTTATTTTTATATGGAACGCTTGTATATAAATATTTAAAATGCATGTTGTGTTAGTATTTATTTGTTTATGCAATGTCCTATTTTGTTCATAAATCACTCATGAAAAATACAAAAATATGCTATATAGTTTTAGTTTTATTTTCGTAAGTATAGAATGTGTAAATATGCATGTGGAGTTTATTTGTTAATTTTGTACATATTGTCGTAATATACGTACCCTCGTGTTTTTATTTTTATCGTCTTATAAAAAAAAAACTAAATATCAAAAACAATACATATTCTCAAAAAATGCAAAAATATCGATTTTATTTCATTTAAGCCCACTTTTATTTAATTCATTGAAAAAATTACTTTTTTTCTAAAAAAATCGTGGATTAAAGAAGGGACCGGCAAATGTACATTCGTTCGTCTCTCGAATAGTCAAGACTTAGCGTGCGCTTTGTCTATCGACTATTTGTCTTCCACACCAAAAATATTCTTTTAAGAAAAACATAAAAAAATAAACAAACTCAACACATCAAATTAACTTTTTGCCTTAGCGCATTAAAACAAAAAAAACAAACTCTTTTTCACAAACGAACGTGTTTTAATCCTTCTATCGTGATACAAACAACGCATAAGCCTCCCACGCGCGAGCAGCATACGTTTAACCACTAGAATGCGATTTAAAATACCGTTCGCTAAAATCAACCAACACACAAATATTTTTTTTTACCCAAAGAACTACGTAAGCTTTGAATTTCCCATTGCACTTGGGAATACGTAGGAGCGGGGTCCAACAACCGTCAAGCACAATAATAAAAAACTAATTTTTTCCCCCACTTGTAAATATTTAATAATTATCAAGAGAAAGATGCAAACAAATTAAAACAATTTTTAAACCCTAAAATAACAAGAAGGTTCCCGTTGAGTACAACGGATGTGAGGGGTGCTAGTACCTTCCCCTTGCATAATCGACTCCCGAACTCAAAATTTGGTTGCGACGACCATTTTTCTTTTCTTTTTAGGTTTTATCGATATTTTCCTTTTCCTTCGGGAATAAATAAAGTTCGGTGGCGACTCTGTGTCATTACCGAGTGTTCCGACGCTCGGGCGTTTTTCGCGGCGCGACACTTATAAGTTGTATTAAGATGTTTCACCGAATATTGTTGAGTAAGTGAAACCATAAAAATTGATACTTTTATATTCCATGATTATGTTAAGGGTTTTACATCGAGTAAATAAAATTGTTCAATATACAACTTAAGCCACGAAATAGTCCCACACAATTACACTAGTAGTAGGTCTTTTGAACTGTTCTCCTCGCGTGCTTCAATCCTAATATTAAGCGTAAACTCAATTGCCAAATTTATTTTCACACAAAATAGAGCAAATATTCTTCCTCTCTTACATTTTATATTGAATGAATTCATGACAATGACATGACAACAAATTTGTGTCAACAAGAATAACAATAAGCAAATAAATATAAAGTCAAATGCATATATAAGTTTTTAAATTTTATGTTTGTATATTTTTAAAATGTACTAGATATATTATTTTCACAATGAATCTAGATAATATTATTGTCTAGATATATTATTTTCACAATGAATCTAAAAAGGTAAAATTTACTTATATATAGAACTGGAGAAAGTATCATTTAAATTTTAAAATAAAAAAATTGTGGTAGATGACAGGAGTTTCACCTTGTGAAACAGCCTATCGCATTAGAGTCAATTATTTTTGGGTATTTGGTGGTAATCTGGCAAGGAATTGCTTTGGTTTTTGTGTTGTGTTGTCACGGTTCATTTGGAACTTTCTTCATTGGACGGCTTATACAAGTTACAAATATTGTCTTTCTTATTCCAATGCCAAATACTAGTGATTAGTGTTATTGGAAAATCTTTAAAATTGTGACTTTGTCTCTTACAAAAGTATTTTCTCCGGTCTTATTTATAAGCAAAAGTCAACAAAAAATTTTGGCCCTAAATATAAGTAAAAGTCATTAAATTCAACTCAAATTAATATTTTTTTCCAACAATACCCCTGCATTTATTCATTTCTACAAGTAATCTATGTTGGAGTAGTACTAATGATGATTACATCTAAATAGAAGTAGACTTTATAAAAGACAAAAGGACATTTTAGGAATTGCACTTAAATTACACATAAAACTAGGATAAAAAGCAAGCTCCTTAATAAGTGTGCAAAAGAAAATTTTTGCTTATAAAAATGTCCGGAGGAAGTACAGTACAATATATTGATAAATTAATAGATATTTATTTAAGATCATAAGAAAAAGACGTCACATCTTATTGAAAAAAATTTAATCATTAGATTTTTTGATCATATGATAAATTTAACCTTCTTTTTTATTCGTAATTGATGTGAGATTTAATATTTCATACTTAAAACTCGTCAAGAGAAAATACTTATGTATTGAATTGTCAAGTCATTGTTGTATCCATAAAAATGAGAAATCCGTGAGTTATTAATTTAAAAAAAATTGTGACTATAGTTAAAATTTTCAATAATTTATAAAAATTATATACTAATGGAATATGTTAACAACTTAAAGAGAGCTCTGAGACACCCGTTAACAAGACCTTATTAATAAAGAAGTACCGGAGATACTTCAACGCTTACAAAAAAATTGAAAGTTTTAAATGTTTTATAAGCAATCTATAGTATTGTGTATTGGTTTGCAAAATTGTTGTTGTGGCAAATGTAAGTGAGTAAGTCTCACATCAGATAGAACAGTGGATGCTGAACACTTTATAAGTGACAAGACCCATAAACCTAACACCTTAAGATTTCATGTTAAAGTGTGGTGTCCAACTCACTTGTGAAAATTGTTCTTAAAATCCAATGTGGATGATCTCTATGGCTACCCCTTCTTGGTGACCTAACAATGGTATCAAACCCCATGGTTCGACGCAGGGTTCAATCAACTCCTTGTATCGAAAGTCTTTCTGACAAAGGTGGTCAGGCGGCGTGTCCTGTTGCAGTGCAAATGTATGGATGAGGAAAGTTTTCGCTTGAAGGGAGCATATTCAAGAGTGGATGGACTCACACTTGAGGGGAAAATTGTTATGGCAAGTGTAAGTGAATAAATCCCACAAGACCCATAAATCTAACACCTTAAAATTTTGAATTAAAGTATAGTGTCCAGCTCACTTATGAAGTTGTTCTTAAAACTTGTTTTGTAAATGAACCCCTTAAATGCTCCTCTTGATGACCCAACAAATTGTTCCTACTCTTGCCCATAAACTAGAACCATGAACACAATTTAATTCTTGTCAATAGGCTGAATAAGCTTATTGATTCTCCTTTACAAAATAACCGGAGTTTTAAGAAACCAAATGTGACCATGTTAATTAGACACCAAACCAAGTGTATCAAAAAAATAATATTCCCTTCAATCTCAATTATAAGTAAATGTCATTTTTTTAAATAAATTGAATAACTAATGTATCTAGTTCATTTTTTTACACTAAATACATTAGTTATTTAATATATCTAAAAAGTGATATTTACTTATAATTAAAACCGAATAGAATATATATTTTTTAAATGATAATAACTATAAGACAAAACTATCTATAAACAATTAGTAGTTGGCACAGGGAGAAATTAGTTGTCTTAATTAATTCATAATAGTACTAACTTGAAAATCTCACAAGCAAAACAAGTCCACCAAATCATATAGTATAGGGGTAATCGAAAGACACTAGTTTCTGCATAAACCGGTTGTATAGGAATCTAAATCCTTGATGTATACTCCAACTTCATTGTCAAAAAATTATAACTATTATATAAATGTCTCTCTAGGTAACGTGTAAACCTTTGAATATTTATTTTATACAAATAAAAAATATCATAAACGCGAAATTCGAACTATAGGCACCTAATGTATTTATATTAAGGATGAAATTTCTAATTAATTATTTTTTAAATAATATATCACAAAAACAGCTGCTTAAAAAAAAGTGTAAAAAATAAGTGTCAAGAATCATCATATTCATATATGCATGTATGTACAAACAAATATGATCCTATTTTTTTTATTATATAAATAAATAAAATTACTCCTCCGACCAATTTGAGATGAGACTTTTGTTATTGTGCAATCAGTGCCGATTTGCTGCAATTTTTCAAGATGATGACAACAATGTAAAGAGCTAGAATGCATTATTTTATTGGAACAATTTGAAAGAATAATTTTTTTAACTTATATAAATTAATAAAAAGCATCCTATGAATTTGAGGTGAGACTTTTGTTATGGTGCAATTCGTACCGATTTGCTGCAATTTTTTATGATGCTGACAACAATTCAATTATGTAGTAGTATTTTATTGGAACAATATGAAAGAATAAAAGAATCAATAGTGTAATTATTGATTATTATTTATGTCCTAGAAATTAAATATTCAAAAAAATATTTTAAAAAAAATATTACAGTGTGTTCCTTCTAAAATTTCAGTATGATTTTCTTTGGTGCCAGTTATGGTGGGTTAGTTTACACAAATCAAATTTCTACCTTTAAATGGAGAATGATTCCTCTCAAATTTTTTTCCTCAATTTTCACATCTCAACCATCAATCACTTTTTCTTCATTTCTTTTAGAATTAAATATTGTTTTATCTTTGTAATTCAATGGTCAATTGTCCAACATTATTCCCTCATTTTTTTTCCCACTTGAGAGAATCCACTCTCCTTTAAATGTAGAGGTGATAATAGGTTAGGCAGAGCTAGACTTTGCCAAGCCTGAGTCTGACCTGTCAAATAATAGAAGGCCTGAGTCTGACCTGTGGCCTATAACAAACAATTATCTTTTAGGCCTGAGTCTGATATTTTGAAAACCTAATGTGGTCTGTTAGTCTGTTTAAAAATTTATTTCACAAGAACATATTTAAATAAATAATTATATTTATTTTTAAAAATATTTATAACTAATATACCAACATCATTTTGATATTTAACATGATATTTTAGAGAATTTAACTATACATATCATCATATTTCAATTCTAGTTTATAATAATACATTTATATGTGTGAAAAACTAATTTAGATTAATAAACTTAAACTACTAAAAAATTTAATAAATATATAATTTAATGAAAGTACAAATTTTAATATATAAATAATAATATTATTAAAAACATTATTAATATTAACTTAAATAGGCCGGCCTAGTAGGCTAATAAGGTTTTTTTAATGGCCCGCAGCTTGGCCTATTTGACTAATTAAGCTTATAAAAAAGTCTTAGACTGTTCTATGTAAAGAAATAGACTGGCCTGACCTAAACCTATGTAAGCTAGGCCTTAAGGCTTCGTAGGCCGGCCTAACCTATTCCCACCTCTATTTAAATGGAACCTCCCGTAAGTATGTGATATGATTGGTCCTTTCAGATAGATCAGTTTTTGAGCCGAATATCATTTAAAAGAGAAAAAAAAGAAAGACAATTATTGCATTTTATTTTCTAATCACCTTGTTATCGAAAAACACCAATCATACGTTGTTGATCCTCGACCACTTTCGCAAGCTAACTCTTTTTTTTTAAATAATTGAAGTTCACCCCTCTAAGTCATATTCCATACGTTTGATGCAAGTGACTAGGGGTGTACGTGGACCGGTTTGGACTGGGTTTGGTCAAAACCAAAACCCAAACCACATTAGGTACTCCAGATTGGGTCCAATAAAAAACCACCCGTTATAATGTTGGGCCGGGTTGGGCAAACCCATAAATTTCCGGTCTGGATTAGGTTGGATAATGGATTACCCAATTTATTATTTATATATATATATATATATATATATATATATATATATATATATTAAATGTCAAAAACAAACCATCAATTTTTTTCATAAAATTAACCTAACCCTCATATCTTCTTAAAAAATAGTGTAACCTTGTTTGTTCACTATTTTTTTAGCTTCATAGTATCAAAGTAATAAAATACGGAAATGTTAATCTTTTTTTTTTATCAGCAAACAACTTTATTAAAAAGCTCTACATTGTACAAGACGTACAGTAGGCTAGTAGAAATACAACAAGCACCCAAATAAAAGGACCAAAGACCCCAACAGACACAACTAAAAGCCCCAAAGAAAACAAGCAGGCTATAAAAATCAGGGAAAAGACTAGCAGGTTCCCCCCTAAAACATAAAAACGCAGCAGCAACAGGAAAATAAAAAACATGCAGCAAGTAACACCAGAACTAAAAACATACAGCCAGCCCCCGAAAATTGAACGATAATTCCAAAGCTCCCCAAAGTCATCGGAAATGTTAATCTTAAAATACTTATAAATGTTCATATCATAAAATGATAATAGCAAATATTCAAGAAGAGACAAAAATAAATAGCGACAACCAAATCAAAATACAATAATATCATGGCTCATCACATTACAAAAAAAAGCCCAAAACATAATACAAAATAGTCTTGATTTCATCTTTAATATTCTCCACAATGCAAAGAGTCTTGACTTCATTGTTCATATTCTCCCACAACTGCAATAAAAATTTGAACATTAATTCACATATTACCAACTTCTTAAGATGCCTATAATCTACAGCCAAATCAAATCGGAACAAACAAAAAAAAGACTCTACTTCATGTATGGAAATAAAGCATAGTGTCAACTTCTTATTAACTTTGAGCTTTTAAACTAAATGAATTTCAAAGTATTCTAACATTGAGCTTTGTTTACTACTAGTATTCACACCCGTGCATCACACGGGCTAGTTCTTGATTATGATGATAATTTATAGAAATATTGCTTAATTATTATTACTTAAAAATATGATTATAATGAATAACCAATATTAAAGCAATACAATGACTACATTCAAAAATTAATATAGTGAAACGCACGGGGAACAATTTCTTAATATAATTTCGATTTTAGATTTTACATAGCTGGATAAAGGGAATAAGATGACATTGGCATTATATATGGGGGGTAATAATTCTAATACGACTAATAAATAAATTGACATGATACTATAATATCATACATTGAACTAAATATAAAACTCGAATATCATAGGTTAGGGTGATAAATATTAGTATACATTAACAATAATATTTAAGTTATACTTATACTTAAGTTATACTTTGAAAAAAAAAAAGTTATACTTATACTTACTTTACCATCACATGATCTCTCTCTCTCTCTCTCTCTCTCTCTCTCTCTCTCTCTCTCTCTCTCTCTCTCTCTCTCTCTCTCTCTCTCTCTCTCTCTCTCTCTCTCTCTCTCTCTCTCTCTCTCTCTCTCTCTCTCTCTCTCTCTCTCTCTCTCCCCCTCAAAAACACACTTAAATTGGCTATCTTCAAAATATAATATATAAACAACAAATATTTAAAAATATATAAAAGCTTCAATAAATTACAAATACCGTTTGTCCCTGTGGTAGTTATACTTACTTTAACATCTACTTATACTCACTCAAATTGTCATCTACTTATACTTACATTTATGAATGAATAAACATGAAAGGAATCATTAATATGCACAAAATTAAGCTTTTGTCCTCTTTTTGTAATTTCGTTCACAATTTACAAATGCTATATAAATTTGTGATAAAATTGAATGGATAATTAAATATTATTAAAACAAATCATGTGTAATACTTTTGTTTAAGCCCTCCGTATTTTTAGAGATAGATTCAAAAGTTATTATAATAAAATATGTAAATAAAGATTTATATGTAATTCCAGTAAGCCCCAATGTTTTTTGGGTACAAATTTAAAAATTATCTAAATAAAAGGATAAATAAAGATTTATATGCGACACTTTTCTGTAAGACCCCGTGTTAGAGGCACATTCAAAAATTATCCCAATAAATATGTATATAAATATTTATATGCAGTATCTTTTATTGACAATGGAGAATTACAATTACATAACAAATTATTCATATAGATAAGGTAGCAGTTCTAACTTATATTTCTAAAAGATTAGTTGACAAATTCATGGGTTTTTTTTAATATCCAACACAACAGTTCTACCATATATTAAAAATATTTGCAACCTATATTAAAAATTCATAGGCTGTTTGAACTTATAAGGTAGCAGTTCTAACTTATATATCTAACTTGATAAGGTAGCAGTTCTAGCTTATGATGCCCATTAAGTTAGAATTACTTAACAACTAATTGATAGGATATTTTATATTAGTTGCTAGAAAATTCACAAATCACAATTGTAGCATTTTTTTTGTACTGCAAGCAAATTTTTTATAGTTATACTATGAGGATACCATACTTGTTTCACAAAAAAATCAAGAAAAGGACTACAATAACATGAATTGATTGTAGTAACAGAGCTAATGCGATGCAGGGACCGCTTGATCAGAAAGTTCATCTCCTCATGCCAATATCCAGTATCTGCTAGGCAGCTTGTATCTTGGTGCTATAGACATAATTTAAATACCTGCATTGGTTATGGTTGCAGAATAGTCAATATATGATCACAGTTCAGAAGCAGATGCTCATGAAGACAAATCAGAGAAAAATTCAAAACATTGGTGGTAATATGATATAGAATTTTGCAGCACTGGTTTGCCCGTCATTGTATCAATTCATGAATTGAAGTTCTTATTTTCCTCATTGCAACTACAATGATACTATTTGGCATTACATTCTCATTGTATGAAACAACATCAGCTCGCAACATATGCATCACATGTTTTACAATGAGAGTCCCCATTGAAACTTGAAAGTTATTTAACTTTAGTAATGGAGAGGAACCAAAAACAATATTTTCCTTAAATATTTTCCTTAATAGTGAGATTGAGGTATATACAGTAAGCCATGAAAACACCAAAGCAAATCTATTCTAATCAAGGGCAAGCTCAAACAATTTTGAAATAATCATCCCTAATTAACCACAATTAAAGAGGCATAATAATTCATGACACAACTATGCTCAACAAAGAACATGTGAACAATGGATACTAATTCAAACCCATCCAAAAGTTGCACTTAAACCAAAAAATTCATTTTCATGAAAAACAACTACTGGCAAATTTCTCAGGACACACACATATATGTGTGTGTGTGTGTGTGCGCGCGCACAATTCAATATACTAATCAATTATCTCACAGGTCTTTAAAACATATTGACACACACATAAAACAGATTGAAGAAATAGAGATTCAGAATGTTTAAAACTTACTTGAGAACAACTCCATGGCCACTCATTGGTTCCTTTTTTCTAAAACACCTAAAAAAAGAAACAAAAGATCTATTTATGTCAGTCTAAATGAACAAACAAAAGCCGAAATCTTTTATATCAAAATGTTACCTTTATGAGTAAACCAAAATCTTCTTCAGTTCTTCCATTTGTAGCTTTATTTCCTCCAAATACTTCTTCAACCTCTGGTTCTCTGCTTCTGTCTCTTTGGCTTTCTTTCTTCTTCTACTGAAATTCCATTTCAGATTTCCAATTCTTTCCGCATCACATCTTTGAATCTCAGTCAACTTTGAATATGCAAATAAAGTATTTTAGTGACATCATTTGTTGCAGTAAACAATAAAGTAAATGAAGAAGAAAAAAAGTCTCTAGAGCAATTAGTCTTAAAAGAAAATAGAACACAATTCACACAAACCTCATAATCTATTTGCAAAACACAATTTATATCATGATGGGTTATCAAAAGGGTTATCTCTGTGAATGAAACAAAGATAGTAGCTCTACACAAAAAGATAGTATCCCCCGTATATAAGGTTCTACGCTTTCTTAATTTTTGCACTGCTATAGAGAATCACATAAAGAGCAAGACAACTGCCTACTTCAGTTGTCCTCTTCATAGAAGTCGGTTGCCTAATATAAAAAATGAATCAGACTTTACATTTTAGATTTCAATAGAGCTGGAAGTCCTAAAATTATTAAATCAAGGTGGTCTGATGATGTAAGACCAGCCCCATTTGACATTTAAATCTGTTTAAATCGCAGGACAAACTCTATTAACTGAGTTGACTAACTTGGCAAGTGCAAATCCTGAATTTACATGTTACATGTGTAAAAACAAAAACTTTAGTTATCATACATAGAAATAAGAGAAACATGATCCTAGCAACATGAAGAATAAATGATATATTGAAGCTATACAATATATAGTCAAGACTTAAACCAATAGTCCCATTGATTTAGCAATAAAAAATGCAGTTCCAATGGAATTTAAAGTATTGTACTTAGTGTGCAATGTAAAATCAGTTAAATCATTATTCCAAAGTCCTGTTTTGAAGTTAGGAAGCAAAAACCACAACAAAAAACTGAGTCATTGCATTTCTTAATTGAGTTTGAAACTCCCACCAGAATGTTTTCTTACAAAAAGTCATGAGTCATATAAGTGATGAGAGTAAAAAAAGTTCAAAATGAACAATCTTCATATATTTTGAGGTACATATATCACAGAGATCAAAACTTTGATAAAGATTCCAAATGTAATTATGTAGTTATATTATATTATGAAATTCAATATAAGTCACAAAAAGAATAACAAAAAATAAAATATAAGTCACAAAAAGAAAATGAAAAAGACAAACCTTGTTCTTGCAACTTTGAAGTTACATGGCCTTGTTGCTTCAAGGAAGCACCTTACATTACCACACTAATCAAAACACCTGCATAATCAAAAGTTTTATTTGTGTAATCAATCGGTGTAAATTAAAGATAATGTATATGCAAGTGTGAATTCATACTGTTCTTGAGCAAGTGTCAATAGAATTAGAAAAACAATAAAACTTATTATACCAAAAGAATGTATACATTATAATACTGTCACGGAGTAAAAGCAGACAAACCATTCAAATATTATACATTATCATTCAAGCAGATTCAAAAGCATGCTTGAATATAGAAATATCAATCAATTTTTATATAACACTATACAACTTCACATGTAACACAAAAGCTAACATTAGAATGAGAGTTTTTCATATTGAGACATTTCCTCAAACACTTTGAGTGCTCACTTTCACAATCAAATGAGAGTTTTCAAAATAAAAAATTAGAACAAAAAACTAACCAATAATTACCTTTATGTTACTTCCTCCATGCTAGCCATCATTCAACCAAAAACCCCAAAAATGCAGCTGCCAAGGTTCCTGAGAGAAGAATTCAACCAACAAATTTAGGACCACTAAGAATTAAACACAACACTATTAGATAGTTAAATAAGTCAATTGTGTATAGACATGTAAAGACATAATTAGTTCAATAATTGTAAAATGAGGTTGACATGTAAAATGATATTGGGCTTTAGTTCAGCAAGTTATGTCAAACTTTGTCTCTCCCTTATTTGTAAAATGATATAATTGAATGTAAAGACATGTTAATCTCTATAAGGTTAATAATTGTAAATTAGGCTTTAGTTCAAACCTTGCTTGTGCAGTTTGTTGTAATTAGTTTTTCATAAAAGTAAGCTTTCATAGAGATTAACATTTTGAGAGTGAAAATAACCAAAAAAGAATAGATCCTTGGTAAAATGGAATATCAAGATCCTTGAAAATAACCAAAAAAGAAAAGTAAGCTATATTATGGTATAGATCCTTCCATATATGGAATATCAAAGTGTGTAGACAAATAAAAGTGAGATCAATACAAACTGATCCAACAGATAAATAAACAAATACGCATTAAATTTTCTAATTTGTAATCAATAAGATATTAAAGCCTTCAGATTTTGGAGGATGTAGACAATCCTCTTTCACCATTTCATGTATAACAATAACAATAGTTATTGGTGGAGAAAGAGAACAACAATTGAGGGGAAAAAATCAGAAATATTAGAAAACAAAAGCAAGAAAGTGAAAAATATTTTGGATCTGTCTCACCTGATTGTGTCATGCCATAACATGGTTCATTGTTTCAAGTTTCACGAATGAAAAATTTACCTCTGTTGAGAGAAATAAAAAATAAGCAGGAAACAAATAGAGGGTTAGAAAAGGAAAATACAAATATAATCATAAATCAGGTGATGAAATTCAAGGCGGAAACGAAGTAAGAGGATGATAAAAGCTTACCTTGCCGTTATCGTGTGTGCGCCGCTTCCTTATTATTTCCCGTTGCCGATATTGCAAAAAGAGAAGGAGAAACGCAGCAAAATCTAAAATTTGTGTGGAGAGGAAGATAAACAATGGAGAGTCAGAGAAAGATTGAATATTTTAATTTGAGTTTTTACAATCAATTAAGAAGTAAACCTGCTACTTATACTCTTGCTGAGCAAGGAAGTAGTACATCACTTAAAAATAAAAGAGAGCAATTCCTTCCACACCACCTGTAGCTCTTCTGAGCAACTTTGATAACGATTTTCTACCAAGCAGAAAACACCCTTAACTACTAAAGACTCTAAACAAAATGTCACACTAAAGCTTAAATAAAATCACTTACAGCTTATGAAACGCAATTATTTTCGAATTCAATTATAAATAATGTTTCGGCACCTAAATACAATCAAACCAGCAACCAGGAAGTTTCATTGTATAGGACTGCTTCTTTCTTTTCAAATATAGAAAGAGCAACTGTTTTTCTTTACCTCGCAATAATTATTTTAAAGTTTATATGAATCGTGATAAGTATTTTCAGTAACAAAGCGATAAAGGAATGCAGACAAACTAAAAAGTTTAGGGACCTAGTTAAAATTATTTAAAGGTTCAGGAGAGACTTAGCTATAAATTATTTAAAAGGTTAGAGATTCCATTAAAAAAGTTTAGAGATCTAATAACATATTATCAACGAATTCAATGACGAAATTACAAACTTTTTAAATTCAGAAATATATTAGTTAATGGAGCTTTAGAATAATTAAAACATAAATATGTTCAAATGCTTAGAAACGAAGAGAATTAATTTTAAAGTTGTAAATTAGGCTTTAGTTCATACATGATGATACATAATAATTGTAAATTAGACTTTAGTTCATATCTTGCATCATCATACCTTATCACGGTTACTCTCAAATTTCCACCCCTTTTTTTGCCTAGCCACACATATCCTTATATTACCTTAGCACCCATAAACCTGCCACCATCTGAAATTTGTTAAACATTCAAAATATAGTATTTTTTCATTAAGACTAACAAAAATATAGATGTAATACACTACAAATGAAAAGAATAAATCACTTTAACAGTCAATATAAGAATATCAGAAGAAAAGAGAAATTAAATAATACAAATACCATGAGAGTAGTAACTACAAATACCATGAATCAGACGGTGACATTAAATCATGAAATAACAGATGGAGAAAATCATCTAAATCCCACTAACAACTCCTAAAAAGTAGGGATTGGTATGAAATTCAATTCAAAGCCAAAACAAAAAACCATAGTAAAAACAGAGAACATCTACTTCCAAATTCATCAAACTAAAGCTAAAAATAATAAATGACGTACCTTTTTCCTCAAAGTTATGAATAGGAATCTCTTATTGCACATGAAAAAAAAAATTACAATTAAGAAGGAGTTTTGGTAAATAAACTTAATGAAATCAAAATCTATAAAAAATTAAGGAAATAGAGAGTAGCAAAAACAATTCCCTTATACCTTTATAACCTCAAACTCTAGTTTAATCCATCACCGATAAGATCTTCGGCGATTTTGCATTGAAACTGAAACAACAACAAAGAAAACAACCAGAAATCAATATTTTAGTAAGTAAACTTAATGAAATCAAAATCCGTAAAAAATTAAGAAAGAAAAAGAGATGAGGTGTAACATAGGGAAACCATACAAATGATAATATACTATTAAAAAAGAGGAAGTAAAACAATATATTACAATAAATTTCAACAACCTCCAATTGATACACTAACAGGATCGTCGTGGCCACCTCCAAATGCTTCTAATGAATCAGCAAAGGCAAGTTCTCCATTATATCCATCCCCTAAAGCTGTCCTGAGGAGATATAGAAGAAAGCATTAATAAATTGCTCACACTTGTAATCTTACTCTATCCATGGTGACAAACTAAACGACGAAAAGAATAATGAAACAGAGCAGTCAATGAAGAGAATAAAAATGAAATCAACGAAATGGAATCAACGAAGAAGGAATCAAGAAAAAAATGGAATCAACGAAATTACCTGCAGTATGCAGTATGAAATCTGTAAATCTGGAGAACCAATTTGAAACCTTTGAAGATTGTGGAGAGAGAAGTAAGAAGGAATCAAGAAAAAATGGAGTGAGATGAGTAAGAAAGTGAGTTTTGATATTGAAAAGAGAGGGAGAGATTGATTTTGAATTTTGAAATGGGATTCAACAAAGCAGAAAATTGGGGATTTCATAATGTCGTAAAATTGTGCCAGATGAAAGAGGGCAACATGTCATAGATTGGGGATTTTGAGAGTGACCTATCACTGCTCCTCCTGCCATAACAATTTTTTTGTTTGAAGCTTTTTTGGATTTGGACTTGAATTGGGCCGAAAATATTGGGCTTTGCACATATAGTGACACAAATTCGGCCCTTTAACCATTCTCTTCATAAGATTTTCCCTCTCTTTTTCAATTTGAAAAACTTGCCTAAAAGAAGCTAAAAATTTGTCTTTATTTACACATAGATTTTCTTAAGTTGATGATACAGTTTTTGACATGTGTCTTTTTTTGCTAAAACCTTGGTCTTGGTTGTGTAGTTTTAGGATTAGGATATGAACATTCAACTTCTTACAACAGAGCAAAAATATAAGTATAACACATACATAATAGAGAACAAAACATTGAGAGCAAAAGTATAAGACATGTTTATATTATAAGATGCTTACCATTAGTGAAAGATGAATCAAACAGAGTGGGAGAGAATCAACTTGTTTGCTATTCCGTTTCCGTCGGCGTTTTCAGAATTTAGAGAGAGTGAGAGTTTGAGACTGAGAGTTTGAGTATCAGAGAAAGAGAAGGTACTTAGGGATTTAAAGAGAAAGGATTTGGGGATTTTTGTCATTTCGTTTTCCATTGATTACTCTTCTTATTTTGGAAGTTGGAATACATTAACCATCACATTGGGTTTCCCTTCTCCGTATTAATGATTAAAACGGCACAAAAGCTGAAAAAGGTAGAAAAGCTTTTGGAATTTCTATTAACAAAAAAAAAAAAAAAACGGGTCAAGCGGGTTTTTGAGTCCGGGTCCGGTTTTGACCTGGGACCGGATTTTTTGTGTGGGTTTCCTTGTTTTCAAAACCATATAGACCCAATTACCCGATCCGAACCACTTTTTTGGATTGGATTGGGTGGGTTTGACCGGGTCAAGTGGGTTTGCCCAACCCATGTACACCCCTACAAGTGACACCCATCGTAGAACCATGTCATAGGTACTAATTTGACATTTAGAAATTTCGGAGACAACTAATTTAGGTTGTGGAAAGTGAAAATGAAAACATAGGTGTAGAAGATTTGAAAGGTGATGTGTTGATGTCACTCAACCTAGCACAATAAAAAAGGTTGGGAAGATTGATAAGGCAAAAAATGTCGGTATATGGTGTCTTAGAGATAAAAAATTAGAGAAAGTCATGAATAGGGTTGGGAATAGGTCAGGCGGCCTGCGGCTTGGTCTGTCTTAAGTTTAGCATGGTCTGGTCTGTTTATTAAAAATGTCAGGTTCAGACTTTGAAAAGAGCCTATTTATATAAATAGGTCAGGCTTGAGCTTTTAAAAAAGTCCGCAAAGCCTGTTAGCCCGACCTGTTTATATTTAATAATAATTATTTATATAATATTATTATTTATATAATCGTTTATAAAAAAAATAAATATTATTTATATAAATACAAAATATTTATTAGACAAAATATATATATATATATTTTTTTTGACAAAGACAAATTATATTTGTTAGGCAAAATAAAAATTATTATGCTAAGCATTTTATTAGAATTTTCTTAAAGTTGTAGAAATTATAAAAATTTAAATGTAAAATAGACTTTTAAACATGCTATCAGGCCAGACTAGACTTTAAACAGGCTCAGGCCAGACCAAAAAAAGAAACATTTGATAGGCCATAGGCCAGACTTAAGCTTGAAGAAAAATCATAGGCCAGACTCAGGCCTGTCAAATCCTGGTCTGTTCCCAACCCTAGACATGAATGAGAAGAATGTAGCGGCAATGCAGATAATCAACATCAACATGAAAAGACGATGATAAAAATATCCAAGATCACACGAAGAGGCAGTGGTAAGAATGCTCAAATTCAACCTATAGAGATGGTGGTAAACATACTCAAGATCAGTTTGGTAAGACAAGATAAGAATAATTAGTATCAACTTAGAGATGCAGTGATACTAATACTCGATACCATCCTAAAGAAACATTGGTAAGAACATTTATCAACTTTCTACATGCGAACAAAATTCAACTAGGAGAAAAAAACTTAACTTGTGCCCCCGACAAATTCCTTATCCGAAAGATTAATATTAATCTCCACTAAACGACATTGACAACTTATGTCTAATAACGCGGGAGCCAAAAAATGCTACTAATAAATGGGTAATCAAATTTAACGAACATGAAGCATTGATGGGCCATTCAGATGGTACAGCCCATACATTTAAGCCCAAAATAACCAAAACAACCTCCCGCTCAAATTCAAAACTCAAAAAAATCACGTTTGACTCATAATCACTTTTTAGCACTCTCACGCTTCATCTTCGCCGTTAACCTCACCACAATGGAGGAACCCAACTCCGACCAAGAAAATCAATTATCCCACAAAATCGCCGCAATTCTCGACGAAGTTCGAACCTCATACGCTACACACAACCGTAAACTCAAGGAACTATCACTCCTCCGATCCAAATCCTCTTCACCGTCTCAATTCTTCTCCGCTTTCTCCAAATCCCTAATTCCTCTTTTCAACTTCCAAAGACGCCTTGCCTCTTCTGACCGCGTCGTCTCGTTCGTCTCCTCTTTTACTGCCGCACGTAATCCTGCTGATGCCGAAGTTTGCGATGAGTTTCTCGACCATTTCCTTCATTTCCTCCTTGTTGCTGCAACGGCGGCTGATAAGACTGTTAGATTCAGAGCTTGTCAGATCGTTTCTGAGGTAACGAATTGAGATAAATTCAACTTTACGAATTTACTTTTTCGATTTTTTGTGTTAGGTTTTATTATCAAAATTGATTTTAGTTAAGAACGAGTTTGAGGTTAAATTATTTATGTTTTGATACATTTATGTGAAGCTGAGTTGCGCAATAAATTTAAATTTGAGTGTGAGACTGTATTGATAAAATTTTGTCTGGTATGCTTTTTGGTGGACAAAAGGGTATTTTGATATTTTTGAAAACTTGTGCCGAGGATAAAAAGTTGTTTCCTGGTTCGGCGGAGATAAAAGTTTTAGTTTTTGTTAAGTCTCTTGCCCCAGTTTGTCTAGTCCCAGAAAAAAATTTTAAAATCAAACACAATACAATAGAAGTTGTTCCGTACCTTATTTTTTAGCAGATTAAATGCACCCTAAATATTAGGTTCGAGATAAACTACAAATACTAGTTTTAAGATAGAATAAATTCTAAAGACAAAATAGTTTTTTATTTCAAGACATAATCAAATTTAAGTCTTTTGAATCACTTTTGGCTATCCCATGGGTGAGTCCAAAGTCCAAACATGCAATCTCTATTCTGTATGAAGTGCAAATTCATGGTTAGCAATTGCACATAGATTTGTGTGTATTGCAAAAATCAAAACTACAGTTATTTTAGTCAATTAATGTGGTTATTATTTTTCTTTTTGATAACACAATTAATGTGGTTATTAACTGTTGAAATTTGAAAGAAATTAAGTACTGTATGATACAGTAGCCTATTTGCTAATTTTTTTTACTCATTTATTATTTTGGTTATAATAATTTGATTAAAATTGGTTGATTTTGTAGATAATATTGAGGTTACCAGATGATGCAGAAGTGAGCAATGACCTATGGGATGAGGTGATAGAATGTATGAAGGTTAGGGTACGGGACAGGATCCATGTGGTGCGTACTTTTGCAGTTAGGGCGCTTTCGCGTTTTGTGAATGATTCTTCGAACATTGACATCCTTGATTTATTCCTTGAGATGCTTCCTTTAGAACAAAATGCGGTGAGTGTCTCAATTGAACTATTTTCCTTTTAAGTTTTCCCCCATGTCTGTATCAATTGTGCTGTTTGTGGTTATAATTGTTGGCCATTAATTTCTTATACTAGTATGTCGTTGGACTGTAATATAGTACTTTCTTCAAGCCCTATGGTTATTTGGCTACTTGAAATTTTAATATCAGGTTGCTTTTAAGCTCTGACCAAACCATATACACAATTTTTACTAAAACCACATACTAGTATGCTGTTGTCAAAAATAAAAATACAGCTTGCTGAAACTCTGTATTCTGTAGACAATAATGACTGTAGTGGTTGCCGCCCTTATACCCTATGCGAAGCCCTATTTCACTTTGGATCAATAAGAGCTGCTACAGAAAAAGTCCTATAAGTTACAAATTTTGCAACATCTAGTCATTTCACCTTAGAATAGAAGTATTCTGCACTCAACTTTTGGTCATTTCACTATAGATTTCAAAATGACTACGTAACAAGCTCTCCTGTCTTGTCACTTTTCTACTCTGTATCAACTTCATCATGTGCGCCTTTCCAGTGGTCCTTTTTGCAACCTTCCAGTGGCCCTTTTTGTGATTTTCTAGCAGCCATCATCATATTGGAGATAATGATTCAATCAAAGGAATAACTTGTATTTGTTTTAAGTGCTTATATGATTTTTTTTGGTTACAAGTGCTTAGATGAGTTATTTGAAGTCTTGGTGGCTAAAGCTTATTTATTTTATACTAGGGGGTTTGAATATTGATAGCAATGAACTTTAATTACTAGTTATGAATATGCATTTAATGTCTGCGCATTACTGTATTATTTTAGTTTCTATATATATGGTATAAATACATTTCTTGTCTTAATAGCTCATCTAAGCACTTGTCTTCTACATAGCAGTCATACTGCTAGTGCTACCTGCCGTACAATTACAGTGTTTCAGGAATTATAGTGTTTCAGGGGTCTGCTGCTATGCTTCTCTATTCACCATTGACTACATAGCTTAATCTCACTGTTTTACACTTTAATTAACTTTTTACCGAGTCCTGAATCTATGTGTTGGAAATATTGGTATTAGAATATCTACGTGGAACAATTTAGGATTGCTAGTACATCTTAATGTTACATGTGTATGCGCAGAGATCTGGTATTCTTGTTATTAAACTTGAAGATGTGTGCAGGACGTTCGTAAGATGCTTGTGTTGTCTTTGCCTCCTTCCAGTGCAACCTCTCAAGTTATCATCGACTGTACCTTAGATGTGAGTGAATCTGTTCGCAAAGCAGCATACTGTGTTTTAGCTAATAAATTTCCTCTTCAAAGCTTAAGGTAAATGCGGTATGGTTAAAGAACAATATTTCTATTCCTTTCTGCTCACACAGTGTCATTTGAGTTTCTACCCCCCCTAAAATTCGGATCTTCGAATTTGTAATGGTTCACATTAGAGTGTAAAAGAAAGTGCCACTTGTCTGCTGTTGAAACAGAATGAAATCAATGGTCTAGAATTTTTTCAATACGAGCACATGAGTAATGGATAGTAAATGATTGCTATATGATTATCACTCCTTTGATTTTCTAATTACTGGCCCGGGTTTGTATTTTATCCCCTAAAGTGACCACACTACACTACAATGCAAAGGTTCTCAATACTTCCTTAGATTCTAAAACGAATAATACTTTCAATGTTCCCTGTCCATGCACCTTTTCTAAGATATTTAGTTTTGACACATTGGTAATAAATTCAAATTGGAAACATGTAATTAGTATAATATGTTTTTGTGTGTCGTTTTTAATTATTTTGAAATTATGTAGTCATAGAATTCTATAAATACAGTCTCCAAGGGAGGACTTTCTACTATTATGATAGCAATTTTCTCAAACATCTTTTCAAATATTACTTTGATTAAGTGGCTTTTTGTAACCTTTGCTCTTTTATTTACCTGGTTTCTGTAGCATTAAGCTCAGGACAATAATTCTTCAGAGAGGACTTTCTGACCGATCTGTTGGTGTCTCGAAGGAATGTTTCAAACTATTGAAAGATGAATGGCTTATAAAGTGCTGTAATGGTGACCCTTTAGAGCTTTTGAAGTATCTCGATGTGGAAACTTATGAATCAGTGAGTGAGTCTGTCATGGAGGCACTTCTAAAAGCTGGTTTAGTAAAACTAAAGAATGGTGCAAGTATCCAGCAGTTTATATCATCAAATGGTGACACAGCAGAAGGTAAGACATGATTTTCAAATATTAAATACTTTTATTTGTTTCACCTTTCAGTGTTGCTACATGTTGCTTAGTTAAATCTTTCAAAAACAAATATAAAATCTAGTTTGATATATCCTGTTTGTTATGACTAATGATTATGAGCATACGTAGACACACATACTCAGACACATTGGTCCTTTAATAACTTTCTGTAAAAAGCTAATTTAATGAATTGAACGTTGAAATGAACTTTCTCATTGAGTAGGTTAAGTCTACAAGTTTTATAATATTCAAATGCTTTTCGATACAATACTGTCTTTACTTTATTTTGATGTCCAAATTACCTAAAATGTATATAAACAACCACAAAGATGAAATTTTAAACAATTGATTTGGTTAAATACTCATTTTACAAAAAGTTAATGATTAGGTAAGTATGCCAATTTTGATGCTCGGTGAGCACAAACCGATCAAACAATTTATGAGCACAAGCTCATATTTTGCAAGAAAATTTATGGAAATGGTCTTGTCAGGTGAAGTGATTGCGGCTGTGCCCCTGAACTAACTTGTACCTGTAAATCTTCAGCTATTTTCTTTCCTCGTTCAATGTAGTTTTCTGAATGCCAGGATGATAACTTACCTGTGATTTTTTAGCTGTAGGTTGATATTTGGATTTAACCTCGCTGGCTGTTCTATACCATATTTTATTGCTTTGCATATTAATTGTAGGGGAAGCGGTTCCTAGTCCACCAAGCATTGTACTGATGGAAGCAGAGGCTGCTCTTTATTGGAGAACTGTTTGCAAACATTTGCAGTCAGAAGCACATGTGAGTCAAAGGAATATATAGCCATTTTTCATATTTACTTCTCACTTTTTATCCCATATTAGTGGTTAAATCAGGGTTGTCAAATAGAAGTAATATGGGCAATATAGCACGAATGGTTAACAGATTTGACCAAAACAATATTTTTATCAGTCAGTGTCATGATACTTTTGCACATAATTTGGGTATATGTTTTATATCCCAAAAGAGAAAGCAACTAATTGCCAACACTCGTGTTAATCATACCCTTTTAATTTAGGCAAAATTACATTTTTACTCCCTTAACTTAATTTCAGTTTGCACTTCAGTCCTGTATTTTTTTTATAACATTGTAGTCCCTTTTAATGTGTGAATATGAATTTCAAGCTTCAAATTTATCTTTTTTTTTTTTTTTTTTTTGCTTTGTTTGCTTTCAAGCTATGAAGCACCGACACCTCTATGATTAGACGTGTCGCGGTGTCCGACACGTGTCGGTGTCCGATACTCGTATGACACCCGTACGACACTCCTACAAACGTGTCGGAGAGGTGTCCAAAAAAAACAATTTTTTCTTTATTCCGACACTCCTTAAATCGGTGTCCGACACCTATAAGACACTCGTACAAACGTGTCGGGGTAAGTGTCCAAATTTTAGTTTTTTTATTTGCTTCTACTTTTCTCAGACATATATACAACGATTAAAAATATGTCGAAATAATAATATTAATCAATGAGGGATTAAAGATATTACATTTTGATTACATTATTTTTAGTTTATCGATAGTAGATGAATGAGTAAATGTCAAATGTATTATCATATATTCTTTTAAAACTTTTTTTATTGAAAAATTTGTTCAACTTAGATGCATATGTATGTATTTTTAATTCTAAACTTATATTTTTTATAAATATGTAGCGGTGTCGGTGTCGTATATTTTTTACATTAGCGGTGTCGAAGTGTCCGTGTCGTGTCGCAGTGTCCGTGTTAGAGTTCGTGCTTCATAGCTTTCAAGCATAAATATTATCAAATAATCGATTATCCCAAAAGATTAAGCTGTTAGGATTTGGCACATCAATGGTTTTATATTATTTCTAACACGCCCCCTCACGCAAGAGCCCACTTGGGCTTGAAGCGTGGATAATGCATAGGCCCACCTACCATATGCTTAAATTCCACTTTTAATTAGAAAGTGAGGGGAGCGGGAATCGAACCCTAGACCACTTAGTCATAGAGGCTCTGATACCATATCAAATAACCGATTATCCCAAAAGCTTAAGCTGTTAGGATTTGACACATCAATGGTTTTATATTATTTCTAACAAATATATCTTATGCCATAAAATAAAATCATAGATTTGAAGCATGAAAAATCATACACAAGCATGGATGGAGGACCAAAAAGGACAAAAATGACATAAAGAAAGATAAATGACTAAATCGATACCTGAAATTAAGTTAAGGGACTAAAGATGTAATTTTGGCTTTAATTTATGTTTTTGTTACCATTCTAATGCATATGTTATTGGTAGCTATAATATGTCATTAAGACATTGTGAAATTAAATCAGAATATATCTCTGCTTCATAACTGTCTTTCTTGTTCTCTCTGTTTATTAATTTTTTGAATACAATTATAATTTATAATTTGAAGTATAATTATAGTTTATAGCTAATCATGTACAATTGTTATGACTTCACATTTTCCTTCCAAATCATTGAGGTTTATCATTTGTGCCTCAATAGGCTTTAGGCTCTGATGCTGCTGCCACAGCAGGCACCGAAGCAGAAGTATATGCTGCTGAAGCATCAGATAAAAATGACCTTCTAGAGAAAATTCTTCCTGCTACAGTTGATGAGTACATAGAGTTGGTCAGAGCCCATATCGTTGCTGGTACGTATAAGTTTATCGGATGATGCTTCTACACCCAACTCTAATGCCTACTGATGTGGTCCAATCTACTATCTGCAGGATCAAACCATCGGTTTGCATGCCGGCAGCTGCTTTTGCTTGGTGCTATGTTTGATTTTTCTGACACTTCATATAGAAAAGCAGCTAGTGTGTTTCTGCAGGAGCTGATGAGCAAGCCTCCTGAGCACGAGGTTGATAATGAAGGGAATGATGTCGTCATTGGAGATGGCTTAACTTTTGGTGGAGATACCGAGTGGGCAGATGCCATAGCCAAATTGGCAAGGAAAGTCCATGCTGCTCCTGGTGAATTTGAAGAAGTTGTTCTTGCAATTGTAGAAAAGCTTGCTCAACCTTGCAGAGAGAGGACAGCAGATTATGTGCAGTGGATACACACCCTTTCTCTTGTAGGCCTTCTACTGAAAAATGCGGTGTCCATGCGCTTTCTTCAGGGCAAGGCTATAGAACCAGATGAACTACTCCAATCATTACTTCTTCCCGGGGTAACAAATTGCAAGTTTCCTTATTGTTTTCTCAATATACATTTATTTATTAATATATTTGCTACAAATAGATCACTCTAGCTAGTTAAACTGCCAAAAATGTTATTCGTACAATATGTTTGTGTTCTAGTTTACAACAATTGGAAATGATTCTTGCATCATCAAAATTTTGTTCTGGATGTTGATTGATCTTTTGCAAAGTAAATCTAATCTTCCAAACTTGAAAATTCGTTTATTCATTTCCTCATGGGCCATGGTCTGAATGAACAATGATAATAATTACTGTTGATACGAAGTTTATCAAATACAAAAAAACTATGAAATAATGTATGAGCTACACAAACATATACACCACATAGGAGTATATACATTGTAGTAAGAAATTAACTTTCTGATGAACAAGGTCTTGTGATTAGATAATTTGCTTGCTGGCTGAATCAGTTTATACTTGTAGATTTTCTTTGAGGGCATTGGTTACTAACTATTTACTGGTATGGACAATGAAATACTCAGGCAAAACAATCTCACTTGGACGTGCAAAGAATTGCTGTAAGATGTCTTGGCCTCTTTGGGCTTTTGGAGAGGAAACCAAATGCTGAACTTTTGAAACAGCTACGGGTTTCATACATTAGGGGGCCACATTTAATTAGTATTGAGGCTTGTAAAGCATTAACTGATCTTGTGATGTGGCATGGTCCTCAAGAAGTTGACAGGGTTTTAAATCACAATATTCCAAGCCAAGTAAACAGTGACAAGAAGTGTTTTAGTCCTGTGAATTTCTCTGATTCAGAAGTGGATTCAAATTCAAACGTTGACACGCTTGATCTTTTATATGGTGGCATTGAAAACGAAGACTGGGCTAATCCTTTAACTAGCGATGAAGATGAATGCATTTATGCTATACTTGGGGAGGGCTTTGCGAAAATTCTTCTCCTAAGTGACAACTATCCAAGCATACCAGCTTCTTTGCACCCTGTGCTTTTATCTAAGCTCATTTACTTGTATTTCAGTGACATATCAGAAAATATGCACAGGTGGTATATAGTTTTCTCCCTTTGTTACTATTTTTGGCCTGCACAATTAGCTAATTTAAATCAAATGTTTCTCATCTGCCAGGTTGAAGCAATGCTTATCTGTTTTCTTTGAGAACTACCCTTGTCTCTCAACAAATCACAAGGTAAGCATGGCTGATGTCATATTTTCTTTGGTTTACTTTATCCGTCATTCTTATTTTTTACTCTTATTTGAATGTCATATCTTCGGCAGCCTGAAGTGTTTTATTTCTTAATTAAATACAGAGGTGTATATTGAAGGCCTTCATTCCAGTTATGCGATCAATGTGGCCAGGAATTTTTGGCAATTCTGGGGGTTCTCCTTTTATGGTATCTCAGATGCGTAAGCGTGCAGTTCAAGCTTCACGTTTTATGTTGCAGATGGTGCAGATTCCATTATTTGTTAAAGAGACTGAAGCTGCATGTGAAAACTCTAGCACAGAACAGCCACAAGTTATAGATAGTTGCTCTGAAGTCCCATTTGAGTGTGGCGAAGAGGGGCTCGCACTACTCATAGCTGTAGAGGTAAATCATCCACTAATTTAGAATTTCTTAATTGTATGCTAACTTGCTCATCTGTTCACCTTATTATGGATTGGCAACGTAAGATTAGTCTACATAGTTTTACTTTAATTGCTTCTAAGTTCTAAAGGTTTTATTTTATGCTAGTTTTAAGCTAGTTTTTAAGGGTGCAACTTCTAATGAAGCTCTTTCGTATGCTGCAAGAAATTGGTTGTGCATGTTATACATGGAAAATTGAAAACATTGCGAAGTGGATGCTGATTTTAATTGTGTGCTCGTTGAAGCTTGGCATGCAACTGCAACTATATTAATTGAAGCTAGTGGATTTCACTTGGATAGAATAGCATAATGAATATATATGTTACCTGTTGCGTAGCAAAGAAAAATAAATTGCATATATGAATTTCATGTAACCTGGCTAATTGAAAATATCGTACGATTAAAAATTTAATTAATGTTTATTGGTTTTTTATTTTTTCTTCGTACTCTCTACTTTGTTAAGGTTGCAAGCTTTCACTCAAAGAAGACAGCTGCTGAGAAGGCGTATGTATCGGCATTATGTAGAATACTTGTCTCCCTTCATTTTCGGTTATCAGAACCAGGGCCAATAAAAATTATGAGGAAACTTCTATGTCGAATGGTTGAATGTGTATCTTCAGAGAAGGATCTTGTTAAAGAATTGAAGCGCATGGCAGAGCATCTAGTGACAATTGACAGGCAACAAGACCAGGAATTGTTGCAAGATGAAGTTAATCTCATTTTGGGTAATGCTTTATATTTTTTTCTTTGACATGCCTAGACTGAAAGGATAACATGCCTAGACTTTGGTTCTTTTCTTGTCATCTTATCAATGCCTCAATATTTGATTATTGCAACTGAAAAGTCATGCAGTATTAGCAAGCAATTATGAAGTTTTACTGGCTCTATTGAAAACCTTTTTTTACTGCTAACATTTTTCTCTCCTCCCTATTTTTTAAAGGGAAACTGGAACTGGACTTCAACCTTGATTTGGATGCTTCTGTTGAAATACCACAAACACCAGCTGTACAGCGAACGAGAGCTACACGAACAAGGAGAAGGGTAAGGATTGAGGAAGATAGTTCTGAAGATGAAGAAGATTCATATGCTTCTGTGGTTCCTCCCACCGTTAATACAGTAAATGGTCGCTCACAGAGAGCAAGCAAAACTGCAGCCATGAACAAGATGTCGTCTGCCCGTAGATTAGTCAAAACCGATGAAATTGAAGAGGAAGAAGAAGGGGAAGAAGAAGAGTCGAACATGACATCTGAAGATTCTGAAGAATTGGAACAAAGTAGTTAATTATGTAGTTAACATGATATATGTAATGGTCATTACTATGTAATTTTATTAAACATGTATGTTGTTGTATTGTTTGATTTAGATTGCAGGTTTTGTACAGGAGTACTCAGTAGTTCATCTTGCATTTGCTTGTGCAAGGCTTAGGCTATTGGTATTGCATTTAGTTGGAGTGAATGAAATTCATATGTTTTGTAGTAATTCAGTAGTTAATTTTTCTTTTTTGAAAGTAATCCAGTAATTACTTGTGACTTCCATTGTCCATTTCTATTATTGTATTTCATTTTGTTCTTCATCTTTATTCTTTTAAATAACACCTTCCCATAAAAAATGTTTTGCCACTATCCAAACTGAATCAAGATGTTGAATTCTAATATGCCCATGTTTTCTAAAATGCTACATGTAATTGTAGCTATAATCTGCATTCTCTGTTCTATTGATAGATCACTGCTACATATAGACATCAAATTGCCAAGTTAAATGTGTATTTTAATTTCTTTGCTTCCAAATGAATTTGTTTTTCATTTCTTATCTGCATGTAATGTAAGATTTTTTAGTGGGGGAAGGGGGGCAACACAATTTTCTACTGATGGATCCAGATTATCTTAACTCTAATTAATTCATGATTCAATATAGTTAAACAAATTGTAATTTCTGCACTAAAATCAACGGCTCACATGTTAGCCTTTAATAAATCAGATTCAAAAGAATCCAACACTACAAATTTGCTTTCCAAAGCATATGAAATTATATTCTTAAAATATAAGATTGGTTTTAAACTATTAAATAAACACAAATTATAATTTTTGTTGGCCATATGTTCCCTTTTGTTCGATTTGAGGCATAATTACTACTATATATGGACACTTCTCTTAATTAAGATTCGAACATTGATTTATCACGTTATAGAAGATCAATATCATAATCAAACGAACTTAGTTGATTAAAAAATTATACTTATTAGTAAAGCATAATAAATATATCTTCTTACAATATGAATGATTAATTATTTTAATAAAATAAAATTGTTTTACTTTAAGTCATTTAAAATACATGTCATTGGTAGTTGTGTGTGGCTAAAAAATAATGAAATTATATAGTATACTACAACTACTGCATGTTGTGTGTTAGGCCAAAGCATATACCATGTTTCTGATTGTTGGACTACTTATTTTTAGTTTAGGTAGAGAAATTATTGATCAATGTGTTATAAAATATGAGGGAAAAAGAAGAAGAAAGAAGATTTGCAGTGTAACTGAATCCAAGACAAAAGAAGTAATGTTCTACTACTATATTGAGAAAATTTATTATTTTCACCTACTTCTAAAATAAAAATTAATACAAGCTCAAAGCTTAATGGACCAAATTTAAGCTCCCATGCCTTATGACGCGTCTTGCATCCTTCCATGGTCCCATATATGATAATGTCATTGTTGTAGTCCCACCTTAATTCTTTTTTAGTGTCTTTTTAAAGTTGTTATTACATACATACCACCAAGAAAAGTTATAAATAAAGAAATTTTCATCGTTATTAGCGAAGATTAATTTCATTCGTTAAATTTGTGGATACATAAGGTAGTTTTACCCTTCTAATCAAATTTTCGATAATACATATAAGTCCGAAATCGAATCTTGGATTATATGTTTAAGGGGACCAATACCCTTATCACTTGGACCAATTTATTATTGATATATTATTTTTTAATTTTAACCCTATATATATAGTTAAGATATTGAATTTAATAATTCATTGTTTAATCGAAAAAATAAGTAAATCTTGATAAAAAATATTTCGTTCAAAATTCGAACTCAAATTTTGTCATCATCAACCCAACTTTTTTTAACAAGACATAACACAAGCACCAACCAATTAGACAACAAAATTGGAAAAATCCTCCAACAAATCCTAAGCACCAAGGCTAAAATAAAGCAAAATGATCACACATTATTATCTATTTTTTTAACAAATTTGTTTAGTCGGCCAAATAAAATCCTCAAATGACGTTGTCCTTAAGGCCTAAATAGTGGTCGATATCATGGAGAGCACGTCTATGTCCCATAAATGAGAAGGGATAAATAACTTTGCCATCCCAACCATTGGTGATCACACTATGCACCTAAAAAGTGTAAGGTTCAAAAGAAAAAACAAATTGTTGAATATATAAAAATGAAAGAAAGTGAAGTCTCTAGTCTTTTAAAATGGAAAATAATCAATTTTCATGCAATTATTATTTAACTATAGGTGAAAGACATTGACTCTACCTAAGTCTTTCAAATGTATAGTTAGCCTTTTACACTATTCGTGGTCCCCATGGATTTACCTTTCATTTTCATCTTTAATTAGATGACTTAAATAAAGTAGATATATAGATAATACAAATATGAGTTCAATATTTGTTATTAAGTATTTAATTAAAAAAATTAAATAAATCAATTTCACCATATCCTTTACTTAGTATCACATGCGTGTAAGCAAGTCTAAGTTACCATCATTAAACAAAATTTGGTATCTTATACTACTATATTGTAATAATAGTACAAATGATTTTCCACTTATTTTTGTTGTCAATAAATGATTTCCATTTTGAAAATTACATGTTCATGTCAAGTCCAAGACTTGGCTTAATGAGCATCAAAATATAAGCTATTTGATTGTTTTTATAATTCTATATATTAACATGAATTAATTGTTAAGTTATTTTCGGTTCATTAATTTGATTATTTGTTTGGGTCAAAACAAAATTGATTATTTGATGCCAGACTTTTACATTTGATTGTTTTTATAATGAGGTAACTAAAAGTCCAATTCTTGTTATTTGAGATGAGACATTTTTTGTTAGCGAGTCTCTAAACTCTAAAGTATGAGATTGTGAAGAATACATAAGGATGATTTTTTGTTTATTATTATTTATCTCATTTTCATCAACAATCCAAAATTTAGTTTTTGAACAATAGGAGTCAAATGCTTAAAATTTAACTCTCTCTTTAATATATTTGGGAGTTTAGAGGGTTTTCATACAAATTATAAAAATAAAATTTATAAAACATGGGATAATATATTCTTCTGTTTATTATATGTACGTCAAATATCAATAGATTAGAGAAATTCATCCGCAAATAAGCGGCATGTGCAGCAACATTGGTGTGAGGCATGCAATGAAAGCATACACATGGGGTGTGTTATAGCAATTAAAAGTTTAACATGTTATTGACTGAGTTATTTTTCTTATAATAACCTCTTAGAAAAAACATTTGTCCCTTTTCATAAAGACACTTTCTAAATTATAAGATATATTCATGATTATTTTTACTAAAATACTATTAATTAAATGTAGAGAATTCTTAGTCAAAAAAAAAAAAAAAAAAACGTAGAGAATTCAAAAAGCAAGTCATTTTTCTCTAATTTTTTCTCCATTTAGTTAAAAATATCCATTGCACGAGATAATATTATATTGATAGGCTAATGCTACGGTAAGTGGTCTACTGTAGACTGGTTTTAGAATTATATAAAATTTTAACGATTTTTCAATAATATTTTTTAAAAGTAAAAAAATACGACTCTCTGAATCTTTACGGTTGAAAAAATGACACAATTAATGTCAATTTTATACGAGTCACATTTTTATTTTCGGTTATTTTAATCAAATTGATATTAATTAAGTCATTATTTTAGCCGCAAAAATAAAAATAATTATCAACTTATACTTCCAAACAATATATTACTTCCATATATATATATATATATATATATATATCATTAAAATTATAAATATTTTTTAACTATTGATCCACCAAGGACCACTTGTATTAATGGTCCATATTGAAATTTTCCTATATTGATATATGTCATTAAACATACACATACGTGTTGTGTGTAGTTCGTGGTTGTATTTGAATATGTGTATGTGTGTACACACGCGTGTGTAGAGCATGTGTGATTTATAAAGACACGTTATCAAGTTCATACTTTGTATCGGACAATTAAAATTTAAGATGACTTTGTTTACATATTTGTACAATAAGTTAGGATGACGTTTATTTTGAGACAAAAGAGGCAAAATGAAATCAGGGTTAATAGACTTTTGTCTTTTTTTTTTTTGCAATTCTACTCTTATAATTTAAAGATTCTCTGATTTTAATCTCTCAATACTTGGTTACACAAAAATAAAACCAAAACTCACCTTAATAGCTGGAGACAAAAATATTATTAACCTATAAAATTGTTTAATAATTATTTAGGACAATACATTTTTTTTAATATGTTCATCAAATACATCAATTTTTATTTATAATTAGGAATATACGGAGTAATTTTTTCATCAACAACTAAAGTTTTAGGAGGGAAGGAGTAACTACCACCACTAAAATTGTACTATTTGTAGATAATGGTGCTGTCTGACTTTATATTCATGGCATTTTCCATTGCATCACGAAATCTAGAAGTAGAAGGAAAAAGCTTAAGAAATATGATCCCAATAGAAAAAGAACAGAATCCTCCAATTTGAAGAAAATCTCTAAGTAACAGGACAATAAATTCGTTTTCTTTGTTTTTCCTATTCATCTTCAACTCATATTCATTTTCCAATAAAAATGGCATCCACGTAATTGTGGTGGAATGCACTAACAACATTTTGAACTAGCAAGTGACTTTCAAATTTTTGTGGAATAAAAAACTTGTGCTGAAAATTAGTGTGATACTATAGGAAGATAAATAATATAAGGACTGACCATAGATTAAGTAACACCTAATCATTAATAAAGATAATTTTAATTTGTACAATGATTTCACTCTTTCATTTACTTATAATTTTTCTTTATATGTACTCCCTCCGAATGAATTTTAAACAAAACAGATAATTAACTGCAAAACATCAAATTTTCAACTATAATTTTTGTTTATATTACATTCTAGCGATGTATAAAATAACATAAAACGACACTCAATTGGGTAAAGCTAGTGTATAATGTTCTTGATCTCATGAACCATGCCAAAGATCCTATGTTAGGTTATAGGAAGCAAAATTCATGGCCACTGCATATCCACTACCTAATTGCATGTGTGGGTATTTTAGGAAGACTAGTATCGGCATTACTATTAGTATGTTTGGTTTCAATTATGGAATAGTCAGAATTGATTCTGTACGTATAGAATTGATTCTGAGTTGTTTGATTTCTCAAAAGTAGAATTGATTATGCCTCCAAAATTGATTCTACTTGAAGCTAGAAATCGCAGCTTCTGATTCTAATATTGATTTTTACATTCAAATTTTTTGTTCAACTCACTTTTGCATGAATATATCCAAACATAAACCACTTTAACTTAAAATCAATTCTGGCCAGAATCAATTTTACAGAATCAATTCTATCAAAATCAATTCTTACCACTGCAAAACCAAACACACACTTAACATGTATGATGAGTAAGATCAATGACTAAATGATTTTTAATTTTTATAGAAAGAGATGATTTTAGAACAATTGATAACAGTATAATTTTAACTGATCATTTTCAACAAATAGATAATAGATATTTTCTTTGTAAATTTTGTTGCTACAATTATTTTTAGTATAACTTTTTAATAAATTTAATATAATTTAATTTTTGGACTAAAATTGTTAGTCCCACCGATAATTTTTGTCTAAATATCCATCCCTATACATTAAAAAATACACATAAAAATTAGAATTTTGATGTCAAACACAAATTTTCATTGTAAATATGCAATTAACTTAATCACAATAGAAAATCTTATTCATGCATGTGAGCCAGCACTATTCGTGCATTGACTCTATCCCGCATGCAACATTAATGAAGGTTGATATGGAACAATATACAAATTCCTACCATTACCCACACCCTCACATAAACTTGTAGTTTTAAATAATATTATAATAGATTAAATATGTGTTTAGTGTTTCTATCACAATAAAACTAAGCAATTTTATTTTTGGTCCCTAATCAATAGCATTGCATATTTGCATTGCATGACATCACCTGCATAGTGTTATCGAAGATATACTTGGTTAGAGACAAACATAAATAATACATGTTAGAGTTAGACACACATATGAATTCTAAAAAGTAAAAAAATAAAATGATTAATTAATATAAAGTGATGTGACTAAATTATTTACTATTTAATTTATTTTTTCCTCTTTATGTGTGTGTGCCCAAATAAATTGTATTTGAGTTGTGCCTATGTAAGTGTTGCTCATTTAAACTCTATGTTTGTCTATGCATAAATATATATATTTTTTCTAAAAACTCAAGCGGTAAATTAGTTCAAGTATATACAAAGTGTTAAAAAATGATAAATTGTTGATTTTAAGTACGATATTAAATGTATATGTAATCTTTATCATTTGAGCTTACCTGCAATATATACTACTAAATAGTAAATAAAATATATTATAAAGACTAAAATAAAAGTATTTGTTTAATTGTAAGGCATGCTAAATTATGTGATAAGTTAAAATAATGTTAACCATCATCTCAAGTTACTACCACCACTACTACTATATTAACACCGAAGTCCTTAATTTCGGTGGGAGTTAGGATTAATGTCAATTATCAACATATCAAATGTGAAATTCAACTACTTTTTTTTCTTGTATAACTTGGAAGTACTTCAAGACACATTAAAATAAATAGGAAGGATACGACATGAAAAAGCACATAAAATAACTTAACTTATAAAATTCAAATATAACGGACGTGACGGGTAACGCCTCCTTTTTTTAGTTCAAAATTCAAATATATTTTTTAGTTAATTATTTCTATTTTTTAATTAATTACACCTTGAGTTCTTACCATTTTATAAGTCCTTTTGCAATTTTATACGTATATATTGCTTTGTTGTTTTAAGATTTTCTTTATGTTGTTTTTGAACAAAATGGGTAGAAAAGATAGTTTGGGGTGAATATTAATTTAACAAAATATTGTGTAGATTGTCTGAAAAGTTCGAAATGAAGTCATTTTTTTTGGAAGAGATCATTTATATCAAATGTTTGCTCGATAGGATGAAACTTGTTTTTTGAAAGTGATTATCAAGAATGTCCGTTAGAAAGCACAATAGAGCAGTTAGTACTGAACTTATATATGACAATTTGGACAAATCCTCGCACAAATTCTTGTTCACTTGCTAGCGAGCAAGTAGTCCCAATTATCTCTTCTTCATATGCAGTTGTAATTATGTGGATGTTAGTTTAGCAAATTACTGTGTGGACTGTCTGAAAAGTTTGAAATGATATATTTTTTTAAGAGACATTTTATGCCGAGTGTTTGTTCGATAGGATAAAACATTTTTCTTAAAAGTGATTTCTAAATAAAAACTGTTGGTCAGGGGGCGGATGCACTCATAGTGTCTTGGGGGCTCAAGCCCCCACAACAAAAAGAAATATCTATATGATAATACTAAGATATCATTTTATTGTAAGAAATTTTATATTGAATATTTATTTGAGCCCCCATAAGAATTAATTAAGTCTATTAACTTACATTCGTATATACATCACAAGTTCACATTTTAACTTTATATTACATTGAGTAAAAAGAAAAAATTATCATCTCAAATTCTCTTTACTCACAGTTTTTTTTTTTCTCTTAACTTTAATCTTCTTAAATCATACACAACTTCTCTTCCCAAAGCAATATAAACTAGTATTTTTTTTTGTCTCTTCCCAATAGAGCAACATAAACTATTTCTTTTTCTATAATCAATTTTATTTCTGTCTTATATTTCTCTTGAACAATTGTAAATTTGTAGATTTTTTTTTTTGCGTTTTATTAAAAAACACAGTAAATATATTCAATTAGTTTAATTAGCAAAATAAATTAAGTAATTAACCAAGACATGAACTCAAGTGGTTAATTAGCTCTCTTTAAGACGAATCGTTCGGGAGAACCCGAGTTCGATTCTTGGTGGGAATAATTCTATGCCAGATTTTACTTACTCCGCGGCCAAACTCTAAATTACTGAGGCTTCTTCCTCCGTGAATCAAAGTTTTAACGCAAAAAAAAAAGTTATAATATTTTTTAACCCTCACTAAAAAAAAAAAAATCTGAATCCGCCACTACTCTTGATCATCAAAAATATCCGTTAGAGAGCACAATAGAGCTGTTAGTACTGAACTTATATGACAACTTAGACAAATCGTCGCACAAATTCTTGTTCACTTGCTTGTGAGCAAGTAGTCCTCATCTCTTCTTCATATGATTATGCAGTTGTAATTAGCTTACAACACCAGTTGTAACTTCTGAAAGTGACTATTTATTCGTACTTGGAAGGTACTATGTATGTAAGCTTTTTTGCAAGGTGTTTTGAAGATTGTTCCCACTATGTCCTTTAACGGTACATTACAACTATGACTTTAGAAGGTTGTTGTTGCGTTTTGATTGGTCTAGAAAGCATGTCTAATTGTTCATTGGTGGATCCATTGACATCTTGTGCAATGTTCTCACATGATAAGTTCATGATTTTTTTAAAGATGTCAAAACAAGATTGAATGTTCTTCCACACTATTTAATTATTTTTCTTAAATGACTTAAACCCTGTAGAAATTATATGCACTTATTTCTCGATAAAATGTTTCATTGTCTTGTTTCCGATTGACTTAAAGAAAATCTTAATATCAAAACGTGTGTTTATCAAGGATGTGATGAGATATGAAATTTGAGAACGTTCACTGAATATTCTTAACATAATATATAGAGCATGATTTTAAAGTTTTGTTATTTCTTTGCATCTATTTGACTAAATCACTTGTTATATAACAAAATGTTCGAAATAAATTAATTTTTTTTGTTATTTTTAAAACATCAAATTAGATTTTGCCTCAACACCCGACTCATACCACCATATATAATGTTTAAGTGTTGGATACTCTTCTACCAAACTGAATCTCTATTGGATTTTCTAACAACCTCCCTATTTACAAATATGCATGTTTGTAAGATAGTACCTTAAACGACAATCCAACCCTATTTGATTTAAGTATCCAAAACCTTCCTCAAGAAAGAAGTATGCACCGATCACAAACGTAATATATAAATTAAGAGAGATTTAATTTCGATGAGAACAAGGAAACCTCACATCAACAATTACACTTTATCCATCTAAAGAATATCGATGTATTGTTACAACCACAATAAATGTATCATCCGCAAATTACAAATAAAAACATTACTAGTGTCTTGTCTTAGACCATCTTTTGTCATCCAAAATAAACGCATATCATCCGCAAATTGCAAATAAAGACATTCAAATATGAACCATCGGTATTTTAACACAAAACTACATTTTTTTTTGTATAAATAATTTTCAAACATAAAAATGAGAAAACTTTAACTAGACAACATATCAACATCTTTAATACACATTTTCTTGGCTTGTTTCCTTCCCTAATAGTCTAGTACTAAGGTTCATGACATTTTTGAGTTAGCTAGCAATGTAGGTTTAGTATTTTGATTTGGTCAATTTAATATTTTTATTGAGAAGACTCAATTTGTATGAATTGCGTAGCTATATTCACCGTCCAACCATTCATGCATGGTTGTGTAGCAACGTAAGACCCAAAATGCATGTCCCTTTAATGGTTGACTTCACTTTGTCACCGTTTTATGGTTTCTACGGTTAAATTTCTAAAAACGTCTAGAAAAACATGTTGTTTATGACGATTGCAGAATGATGTTTCGGGCATTCGGCACAATTTTTGTTCTCATGTTGTTCAAAGATTTCTTACGGTCATACTAATACAATGTATTTAAAATATATATTTATAATACATTGTATTTATAGTTTTTATAAAATTGTGTTCTTTTAAATTTAATGTAAATTAAATTTTAGTGATAATTTGTGTCCTCTACAATATTACAACTTGTAAGAATATATAGTCTCTATTTTGATTTTCTTTTTACAAAAAGATATTTTTATAGCATCTCAAATTAGTTTCCATAAAATAGTGTAAAAAAAAAAATAGTTTTCATAAAATGTAAAAATGAGCTAAAAGTGAATAGTTTTTTTTGAGAGATTAAACTTAAGAGCTTATACTTTTATAAGGACTGAAAGCATATTTAACTCTATAATTTTTTTTTAAAATTTATTGAATAATAATATATTTGATCTATAATATATATTACATTACGTATTTCGTTTCAAAGAGATAGATTTAAACCTATCAATTTAATATTTTTTAAAATACACTTAAAATAGTTTTAAATCTACTAAAAAAATCTAAGAATGAACAAAAATAACACTAACCATCATTTTGTGGCTTTCAATATTTTTCTATAAAAGTTTTTTTTACAAATTTACACATAAGTAGTTTTTTTAAACAGCAAATTAATATATTAAAAAAGTCATGATGCTTGCTTCTGTGTTGGATTGGATGAGGGAACCTAGAAAGTAATGGTGCTGGCTATCTCATTGTATACTTAGGAGGGTATAAGTTGGTTAGTTTATGTGTTTACTCTATGCAGATCTTAGTGGTTTTATTTTTTTTATCCGATTTTCGGGTATATGATTAGACGGATTCTATAATCTTATACGGATGGTAAATATTTGATTCATATTATGATGCTGAGTTTATATTTTGTTGATTGTAAAGGTTGATTATCTTTTATACTCTCTATAACAAGGTTGTTAAAATTGGATCGGATTGATCAATCGAACCGGGCCTATATTTGGTCCGGGTAGCACCTAAAATTAGGAACAATGGTGGTTCTAGGGGTTGGCTGAGGTGGGCCATGGTCCACCCTCACTCTAAAATATAATTTTTTTTATAAGTATTGAGTATTAGTTTAAGTGTATTATTAATTATTTTAAATTATTCAGTATAGATATTAGTATAAATATTAATGTAAATTTTAATTTCGAAGTTTATTATTGATGATCGTAAGTCACTCGATACATATATTAGTTTAAGTATTAGTGAAAATAATAGATTAGTTCATAAGCTATATATACTCCCTCCGTCCAATATTATAATGAAAAAGAATTCACACTTACTAAGAAAAGTAAATTATGATAATTTGAAGTATGATTTTTTGTGTTTTCCTTAAAATAAGTTGCTTTAGAAGATGTAAAAAGATTTTGTATTGGTTATTAATTATGTGGAAAAGAAGAGAAAGGGTAAATTCAATGCAATTTGTATTAAATTTCATGAAAATAAGTAAAAATAAATAAGGGACAGAAGAAGTATAAACTCGTAGGCTATAAACTCATGAAAAAATATTACCCAATATTTTTTTTTTTCTTTTCAATACAAACTTATAAACTATAAGGCATAAATTTGTTAGCGGCCCACCCGGTTGATTTTTCCTGGTTCCGCCACTGACTAGGAAGCAAAGAACCGGTCATTGAACCACTAAACCGGCTCAAAATGGATAATATCATTGATTTGATGATCAATCCGGTTCTTATTACCCTGCTCTATAATAATTTTTTTTTCTTATAAAAAATAATATTAAAAAAAGTCAGCAATCACATCCGGATAAATTATTTTTAATCAATACAATATATGTCATTGATCAGTCTGTTACTCATTCATTTCATCTTATTAGTATCGATCTTGTTATTGGTTAACCTCATCTAGACCATTCTAATTAAAAACCAGGCAAGTATACATGTCAAACATGCAAACCTCATGAGACGTAAAAATTGAATTATTATGCTTTAATAGGTAAATGTCATCTATCTTAAACTACTCCCTCTCCGACTTTATGGATTTTTTAATTGTGAGCTAGAGTATTGAGCCCTATTTAAATAGTTAACATTTTTCAACAATATATTTCATACCCGGGTAACAAAAAAAAATATTATGGTTTGAATATGGTTGAATTTCAAGATGGTTTGATTTTTACCAAATGTAAAAACTATATTAGAGGAGATGAAGAAGATCGTGAGGTGATAATGTCAAGATCGCTTAAAATGGGGTCTGCGCTGTTATAAGAAAAAATGTTTTTTTGTAACAGCCCGGATCCATTGTGTCGGCACTTTACCTCACGATCTTCTTCACCCCTCTTTAGTGGAGTTTTTATCTTTCGTATCGAAATGAACTATATATCATATGATTTAAGTATATGTTCAATCCATTTCCACAACCAATTTCTGGACTATTACAAAATACATCTTTAATCTTAATTTAATTTAACTAAGCTGACCGAACAGGTTGAGATCTAATTAAGAAATTTATTGGTGTTGTCATATCATTTGACAAACAATTCTATTAGAGCCATAAAGGAATTTTTCTTCTAAAATGTGATCAATATTTTTTTTAAACCAAAATATTATCTGCATGGGATCTGGATTACATGCATTCAGAAATAATATAGTCACGCAGTCAAGAATTTGTGACCGGCTGATTGAGATCGGACGGTCTAAATTTTTCCTCCAAATTATATATTAAATAAAAATAAAAATTATATTAAAATTTGATCCTTCCGATCAAGATCGGACAGTTCAAAAGATCGGTCTGTACACTGACTGCAGCAAACTTGACTGCATTTAATCCATTTTCGTCTGCATGTAACCGTAGAGAGTAATTCTTTATACCGTCTGAGATAACGAGATTTATTTAACATATTAATCTCTCTCATTAAATATTCTTTCATACGCACTAATTAAGAAACAAAATAATGAAGGATCCATATATTTACACCTGTGCCAAGTGATCAACATTTCATCATAAAGAAAGTGTATTAACATTTGGGTATGTGGAAAACATAATTAGTTACATAAGTTAATTTTGATTAAATTCTTTGACAACTCTCCTTCATGACTACTACTTATCACACTTTGTTTCATTCCCATCCATTGTTTCATAGGTACTCATTTTGCAAAACAACGTACTTTCTGTGGGCTTGTTGTAACAATGCCAAAAAAGGTTCACCTTGTATTACATGAAACATCACGTTTTTTATGTTGTTTGAAATTTCAATTGAAAGCAGTACTTTTGTAGCTATAATTAAACGACATAGTCAATTGAATCAGCTCATGTTTGGTGCCAATGGCCAAACATAATTTTTGTTTGTTTAGAAAGTGATTCTTCTATTATTTATGATTGTTCTAGTGAATATTATTCCTATTATTACTGCTATGTAATAACAACAACAAAAGCAATATGTTTAACTCATTTATATTTGGTATTTCTATGTGCGAGGCACATAATGTCAATTTTAAGTCAATGGAATTATTGATTAGAAAAAAGTCAATGGAATAATCATAAAAATAAAAAGAAAAGAAAAAAATATTTTGGATTAGTTAACTTCACATTGCTTAGAAAAATGAAGGTTGGACATTTTATTAGTGAGAGGATCCATAAATCTTATCTTAAAAGTTTGTGTTAAATCCAATGTGGATGATTTCCGGCTGCCCCCTGGTGACCCAATTGTGAGAAGAGCGTAAAAAATTGAATGACTCACACTTGAGGGAGAGTTTGTTGTAATAAGCTCGAGATGAGTTAAATTTCACATTGTTTAGAAAAACGGATTTTGAACACTTTATAAATGAGATATGATTTAAATGAGTTTGAACACATTGTTTTGAACACTTTATAAATGAGTTAAATTTCACTACAAGAAATATGATTTATGACAACAACTTTTTTCGTTAAAAGTTGTTACAAGTCGCTAGCAAAACAACCAAAGGTATTTTTGCCAGCGACTTGTAACAAAAAAAGCCGTTACGAAAAATCATATTTCTTGTAGTGAATATATCGGAAAAATATAAGTATGTATTTATTTTGAAGGAAAAAAATAAAACATAGTTTAGGTTTTTTAGGTTGTTGGTTTTTGTTATTGACCTATTTTAATACTCTATCCGTTTCAAAATATTTTGGGAAAAATATTTGTACCAAAATATAAATCATTTTACAATATCAATATATAATCATTGTTGATCTTCCTAAATTACTCTTTTATTCTCTTTTTCCAAGGGAAAATTATTAAGATTTTTTTTCCTTTTACAAAGCTTTAAATATTATGTGAAAGGTAAAAGAGAAAAAAAATATTATAATTTTTTATAACATTCGCAAAAATTACCAATTTCTTAATATGCATAAAAATACCAAAATGACTTCCATTTCGGGACGGAAGGAATATTTGCTAACAATCAAAGTTTAAAATTAGCTCATAAAATTTAGTTTAACTGACATTACCAAGATTATTTAAATTTACATAAAGAAAGATTACGAACTAGCTCTAAATACTCCTTTGTGTATGAGTTTTTAGATGATTTGTCCCTCCATATATATATATATATATATATATAAAATAAGTTTAAATTAAATCATGTATTTTCTCAAACTCATTTAGATGTTCTAGCTCTACACTTCTCTTGGTCGTTGATTTTATTGGTATGAGGAGTATACTCTATCCATAATATAAGTAAAATGATGTATAAATTGATTTTATAATAGATGATTAAATTGGATGTTGGTGTAGACAACGACATATATACAGATTCTAGATTTAAATTTAATGTCATCTACATTTGACTTATTCACATTTTATATACAAATCAAATAATGCATAAGTTTCTATTTTTTTATAGGCAAACTAAAGCACCACAAGTCCATGATGTGCCGCATCTTCAACCGCACCTCCATGTGATCGAGTGGTCCCTCTGCTTCTTAGTGTCATCTGGTTTTGCTCTTTATGGGACCATCTCATTAGATGTCTCTTCTAATTTAAGTTTAGTTTAACTTTATAATTGATAATGAGACTTTTAAGATACACTCTTATATCAATAAGTTTGATTTGTGTAGATATAAACGGTGAGTTATTTAATACCAAAAATTTAATAGTAGATGATTAAACTGATTTTGAAGGAGATTTTGATAACATTTTATAATTTAGGTTGACCTTAACATAACCCTATAGTATTATATTTAGGTAAGAATAACCTCTACTTAAATTTTAGATAAAACTCTTAACAATGTCCTCTAAATTGTTCTCACGTTACATATTTTTATTTTTAAACGATAAAAGTCAGTATTATATTTTAATTATGTTAAAGATGAAAATCAAACTATCAATTTCACTATCACTTAACTTTTTAATTTCTTGTTCACAGTCATCAAACAAACCTCATATTTTACACTTTAATTTCCATATTAATTTTTCAACTTGGAGCCTCATTCAATTTTTACCTAAATTTTAATCTTAGATTATAATGTTTTTTTTTTTTTTTACGTTACGTATAATGATAATTATTTTTTTATGTGTTTCTTATGTATAATTTAAATAGAAGATAATTTTTTGATTGTTTTGTATTATTTATTAGGGTTTATTTTTAATATTTAAACAGGGCCTCCAAATTGTCGGTGACAATCCTGTTTCACTTCAAATATCACATTATAGTAAAAATCATGAAGCAATATAACGACACTTATGTCCATACATTATATTCCACTGCATTCCATATACAATCCATTGCAGAACCAAACACAAGTTTAAACTCAAATTCAAATTCGAGATCAATTGTAAAATAAATATGGACATTTTTTACCTTGCTTGTCGCCGAACTCCGTGGGATTCAGGTATCTCCATGCCCACTTCAATCCTCGACGAGGGTGAAAAATAAATATGACCGCAAACCTATATATGGTGAGGGCTTGGTTTTATTGCCACCCTATTCGATCCCTACATAAATTTTTATTGCATTTTTGTATTTTTTTTTTCATCACCAATGTCCGGGCTACTGGACCAGCTAATTTGGTTCTTGAGTCAGTTCTGACATCAAGTGGTTTTAGTCTCCTTCCGATAGCAGTTGAAGTGGATCGAACCGTAGTTCTCCCTACCAAGTCCAGCGTCAATCATCATTGGATCAACTAACCATTGATGCATTTTGGTTACAAAAATATAAAAAGTTCAAAACTACATCATTTCAATAATCTTATTTTTTTTAAAGCCAAAAATAGAGGAATCACTTGTTTCAGGCTCACTTTAAAATACAAGTAAATAGACGAATGTAAAGTAAAAGCTTTCTTTTAAGGGTTTTTAAGTTAAGAGAGACACAAATATAATTTCAATATAAGTTATGTTCGAGAATAAATTTAGGATACCATTGTTTCCATTATTAATCCTATCGTCTTTCAAAATTAGATAAAACTCAAATTCAAATCCAAACTCAATCAATTTGAAATTCCTCTATCAAAATTGGGACAAAGATGTAAATACTCACATGTACGTGTTCTTTTGTCATGCCTTTTTTTTTAACAGTAAAATATATTATTAATCAGGTCTTTGCACAAGACGAACATAGACCGGTAAGAAAAGAACTACATAACATAGCTGCCGTATATACGCGGAACACCCAAAGAAAAAAACCCTTAAACAAACATCACCTAATAAAGATCTACCTCCCAATCCCAAATCAGAAAGACGCCCCTCATATTCCAAACTATCAGAACAGTCACGAACCCAGCCTAAAAAGTTGTCACTACTAGACTCTAACTCCCGAACTCAAATAAAAAACGTTCGACCTATCAAAATCCAAAACCAACTCCATCAAACGAACCGCTGAAAGGGAATTATATGATCTCATTCAAATGTATTGAGTGATTTGTCACTGTATACATCAATTGTAATTTGAGCTATAAGACTTTTTTATTATATAAATTCCTTTCACAAAACTTTTTGTCAACGATTTCCCTTTCGAACTTTGCTCAACAATTTCTTGATACTCTAACGACTTATGTTCTTCTAGATCATTTTGAAATGAGGTTGTACTTTTAATTACTTTTCACATTATTAGTTCGTTTGACATTTGATAATTAGCGTTTTAATTATTAGTTTGATTGACATTTTGATAATTAGCGTTTTAATTATATTCACATTATTAGTTAGTTTGACGTTTATAATTAATATGTTATGCTTCTATGTAGTTGAAGTAGAGAGTTAATAAGAAAAATGGAAAAGCTTTTTAATAAGAAAATTTAAGGAAAAAAATTGCAAGAATAAATATTTATCCTTAATTACACCCATCATCACCCATAATTTCTACAAAAGATGGAGATTAAATGACATTATCCTTTTTTGTCAAAAAAAAAAAATGACATTATCCTTTAAAATTTTGCCATGTGTTAATTCTTGCTTTTCTTATATAAAAATTCTTACTAAATATCAATGCTCTCAATCTCTATCGCTCATTTATATTAATATTTTTAATAGTAATATATAATAAACGGTCAATTTTTTTTCAACTCAAAATTGTAAAAAAAAAAAAACTCACTAAATATTTTCTACCAATAATTTTATATCATTACATTTTTGTAATAATTTATTTTAATTTTAAAATAAGATAATAATTTTTGGAAGAATATGTTTTGGTTGATGTGGGACCTGCAAATGATAGGAGAGCGATAAAAAAAAAGTTTATAAAATACTCATCTTTATAACCTTCTTCCTCTCTATTTCTCTTAATTTTACTCTCTCTCTCTCTCTCTTGATTTTTTTTATTGATGATATAGATTCAATTATGAAAGAGATAGAGAAAAAGGAAAGATGTGTAAGAAGATGATCCAAATCCTTTTTTTAAGCTCCACTGAAAGTGCTATTTGACACATAATTATTTTAAGCAGATAAATAGATTACATATTTATATAAAAAAAAAGTATTTAAGCACAAGAAGTGTCTATAAGAAAAAAAAACAAAAATATAGCTGCAAAAGACGCAGCAAAGAGCAAGAACAAAAAAAGAAAAACGAAAAGAAAAGAAATAGAGAGCTCCACTGCAAAAGAAGAAATATCCAATGGAGTACTATTGAAATATTTGCCCACCATAAATATAATTTTAAACAATTTTTTTAAAAAAAAGTTAAATTAGCGCATCCAAATTGAAAGTTTAAATAAATTAGGTGTGATTTACTCTATCCCTTTATAATTTAGGTTTATTTATCCATCAATCAATAAGCACAAGTCAAATAAGTTGATTTACATGTGGTATTCATGTCATACCTAACTAACTTGTAACAAACTTTTATTTTACAGATAAATATCCTTAAATTATGAAAGAATAATTTAGAAAAAAGCAACAAATTATGGCTTTTTCGCCATTGTCCACCTTAATTTGATGCAAAAGCTAAATCTGAGACGACTACATAAATTTTTGCCATTTGAAAAAAATGAAAATTATTCACTTTACGAATAAAATTTTAACTACTACTCCCTCCGTTCCAAAATATAAGTCGTTTTGACCATATTACATAAATTAAGAAATGTAATCATTGTTGTATAGAAAAGAGAAATTATGAGTAAGTTTACAAAATTGTCCTTCATTAATTGTATGGGAAAGATAAATGAAAGAATTGAAAGAAGAGAGAGAAATAAAAAGTTAAGAGTATAATAGGAAAAATAGCATTAAATGCTTCATTGGAATTGTAAAGCGACATATATTTTGGAACAAATTTTTTCTCCAAAGCGACATATATTTTGGAACGGAGGGAATATACCACTAAATAAAAAATATAAAATAAGACTTTTGACAACAAAAGATGAAAAATGAAGTTTTGGTTTGAGATTATCGACAATTTTAAACACAAAAGATGACATGAAATTAAAAAAATATATCATCTCTTTAAAATTCACAAAAACTATAGTTGATTAACCATTTTTTATTTGTTGATTAAGTAAAAAACACCACAAAAACTTATATGCAACTCTGAAATTTTAAATTCACAAATTCGTATAAAAATATTCATTCTAATAAATTTCAATATCAACATTATTGACAGTTTAATATGACTTATAAGTTATGCCTAAATTTAATTCAACTTAATTAATCAAGAAACTATAGTTTTTACTGCAATCAATTGTTCATGTTAAGCTAGGTTTAGCATTTCCAAGTTTCAATCAAAATACAAACTTCGAAAATAATAAATTAATTTTAATTGATTAGCATAATTATTTTGCAAAGTTATTTGCAGTAAATAATCTCAATTATCTAAAAACAACCAAATATCAACAATTATTTTTTTATCATAAGGCCAATGATTATTGGATTAACGCAATTAGCACATGTAATTTTTCAAAAATAACACTACAAGAAATAAGATTTTTCGCAGCGACTTTTTTGCAGCGACATTCAAATTCCTGACAAAAATATACATATAGCAGCAACTAATTTAAGTTGTTGTTGTAAGTTAGTTTTTTCTCAACAATTATGTTATCGCTGGAAAAATTTATTTATCCCAACAATAATTATTGTTGTTGCTAATTGTATAGTTTTGTTGCAACAAACCTTGTAAAGTCGCTGAGAAACCAATAATTATTATTTTTATATACATATCTTTTATCATGATTTTTGTTCCTATATTTATACGTAGATTTGTTTTAACTTAAAATTATTATCTTTTTTGTTTTTTTTTCTTTCTATTTTTATATTTTTAATACTATAGATTATTTACAACAACTTTGTAAAGTTACTGAAAAACCACACAATTACTACTTTTTGTAGTTTATGTTTCTATTTTTGCGTAAATTTCTTTTAACTGAATATTTTTTTTCCTATTTTTATGTTTTGTATCTCCTTTTTGACAATAACATTATAACGTTGTTGGAAAATCTTATAATTATACCAACAACATAACTTGTTAATAAATATATTAAAGAATTAAATTTATTTTTAAGCAATTTTAATATACATAATTTTTTATGCATAAAAAAAAAACTACCACATTTTTATTGTTTTATTCCTACTTTTATGCATAGATTCATATATAATCTTTTATTGTTTGTTTTTTTTTTCTATAATTATTTTACTAAACTTCTTCTAATCCTTATTTTATTTTTCTTCCTATTTTTATGCATATATTGTTAATAGAGTAAAATTACAATGAAGGATACAAAATTTTAAAAAAATATTAAAATTGATAAGGACAAATTAGTAAATATAGTAGTTATCAATTTTAATATATTATTATTAGAAGTAGATTAATTAAATTAATTTTATTTGGATTAAAAAAATAGTGGTTTGTTTTATATTTTTCAAAATTCGACGGTAGCACTCCATACATACCCACTATCACAATCGCGATAATCATGTAGTGTGATGATTAATTGAGTAAAGATAATCCATTAATTATTTTATTTCCCATGTATTTTGGAATATTTGTTAATTAATCAATCTATTTACTAATAGCTATAAATTCATCCATTTGGATCATATATTGCAAACTTTCTATACGGTAGATTACTATTCATCCAACGCTTCTCTTTCTCTTTTGTTCATTGCTCAAAATTTAATCACTCGATCTCTTCAAAATTTAACCGATCAAGTTCTCCATCATGTCATCATTATTCATCAACTTATATAATTTTCCCTTTCAAAATCATTTGTCTCACTTTGTTCCACACATAACCTCATTAAAAGTCGAGTAGAATTTCAATAAAAAAAGCTACGACGAGAAGGTATCTAATATTCAAAAGCTTTGAAAAATATCAACGCAATTCAAGAAAAGTGTGAAGACTATGACAGAAGATGATGAACAAGGGGCAAGCCATCAAGTCATCGGTGTCTAAAAATTTTTTGTGGTGTTCTTATAGGATTAAATGATAAACATTCAAAATAGTGTTGCTTTTTTGTGTTTCAAAATAGTGTTGCTTTTTTGTGTTTTCTAATTTAATGTTTTGATATTATGTGAATGGCCACTTGATTTTGTTATGATCTAAATGACTTGTAATTTGTATTTTGGTTTTTTGTATTTGAATTTTTGTATAAATAAAATTCACAGATTAAAAAAAAATTGAACGAGAAACATAACTTATAAATAAAATTTAGCAATCAATTGTTGATATTGAACGTTAATTCCTAATATTTATTATTTCATGGGAGATTAAATTAATATTTAAATTATTGACAAACACTAGTAATGTCAGCGACCAAAACTTTTTGCAACGGCATGCAACAACAATTTTTTCGTTGGGAAAAACACTTTTTTTGCCAGCGACAATAATTGTTGTTACAAAAAACACTAGTTATGTCAGCGACATTAATTGTTGTTGAAAAACATTAGTTATGCCAGCGACATTAATTTTTGCTGCAAAATATTAGTTATGGCAGCGACATTAATTGTCCTTGCAAGACTTTTTGTAACGGCACTTATGCCAGCGACATGCAGCGACAATTTTTTCACTGCGAAAAATACATTTCGCAGCAACTTTATATTTTTCGCAGCAACAATGTCGCTGCCAAAAATTATATTTCTTGTAGTGTAACACCACACAAGCCAAAGGATATTGATAGCCACACAAAAAAGTTACATGACACGTCATTCACACGTGTTTACAAGACCTATGCATTAATAGCAAAATCCTCTTCCAAGTGGGTCTCATCATGTCCAACGTCATTATCCTTTTCTAAATTTTTATTTTAAAAATAATACATATTCTTTTTTACAGAAATAAGATGAATTGTGAATTTGGTGCATAAAAGAACTTGGGTGATCGTTACTAAGAGATAGTTTTTGATCCAACTTCTTTTATGGAAACTTTCTAATTTTCCATTTGTCTATATATTAGGATAGTGTTTTGATCCAACCACAAAAATATACTAAACTATTAGTTAAAATTAAAAAATGGAGGTAAATTCTAATACTAAATCAGTTTTTACCGATATTCCATAACAAATTATTATAATGTTGCTACATAAATCTATTTTATAATCAATCATATTTTGAAATTAAATATGAAATAATGTATTAATTAGGTATTATAATGATTTTTTTTACAAAAGGTATTATAATGAATTTAGATTGTGTTTAAGGTGTATATTATATTTTAACTACTATTAGGAATTAAATAAAGTATCATTGAATTTATAAGCGGAAACCATCAACATCCATATTAGAATAATTTTTTATTTTTTTTTATTAATAACTCATAATTTAAAATTCTTCTGAAAAATAAATATACTGTAATTAAGAATTATTCTACATTTCCACATAAAAATTGAACTCAAACTAATTCAAAAAATTCATCCTTTTATTTTTGAACAGTTTAATTGATATGCACTGACGGTGTAAAATAATTTTACACGATCATCCAATAAGAAACCACCAATCTTCCATGTCATATCAAGAAAGTGGAATAAAGTGGGGTGACGTGGCACAATACATGGTTGTCATTGGTTGACAATGTAAAATTACAGTGCATACAAATTAAATCCTATTTTTGAAATGATTAAGGTCACTAATCGATGATAAATTAATATTTATCTTTTTTATTCATATTTGTACGAAACCGATTTAATACTTAGCCCAAATCAGTTGAATTTTTTCATCTCATCAGTTGTTAAGAAGTCCCACATCGGATATGAGATAGTCTGAATAAGAGTTTATAAGTAAGAGGCAATCCTCACCTTACAAGTCGGTTTTGTAAGGATGAGTTAGACCAATACTCAATTTCTAAGATGGTATCAGAGCCTCTATAAGATCCATTAGACCGCCCGCTATCGGGCCACCCACCGTTTATATCTACGCACCAAGCCCAATAGTGCTGAGCGTGAGGGAGTGTGTTAAGAAGTCCCACATCGAATATGAGATAACCTGAATAAGACTTTATAAGTAAAATGTAATCTTCACTTTACAAGTCAGTTCTGTAAAAATGAGTTAGACCAATACTCAATTTCTAAGATAAGTCTCAAATGATTCATTAATAAACTTCATTAACATTTCCATTCAATTACTTGTTTTACACTAAATCCCTTAGACAATAGTAGAAGAAAAAGATGAAAAAAAGAATAATACATAAAAAATAATATAAAAATAATCTCTTTCTCTCTCACAAGATTTTCTCTCTCTCTAACGAACCAGCTACCAATATTAAAAGGGGTCCCCTCCCTCGCTTCCCGTTATGCTATCCACTCAACAAACCTTTCATTCTTGTTATTTCTGTTCCTTAAACTCTCTCTCTCATTATTCTTTACAAATAAACCAATTATTACAAAAAATGGTTGCTTTGGTTTCACAAGAAAATGTTGTCACATTGGTTTCTCGTACTGGTAGAGAGTTACAACGTTATAAAAAAGGTCGTCGCCAAGTTGTTGGGTTCGTTTCTTCCATTTCTTCATTAAAAATGTGTTTCTCATCCATTTTTTATAGCTTTTTTATTAAAAATTGAGTTTTTTTTATGGGTTTCGATAAAAACTACACTTTATAGCTTCAACAAAATCATGACACTGTCGTAATTTTGTAAAACTTACTTTATTGTAATTCTAAAGGCAGGTTTCAGTAAAAACTACACTTTTGAGTTTTAACAAATTTATGCTATTGTCGTGATATTGTCAAACTCACAGCTAAAGTATTAATTGGAATTAAAAATGAAAATTGCATTGTGTCTTTATTGAGTTTGATTTTAATGGTTTTAAAAACACTAATGGTGTGTTTGCAATTATGCTTATGCAGATGTATACCATATAGATTTAAGATTGGGGAGAAAAATTCTTTAGATGTTTCAGATGAATTGGAAGTTCTTGTTATAAGTTCTCAAAAAGGGAAAGGGATGCTATTTCCAAAGGTATATATAAATTATCAGTCAATAATTAATGCTATTATTTTGATTAATTTGTTTTCATTAACTTATTTATAATTTTGTGGTTTAATTATCAAATACTAGGGAGGTTGGGAATTAGATGAATCTCAAAAGGAAGCAGCTTTGAGAGAAACCATAGAGGAAGCTGGTGTGCGTGGCATTGTTGAGGTGAGAAACTTTTTCTAGATGTTGTTTTGAAGAAAAAGTCAAATAAAAAAAATACACTAATTTATTCTCGAAATTGTAAGCGCCGCACAATTTGTTTTAATAAAGTGATTGAATTTAATTGGTCAATGAGTTTTGTACGAATTGGTCTGGAGAACTCAAATTCAAATTTACGTGAAATAATCATTAACTAAATTTTACTTGCAGCTAAATTCTTGAGTATTTAGACTCTTTCTTAAAAATCAACGATTAAGACTGCAGAAACACTATTAGAGTTTTTAGAAAATCATTGTTCATTTTTTATTTATTTAAATCAACAAAATTTCAAAATGATTTTTCAAAATATTATGTTGATTTAAATATTTTGTTAAGTATTTAGATATCATTTGGATAAAATTGTGTTTAGGATATTACCAAAAAAAGAAAAAATTGTGTTTAGGATTAATTATCAAATTGATAAAACCTATAATTTAAGGCTAAATTGATAATTTCCTAAAAGAAGTGTTGGTTTTGGATATTAATTACTATTTTATTTTGGTGCAGGGTAAATTGGGTAAATGGAGCTTCAAGAGCAAGACATATGATACTTTATATGATGGTTACATGTTCCCTCTACTTGTTCAAGAGCAATTGGAGTTTTGGCCTGAACAAAACCTTCGTCAAAGAACATGGGTATGTAGGATAAACAATTGTTAGGTTTTTTTTCTTTTGATAGAGACAATTGTTAGGTTTTTATATTATTGATAATCTTAAAAAACACTATTGAATTTCGTGCATGAATAAAATAAATAAGAGTATCGTTAAAGATTAAATATTTCATTTTTTAATGAATATAAACCCCCCACATTTTTATACAAACTTATTACTAGTGTTTTTTTCATATTGATTGATTGAGAGAAATCTAGAGGGGTAAAGTTAAGAAATTAGTATAATGGGCTTAAACATTAAGTCACTATTTTGTAAAATTATTTCAGGTCTTATCTCTATTCTATGTAACGCTTTATTTTACGTGGAATTTTAGAGGGTCACGTAAACTAATTTCACATCTTATATTATTTTATGCGACTTTTGTTTGTTTTGTTTTTTTTTCCAATAATAACAGTTTCAATGTTACAACATTTTGAATTGATATGGTTCTTAATATTTGATGAGGGAAATTACTTAACTTTTGTTTGAAAATTTCTTCCAATTTGGATTTTATAGATGAGCATAAAAGAGGCAAGAGATGTTTGTCAACACTGGTGGATGAAAGAGGCTTTGGATAGACTAGTAAACCGTTTGATGGGTCAAAAAATTGGTCGTAAAAACCAAATTCTTCGTTCTCTAAATTGTAATGGAGATGCCAAATCTGACTTGTTAATAGTGTAACTTCTTGGAGGGTAGAGAGCTCATTTTTTTTGTGTATCTTGAAGTTGAGGAGAAAGAGTTAGTAGGATCCAATCCAAAGAATTGAGCCATATTATGAATAGTATAAAATATTAATATTAATATAAAAATAATAATAGATTTTAGATCTCACATAGAAGTTTGCAATTCCCCAAATAAATAGTAATATTTTTTTCCTAATGAGAAGGGAAGTTTTATATCATTGAAGAAGAGAGAGAGGCCCAATTTATTTGAACATGATTTTTTCTCATCTTATAATGAGAGGATCAATTTTCAATTATTACAAGTATTTTTGTGGGAATTCACTTCATATGTATTGCAAAACTTATTGAAATCCATTAGGTGTAACAAACTGATTGCTTTGCTTTTTTAAGCAACATGTTTGTATTAATGTAAGAAGAGGGGTGTTATGAATATTTGTAATTGTGTACCCTCTATGATATGAAGGGACAAGGCTTTTTTTTTTTCCACTTATTTTTATGTGTGATATGATTTTTGTATGTGGATTTGAAGTTCACTTCCTTTTACTTGAAATGGTGAAGTTTTGTCTAGCATGATCAAAATTGTTAAAACTTCATTTAAAGCAAATTTAAGAAGATAACTTGTTTAGGATTTTATTTGTTCATGACAATAATGATGCACATTTTGTCAAAAAAAAGATGCACATGTCACCATCAAGTATACCTTTATTTCAATTTCAATCATATTGATTAGATGTAAAGTAATCACTATGATTAATAGCAACTAATCTCTATTGAAAAATATGAAAATGATAAATCATTCTCTAATCAATTTTTCTTTATTCACGGTAGTTTAGACTTTTTTTTATAAGCAATAACTTATATTTCATTATTTAATAAATCATTAATATAAGGAAGTAATGTTTAAAAAATGCAGCGTCTAGACCAAAAAACGGTCACCATAGCAAATGTATGGACAACCATAAAAGTTAAGATTTGAAACTTTGTTTTAGCGATTCAACTCTTTATCACTAAAAATAATTTAAGTTAATATTAAGTCATGTTATTGAAGAGTCTAAATGATATAAAATCAATTGGATTTTAATTGAAAAAAAAACAAACTCTTAATTTTGTTACTTTATTGGGGGAGATATGTCAATTGTGATACCAAATTATTTGGATTTAGTTGTACCTTCTAATAAGATAGAATGTTGCTTACTTGTTTTCTAAGCATTTTTTTAAATACATTTGTTTTAAACAAGAGTAGTGCTAGCATTATTCTAATTTAAAACCATCTTCTAAAATCTGACCAAACCAAATGATAGAACAATTGTTGATTATTTATATGTACAAGAAAAAAAGAGTTGAAATTAAGATGAACATTAACATTAGGCAAGTTGGCAACTAACTTATTGTGGGGCTAATAAATAGGGAATGATATTTCACATCATCAACAACACTAATAATACCACACGGAATAGGTATATGAGTTGGGGTAACACTGACACCAACTTTAATTTTGCCAATATGTGATGGAGGACATATCCCAAAAGACAATTTGAGACAATTCAGTTTCAAGAGTTTGCTACTAATATGTGAAAAGTGCAAGAAATCGATCGTTGCCAACAAACGTCGTGAATAGGTGGTTGACAACGAAGGGAGGTTTGTACCTGCAGATGTTCCAACGCTCAAGTCAGTTACAGATACATAGAGAAGAGGTAGAGAATGAGAATTAGATACCTGACTCCTCAGTGATGAGGAGTATTTATAAACTCCCAGCGCGGGGCCAACAATTATCCTATTGGGCCCTGAAGTACGATCCAAGTTAGGATAATTGCCAGGTTTCTGCATTGATACAAGAGAAACCGTTACAGTCCTCATCCTGGGTCAAGCTGTTCCACTTAAGATGGATAAGGGATAAGCTTGAATGAACGTGGATTGTATGCTCGTCTACGGGGCATGATATGCTCGATATAGGACTAAAAGACGTGTGACCTTTAGGAAGCAAAGCCATGCTCGACATGGCGAGCATGGGCGTAGAGCAAGTATTTGCAGTTATGGGAGACGGACGACATATGCCGTGGATCATGCCTGACAATCACAGGTGTTGGACCAATTTGGATATTTAGACCCAGTCCAGAACAACTAGTATTATGTATAGAAAATTTATCTTCCAACCTCTCATGTCTCTTTTTCACCCCCCAGAAATCCAATTTTACCCTCCATAACTTCGGTTTTCATTTACCGAAGTTTTCCGACATAGAAAAAAATGTTTTTAACCGTTTATAACTTTGGTACGTGTTTACCGAATTTTTTTTCCAGGGGTATAAATGGAAACCTGGGGGTGAAAAAGAGAGTTGGGGGTGGGAAGAGAAATCTTCTTATATATACAATTACAATTTTAACAATTAGGTTTTTATTTGGGCCCAACCCAGAACAACTAGTATTATGTATACAACTAGCATTAAAAGGTCGTGTTCAAAAAATAACTTTTTTATTTTCGATAAACAAATATTTATAAGGGATTTTATAGAGAAAAAAAATGACACATGAGGGGTGCATTTAAAAACGGGTCTGTAAATAGCAATCTCATTGTTCAATTAACAATTGAGTACATTTGTGTCATTTCATTTTGTTGGGCTAGCAATAGATAAGTTGAAAAAAAATTCTCAACTTAGATATACATTGATAATTTCTCTTCTAGTCCCTCGCATTTCTTTTATACCCGATTTTGCCCATAGTAAAAATTTCGGTTCGCAGAAACCGAAATTTTTCTAGTTCAAATTTCAGGAAATTTTGGTTTCTAGAAACCAAAGTTGTATTTCAAGGCAAAAAAAAATTCGATTTATAGAAATTGATGTTTTTCGTGAAGGGCAAAACAGGAAACTCGAGGGGTGAAAAAGAAACGCGTGGGGCTGAAAGAGAAATTATCAAATACATTTGCATTATGTTTGATATGGAAGAAATGGAGTGGTTAAGAAATGAAGTGATAATGGTAGTTTCGGATTCAATTTTCAGTTGAATCAATATAAAATAAGACCTTTTAACTAATTAATCTTTAAAAAATAGTTTGCAAAATATTCAAGTTCAAGTTGATCTTTTGAATAAATTATTTGTCTAATTTAATCATTTATATTAAATAAATGACTTAGATTAGTTTGACTCTAAATTTATGAATATCGAGTGTCTTGATAAAAAAAAGTTGAAAGTTAAGATATATGTTTTTAAAAACTCAAATTTCAAAAAAACTCGAATATAAGTTTTTTAAAACCAAAAATATGTTTGAGAAACTCAAGTAAAAATAGTTAAAAAATAATATAAAAAAATTTGGACAGAACGATTAGAAGTGGGGTAGCTAAAATTAGGGATGGCAAAGCGGGCCAACCCGCCATGTACCGCCCCGCCCCGTCATTAACCCGTCTAAAAAGGGGCGGAGCGGAGCGGGCTAACTAGTGATGGTGGGTTGAAAAACTCAAACCGCCCCGTTTCATGGCGGATGGCGGGTTGGTGGGAATGCCCCGTCAATAAAGTTTTAATTTTTTTTTATAAATTCCCTAAAATATCATAAAAAATTATAAAAAAAGTAAAATAAAAAACTACTCGAGGAAATCAAAATATAAACTAACAAGGCGATAAGAAAAATAAAATTATCATTCAAACTTCAAAACATCCATGATTATAAAACCAAACAAACCGTACTTATAATAAAACCGTACTTAAGCAATAAAAAATAATTAATCTTCAATTCAAATTAACAACGTCATTGATTGATGCTTGCTTCGATGTTGACAGTGAAACTTCCTTTTCATCATCCTCATCATCAATATATATATTAACCCTATTAGGTTAATTGAGTTGAGTTTCTATTTTATAATATGGGTCAAAAAAAGAGAACTCATTAATAATGGGCTAAGTTTTTTTAAAAATAAAAAATTGGTTAGACCCGACGGGCCAACCCGCCCCACCCCGTCGTTGTCCCGTGTTTTTGCGGGTTAGGCGGGACGGACCCCGCTCTTTTTGCGGATTGAAAATCTCAACCCACCCCGCCAAAAATGGCCGGTTAAACGGGCCGACCCGACGGACTTGGCCCGTTTTGCCATCCCTAGCTAAAATAGTGGCTTTTATTTGAATTTAAATCTTTTTTGGGCCCATACTTAGTTGCGGGCTGGCCAGTGGCGGATTCAGAAATTTTTCCTGATGGAGACTAAAAAATAATATACATATATTTTAACTAAATTAAAAAGTATGAACTTTTACAAAATACACAATTAAATTTCAACTTTATTAAAAAACTTGAATATAAGTTTTTTAAAACCAAAAATATGTTTGAGAAACTCAAGTAAAAATAGTTAAAAAATAATAATAATAAAAAAATTGGACAGAACGATTAGAAGTGGGGTAGCTAAAATAGTGGCTCTTATTTGAATTTAAATCTTTTTTGGGCCCATACTTAGTTGTGGGCTGGCCAGTGGCGGATTCAGAAATTTTTTCCGGTGGAGACTAAAAAATAATATATATATTTTAATTAAATTAAAAAGTATGAATTTTTACAAAATACACAATTATAGTGACAAAAAACTCAAAATTTCGGAAGAAAAAATGGTTGATGCTTAGATGAATCAAAAGAAAAAATGAATAAAGTTAAAATAAAAAGTTTGTGAATATTGAAAAGTTGAAGTAGTAAAAAGTTGAAAAATGTACCAAAAACAAGTAAAAAGTTGAAAATTAAAAAGACAAATTTATAGGGAATGGATAATAAACCTTATCATGGGCCTTAAAAAAAAATATAATAATACTAAAGGAAAACTAATATTTTTGGTGGGGGCTTGAGCTCCCAATACCTATCGGTCCCGTTCCTGCCATTTTATGGGTCTTAGGCCAAACATAAAAAAAATAACTCTTTCATTCAATATATATAATATTAATACATAATAAATTTTACAAAATATAAAAAAATTACTCAAAAATTCATAATAAGCGATTTCTTCAAACATTTTGAGATGCAAAATCATTGATAAGCCCATCAACATCAATGTCCGCCAACGTATCTTTCTCAATTGACAAAATTGCCAAACCTTTCAAACTTTCTTGTGACATTGATGATCTCAAGTAGCATTAATACACATAGACTTAGATTGCAACTTTTTATTGACAATATTAATAGCAAATAAAATGTCGTACCAAATAACTATACCAAGCAAAAATTCAAAACTTTCTAGTGCATTAATCAAACTATCCGCCTAATTATTCTTTAATAATCCTACTAATTATACATAATCATATTTTCTACCAATTGGGCCCCTTTCTTTAATAATCCTACACATATTTCCTTGGCCTAATTATATTTTTTTTCTTTTAAGTATTATTAATTTTTTTTATATTAGTAGGTAAGTATAAAAAAATTTGGGCCCCTTAAAATATTGAACCTCAGGCCGTCGCACTCATTGCCTACCCTCAGGGCCGGGCCTCATACCTATTACCTGCATCCGCCACTTGGGATGGCCTATGATATATGGTGTGGATAACATAATTGCTCATCTCTCATCTAAGATAATTTTTTTCCTACTCTATTCAAAGATACTTCTGTCTGCTATTTAGATAGCAGATATATTTTAGAGACATCTTATCAATTTTTTTTAACAATTGCTATTTAAATAATGAAAGAGTAAAATTAGAAACATATAAAACATACGAGAAATAAGTAAAATGACAAAAGAAAATTTTCTACTTAAACGCTCAAATTAATTAAAATTAGACATTTAACACCTGTTATTGGATATCTATTCACTTTGACTCTGAGTTAGTTGAGAAGATAGTATGCATTATTCACTTTGAATCTGAACTAGATGCACTTTGAATTATATCAACGGTCTCATTCTTGAATTTTGTTTTAATTTCTAACACCTTACATGAACCTTAAGTTATATCAATAGACAATAGTCTCATTGTTGAATTATGGTTCTTTCACTCGGTAAAGAGTCTGTTTGAATTTGACTTATTTTCGAGCTTATGAAAATAGCTTATGTAAATAAATAAAGTTTTAGGTTGATTTATAAGTTTTGATCGACAAAAATTATATTTTTATAAGTTATTTTATCATAGGCTACCTTGAAAAGTTTACAGTAATACATAAAAACTTATTTATTTGCATAAGTTATTTCACATAAACTTAAAAATAAGTCAATCCAAACAAGCTTATTATCGTAAACGTTCTCAACCTCAACAAGTACCCTCAACCTCAACCTCAACAACCTTCATCTATATAATTTTAGTTTCTTTTTAATATTTGTTTTATGCAATATTTTGGAATCACTACAAGAAATATGATTTTTGACAGCGACAAATGTCGCTGCGAAAAATACAAAGTTGCTGCGAAATGTATTTTTTGCAGTTAAAAAATTGTCGTTGCATGTCGTTGGCATAAGTGCCGTTGCGAAAAATCTTGTAAGGACAATTAATGTCGCTGCCATATCTAGTATTTTGCAGCAATAATTAATGTCGCTGGCATAACTAATGTTTTTCAACAACAATTAATGTCACTGACATAACTAATGTATTTTGTAACAAAAATTATTGTCGCTGGAAAAAAAAGTGTTTTTTCCAACCGAAAATTTGTTGTTGCATGTCGTTGCAAAAAGTTTTGGTCGCTGACATAACTAGTGTTTGTCAATAATTCAAATATTAATTTAATCTCCCATGAAATAAGATATTAGAAATTAACGTTCAATATCAACAATTGATTGCTAAATTTTATTTATAAGTTATGTTTCTCGTTCAATCATTTTTTTCTTTTAATCGGCGAATTTTATTTATACAAAAATTCAAATACAAAGAACCAAAATACAAATTACAAGTCATTTAGATCGTAACAAAACCAAGTGGCCATTCACATAATATTAAAACATTAAATTAGAAAACACAAAAGTACAACACTATTTTGAATGTTTATCATTTAATCCTATAAGAACACCACAAAAATTTCTAAGACACCGATGACTTGATTGATTGTCTCTTGTTTTCCATTGTTCATCATCTTCTTTCATAGTCTTCACACTTTTTTTGAATTGCGTCGGTATTCTTCAAAACTTTTTAATATTAGATACCTTCTCGTCGTAGCTTTTTTTTTTAATTGAAATTCTACTCAACTTTTAATGAGGTTATGTGTGGAAGAAAGTGAGAAAAATGATTTTGAAAAGAACTGGATCGATTAAATTTTGGAGAGATCGACTGATTAAATTTTGACCAATGAACAAAAGAGAAAGAGGAGCGTTGGATGAATAATAATCCACCGTATAGAGAGTTTGCAATATATGACCCAAGTGTGTGATTTTATAGCTATTAGTAAATAGATTCGATTAATTAACAAATATTCCAAAATACATAGGAGATAAAATAATTAATGGATTAACTTTTGTCAATTAACCGCCACACTACATATCTCAATAGTGATAATGGGTATGTATGAAGTGCTACCATTGAATTTTGAAAAAAAATAAAACAAGCTACTATTTTTTTAATCCAAATAAACTTAATTTAATTAATCTACTTCTAATAATATATTAAAATTGATAACTACTATGTTTACTAATTTGTCCTTATCAATTTTTAATAATTTTTTAAAGTTTGTATACTTCATTGTAATTTTACTCTATTAACAATATATGTATAAAAATAGGAAGTGAAAAAATAGAGGAAGTTTAGTAAAACTGTAAAACAATTATAGAAAAAAAAAAACAATAAAAGATTATATATGAATCTATGCATAAAAGTAGGAATAAAACACTAAAAATTTGGTAGTTTTTTTTTATGCATAAAAAAATTTATGTATATTAAAATTGCTCAAAAATAAATTTAATTCTTTAATATATTCATTGACAAGTTATGTTGTTGGTATCTCTATTATATACATAGCGAGATTCCCATGGAGCTTTCTCGTGCATTCTTAAGAAAAATTGCTTATGTGGCATTCAATTAAAGTTTCTTAAAAAAAATTGCTTAGGTGGCATTGGATTAGAGCTTCTCTATTATTTTTGTATATTTTTTTTTAGAGAAAAACTCATTATTTTTTTTAAAAAAATTTCAAAACAAGATTTCTCTAACAAACTTCGTTAATCGGATATATATTAACAACTAAATTAATCGGATATATATAAGTTTATACAACGGATAGCGAGATTCCCACGGAGCTTTCTCGTGCATTCTTAAGAAAAATTGCTTATGTGGCATTCAATTAAAGTTTCTTAAAAAAAATTGCTTAGGTGGCATTGGATTAGAGCTTCTCTATTATTTTTGTATATTTTTTTTTAAAGAAAAACTCATTATTTTTTTTAAAAAAATTTCAAAACAAGATTTCTCTAACAAACTTCGTTAATCGGATATATATTAACAACTAAATTAATCGGATATATATAAGTTTATACAACGGATATATGTTATTTGTTTTATTAACAACTAAATAGGATCTATACAAGCTTATAGAATGTTGTTCCTTTACTTAATTTTTAATGCTCATCCAATTTTAATTATTTATAAAGCCAATATATTAAACTTTCAATTTTCACTTTCACAGTTGTTAAATTCATTCATTATTCCTTATGATCATGCTTCAAAAATTTGTTTCTTATACTTTTCAATAATTTATGATTTTATGTTTATTCGTTCTTTTTAATTTTGATAGGATAATATCACGGTGAACGTGAAGATACACAAAACGACAAATAATTTTGTTGGTTAATTAAGGTGAATGTTTATAGAACATTTTTTTTTATTTGTGCTTTTTTTACTCAAATATTCATGATTGTTTTAATTATTGTTGAAAGACTTATATTATTCAAAAACTAACCACATTCATAATAATTTTATGTTTTTCTTTACGGAGCATGTTAATAGTGTTATGCATGTGAATCTTCTCATTCATTATCCTATGTTTGAGTTTATTTTAATATTTGATTTCTTTCAATCGTAAAACTTTTGTTTTGATATAATGTTTATTTACCAGAAGACTAAATATGTGTTTAGTAATTATTCACATTTTATGCTAATACAGGCGATGATCAAGATTGATATTAACTACACGTCGCAAAGAAAGGAAGATTGGATAAAATTGGAGAGTCTACTCTATATTTCTATGTATGCACAACTATTTATTTGTAATTTCTATGAAGACCTATAATTTTATTCATATTAATACGATATTTTTTTTTTACACCGGAATGTATAATCTTATAGTTATAGAACATATCCTATTCAAGTTAGAACGTAGGCTTATCTCTTGATAATCCTTGTGCTTCTGACTGCGTCAAGAATCTTGAAAGAATTAATTGGAATTGCTTATTAAAAAAAAACATAGTCTTGGAATAAATTTTGTCCATAAAAACTAAAGTCATTCATAAAACATAAATTTTTATTTTGGTAAATTCACACATTCACGTAAATTCATTCATAAAAACTATAATTTTGTAATTTATATGATGACCTATATTAGAGGGTGATGAAGACATGTCAAGAATTTGATATTAGAGTTAATCAATTTGATTGTGTTGTTGTGTGCACCTTATTGCTTCAATTTCTGCTTTTATTTAATTATTTTTGTTAAACAAGGGTAACATGAAGACAAACGAGTCAGAGTTAGCCGATTGAGAGACACATGAATCCCATTTCACGAATCGATCACGAAGAGGAGTGAAACCGCCTTTTTTAATATCAAAAATAAATAAAATAAAGTTGCATAGTGTCTAAAAAAAGAAGTTTCAGTTTTATGTGCCGTCGTGCCGCTTAATAACGCGTTCCTGTTAATCTTTTATATTTTTTAACAAAAATTTTAGACTAAAAAGATGGAAACTATTATGTTTTTTTCATCTGTGAAGACTGAAGTTGTGCTAGCAAATAAAAAAACTCCATTGCTTCTTGTGATAGGAACAGAGCAAAAAGCTACTTAACTGGAAGAACAAGTTCAACAGAGAAATATACCAAGTAAGATTGAACTTTGATTACTAATCGAGTACCTTGCATGCTGCAATCAGAATGAAATCAATAGTGATTTTTGAACTTTGTTATTGAAACAAATATCAATTAGCCCCAAACCTATGTCTAAGAGCTTATTAGTTATTATGTTGTGCAGGTCCAAAAAACAAAAAGCTTATTATGTTGTTCCAAAGTGATATTTTTTAGTCGATTAACAGCAAAAGACGTGATGAAGAACAACGGTAAAGAAAAGGAACAACATATGATTGATTACAAAGCATTGACCGCAAAGGAATGACGATGGCAGCAATCGAGATGAGCGGCAACATGGGTTTTGAAAATAACAAAATTCAATTGAGAAAAATAGAAAGAGTAGTTTGAGGATAATAGGAAAAACCTCAATCAGATACAAGAGAAAGATAGCGTACAAACCAACCAAGAAAAGGACAAGAGAAATTGCAAAGACAAGAAAGAGGGTGTTGTCCTATTGTTGTTGGGGGTGGACGATGGAAGATGGAGAAAGTAAGAGGAAAACATAAATTAATTATTAAATGGAATTAAATAAGGAAAATGCAGTTGGAATGCCACATCATTCGCGAGCCATTCTAGAAAGGAAATTCGCTATAACAAGTATTTTCCTTATTATATATACTCAAATTAATACGGAGTTTTTTTGTTTTTAAATTTCTAATTAAGACGACCTATATTTCTACTCATATATTAATATAGGAGGCTATTTTGATTTTCCATATATAATTGAAACTATAATATTTATTTTTACTCATATATTGATATGCGGGTCTATTTTTTTATAATTTTTACAAAAACCTATATTTCTATTCATTTATTAATATGAGAGTCTTTTTTTTATTAATTTATGGAGGATATATTTCTACTCATACATTAATATAAGGCTTATATTTTGTAATTTTCTATTTTTATTTTACGGAAACTAGATCCTATATTTATACTCATATTTTAATACGTACGAGGATGAATATTTTTATATTCTCAATTATTTAGTTTTAATTTGTGAGATTACATATATACTCATCAATTTATAACAAATTACTCAAATAATATTTAAAATAAAATATAAAAATAATATTTAAAAGAAAATTATCCCGTGCACGGCACGGGCTAACATACTAGTAATTATAAGATTTACTAACAACGTTATAATGTTGTTGTCAAAAAGGGGATACAAAACATAAAAATAGAGAAAAAAATATTCAATTAAAAAAAATTTACGCAAAAAAATAGAAACAAAAACTATAGTAAAAGATATGCATCAATAAAATAGTAATTGTGTGGTTTATCAGTGATTTTACAAAGTTGTTACAAATAATCTATAGTATTAAAAATATAAAAATAGAAAAAAAAAACAAAAAAGATAATAATTTTAAGTTAAAACAAATCTACGTATAAATATAGGAAGAAAACCATGATAAAAAATACGTACAAAAAAATAATAATTGCAGCGACTTTGCAAGGTTTGTTGCAAAAAAACTATACTATTAGCGACAACAATAATTATTGTTGGGATAAGTAATTTTTCCCAGCGATAATATAATTGCTGAGAAAAAAACTAACTTACAACAACAACTTAAATGAGTTGCTGCTATATATATATATATATATATATATATATATATATATATATATATATATATATATATATATATATATATATTTTTTTGTCAACAATTTAAATGTCGTTGCGAAAAAGTTGTTGCGAAAAATCTTATTTCTTGTAGTGAATACTAATTGGTTAAGTTTTGTGTTAGATGATGATGGTAATGTTAGGCAAAAACATGTACAAGTGCGAGACTTAATCCCAGACAATGTATGAAGTCACTCACAAGAAGCGGAACCAGGAATATGTTAACGATATGAGGCTCGAGAAAAAAAATGTATGGGAAGATTTTCTTTAAAGGATTTAGTTAGTACTTGTTAATAGATCTTGAAAGCAAAACTAAACAAGCTATATAATCATAATACTAAAACAATGTTTTTTTTAAGGAGCCAAATTAGCCCACCTAAATTGATACCAGAGAGAATCAAACCTGAAACCTTAAGAGGAACACACTTCCAGATCCCAAGCCAATACTACTAGACCAAATACTGAAACAATGTTAGGCATCAAAACGGAATTATTACTTAACTTAAGACAATGATGACAACTTGAAACTCAGATGGAAGCTAGTGATATGTTACATATAAGTACTTGAATGAGTGAAACCCTTGCTTAATGGTACTGATAGCATAACCCTGCTTAACCATGTAGAAAGGCAGATTTGTCATCTTGTTGGTATGGCCACCATATTTTATGTGTATCATGAGCTATAAATTCACCGGGGAAGCCAGAATTATTTTGAAGTCTGAGCAAAATTTCACATTTAACATAATATATAAATAATTCAATACAAAATTTCAATTTTACTCTATATTAACCCATATAAATCTCAATTTTAAAAATAGTAACAATTTTGGCCAGAGTCCACACAACTGCCCACACTTGCTAAGTCTTGGCTCCACCCTACACAGTATCTATTGTGGCCAGTGGTTACAATGGTAAAAGTTATCTATATTTGCCAAAATTTTATCTACCCTTAGACTTGAGAGATCTAATAATTATTTCCAACATCCTAGAAGACTTGTGGAAGATGGAAAATTTATATCTTTTTCTTTCACTTTGCAAAGTCACAGGACATATCACATTTTCTATAGAAAAAGTTGGCTAACTTATTGTATCTAAATTTAACAAATAACCAAATTGTTGGCCACATCCCTAAGGAAATTGAAAGCTCATTGAACCTAAAATTTCTATTTCTTTCTCTGAACGACTTATTTGGCCCTATTCATGTGGAAATTGGAAAATTAATCAACATGAAACATTTATGGCTTAATGACAATAGTCTTTCAAATTTGGCATATTTCTTTATATTTGATAACAATTTCATTGGTCAACTCCCACACAATATTTGCATCGGTGGAAACTTGAAATACTTGCTATTTTGAAAAACCAAAATATGGATTGATTGAGATGGCCGACCATTATTGAATATTATTTGCGATTTGGATTATGTGTAGTCAAACTGCATGCAGTTAGTGCATTTAGAACGTCTGATGAAGATTAGGTGGTACATATTTTATAATTGAATTTTAATTTTTATAAATAAACTTCGAGCTTAAATTTTAGATAGTCTAATTTTAATCTGACGATGATTATTGGACCGACTGCACTGTAGTCATTATTATCCGACTTCACACAACCGCGACCCTATTATTTGTGGCGTGATTCTATTAAACTATTTGCACAAAGAGTTACAAAAAGAAATGCTTGCATCTCCAGCGAATGAAGTCTTTGTGAAAGTATTTAGAAAGAGCATAATGATATGTTCAAAGAATGAGACTTGGTGTATTGTTTTTGCTTGTATTGTTTCACAATTTGTTAGAAGTACCACATCAGATATGAGATGACCTGAATAAGTGTTTATAAAGTAGAGGCAATCCCCACCTTACAAGCCGGTTTTGTGAGGATGAGTTAGGCCCAAAACTCAATTCTAAGATGATATCAGAGCCTCTCCACAATCCGCTGGGCCGCCTGCTAACGGGTATCCGACTAGGCCATCCACCATTTACATCCACGCACCAAGCCCAATAGTGCTGGGCGTGAGGGGGTGTGTTAGAAGTCCCACATCGGATATGAGATGACCTTAATAAGTGTTTATAAAGTAGAGGCAATCATCACCTTACAAGCCGGTTTTGTGAGGATGAGTTAGGCCCAAAACTCAATTCTAAGATGAAATTTACTATTTTATAGGTCATTCCTCACTTGTGATTTTGCGGTTATTTCCCTTGAACATTTATTTTGTATATTTATGTTTTATATTTTATTTTCAGGTGCATACCTAAGACCACCATATGAAATACATCGCTTTGCTATAAGTCTAGCCTTGATATGTTAGGGGAAGATCAAATGGCTTCATGCAAGATATATGTTAGAAACTTTTTTTTTTTAATAAACAAAATTAAATTATCAGGAATATAATGGGTACTCAACCTTTACAATTTAAAGGGATGCACTCAAAGTGCTCTGAATACATTTTAGGGGATTAATACACCAATAAAAAAAAATTAGAGTGGACCTTATCCCTACACGACTTATAAACCATAGAACGTTTAATATTGTTGTGTATTTTGGCTGTTTAGACACATTAACTGCACATCATTAATTCAAGCTAAGGGATATATATCTATGAATGTCTATTTTAAATCATAATTAATGACTTTAATTTCCATTTTACTTTGAAAATTATGGGCTTAAGGAAACAAACTTTAATTTAATTAAGTCTCACTCCTCAGCATGATTGGACCTAAACTTTTTTGTATAAAATAGCCTATGATGATGACTTTCAAAGCATATTGTTTAAAAAGGATAAATAAACTCTAATTAAGTCTATGATGTTACATATTGTTTCAAAGCACATAGTTAATCATATTTAATAACATAATTAAGTCTATGATGTTACACTTACATATAGCTCATTGTAGGGATGAGCATCGGTCGGGTTCGGTCGGATTCGGGCCGAAAATCGTCAAACCGATAAAAATCGCGACCTCTTAATTTGGACCCAATTCCGACCGTTTACGTCTTCGGTTTGTTCGGGTTCGGGTTATATGGGTGACGGGTCCAACTGGTCGGTTTTAACGGGTTAGATTGAAACGTTTTTGTTACATTTAAAACTTCATTGATGAAAAAATTATTTATTTTTTGACAATTCGTTCAATATTTCGTATATAATGCAACAAAAGATACAATAAAAATGATGAGATGAAATTAATTTGTTTCAAATTTGTAAATTCAACGACAATAATAGATAGTAGATGAAAAGTAAAAATTAAGATAAATCTAAAATATTATCTTTCACATCTCCTTTATCAACATATTACAAGTTAAAGCTTGTAAAATACAACATTTTTCTCCTCTATCAAAGATAGATAAAATTAATAAAGTGAAGAACATATGATATTAAGAGAAAGAAGAGGTGCTCGAAACTAGAAAAAAAATTAATTTGTATTTTAGAAATTGTTCGGTCGGTTTCGGTTATGAAGAGACGAAATTTTAGAGACCTGCACCCGCCCGTATACAACCGTTCATGACCAATTTTTCGCAATTGTTGACCCGAGACCGACCCGCACCCGACCGAATGCTTCCATATATTGGCGGTTATGTCGGTTTCGAGTCGGGTTGCGGGTTTGTGCTCACCCCTAGCTCATTGTTAGTAGCTATAGGGGACCAATTTTGTGCTTCTATATTTTTATTTCAAAACGGTTGAAGAAAATTTCATTGGGGACCATATTGTAAACCATAATTGGGAAATTAACAAGGGTAAAAGATGCTCTTTGATTTTCCCTTGAGGCTTCAACTAAAACTTTCTCGTGACACTTTCTTATAGTGTTATCAAAACCCATTATTTAAGGCCCACTATATTTCTCTTTGAGAAAAAAAGTTAGCTTTGTATAACTTTCATGCTGCATATGGCAAGGCTATTATTTAGCTACCTTACAAATTTGAAATACAAAAACTATAGAAAAGGTATTTTGCTGATGCAACCATATCATGAATATTTTGTAGGGTGAGGTAAACTAACGATGAGATTGAAGATATTGATATAGGTGTAGTGCGATGTCACAGTTGTACTCTTGTGTCTTCACTTGAAAAAGGTAAATGTGTGTATAATAGGAAAAAGTGTTTAAAGCCTTTTTTTCATATGTGAATGTGCAAGGTTTACTTTACAATTAATCTTTATGTTAATGTAATTTTAAAGTCACTAATAGGGAAAATATTAATGCCTTTTCCTACATGTGGGTTGTGTTGGTGTGTCTCTCATTGTGTACCTTTTTTCAGAGGCCCTGAATTCCACATACATGCCATTGGGCATGTCATGAATGACATTGCCACAATTGAGGGGAGTTTTTGTTTACATTAACATTTTCTTTTTAAATTTGACATTGTCTAATTTAAGGATCGACTAATATAAGAGACAAATTTTATTATTTATGAATGGGGGATTCAGTTGAAATAATAAGAGCAAAACTTTGTATAAACCGGCCCGATACAGAAGTTTGGTGCCAGAATCATTCAAACATTAAGATCTAGAGAAGAGCGGAGCACATTATGAAGCCTCGCATCTATCCCATCAAATAAAAAATGCTATATTTAAGTGTTCTATTTAATGGTTAAATATTAATGATACACAAAAGTTTTAATGTCAACCATAGTCATTTGATTAAAGTGTTCAAATTTTGTGACCATATGGATCAACTATTTTTTTAATTAAGATTCGATATTTGATCAAAAAACTGACTAATTAATACAATGGACATTAATCTCACTATCTACTAGTGAAGACCCATTTAAAATCAGAATTTTGCTCTCAAAAGAATTGGAACTTAAAACCTTAAAAAAATATTTAAGTATTAATCATTTACCACTAGACCAACGTTGATTTGTATCAACCATATATAATTTGAGGTTTAAGGCTTAATTTTAAATTGTGAACTGCAAATGCAATTGAGGTTGCAGTATAAATGTTTTGAAGTACCATTCCAACTTCAATTCGACCACATTAGCTTCATTTTTACAATAAAATTAAGATTCACAGTATAACCATTCAAAATCATGGTTGAGGGGTATAATTATTCTGTAATATTTTGATTTGTCTTAGATTATAGAAATTGACTTTGGTAATGGTGAACCGACTCTATCCCTTACTTTTTTCAACTTTTATAACGACCAATGCAAGTTAAGTCATACACCTTGCATGGTATCCCTTGCTTTGTGCTTCATGGAGGAATGTAATTCATATATACTAATTAGACTTATAGATTATTAATAATAAAAACCAATTAAACCTATATATGGTTATGGTGATTGGTACAGCAATATGACTACCATGATTAAGGTTACATTTAAAAGTTCTACAATTGGTTTTGGGACTTCTTTTGATAAAAAGAAAAAGCAAAGGAGCCTTGGGTCTTCCTTTGCATAAAAATAGGAAAAAATAATAAAAGAAAGATACTTTGTATTAAGGAACCATTAAAAAGGACTTTGAAAATAATTTTACACATTTGAGAAGGAAAAGGCATGCATGGATTCACATGGCCACATCATTAAATTTTAATTTTTAGTCACCACAGAGAATATGAATTGGCCTTTTATTTAATTAGATCCTATATATGTGGCTGCACAACATGCATTCTAGTCTAGGGTAAATTAAACATCATCTTGTGCATATGCTAAAACTAATTTATCAAGCCACATAAATAAACAAAAAAAAAAAAAACTTCAAGAATTTTAATATTGCTTCATTTTCAACTATAATTAACTCAAACTTAAGACCTATATGATTAAGTTGAGAGTTGAAAGAGATACGATCACAATGTCAGTAATTGTCTGCTTTTGATCGGATACCTATAAAAAATAGATTCAATTTCTACTTCATATTTATAAAATATGGCTGCTAAAAAAAATTGTAAAATTTTAACCTTAAATCACAATCGTTCAATCAAAATTAGACAAACACTAACAAGTGTGACCGCAAAAATTTTTGGAACCAAATATTTTCTTACACCAAATTACCTAGAGGCCTTCAAGTCTTGAATCCTCAATTTCCAACCAATATGGGTATGATATGGGTATGATTAAGTAGCACTATAGCATCATCTCCAACACACAAAATCATGCATATGTATATATTTCAAAAACTCATATATATCAAACTCTTCTACGTACGTCAACATATATAATATATATTCAAAACCACCAAACCTAGTATAGCTTATTCTCTTTCTCACTCTCTCTCTCACCAACAAAACTTTCACACATAAACACATACATTGAAAACAAAAGAAGAAATGTCCAAAACAAAAATACTTCTCTACTTCATAATCTTCTCAACTTTCATTTTCCATTCTTTTTCCATCTCCACAGACACATTCCTCTACGGAGGGTGCACACAACAAACATACACCCAAAACTCACCCTACGAATCCAACCTTAACTCACTCCTCACCTCCCTAATCAACTCAGCAACCTACACATCCTACAATAACTTCACCATCATCGCCTCGAATCCTAATGACATAGTTTACGGCATCTACCAATGTCGCGGCGACATCTCCATGCCAGACTGCTCTTCTTGTGTTGCACACGCTATCTCACACGCCAGAGACATTTGTCCAGGTGCGTGCGGCGGCGTAGTACAACTAGAAGAATGCTATGTGAAATATGATAATGATAAGTTTTTGGGTGTGGAGGATAAAACAATTGTGTTGAAGAAATGTGGACCCTATGTTGGGTATGATACGGGTACCCGAGACGCGGTTTTGTCCGGGTTGATGGGTTCGGGTGGTGGATATTTTCGGGTTGGTGGATCAGGTCACTTGAAGGGAATGGCGCAGTGTATTGGTGATTTGAGTTTTGTGGAGTGTGAGGATTGTATTTCGGAGGCGATCCGACGGTTGAGAAGTGATTGTCCTGCCGCGGATTATGGTGATATGTTTTTGGGGAAGTGCTATGCGAGATACTCTACTGGTGGTGGGGCACATTCTTACTCCAAGGCCCATGGTAAGGCCCAAACCCAACTCTTAAGCTAAACCATGCAAATATGTTAAGTAAATGTTTTATGGTGATGATTTTTTGTGTTGAATGTAGTTTACATTAAGGGATTTACTTTTGTCATGAAAAAATTCTATAAGAGTTGTTTTTTTTCTAGGATTCATTGTTTAAATAGTGGATGATATTTTTTTTAAAAAATTTATTTTTATAATGTTAACTGCTTAAGTAACAGAACGGTAAAACGCAAAAAAACCCAGGACGCGCGAGATATTGTTAAGGTGGCAGAAGTAAATTTTTTGTAATTATTTAAAAAGAAAATTAGTATTTTTTTGTAGCATGGTTAATCTTTTGTTTTTGTCCAATAGCTTAATGGAAGTTTCGAGATTCGAAAAACTTAAAAGACAAAATTAGGAATTCTTAATAATCGGCAAAATTTTAATTAGTTTAAAAATTATTGTAAAATAAAATATACTACTCGTATTATTTTGATAACAATATACACTAATAAGCAGATATATCTAATGTTTATTGAAGAATTGCATGTGTTGATTAAAAAGATAATCTTTTTTTATCATTTTTCAAAAAACAAAAATAGATTTTAATTAAATTTGAGGGCCTGTCATATATAATACGACATTACAAAAAAGATATGTAACTTAATCAAAATATAATTAGGAGGTGATATAAAAAAATATGAATGAGATTGGGAAATTGTTTCATTTTTATATGATACATGCACACTCATTTCTTCTCAATAAAAATTAATAGGTAAAATGAAATTTTTTACCAAAAAGAATCAAGTAACTTTAGTAATAGAAAACATGCTATACTAGAAACAATATACTATGGAAATGAATGTATAAAAGAATATACTTATCTGTGTGACTTTTACAAAACAATTACTCTTAATTTATTTGTTTCTTTTGTGACTCGTCTCTCAGGTAAATCGGACAACAATGGTGAGAAGACATTTGCCTTAATTATTGGGTTATTAGCAGGTGTAGCCATACTTATTATTTTTCTAGCTTTTTTAAGAAGGATTTGTGAGGGACAAGGTAAATGCACCTCATCTTTTACTTTTTTCACCCCCTCAATCTTTATATTCTTATTTCTTAAGAAAAATAATAATTAATTATTTGTATATGCAAAATACCATGGAAATGCCTTTACATTAAATGATTATCTTTTCTATTGCAGGTAAATAAATTGGGCCACTGATCAATCTCAGCCTTCTTCTTCTCAACTTAATCTATTTTGCTTTAATTCCTTTTTATCTTCTCAATCTTTTCTAGCCCTTTTTCTTTATCTTGTTATTTTATTATTATAAAATTATTATTACATTCAAAAGACTAAAGAAAAGAGGTCTTTGATATAAGGATGACATTAGAAAAGGAAGCACAATGGGACACCTCCATTTTAATACAAAAGGAACAAAAAAGAACCAAATATTCTGTTTTTCTCAATTACTCATCTCCCACTCAACAAAGTTATATTGTAACTTTTGTCATTTCCCTTTGCAAATTCTTTGTTTTTTGAAGTATGTGCTCCCATGATTTGGGTTATATCCGATGTGCAAGAGAATTTTGTGTTATTCACCTTTTGGCTCCAAGCAAATACCTTTTCTTTAATAGAACATATTAGAGTTCGAAATTTAGGTTTGCTTTATTTAAATCATTAATGTGTCAACTAAATGTTGCAATCACAAAGCATATTAGAAATTTTTATTTCTTAGATCAAATTAACTAAAGCTCCGATATTAGTCATTATCCAACAAAGTTGCAGGAGCTACAATAGGAGTTCGAATATATATATATATATATTCAAAAAAAAAAAACTTACTTTGACTAAATATATTATTTATTTATCTTGTTTTGGTCCTTTTATTTTTGACAAGATCATTTTATTTTAATAACATATAGATGTAAACATTACTATATGAGATCTTTTTTGATTTGTTTTGATGAATATGTTCAAAATATCAAATTTTTATAATTTTTACAAATAGCTAGACAATTAAAAATAGACTTTAACGCATTTTTGGTCCCCTTATTTTTAATGTCTTGAAGTTTTAGTCACTCTATTTTAAAAACCAATTTTTTAGTCTCCTATTTTATTTTTTTCAAGAAATTGGCCCCCCACCCATTTTTGAGTTATTTTATCTTATGTGTGTTAGCCAATATTTTGGCTAAGCTAAAAAATGCATTAAAACCTCATTTAAGTGTCGCATTAATGTTATTTAAAGAGTAGTGATCATTTTTAAATGACATGAAGGTTAAAGGTAATATGTCAAAGAACCAAGCTTTGTTCAATGAGATAATTTGATTCAAATATATATTTCGATTGATCGAAAAGTCGAAATGATTTATATTAGGAAAATATCAAATTACACTGATGTAACATTTGAGTAATGTTATATCATTTAATAACGTTTTTGATGAGTGTAGTTGTTTATTTCTTCAGCCATCTTGAGAATTGTATAGATTGCGTCAATTAGATGCTGGAAGTCCTCCTTAAATATTGTTTTGTTTCTCTACATCCATATATGCCAACATGCCACACAAAAAATTGTTCTCTGTGTTTTTTTTTTTCGAGTGTCATGCAATTGACTGTCGATGTTCTTGAAGATTCAATTTCTGCAACTAAGAGGAGAAAAAAAATTAGATAATTAATTTGAATGGATCCATGTTTGGGCTGCTATGAGGCAATTAATAAAAAAACATAAATTATAATTTGGTTGTTGTTACACATCCAATGCATATTAGAGAAGCTCTAATACTACATTTGCTACTACAATAATTAGTGAGTAGCCTCTCATAAAGCCTTCATCCACGTAAAGGTTAATATTTTAATACACATATCTCAAAGTATAATTACTTTGTACTAATTAAATACTATAGTAGTATTATCAATAGAAACAAAACAAAATTGTTCTGTGTTTTTTTTTCGAGTATCATACAATTGATTGTCGATCTTCTTGAAGATTCAATCCCTGCAACTAAGAGGAGAAAAAAGAATTAGATAATTAATTTGAATGGATCCATGTTTGGGCTGCTATGGGGCAATTAATCATAAAAAACATAAATCATAATTTGGTTGTCGCTACACATCCAATGCACATTAGAGGAGAATGGATCCTCTCAAGTGGTAAAAAAAATTGAGGAAATAAAGTTGAACAATTGACCATTGGATTACAAATGTAAAATAATATTTAATTCTAAAAGTAATGGGGAAAAAGTGATTGATGGTTAAGATGTGAAAATTGAGAAAAATTGAGGGAAAAAAAATTGAGAGGATCCATTCTCACATTAGAGAAGCTCTAATACCACATTTGCCACTACAAATCTACAATAATTAGTGAGCAGCCTCTCATAAAGCCTCCATCCATGTAAAGGTTAATATTTGAATACACATTTCTCAAACTATAACTACTTGGTACGAATTGAATACTATAGTAGTATTATCAATAGAAACAAAACAAAATTGTTCTCCGTGTTTTTTTTCGAGTGTCATACAATCAACTGTTGATGTTCTTGAAGATTCAATGCCTGCAACTAAGAGGAGAAAAAAAATAATTAGATAATTAGTTTGAATGGATCCATGTTTGGACTGCTATGAGACAATTAATCATAAAAAATATAAGATAATTTGATTGTTGCTACACATCCAAATGATACAATGCACATTAGAAAAGCTCTAATACTATTACATTTATTACTACAATAATTAGTGAGCAGCCTCTCATAAGACTTTAATACACATATTTTTTTCGATAAGTAAATTTTATTGAAAGAGGACTATCCGAAAGGAAAGTAAAAAAAAAAGGACAAAAGATCAATTAAAACCTAACTCACAAAAACACCTACTAAAATGAGAGATACTCCACAAAGGGATATGAAAAGAAAGGCTCCTAGAAAAAACGGGGATCAACCACCAAAAAGGACACATGCAAGATCACCTAAAAATATAAAATAATAGACCGCCATAGAAGACATCCTCAAAACACCTAAAAAGAGAAAACAGTACCAAAATATGCTCCAAAAATAATTGCCAAAAAGAAGACACACCGACTCCAAAAGAGCTACACCAATAGACTAATCACCCACAACGCCAACAAAAAACCGCAAAGAACTCCAATGTGACACGCACAACAAATAGAAGCAAGGAGACTTGACCCTATCCAACCTCACCGCCAAAATAAAGCACAACAAGAAAGCTACAATGATAAATGATTACCACCACATTGCAACCAGCTAGAGAAGGGAAACTACTATCAAAGGAAAAGAAGCAATATCCAAAAAACCTCAACACCAAGACTGAAGGATCCCACTACTCCAAGAACCGCACAACAAAACTCCTCAAGACCAAAACCCAAAGCAAAACACCACAAATGTATGGATAGATACTTTCTAGGCAATATCAATTCCCCTTCAATTCTTCTTGAGCCTGTTACTTCTTCGAACAGAGATAATTGCTTTGATAGCTTTCTCGTCGCAATCAGCCTTAAGATTGATACATTTTCCAATATTCCATGTTCGCCTAGCTTCACTTTCCTCATCCTGCGATTCATCATCGGTAGAACTATCCATCGCGGTGTATTGAACGTCTTCCAGCATCTCCGTATTTGCTAACAATTTGTTTTGTCTCCTACCTGATTTTGTTGTTGTACCCTTTTTACGGGTGCTCGCTCTCTTCTTGTCTGATTTGTAATTTGGAGTTGCTGAGTTGTTTGGAGTATCACGTACTCCTTCCCTCAATGAGTCTTCATGGTTCATGGAGTTCCTATCCTCCATATGAATTTCCCTGTTTAATGGGCCTTGAGAAAAACCTGGAGGCCCACTACTAGTTTCAACCCATTGTCTCAACAATTCCTCTTCACTAGCTAAGTTACTAAAACTTACTGAGGCGGTAAAAGTTTTTGTCTGACTTCCCTCCTCCTCAATTAAACGCCACTTGTCCACCTCACCAGTTGTCATATTTAAATCTTTGCCAATTTCCAAAGGGGGCAAATGAGACGCATCATCAAACACAACACCAACATCATTATTCATCGCCGCCTTTTCACAAACTAGGTTCTTGGAACTAACACAATTGCCCCCATCCCTCATAACTTCACAGCTGTTACGCAACCCTTCGTCTTCCACGTCAGCTTCGACTTCTCCACACGCCATGTCATGTGACCTTTGAGTTCTATTCTCCGCCGCATCATTCGCCGCCGGGCAGAGAAAAATAGCATGCTCAGCATCACCCTGTTCTACACAAAAGTATGTTGGAATTGGTCTTACCGGATTTTCCAGTTCTCGAATGAATATCTCATAGGTCACTTCTCCAACTCTAAGCTTCAAATGATCTGCTATAGATGTCAAACGATCTGTGTGAACAAGAACTTTTGCCGCTTCCATTGACAAGCCTTGTTCAGCTTCAGTATCTACCCAATCAATCTTGCCTATTTGTTTGGTGACCCTTGTCATGTTCTCTTTGCACCAAGCATGTGGAGGAATACCAAATATTTCCACCCATACACATCTTGTTTTACACTCCTCAGTCTCAGACCATGGCCTAACCCTTACACATTTACTTACTAGATTGCTTGCACATTGCTTCATTGCCTTTTCAAAGGAGTTTTGATCCTTGAGAGTCACAATGAACTTGAACTTCCCCATAGCTCTCACCTTTTCCACTGTTATATCTCCTTTTTGCATTAAGGTCGTGATCTCAGTATCTTCCATGGAACACTTAGATTCCACAATCAAGCTCCTTCGCAGCCAACACAAGTTCTCTTCACAGAAAACACCTTCCACTGTCAGAAGAGGTGTATGCTGGGTTTTGACATGATGTCCTCTAGTAGCATTAGCGTTCAAGCATTCCATCTTTTCATCATTTCGACTGTAAGCCCTTTTGTCTGACAGTGAACGCAACGCCACTTCTTTGAAAGAGCGATTATCCCTGTAGATATCCCTCCATCTATGTGTTTCTCGTCGAGACCCTCTGGTGCATTTGTGTTCAGACCTTTCATTTTCAGGTGGTTTTCTTGGTTGTCTCCTTTCAAACCTTGCCATTTTGACCTTCAGGTGGCTTCCAAACTGTGTTGATCCATCAATCTTCCTTATTGCCTTCTTTGCCGTTTGTAGATCAAGAAACCGGACGAAGCCAAAGCATTTATCCGAGTTGGACCTTCTCTTCTTTGATATGTATACATCGTTAACTTCCCCTACATTTTGGAATACTTCCCGCAAATCCTTATTCAACACTCTCGGATGAATATTGTCCACAAACAATGTGAAGACTCCATTTTCCTTCCTTTCATGCATTTGTTGTCCCTTTTGTACGTGTCTTTTTTATAAAAGCCTTGTGACTCTAAGAAATGACAGACTTTAATACACATATATCTTAAACTATAATTACTTTGTACTCTTTCCGGACTTTTTAAGCAAAAATTCTCTTTTGTACATTTATTAAAGAGTTGGCTTTTTATTCTATTTTTATGTGTAATTTTTAGTGCAATTCCTAAAATACCCTTTTGCCTATTATGAAATCTACTCCTACTTAGATGTAATCTACTTTTACTTAGATGTAATCATCATTAATACTACTCTAACATTAATTACTTGTAGAAATGAATAAATGCATGTGTATAAGTATTGTTGGAAAACAAATATTAATTAGAATTGAATTTAATAATTTTTACTTATATTTAAGACCAAAATTTTTTGTTGACTTTTGTTTATAAATAATACCGGATGGAGTACTAATTAAATAAATAGTAGTAGTATATTACCAATAATAACAAAACAAAATATCACGTCACTTTTGTCAATTAGAAATCCGTACCATCACGATCATTCCACGCTGTAGTTTGTCTTTTATGGCATAGTAGCTGCATACATCAGCCATACGTTAAAATGACCACACAATTGTAGAACCTAACCTAACATATTCCTACTGTAAGAAGAAAAAAAAACTAACCTATTCCTTCTAAAATATTCCCTTCGATGTTATTTATAAATAAAAGTTACTTTTTAAATTTATTGAAAAAGTAATGTATTTAGTCTATATTTAAAACTATATATATTTCTTTTTCAATGAACCTAAAAACAACTTTTGCTTATAAATAAGGTCGGAGGAAATACTATAAGTAAAAGTTTTTTTAAAATAAATTGATACCCATGAATTTGAATATAAGATATTAATTTTTTTTTCTTCAAAAGAAAAAAAAAGTACATTAATCCGTTGACTTTTTTTCATTAAATAATATTCTGAATATTTTGAATTTCAGTTAATTATGTATACTCATTAATTAATATTTTGAATTTTTTTTGCAGTCGTATATAGTTCAATTTAAAAATATCTCTTGTCAAATTTTAAACTTTTATAACAGGTAATGGATCCATTGGTTGCTAAATTATAAAGAATAAAGTAATATTTAAGAAGAGAGAGAAAATAAACAAATGAATTGTTAATATTACATTGGAGAGAAAATATTAGAGAAAAAATTGGAGAAGATCCAAATCCATGGATTGAATATAAATTTTTAAGGTTTTAACTCTTTCGTAGGAGAAATTATTGAATTTCTAAATGTGTGTCCGGACCTATATTGTCTAGATGCGGATACGATACCAGTATCTAGTACGAAATATGACATTTTTAGAAAAAATAAGGTACGATCTATATAATTTTTTTAATAGAATTATATTGTTAAAAAAAATAATTAAACATAAAAAATACCACACTAATAATTCAAATTATTCAAAAATATCAAAATATCAAATTAAAAAGCAATTAGCTAAAATGAGTCAAATTGTTTCTCTCTCCATCATCATTAAAAAGATTAGCTACATCAAATAAATTTCATTTATCTCTATCAATATCGCCCATTTTTTTTTGCTTCTTCATTATAATTATTACTATTTATCTTTCTCGAGAGCAGATGAAATGTATGAATAAAAACCAAACCCTCAACTCTTTTTAGATTGAGCATATTCTTTTTCAATGAATGAATGAATAAATCTAACTGCTACTTTGTTATTGCTTTTTAGCAGTAGCTACTATTTTTATATTATAAACAAATAAAAAAATCTAAATCTTCCTATAAATAATAAAATAAAATAAAAAAAGGCTAAAAAAATTGTGTTTTTTTGAATTTGTGTACCATGCGCGTACCGCAAAAATACCACACATGTATCCGTTGTAAGAATAAATAAATAAATAAGTATGCCGTCAGTGCATACCTAAGAAATACCATACGTATCGTGTATCGATACTCGGTACATACACATACTCAATACCGATATTCTTTCTAAAACAAAGTACACATGCTTCATACGTGCAGACTTACAACGAGTATACTAAAATAAATTAAACAATGCATGAATGTAAAAAAACATATTCATATAGTATGATATGTTATGAAAACTAAATATTTAATAATTTGTAAATTGTGCTTGAATTTTTTAATTTGTAATTGAAGTTGGCTTTTGTTCTTTATAATTATTTTTAGGTTTCACTTTCATCATTTAAGTTTTTTCGATTTATTTTTGCTTTTAAAGTTGCAATTGATAAACACTTGAGATGCCTGCTCAATGATAAGAGTTTATCCTTGTACAAGGCGCTAAGTTCAAATTATCGGTAATGGTAATTGCTGTAAAAAGATCATTTGTACTTGAATTAATAAAATTTTAGACATTTTGATCTCAATGTTTGTTTTGATTTATTTTGGTCACTTAAGTTTTGAATCTGAATTCAATGAATTCAAAAGTAGATGCACTCAGTAGTTTTAAGTCGTATGATCATATATGATCAGACGATTTGTATATCACTTTAGAATTTTACTTAAACCAAAATATAAAATTGTCTTGAAATACAACCCGCCCAATCTTGACCAAACAGTTCACAATTGCCGATTGCATGCAGTCACAACTGTACTTTATTTGATTCCCTTAAGTTATGAATGTTAGACACTCTAGTCTTTTATGTCAATCTCTATATTTTGTAACTTAATGAATAAAAGTGTTTAAGGTTTGTAACTTAGGGACTAAAATGTTTAACAATCGTAACTTAAGGGATAATAATGACAAGAAAAAATTTGCCGGCCGGAGTAAAGTGTTCAACATTTATAACTTTAGAGATCAAAATAAAATAAAATAAAAACTTGAAAATCAAAGTTAAATCTAAAAATATAGAGGTCCAAAAATATGATTTATTTTCACGGTCAATGATTGACGACCGAATGACTACATACATTATGTGATTGTACTAAATATGGATTCATTGCAACCATGACTCATCAGACTATATCCGAATATTTTTTATTTTATTAAAATTAAAAGATTTTCATTCATTTAAATATAAATTCAAACTGCTAAAAACTAAAAAGAATCAATATGCGAACAAACTAAGAATATTTAAATTAATTAATAACATAAATCGGGATATCCAAATATTTTTTGGAGACCACATTTATCACAATAAATTATACCTCCTTAATTTATTTATTTTTTCATTAAAAAAAGTAATAAAAACAAGAAGCATTTTAAATTATTCTGCTCAAGAAAATTTAACCCCCACCTTTCGAACGTGATGATCGAAGACAACGAAACATCAACAACCTAAGTACCAGGTTTGAATATGATAATGCTACGGTGGATCACCTTCACAAGTGGTCTACTCTGGACAAGTGATCTAACGAATACAAATTTTACAAAATTTATTGGTAGATTGAAAGTTTATATCATATAGAGCATTCATAAAAAATTTTAAAAAAATTGAAAATCATTTGATATTTTATTGGGATTTATCAAGATTTACAGTATTTAATAAACTGTTAATCTTGATGGATCTCAATAACATATCAAATGATTTTCAATTTTTCTAAAATTTTCTATAGATGATCTATATGATATAAAATTTCAATCCAACGGTAAATTTTGTAAAATCCATATGCGTTATAGAATTTTTCATGAATGGTTCATCATGGACCACTTGAAGAGAATTTTCCTGATATGATATACTATCAATCAAGTATCAGTATCTATCTACTATGGTTTTGATATATATATGTCGTGTGACTCGTGACGGGATCACTTTGGTAATTTATAGAGTCAACTGAGTTAGGAAGATACATCATCATGTACAATATTCTTTTCACTATGATTTTCTTAGTTATTTCTCAACTCATTAATAATTTTTTTGAAGATTAAAGAATATTCTTAATAAATTAATCATGAGAGAAAGATACTTATAGATTCCCATTAAAACTAACATTTTAAGAAATACTTTTTAATATACTATTTTCCTATTGGTTAAAATTAACATGAACTCAATTAAGGTGTTTCGAGGCTCAACTTGCTCTACTTCTCAGTTGTTGGACAAGATCAAGCTCCTTTTATTCCGGTGGTTGAAGGAAAATTGTGTTACTTTAGTCTCTAACTGCCATAGCTGGTGGTCTAATCCTTTCTTATGTCTGGGTCTTGTATGATTTATATGATATGTTTTTGCTATCTCTCGGTATCTGTTGGTATATGACTCTTTGTATAACTCGTTGTAGACACTGGTAGTCTACCTTAATACGTCTCGTGCTAGGGAGATTGTTTTGTGTTTTTGTACATATATATATATATATGGCTTGTTCAAAAAAAAAACATGAACTCAATTAAATTCATACGAGATTCATATAATTTAGTGAAATTCATATAAATTTTAATCAATTAAAGAGAATATCTTAAAAAATATGTGTTAGAAAGTATGTTAGTAAGTAATATGTGATGAAATAATTATATCCTCAACCTAAAGACATATATTATGGCAAATTGTAATATGGATTGCTTCTTCAAGTGATTCATGGTGAACTAGTTACGAATACTATTATAATGAATATGAATTTTATAAAATCCACTGCTGGATTAAAAGTTTATATCATATTGATCATTCATAGAAAAATTGAAAATCATTTGATATATTATTGAGACCTTTTAAGATTAACGGTTTATGAATTTTTATTAAATATTTGTAATCTTGATAGGACTCAATAACATATCAAATAATTTTTAATTTTTCAATTTTATTTATTGATGATTTATATGATATAAACTTTCAATCCAACAGTGACTTTTGTAAAATTCAAATTCGTTATAATAGTATTGATCATTTGTTCACGGTAGAACACTTGTGAAAGTGGTCCATCGTAGCATTGATCATTATTAATTACCCGTATAAGAACAAGACTGATGATGTTTTATAAATTTACATGTTTCACATTTAAACGAAGACAAATTCTTATTACAAAATAAGTTAAGAAACAATGTTTTAAATAACAAAAACTACTATGATCTAATTTCGTAAGTGTGATAACATAACATCTTCATATCATTACTCAGAATCAAAAAAGATTCAAAGCATGAAATTATTGGTTTGTAAGGTAGTTGTTATTCATATCCAAATTTGAAGTAGTAGAGTCCTCCATCTTATAAGTATGTTTGTAAGTTTTCTTTCCTCATGTTTTTCCTCCTTAATTATATTTATGTAGCTTTCACATGGATCCAATTTTTCTTTCATGCTTTTTCCTTGCAATTTCATTTTCTCATTGTATTGTTGTTTGATTTCTTGTCTCGATCAAGGTTTTAAATAAAGGAACGTTACCGTGAAAAAGACCGTTACAAACACCGATACCGTTATTGTCCGTTTTAAAGGTGAGAAAAAATATCACGGTGAAACACCGTTACGATCGCAAAACGCCGCGATACGCCGTTACGGCCGTGAAACACGCTGTTACAACCGCGAAACACATTGCTGCCGCGAAAACTTTAGATTTGTTTCTTCTCTCTTTCTCTTCCTCTCGTTGTGCAGCCTCATAATTCATTAATCTTTTTTGCTTCCTCTTCAATTTATAGGTTATTCTTCTTCAATTAATTTCAATTTTAACTCCTACTCTATATTTGGGTGTTGTTCTCTAAGTGTGTAATAGAGATAATATGATTTTTAGAGAAATAAAATTGGAACTTTGAGTGAGTTTGAACTTTGGAGATGAGATTTTTGGTGTGTGAACTTGCTTCTGAAATGAAAAAGAAAAACCTAGAAGGAACAATGTAAGGTGAACGAGAGGAAGTGGTTGTAGCTAAGGAAAGTGAATTCCACTAATTTTTACTCCTATTTGACTTTTTGGAATGTACAAGTATCTCTTATAATTATATTTTTATTATTATGATAATATGCAGAATTTTAGTAAGATTTGTGCAACATTACGATTAATTCACACCGCGACGGCCGCAATCTGTAACGTAACACCCGTAACGGCCGAAATCGTGAAAACCTTAACGCGACCGCGATCGTTACCGTTACCGATATTTAAAACCTTGGTCTCGATGTTTAAAAATTCGAAGACATTGATATATTTTGGTCACTTTGACTATATCACGTTATTTGTAGATATTTTGTTATTTATGCTATTAATTTAGATTATGTGAGTTTGTTTGTATGTTTTATTTATGGATATAAACTTCATACTTGTAATTGATAAGCTACTTATTATTATTATTTTGGTTAAGTAGCCTAGCGACTAAAAAATCCACCTTAAAAGTAAATAAGTGGAGTGTCCCATATATATCAAAAGTATATATCAAATTAGTTTCATGTTGTTATTTATTCCATATATTCGAGCTGTACAGCAAATTACTGTATTAGTATTGTTCAAGTCAACTACGAATGCAAAACATTTTATTTTTTGTATTTTTAGCTGCGAAATTGCCGAAGCTTAGAAAGTGTGATTTTCTGTAAATGTTCCTATCGGTTTGACCCAAAACATGAAAATAGCGTGTGAATGCATGGATATATATGCCTTTGACCAGTAACCACTCTTTTTGTTTCTAATAATTTTCTTCAAACGGTTGACTAGTAAAACAAATTAAGTTGACTCTATCTTTCATTTTACTTGTTCCTCAAAAATACTAAAATGGCAACCTCTTTATATTCTTCTCTTTACGTCAAGTAAACAGAGAGGTATATAAGTTAAGTAATAGTTTTTTTTAATCTTTGATAAAATATTAAATTATAAAAAAGTTCACACACACAACTTGAATATTCATCTTTAAGGTGGATTTTCTAGTCACTGTGATATTTATTCTATATTAAAAAAGAATGAAGTTGTTTAGCACTTTCAGGTTAATAGTTGTTTATTTCTACATATATTTTGCCAAGTAGAAATATATTATTAAAAGGTAATTTTTTTTTTCCAAGTAGTTTAAATGGTTAAAATTTCATTTTTTTAAAAAAATGAAATAGTAAGAGTACCAGAGCTTGAATCTCAGTCTCTACATATTACATGTAATGTCCCTAAGTATCAACTAAGATATATTGACTCTTTTATTAAGCCAACATAATTTTTTAAAGTCTCCGGTCCAGTTTAAAGTATAAAAGCTAAATAAAGACTTAATAATAATGTTTCGTACTATAATGAAACTTATTTCATTTACTTGTGAATTATGATGCTTTGGAAGTGGCCAATTGTGTTAACAGCTAGCGTGTTATGGCTTCCATTTATCATATTATTATAGACCGTATAATCTTATTAGCAAATATCCCATCTATATATGATGGTTTATCATGTATCTAGCGAGCTTAATAGAGAAGCTCATGATCTTGTTTTTTTGGCTAACAATGTTATATTATTCAAATGTTCCATATATCTTACGATTCAAATATGATCGATAACACCATTATAGGTAGATAAATAACTCCTACATGCATGAGATGTATTATTTTGAATTTCACTAATGTAAATAGGTCTACGAAGTTGTTGGTACACACTCCGAAACTTACATATGTGTTGAATGTGTTTGAAGTCTCATATTGTTTAGATTTTCGAACTATTGAGTGTATAAATATGTAAAGACAATCTCACCATTTGAGCTAACTTATGAAGTTGAAATCCAAACATATTTAAGAATATGCATATGCACTCCGAAACCTACATATATTTCATGAATTTTAGTTAGAAGTTTTTATCTATCTATGTATATGTAGTCCTCTATTTTATTTTTATGTAGTACTCTATAGGTGATAAATTGAATTTGTAGGAATTGTTATTAGCGACTAAACTAATTTATAAATATAAAATGACAAAAAATATAATTAATTTATATTTGGTTTAAGATAGACATTGATATACCATTTTAAATATTTTTTTTTAATTGTATATTACTATTTTTGGTCAAGTTGTATATTATCATTTTATAAGTGAAGAAAAGAATAAGTGAGAAATACAAGTATTTTATAAGTGAGTAATGATAATATATAATACTACTAATTGGTATTGTTATTGCTTACAATGAGAATAAAATTATGATTTCTTTGTTAATCTACTTTTTTTATCGGCAAAAATACAAAGACTTTTTAAAAAGTCGTCTATCATAATAGTACTCTTACTCAAACATACTTAACAGCAGAGTTCTGATTAATTAAATTCAATACATTAGTGTTGATATGGTCGCATCGTCTTTATTTATCTACTACGTGTCCCATCTATTATAACTCCCTCTATCTATATCATAATCATAATGTGAACGCTGGTATTTATAAGAGTGGCTCAAATTGAACATGTTTTTCTTGGTTACTGTTATGATTATGAAGTTGTCTTGATCATAGATGAAAATGTCAACAAAATCATAAGAGAATAGACCCAGTGAAACTACGTACAGTGTCCCAATTATTTTTGCCAAAATAAATTTATTTATATAATATATAATTGTATTTTAGAGAGGTTTGAGTTAGTGGAATATCTCACGCTTGAAACCAAAGCAAGAGTTAGTTCGATGAGGTGGCGTTTTCTGATAATGCATAGCACGTGTGGACCATGTCATCTTACTTAATGACACATGTCAACACTGACAAAACTACGTTAAACCACCACAATTTTAGTAAAATCAACACAATATTCAAACATTAACTGCTTTATATTTAATTATTAACAATTTTTTTCAGTATACATCTTATTTAATACATATTTCATTTGATACATATATAAATAAAACGTGTTTTGAAATATTTACCTTGTTATCAATATTTTTAAAGAGAAATAATTGTTAATATTAATTTTTTAAAGTTTATGTATAATTTTTTTTTGAATGGCAAAAATTATGTATAATTGATAATACGGATGTCTTATGTCATAAAAATAATAACAGTACATGCCTTAGAAAAATAAAAGTGACGATTGAATCCATATGTATAAGTAAAATAATATTGTATCATGTATAAATTTATTTTTCTCCGATTTAATCAATAACTTTATCGTATCTTATATGATTTAATAGTAAGATTTATTCATTAAAAAAGGTGATTTTATTAAGAATATCTATATATGAGCAAACACATTAAATACACTATTTATTTACATTTTTTAATATATGTCAAAATTGCAAATGGGACATAAAAATGGGCGGAAATAATATTCATTAATATTAATGAAACTTGAAATATAAAAAAATAAAAACCAAATTGTATTCCTATCAACCAAAAAAAGCCAAATAGTATGAAATAAAATAATGAAAATTGCGGTAGTGGGCTTGAAGGACTTATGAGGCAAAAGATATTGGAAATTTTGTATATAAATAAGTAGGTGGTGTTGCTCTATCATGTCATTTGCATATTCTTGCAAACTCTCTCAAGTCTTCATCTTTACCTCATTTTTTCTATCTATCTCAAAAATCAATTTCAACCCTCCAAATTTTGGGGGATCATTTCCAAGGATAGACTTTGTTAGCATTTCAAATATTTGGTAAAACTAAAATGGGAAGACAACCTTGTTGTGACAAAGTTGGTTTGAAGAAGGGACCATGGACTGCTGAGGAAGATAAAAAGCTCATAAATTTCATCCTTACTAATGGCCAATGTTGTTGGAGAGCTGTTCCTAAATTAGCAGGTCTCATTTCATTGCCTCTTGTATGATTTTAATTATCAAAATCGAAGTTTTAAATTGCAGTTGCAGTCGTAGCATGATCATTGATATTGTTAATCATTTATGGCTAATGTGGTTAAAATATTAAAAGGGTCTAGACTTATCATTTTTTCACAATTTTTTTTCCATTCTTGAATAACAAGGAAATTAAGCATTTATTTAACATGGATATATTTATTTTTACCCTTTTAAACATATATATTAAATATTTTCAATATATTAAAAATATTAAAAGAGTCTATTAAAACTTCGATTCAAACATATATTTTGAATATTTATTTTAAAATGGATATATTTATTTTTATCCATTTAAACATATATATTGAATATTTTCAAGTACACATTTTAATTTTAAGAAAGTATGAAATATTTGAGCTAGCATATGTTTCATCTAACTTCATTATTTTTGGAGAATGTTTAAGTGGAAAAAAGATTGCATTTTTAATTGAAGTAGTTAGCATAAAGTTTTGAATATTTTGACATTAATTAACATAAAAATTGTTATGAATTCATGCAGGGTTGTTAAGGTGTGGAAAAAGTTGTAGACTCAGATGGACAAATTACCTAAGACCAGACCTAAAGAGAGGACTTTTATCAGAATATGAAGAAAAAATGGTCATTGATCTTCATGCTCAACTTGGCAATAGGTATTTTCAATATCCATTTGCTCTGTTTCCTCTGTTTTCTCTGTTCTGCATGCTTTGTAATTTCATGAATAAAATATTTTACTAAGTTTATCTTAATCATGCCAAATACAATTACTTAATAGAAATTAATGATTTCTATAATACACACTCTTCATGTTGCACTTTGTTTATTCAACACAAAAAGAAGACATAGTCATTGGTCCATAATATATATTATTACATTTAATATAATTAAAAGGCTTATAAAAAAATTGTAGACCTAGTATTTTTTTTTTCTTTTATGTTATCTTTAATTTATTTTAAGGTAAAGGAAAATAAAATATTCATGATTGCTGTTCTATGAAGTTGACCCCAAAATGGGCATCTTATATATTGAGTAAGTCATGTTAGCCATGTTTGTCTTATAGGCTAATATTTTTTTATTTCTCAACTATAATGACATTTGTAAGTGGCTATGAAGTCATTATTCCTTTTGGACCATATGATGATATTATCATTATTTTTTCAAAAAAAATTTACTTTGTTTTAATATTGTTAAATAATTATTAGTCATTTCAATTAATATTAATTTTTTTTTTCAGATGGTCTAAAATTGCTTCTCATCTACCGGGACGAACAGATAATGAGATTAAGAATCATTGGAATACTCACATAAAGAAAAAGCTCAAGAAAATGGGAATTGATCCGGTTACACACAAGATACTCTCTAATGCAATGGATCAAACAAAATCTGAAAAACAACAACCATTGCAAGAACAAAAACAAGAACAAGAATCTTCTTCCCCTATTGAACATGACCAAAACAAGGAACCTCAAAAGCCAGAAGCATCATTTGAATCATCAACAATAACTGAAGTTAAAGAACAAGACCAAGTTATGACACCACTTTTTGATTCATTGGAACTAATGAATGAGTTCTTAATAGAAGATGTTCCAATAATAAACTCAAATGAAATTCTAGTTCCATGTGTTCCATCATCTTCATCAAATACAACATCAACATCATCATCTTCAAATTCAAATTCATCCAACTTCCTTGAAGACTTACTTCTCCCTGATTTTGATTGGTCACATAATTTTGATGTGAACAATAATAATAACAATATTGAAAATAATAACTATAATGAAAATAGTAATAATAATGATAATATTAATATGGCATTATGGGATGATGACTTTATTAGAAGTTGGGACTTTGTGATCAATGATGATGATGATGGTGACAGAAAGCAAGTGTTTGATGCTCCTCATAATCAGTATCCAAAAGTGATTATGGATTCAGAATCATGGGCCTATGGAATGTTTTGATTTAATTTTTTTTTTTTTTTTTTAACACTGATCATATGGCTAGCTTACTTGTAATGTTCTTGTAGGTTGTTTCAAAGAATAAAAAGTGAATATTCATAGAAAATACCCACTTTTGTTTAGGAGTATTTTTAATGTTATCCACTTTTATTTTCTAAACTTTTTACCTTATGATAAAAGTGCAAAAGGAAATAGTATGTATATGTATATAGATGTGTTGATTTGTTGTAGTTGTTTTTTGTTCTAGTAATGGCATACTTTTTTTTTTAAATGTCATTTACATCAATATATCAATTAAATGAAATATATCTTTTATTTTTCATTCAAGAAAATTATGTTATTTGCATTGCAAATTTGAATTATAATGTGTATCGATTATACGCTAGCGGGCATACTATTGCATATCAATAGTGCATTCGATCTATCAAAAAAAAATCAATTGTGCATTCGATGCAGAATGTTACCCAACCTATATTAAATAAATTTAAATAAAAAATATTTTAATGAAACATAAATTTAATTTCTCTATAATTTATATCTCTCTCTCTCTCTCTCTCACATTCCACTATGTTTTATTTAAATGCAAATATATATCACATAGAAGGCTAATTAGGACAGCTCAATGCACCATATATAAAGCTCAATGTGGTGGTTGATTAGACGTCTTAGTTATGACGGTCGAGAGGTCATTCTATGTGAAATGTCAATAGTTTCGGTTTTTTTTTTTTTTTTTTTTTTTTTTTTTTTTAACTATTAAGAATATTTAGTATATCCCATATATATTTGCATTGTGGGTAGAATAATAAATAATTTGTTTATGATCAAGATTTTTTTAAAATTTATTATATATAATTATCATCATATATAAAATTATTTAATTAGTAAAAACATAAATTTTAGAAAAAAAATGACCAATTTTTTTTATAAAAGCTTCATTCAATGGTTAATACTCCTATATTGCTATGACCATGGAACACATTACGATTACGAAAACAATTGTGAAAATTAAATAAGTTTTAAGATGTTTGCAACTTAATTTCAAGTCATTTTCAATGTTAAACAAAGAAAAAAAAACACTTTTGGAGTATGTATATATTACTGAAAATTTTGTTAAACACGTACATGATTTACTTCAAGACGTAATTGTTACAATGCGAAACTTTTAATTATATATGAACAACTTATATAAAATAACTTTTGACAATCTCAAACTTATCTTAAATAACTTTTGACAACCTCAAACTTTGTTTGTGGATTTATAGAAATTTTCATTTGTGATTTTTACTATGAATTTGACAATCTCCAATATGACGGCAGGGTTAAAAAGGATTAAAAATTAATAATGGACTCTTGAATGCATGCTTGAACTTTTCTTTACTTTTAAGATTGATCATCACAGCTAGCACACAGGAATTGCATATTGCAACTTGTAAAGGAACCTCAAAACGCATATATAAAATAATTAACATCAATATTTTTTTTTAAAAATAATTAACACTATTATTATTATTAGGCAAATGCTAAAGAGTGCACCCGGTGCATTCTTTAAGTCCTTTAAATAGTAAGTTTGTGTATAATTTTTATAAAAATATATAAAGTCAACGCATTGAAAATTGTGCTGTTTAACTTTTTAATTAAAAAATTTCTTTAAATAGTATGTTTAAAGAGTGCACCGAGTGCACTTGTTAGAAAGACCCTTATTATTATTATAATATCTAACAATTATTGAGGAAGCTAACGAAAATGTATGTAAGAATTTTTTCATAGTTTCAAAACCACAAAATCATTCAAAGAAAATGACCTATAGAAGTGGAGATAATCAAGCTTTGAATACTCTCTCACAGTCACAAACACACACAAACTATTAATCTTATGGCTTATAATCTTTCGTGACATAGTCTTTGAAATTAATGCAAATGGAGATTTGGCTTCTTTTATGGACTTATGAATTTGTCCTTCATTGCAAATATTTCGACTTTTTTTCTATTTCATTTCACACACTCTTTTTGGCTATTCTTGTTTTTATACTTGTGGACAAAATTTATGGTTTAGTTCATGGCCCTTAGACGTACAATGGCATTTCATATGTCAAAGAAGATTGACATTTTTTAATGGTCCAGATCAAGTTTCAATAAAATTAATGTAATATTGATAAAATAAATATAAATTTCAATCGCTTCATTTTTAAGTCAATTTTAGAAAAACGGATTTTCTGCTGTAACGATTAAGGATAGTTTGTGTGGCTAAGATTGTTGTCAGTAATTTTGAAAATGAATTATTCTGATTCATCCGATTTGATAATCAATAATTGAGTGAAACCGTGTGATTCTATACAATAGAAATTCGAATTCCAATTTAAGCTAAACTAACTTCTTAAAACTATATTTTTTACATTTAGACTATGTTTTATAAAAAATAACAGATGAATGATAAATTAATTTATAACGAATGAACTTATAGCTTATAGTGGATGAACTTATAACTTTTAGCGGATAAACTAACTTCTTAAAACTGTTATCCAATATCTGTACATAAGACATACAAGATGTGATTACTATGTCTTAGATATGATATTGCACATCATTCTCAATCCATATCACTTAAGGATTCTACAATCTTGTTCGTTGACAAGTGGAATTTGCAAACTAGCTAGTGAAACAAAAAACACAATCATGCATGTTCCATTTTATTTTATTTTGGACGACACAAAGCGTGTTTTATATATTGGAAATTCTAAAACTAAATGCCAGATCGAAAATCACTAATCTATGTCCAACTTTGTACTTCTAAGTTGTATAAGTTATAACATGATTACACATAAAACTTTAGATTTGATATGATTAAGTTTCTATGATTGTTCAATTTATTGAGCACACATACACATTAACTCACTAATCACAATCTTATACGTGTATGATGACTATAATATCAACTGAACTTAGCTCTAAATTTAGTTCGAGTAGTGTATATTTGTTGATCATATAGTGAGTGAATCGATATATTTATTCAAAAAAAATTGTCGGAGCAAAAAAGTCAATGTCCATAGTTTCTTTCCACACATAATTCAACGTGTGTAGTTAATTGGTTACCAAGATACATTTAGTGAGTCAAATCACTTCTAAAGCAGTCGTTAATAGGTCAATTTATATATCATTAGGATTCTTATATAGAGTGTTACAACTTACAACTATATACATCATTAATACTTTGACTGTTTGCTACAACTAATAAAAATCAAGGTGCGACAGATTTCAAATATCACTCATATATAGAGGTGATTGAAGAATAAATGTAACAAAATAATCACATTTTTAGAATATTCATTCCGTAGTTTGCGAATTCAATTCACCGTTTAAATAGCAAAGAAAATGTTAATGTTGAGGTGCAAAAGGTTAAAGGGTATGAAAAAAACAATTTTATCAAATCAACCTGTATATAATGTAAAACACACCGAGTCAAATCCAAAATTTTATCAAACAAAGTGTTAAGTGTATAAATTTTGAACAAAAAATATCGGCTCGTCTTGGCGGACTGCCCAATCAGATTGGGCCAAAATGGCTTAGTTTTCCTTTTTTCCACCGATGCGACTTTTTGTGTATGAGTTTAATCGTTAGACTTTTCAGAATCACATAAAATATCTCTGTTTCTATTATTAATACTTTCTTCTTTTATTCAAAAATAATTAATCGACCAATACACAAATATTAAGATAGATGTATATATAAAGACAATATTACTTTTATTAAAATACACTTATCCTGTATTGATGTATTTAATTTTATAATAAATATAAAAATAATGATATTAAATTAAGAGTAATACGTATACATCAAAAGGTACAATTGAAAAATTAGAAGACGGAAGTTACTTTTCATAAATTTATTTTTACAAATAAATTGATTATTTTAAAACGAATGGAGTTTTTTTTTTTTTTTTTTTTTTTTTTTTTTTTGTGACGCTCTTCATGCTGAAATATAGGGAATGCACCTCGGCTTGGATCTTGTGTTGAAAGAGCATATTTCTCATTTCATACTGGAGAGTGACTCCAATATTCTGATTGATATGATTATGGATAATTACAAATTTAGTGGGACGGTCCCCACTTTGGTTCGACGCATTCGGAATATGTTGGTTTTGGATTGACATATCCAAATTCGTCACACTTGCAGGGAAGGAAACCGTTGTACAGATCGGCTTGGCAATTTTAGCCTTTCTTTTGATTCTTTAAACTGTACTATAGTGGAGACTCCAACTAATGAACTTCATAAGTTTTTTTTTTTTATGATTTTTTTGAAATGTCTATGCCTAAAAATGTTTCGTAATTTCGCTATGAGCTTCGACTATAACTATGTTTAATATTGATTTTCATCTCCAAAAGCAAATTTGTAAATCAAGAAATCAAATAACGTACATGTGAAAAGGAAGGTTCAATACCTATAATAAATCTATAAAAACGCAGGCAATTTAGTTCAAACCGAAAAGCTTACACCTAAAAAATCAAATGCTGACTAAAAAGAAGCCATTAAGTTTTGGCATATGTTTATGTTGGCACTTCTAGGAAAGTTTAGACATTGCTTCAAAAAAAAAAAAACGAAAGTCTGTACACTAGAGTGAATCAATATATTTAGCTAGTTAAGTGTAATTACAGAGTTGAATAAGAATTATATTTTTATTAAAAACTTTAAATATACAAATCTTATGACTTATATATGCTCAATATTTTTTCTTTTATTGAATGTGAGATTTTTAGCTCACAATTAATAGATCAACAATTTATTTCGTTAATATAGTATACTAAAAATATGATTTTTGATAATTTGGTTAATATAGTATACTAGAAATATGATTTTTGGGAGGTATTTCTTTTTTATAAGTTGTTATAAGTCGTTGGCAAAACAACCCTTCGATAGTTTTGCCAACGACTTGTATCAACTTATAACAAAACAAATCGCTGTCAAAAATTATATTTCTTATAGTTAAGGTGTATTTTTTATAGTCCCCGTGAGTTTGACTCAGTTGGTAGAGACATCGCACTATATGCGCAAGAGTCTATGTTCGACTCTGGGAAACTCATTTATTTATCTTTAAGGTGAATTTTCTAGCCCATAAACTACTTTAAAAAAAATGTATTTTTTATAAGCAACAAATGATTAAATATTAGAATATGAGCAAACATGTATGTTTTGATTACTAAGAGAGAAATATAAGAGGGGATGAGGATGATGATGATTGGTCGGTCACTTTAGGTTGAGCTTCTTTCATTACATTACATGGGGACAACATGGCACTATAAAAGTTGACAAAAATGGGATAAAAATTTAAAGTAAAAATATTCATAAATATTTGTTTTTATAAATTAAGGTATCTCCATACATAACTATAAAAAGTAATTATATAAAATACAAATTATATCAAAATACAACTCTTTTTCTTTTGTTTTAAAGAAAAATGGCACTCATATATCAGATATACTTGCTACTTCATATATTTCAAATATACTCGTATCTTTTAGCATATGAGCGACATATATGGATCAATGACAAGTCTTTCATTTTGCCACAATATGTCTCACATTTTAAATAAATAAAATTATAGTTATACTAAAATACAAAAATTGTTTTGGTATAAACTAAATTACAAATGAAAGTGTCATTTCTAAAATTTTCTCAAAATAAAAACGTGTAAGATGTACTACTAATTATTTGTATATGTAACTTGTATGTATGTATATAGATATAGTCCCACCACCACCATCACCACCAACCATATTGATTGGGTTGGGGCGGTGCACAACGGTCTCCCAAACACGCATGAATTCCATTGGAGGATTGAGTGGATAATAATGGGACCTTAATGTTATGTGTATCTCTCTCCTATGTGGCTTCAAAGCTCAAAGAAAAGTGTTTGACATGCACTTTCATAAACCTGCCCAGCTGGCCCAGAGAGTCCTACTTTTTAAGTTTCACATATAAATGAAGCAAAAAAAAAAAAAAAAATAGTCAATTAAAAGGATAACTTTCTTTAGCAAGGTTAATGAATTAGTAATCAGAAGAAGTATTAGTTTTGTTTTTTGAATGGAACAATTATTTTATTAGATTTTATTTAATTTGTGATCGAATTTTTGATTATTAGAAGTTTATTATCTTAAAGGGTTAAAAAAAAAGACTAATGAATTATATTTTATAATTTATTGATGAGGTACTTTAGCAAGTGTCACCAAATAACAATATTTATAATAAATTCGCCTCCACGTGAATTGTTTATTCAACAATTCAATTAAAATAGATTTATGAAAAAAGAAAATTAAGATCGATGGATTTCAAATTGGATTAGCATAATTTTTTTATTTTTATTTTTGAAAAGAAAATATTATTCCACTCAAAAATAGGCTATACAAGGTGATCAGAGATCCAACCAACCACAAGGACAAACAGGACAAAGAAAAAAGAAAACTAAGCTAGAGAAGTAACTGAGCAATATGTCCTCTAAGCTTAGGATACATCTAACCTCTATAAACTATATTGTTAATTATGTCATCTGCTATGTTTGTATTATGTACTAGGTTGCCAAAACACACATCATTCCTATATTTCCAGATCATATAAATGGCCTCAACAGCAGCACTCTTCAACAGCTGCGCTTTCCAACCCTTGCCTCTACTGCAACGAGTAATCCAACAGAGCTCATCATTCCATTCTAAGGGGGCATGATCAAGTTGTAACCAATGGAGGACTTGAGACCAAATAATCCTAAGATTGGGGCACCCAAAGAAGAGGTGGTTGAGAGATTCATCTTTGGGGCAAAAGCAACATTTCCCATCGATAGTAACACCAAACTTGCTAAGTCTATCCTTTGTGGCCAGCCTACAATGACAGACTAACCAGAAGATAAAGATTGCTCTAGGCCTCGCAATGTTCCCATACATAGTCACTTTCCAATCTACCACAGGGTAGTCAGCTCTAAGTAACCCATAAACCAGCCGGGTGATGCCTTTGCTCTTCAAGTGTTGCCAACCTTGAAGATGTGTGAGTGGGTCTCTTTGATTGAGAATCGCCTTCAGGACCCAGGAGCAAGACAGTTTCACAAGCATTGTCATAAGTTGGTCAGACTTGATATAGTAGCAATGAATCCATTTGATCCACAAGCTATCAGATTTCTGATGAATATTCCATAACAGTTTGGCAAGATTAGCTTGGTTCCACTCCACAAGAGAAATCAGACCCAGTCCACCATTGGCTTTAGGTGCACAAACATGGTCCCAAGCCACATGAGATTTCTTTGTAATGATCTCCCCACTAGACCACAGAAAAGAACGACAAATACTGTTGATTTTATGAAGTACTTTCTTAGGAAGAGGTATACATTGCATCCAATAGTTAGTAATTGCAAAAACCATACTCCGGATTAGTTGGAGCCTACCAGCATGACTAAGCAGTTTGGCACTCCAATGATGAATATGATCCACAATACGATCAATCAGAGGCATATAGTGATGAATAGATAATTTCTTACTAGTGAAGGGTACCCCAAGGTAACGGAAAGGCAAACTGCCCTCAGCAAAGGAGGTAGTATTCTGGATAAGAACCTTGGTCTGAGGAGCTACACCACCATAATAAATCTTGCACTTGGAAGGGTTGACATGGAGGCCTGTAGAATGAGAGAAGGCTTGAAGCTTATCCATTACCAACTCCACAGATTTTGCATCTCCTCTTGTGAAAATAAGCAGGTCATCAGCAAAGCTAAGATTGATGATCCCAAGCTTTTCACATTTGGAGTGGAAGTTGAAGTATGGGATCTGATGTAGCTATTGAAGGGATCTGTGAAGATACTCCATGACAATCACAAAGAGCAAGGGAGAGATGGGATCCCCTTGCCTAATCCCACGCTTTGCTTTCATGAAATTAGTGTGCCTCCCATGGATGTTGAATTTATAAGAGACGGTGGTTACAGCTAACATAAGCCATCTAGTGAATTGTCCAGGTAGTCCAAGTTCACTAAGGATGTGTTGGAGAGCATGCCAATCTACAGTGTCATAGGCCTTCTGCAAGTCCAACTGCAACATACTCTTAGGTGTGCCACCTTGCCTACTATATCCCCTAATGAGTTCATAGGCTAGCAGGATATGATCATGGATATGATGTCCAGGCACAAAGGCAGCCTGACTGAGGTTTATAATACTGCCTAGCACTTTGCTAAGTCTTAAGGTCAGAATTTTGGAGATAATTTTGAACACAGTGGTGTAGCAAGATATGGGGTGATATTCCTTGATTGTTTTTGCTGCTGAGTGCTTGGGGATGAGGGTAACAAGGGTACTATTGATGGCACTATACATCTTCTCAGAGATAAAGAATTCCTGGACAGCTGCAATAACATCCTGCTTAATGATGCTCCAAGTTGCCTTGAAAAACATAGCACCATAACCATCAAGACCAGGGGCTTTCAGGTCACCAATACCTTTTAAAGCTGTGTAAATCTCAGTCTCTTGAATGAGGGCAACTAGCATCATTCTCTGATCACAAGTAAGATGGGGGCCAATTCTCAGAGCCTCAACATTGATCCCCATAAGGTTGGTGTCTGCTCTCCCCATAAGGTTACCATAAAGACTGAGCACCTTCAATTCAACCTCTTCCTGAGTGGTAATCAAGGACTCATCCTCCCTGTAAATAGCTCTGAGATCACATTGCTTATGCTTAGCCTTTATAGAGGCATGAAAATACCTGTTATTACCATCACCAAGCTTCAGCCAATCAATCTTAGCTTTTTGTCTAAGCATTTGTTCCTCCATATCACTGCATTTAATAACCTCTTCAGTACATCTTTTAACCTGCAAAATATGGAGAGGGTTCATCTTGTCAGCACTCACAGCCAGATGCGCCTGCTGGAGCTGCTCTCTAGCCTTCTCAAGGGTAGTGTGGATGCCTAGAAGTGGTTTACTGAGCTGCCTCAAAATAGGTTGTAATATGAGGAGCTTCCTCCATAGGACAGACATGAGGCTGCCAGTAAGAGGCTCATTCCAGCAACGAGAGACACAGGCATAAAAGTCAGGGAAAGTAGTCACACAGTTAAGAAATTTGAAATGGGATCTAGGCAGAGTGGATTGTGCAAGTATAGAGCCATTGAGGCAGAGCAGATGGTGGTCAGATACACCCGGATCTAAGTGAGTGAGATTGGAGTTTAAATTCAGTTGGAACCAGGCCACATTGCCCAGGAGTCTATCAATTCTATAGTAGATAATGCCATCAATATGCTTGTTTGACCAAGTGTAATAGTCCCCATTGTTATCCATGGCAGAGAGGCCAGCATTATCCATCATAGAAACTAAATCCCTGTATTCAGATTCATGAACCATCTTACCACCTACTCTATCAGCAGCCTTGAGCACATTGTTGAAGTCCCCCATCAAACACCAAGGGCCCTGTTGAGTGTGGTTAATATCCTCCAACTCTATCCATAATTTCCTTCTTTGCTCAAGTAGGTTAAGGGCATAGATAGCAGTAAACCAGGTGAGGAAATTGCCACTAATGTCATATACCCCACAGTGAATCATTTGGGCACTACTTTTAACATGTCTGACCTCCACAAGTCTATCATCCCAGTTAAGCCAGATCCTCCCATTCTCATTATGAGTGTAATTATCAAGATATTTACCTTGGAGCCTGAGTTTGTGTCTGATGTTGTCAGCTTTAGTGTGTTTGACCCTTGTTTCAATAAGAACTGCAATGACAGGCCTAAGGCTTAAGAGACGGGAACCAATCTCCCTAGCCTTGCCTGATTTATTTAGCCCCCTAGTATTCCATGATAAAATCATTGACTAGTGTCTTGAGACACTAGGGAACCATTCAAAGTCCCTAGTGATTCAAAACCATTACTACAGCTAACACCAGTGACAAGAGATACACTTTTACCTTTCACTTGCCCACCAGGTGGCACCATAGTCCAGGCAGACCCCTCATCATCATTAACCACTGCAGGGTTGGTAGTTTTCAGCTCAGGTGCAGCAGGTGACTTAGGCCTCCAGAGCTGATGGCCTTTCTTAGGTGGAGCTCTAGCATATTTGTGACCTATTTTTTGGCATTTGTCACAGAAAAGGGGTTTCCATTCATATTCTATCAGCTTCTTTAGCTTATTACCATCACTATCTTTAATCATAATTTCCTGAGGCAGCTCCTGCGTTACATCCATTTCAATCAACAGCCTAGCATATGAGACACGCAATTTGTGTGCAGTACATTCATCAGTCACAAGGGGGTACCGATGGCACTACCAATCTTATTTAAGCTCCTGATTCCCCAGAAGTGCAAAGGTAACTGAGGCAATTTAACCCAGATTGGCAGCGTGCACAACAAATCCCTTTCAAGGTGAAAATCAGGTTTCCAATCGCGCAAGAGCATAGGCATGTTTCTGATGGTGTAAGGGCCCTGCATCAATACAACATCCTTATCGGAGCAAGAGTGAAACCGCAGAATGAAGTAGCCTTCCTCATTGTAGAACATATCTGGTAGTTGCACAAAATTCCAGTTGCGAATCATGAATTGCTTCACCGCACTCATGCTCATATCGCCACCAAGAACATACATGATAAGAGCAGAGGCCCAATATTGAATCTCAGATTCCACATCAGCAACTTCAATTTCAACCTCAATTTCACCATTCACCCGTTTAGGTGTAACGTATGCCATAGCCATTCCATTTGCAGGGTTCCGGTTACCACTCAGAACATCCACCCAAAGTTGTTCCCGATGTGGTTCAGTGAGTGGGTCAGTCGAGGTGGGAATCGTCGTTCGAGGTTTTGGGGTTTCAACAGGAATCGAGGTGGGAATCGTCATTCGATGGTTTGGGGTTTCAATAGGAATCGGGGTGGTGCTACCAGTGGGAAGCACGCTCGCATCTGTAGGATCAACAGTCTCATGGGTCACCGTTGCCGGTGGTAAACGGTTCGGAGACGGGAGCACCGGCTTACGTGGCCGCCCTCGCCCTCTTCCCATTTAAGGAACCTTAATTTATAACTCCTGCAATTATTTAATTAATATTAGCATAATTTTTTTTAATAATAATAAAAAGATAAAGATTGAAAACATAAATAAGATGAGAAGATGATTAAGCTGTTTCGAATATCTTTCACATCCCTATTTGGTAATTTGGCATTATACATTACAATTGATTCTTATTATTACAACAAATTAACCCTAGGATAGTAATAACACCCACTACTTTTATAGATGAATTGAGAAATTGTAAAAATATTATGATGAATTTTTTATTTTAGCATTTTGAATGGTTATATATGCCATGCAAAAAAAAAATAGTGAAAAGATTACCGTGTTTTAGAGATAAAAAATATGGTTAGGTAAATTTTTTTCAAAAGAATATAGTGGTTCATCGTTTACAAAATTACAATAAGATTTTCTTAAAAATAATGTAGGTAATCTGATATCCAAATCAAACTGATATTAAAATTCCCTCTATATATATATATGGTTTGGTTTCTGATTTTGGGATTTTGGCCAAAATCAGTCCATGTACAACCCTAATCACAACATCTCTCATTCAAGTGAGACGCTTCGCGTCAGTGAATCTCTCTCGCTCCCTATCAAATTGAATGAAACTCTAATATTATTGTTGGGCGCCCATGAACATGAGGTTGCCTCACTAGATTGAATCATTACAACAATTAAGAGCAACCACACAAATAAATTAAACACCATATCTTTATTCAAAATTTTAAAATATTATATTTATAAATTTTCTCTCCTTATATATTATTCAACTTCAACTCTTGCCTCGCTTAACATATCTTAACAACAAATCGAAATCTCAAAATTTGTGCCTAGAATTATATACCACATTCTATATTTTATTGTTGCTACATACTCCATACATGACACACAAGTTCGTAATGCTTTGGTCATTCACAATATCACATGTTACAAAATTCAACATATTAGTTAGATAGTGCTATGTGTTTTTCTCAACTTTTCCTACTTTCAATTAATGAGTTGAAATAACAAATCAGCTGGTCGACGGAGTAATACTTGTCCAACTACTTAAGTTGAAATAACATGGATTTAAGTATCTTCCTGTCTTCAAAAAAAAAAAAAGTATCTTCCTTTTTCAATTAAATAAACAAATCAAAATAAAGAAAAATTAAACAATTTTTCTGGCTGTATGGTTTACAACCAAAGTGGAATTCCAAGTGTTAAGTGGAGAAAGTGTTTGTAAAAAAAAAAAAAAAAAAAGTGGAGAAAGTGAAGTTTAGGGATCAAAAAATATAAAAGCTCTCTTAGCTATATATATATAGAATAATTTAGAACCAAAAACAAAATATATATATATATATTTTGAATTTTAAGGTTTGACATTTTTTTAATTTATTTTTAAGAAATTAGTGGGTCCAAAAGGTGTTGCAACAACTATGGTTCAGTTTTTCAAATACTTGCAAAGCCACAAAAACAAAAAGTTAAAGAAAAATATGAGGTCAACATTTTAGAGATTGCATTTTACTTTTAATCCACACATAAATAATACCACAAGAAGAAAAATAAAGCAACTTTTATTGTTAATATAAATTTGTTTATATATCTATATCATTCACTTTATTTGATGATCATGATGAAATGGATATTCAGAAATATTCTTTCTGCAAACATATATATGATTATCCTATAGTAATGCCACACCCATCCATTTTCAGAAACATTATCTTCTGCATTCAAATTTTGGCTTCTACATTGTTCTAAGAAATGCTAAGGTGTGCCATTTTGGGGCAATGGAGCATTAAAATTAAATAGAAGGGCCAGCCATTATGTTTTGGAGAATATTCATCCATTTTCAACTTCAATTTAAGATATACACGTGTATAGGTGCATAAAGATGCATAATCACTAAGTCCATGACATCTTTATTTTGCTTTTGATTTTAGTTCTACCATTCCTAAATATAAGATTCATTCTTACAATTTATAATAAATATTTAAAAAAATATATTAACTTATTCTCTCTTAAACAATAAAATTATAAAACAACACTAATTGTTAAAAAATTAATACCAAAATCTATTTTTTTTAATCTTTATAATTTTCTGAACGGGTCTTATACTTAGCGACATGAATAATTGATAATTGAGTATATTTGCTACTTAGAGGTAGTTTGTTACACCCATTTTTAGAAATTAAAAAAAATCATATTTTTATAAAATTATTTATAAAATATAGCATATGTTTGTTACAAATATTTTAAAAAATAAGAATGTAAAAATAATCAGAAAATAGCTAAAAATGATAAATTATAAACCGTAGCTTAATAATAATTGTTTTTGGAAAAGAAAAAAAAACAAGTGTTCTAACCAACCACTTCTTTTTTTATTAACAACCCTTACTAATTTTGTTTTGTAATTAAAAAAAATCATTTATACGCATACTGTTCAAACAAGATAAATATTATTTTATTAAAAAAGTAATTTTTATTATGATAAACAAACATAAAAATAAGTTTTACTGTTTTATAAAAATTTTAAAATTTAATCTCTAAATTATTTAATATCAAAATTATTATTATTTTTAAAATTTGTTACAACTTTTAATCCACTTTTGACACGCCAAACATTTTAAATGAGTTGCCATATTATAAACATGAAGCACTTTTGTCAAAAAAAGAAGACTATTGGTTGGTTTTGGTTGCAAAAAAGTAACTAAATAATATGTTAAAGTGCTTCCCTTTCACTTTTACATGTTTTGATTAAAATATGTTCCATTCTCAGATTCTTATCTACATTTTCTCTATGTAACAAGCTAAGCAGTAGCACTCGTATATATTACAAGCATTGTTAGACCTAATAGTCATTTTTATTAAGAATCCATTTTAAATTTTATGCACTATTATTAAGTGGTCTTCACGATATTATATCCTAGTTAGATGAATGTTAAACATTTTCCGTTCTTTATTCAACACTTTTTGTAATCTTACGTCAATAAAACGGTGAGAATTACTTGTGTTTCACCCAATTAAAAAGTAAATATTAAAAAGAGTAATAAAAATAGTGTTCTTAACTTTAATGTTAGGCGTGACAAAATGAATGGATTGAATGAATTGAGATTTGGATATTAATGGATGGATTAAAATAATCTGTTAATCCATTAACAATCCATTAAAATTCATTCGAAGAAGTCTCCGTGAACTTGACTCAGTTGGTAGAGATATCGCACTATATATGCAGGAATCAGGGTTCGAACCCGAGACACTCCATCTATTCATCTTTAAGATAGATTTTCTAGCCATTAGACTACTTGACCATTAAAAAAAAAAAATCATTCGAAGAATCAAATTCAATACATGCAATCCATTCATTATCATATTTCTAATGGATGAATATTCAATCCATCCAACAAAATTAATTTAAATATAATTTTTTAATTTCATAAAAAACTATTAATTAGAATTTGTAATTAACAAAAGTAAAATGGTGATTCATCTTGCTATGAAATTATCTAATGTCTATGATACTTTCATTGAAGATCTTGTGAAAATGTAAGAGCAAACGCCATTGTTGATACAATGTGAAGCTTGCTATAGGAACTATGCGCGCGGATTGAGTCAAAGCAAGAAGAAAACTCAAAGAGATAAAGCTAATGCATAGAGAAAAGATAGAATGTTATTCACCAAAAACTAAAACTATACAATGTGTATTACAAGTCTTATATAGAGCGTGTGATAAGCTAATTAACTAACCATAGTCAGTAACTAACTAAAACTGATTTAACCAACACTTGTGAGTTAGTTAGAAGTCAGTTACTTGTCTAGCAAGTAACTGAACTAAGCTACTAGTTTAACAGATCTCTTAGAAACCCTTTCAAGAAAAAAAAAACTTCATAAAAATCAAATTCACATTTCAATGATTCTATTTACCAAAAAAAAAAAATTCAATGATTTTGGTTCTGTTAAGAATCCATAATTTATCGTCAAATCTGAACAAACTCGGCTTAGTTTTTATCGAGTTGGTTCATGTGATGTCAACATAAGTTTGTCATTTTCATTAAAATTTAAGATAATTTTGTCTAACTCTTTTTTAAAATTTGAGTTAATTTAAATTGAAAACTTTCATGTGGCACCGTCCTAAGTTATCAGCATTGATCGGCTTTGTCATCGCATCAGCTAGGTTATCATTGATGTGAATCTTCTGCATATCCACACTTGTATATGCAAATATGTTTTAACCACATAGACGATTTAAGTTGTCCGCATATGTATAAAAAAAAAAGAGAAGGTTAATGATAACTTAACGTTTAAGGGTCTTTTTGGTTTCAAGTAGATGGACCGAAGGGAAGAAAACGAGGGATTTTTGTTTTTTTGACGCAAATTTTTAATCAAACATATTTGGTTCGATTTTGCTTCCCCTTAAATTGGCAAGATTTAGAGGGAAGGGGAATGAAGAGAAGATAGTACATTGTTATATTTTTAATGAAAATGATTATTGTTACAAATGGTTAAATTAAAGAAACACAAGAAAGTAAAATGGAGACATCATTTCAACTTCAATCCACCCATGATTTCTAATAAAATATGGAACAAGTCATGTTGTTTTTTTTGCAATTCTTGTGTAGAATTTCCTGTAATAGTTAGCACTTCTCTATTTTTAATTATCATAGTTATTTTAAAAAGCCAAAATCATCTCATTTTTTTATATTCTAACTTTCTAAATTTTTTTCAAATTATTTTGTTACATATACTTCTTTGAACATTGCTATTTAGTAAGAAAGTTTTACATAAGAAAGAGAAGAATCTACCAAAGTAGGAAATTTGACCAATTAAATATTGCCACATAAAATTCTCCTCTTTCTTGCAAACAAAAATTCTTACTAAATAACATTTTTCTATTTTGTTTATATCTTTATTTTTTATTACATAACTATTCAATATTTTTTTTGAACGTAACTATTCAATTCTAATGTTGCAAACCAACATTTTTTTTCAGTAATTTTCTAACCTTTTTTTTCTTTTATTCTTTTTAATTTTTTTTAATTTTTTTTTTATTTTGGCCTATTTGTTGCACCAATTGGGCTATAGATTACTGGGACAGATGGGTTTTAGACTCTCGGTTACGTAATGAACGAGGATTTATGGATTACTTTTCACACCTCCATTTGATATTTTGAAAATATGTAGTTAAAAAAATTATGAATCTGGATGCTTGTTTAGAGTTATATATGTGTGGAATGTTTTTTTTTTTATAATTATATATGTGTGAAATATTAAATATTGTAGTGTGTGGACATGGAAATAAAAATAAATAAATATTTTATACCAATTAAATAATTAAATATTTAGTCTTTTGTTTTACAATATGGAGTTTAAATAGATTTTTTGTTCTAAATATATTTTAATATAATTTATTCAATGAAAGCAATTATTTTTCAAGCTTATGTAATAACATGTATTCTCTCTGTTATTTCCTTTTAAGTAATAACATATTTTCAATGAACAACATTTGAAAATTTCTAGCTAAAGGAATTATCTTATAAGTACAAACATCTCTAGTAATCCTGGCTTTAAGATTGTTTTCTGTTTGAGAACATTGACTTTCAAGTTTCAATGTAGATATATGTTAGTTAACCAAAAATAAAGTTCTAATTAAATTTTTCATTATGGGATACTGCATAGGTAAGAAGTTGAACTAATAATATTTATATGTTAACAATCCCACCAACTCAACCTTGCTTACACATTTTTTAGTTGCACAATTTCATCTATAAAAAGCACACATATATGCAGTACACAATACAAAGCATTTCAAAATCATTAGTATTGCAAAGAGCAACAAGTAGTGTAATATATTTTCCTCAAGTTTTTCTCATCAGCTTGGTTAAAACCATGGCTTACATTGGTTTGTCAAAAACCATTTTTTCATTTGTGATTCTAGCTATCTTGTTATCAAGCAGTAACACAATGGTAGCCGGGGCACGCAATCTTCTAGAAACAAACTTACCTCAGCTTCCAAAATTTGATTTGCCACCTCTACCAAAGCCTGAGCTTCCAACGGTTCCTCAATTACCTAAGCCAGAAATTCCTAAGGTGCCTGAATTACCAAAACCAGTGTTACCTAAAGTGCCTGAATTTCCAAAGCCCGAGCTACCTAAGTTTAATGTTCCAGAATTTCCAAAGCTTGAGCTTCCTAAAGTCCCTGAATTGCCGAAACCTGATCTATCTAAAGTCTCTGAGTTGTCAAAGGAAGAAATTCCTAAGGTACTTGAATTGCCAAAGCCTGAATTACCAAAGTTTAATGTCCCTGAATTGCCAAAACCCGAGGTACCCAAAGTCCCTGAGTTGCAAAAACCTGAGCTGCCTAAAGTCACTGAGTTGCCTAAGCCAGAAATACCCAAGACACCTGAATTGCCTAAGCCTGAGCTACCTAAAGTTCCTGAGTTGCCTAAGCCAGAAATACCCAAGGCACCTGAATTGCCTAAGCCTGAGCTACCTAAACTTAATGTCCCACAATTGCCAAAACCTGAAGTACCCAAAGTCCCCGAGTTACCAAAGCCCGAGCCACTTAAAGTCCCTGAGTTGCCTAAGCTAGAAATACCTAAGGTACCTGAATTGCCAAAGCTAGAACTGCCTAAGATACCTGAATTGCCAAAACCTGAATTACCTAAATTTAATACCCCTGAATTACCGAAACCCGAGTTACCTAAATTTCCCGCAATTCCTAAAGTTGCTCCAACCACCACTCCATAAGTTGGAACTAGACCTTTCATTACATTGTCTCAAGTCATTTATAGTTTTATCCTATATAGTTCATAGCTCATGTTGTATGATGGATGTGATATGATTATACATATTTTCAATTCAGTATTTTATGTCGTAAGGGAGTGACTGTTATGGTTTAGTTTGAACCTTATTAAGATTACATATTACTTATAGTTTCAGCCACTTTAAATTGATTGTACTATTACTTATTGATGGTCATGTATCCTTCATGTATGTGTTGTTGTATTTAATCATATTGTACTTCTAGCGAATAAATTTCTTGTATATATTTTCAAATTCTAATGTTTGAGTTTATATTTCATTTTGTTTTATAAAATTCATATTCTAACTAAATCATACACTAACTAACTTTTCATAACGGAAAAACAGAAAGTTTAAAAACCAACAAACTTGATAACTTCCTACACAAGTAATCATACAAAGGCTAAAAGGAAACAAAACTGTCAACAAACTTTGTTATTATTACATGAACCATCATTCCAAAATTTGAAGGAAAAAAAAGGGAAGGTAACCGATCAAATCAATCAAATACGTTGTGTTTGAAACGAGAAGATACTAAAGACCATCATCCCGGTTAATTTACACGAGAAGACCAAACCTATATTGTACTTCAAACTATCAAAATAATTAGTTGCATATAATTAGATTAGAAACTATTAAAAACACTTATAATTCCATTAACTATTCCAAATTTTGTTGTTTCTTTGCTTTAACATACTCTAAATCGTGACTGCAAATATGGTGATTTGTTCAAGTTTCAATTCGGCAGAATTGTGAACATGTTTTCTGCTATGGTATTGTTAGAGTTCATATTTTGCTGCACAACAGCCCACAATCAAATATTTTGCCAACATTATTGCATGCTATTTCGGCTCAAGAAAAAATTTGCAAACTATCTTCGACGCTTTCATCACAAAGAGCACATTTATTTGGACAATTAACTCCTCCGTTGCTAAGACGGACTAGGCTAGACTAGCAATTTCTACAAATAAGCCAAAATATTCACTTTTGGCGGAATTTTAGTACGCCAAATAAGATGCCACCTTCCATTAACACGAAGATTATCCGTGTCAATAGTCTCGTCTATGCAAAAGTGGTAATACCAGGTCCGATGCACCATTTATGCATTTGATTTCAGACACAACAAACTTTACACTTCAAAAGCTTTGGCACACGTATATTGGGTTGTGTTGAATGCTAATTCAAGAAAGCAACTTCTAGTGAACACAATTGGTCCTTTTTTATTTGCTACAACAATTGGTCCCTTTCTAAATTGTTCAAAAGAAGAAATGGAAGGGATGCATGAACAAAGTTTCTCCCACAATTTCTACATGTATTAATGTTTGAAAGAAGATAAAAATGAAATTATTATTTTTATTTTATATCAATTGAATATGTTGTCATATACATATGTATTTTCATCAAATTTAAATGTCATTTTTAACTAAATGATTACTTTGATATAGATTTATTTTTCAAAGATTATCGAAGCAATGTTGAAGGCCACCGTCTTTCAATATTCAAATAACTTTTCACTAAATATAATTTGATATAAAATGTTTAAAGAATTTAGATGTAAACAATTATAGGACATAATTTAGTTAATAGAAATTTAATTTAATGATTTATAAATTTCACATTTGATTTGCAGTTAACTAGTTTCTAAAAAAAATTACCCAAGCATCTCTTAGAATAAGTATGGGTCTAACTCATCCTTACTTATAAACACACATTCGGGTCATCTCTCAACTGATGTGAGACTTCTTAACACACCCCTTCATGTCCAGCACTATTGAGTTTGGTGCGTGGATATAAATGGTGGATGGCCTGATCAGAAACCCGTTAGCATGCGGTCCAATGGATCGTGGAGAGACTGATACCATCTTAAAAATAAGCATGAGTCTAACTCATCCTTACAAAACTGGCTTATAAACACACGTTCAGATCATTTCCCAACCAATGTGAGACTTCTTAACGGCATCACTAATTTGAATGTATTAAGACTTAACACTTCCCCCTAATTAATTAGATGAACTCATACTCTTTTATCAATTGGAATGTATCCCTAATAATTAAAAAAAAAGTATGTATTGATTAAAAGGTAAAAAAAAAAAGAAATAATTATATTCCCAAACTTTGTTATCTAGCTACTAGTACCAAAATATAAAATTAGAATGACTCGCTATCAAGCTTAAAAAAAATTGCTAGCTAAAGGAATTATATTTTAAGGACATATATCTCTAGTAATCCTTGGCTTTGAGTTTCAATGCAGATATAGGTTAGTTAACCAACAATAAAGAATTAAAGATCTAATTAAATTTTTCTATATGGTATGCTGTATAGGTAAGAAGTTGAACTAATAATACTTGTATGTACACAATTTCACCTATAAAAAAGCAACACATCACACATGCATAACACACTACAAAGCATTTCAAAATCATTAGCATTTAAGAGCTAGCTCCAACTACTGTAATATATCTTAATCAAGTTTTTCACATCAGCTTGATTAAACCATGGCTTACATGGGTTTTTCAACAACCATTTTTCCATTTGTGATTCTAGCTATATTGTTATCAAGCAGTAACACAATGGTTGACGGGGCACGCAACCTTCTAGAATCAAACATACCTCAGCTTCCAAAGTTTGATTTGCCACCTCTACAAAAGCCCGAGCTTCCTACGATTCCCGAATTATCTAAGCCAGAAATTCCTAATGTACCTAAATTATCAAAACCAGAGTTGCCTAAAGTGTCTGAATTTCCAAAGCCCGAGCTACCTAAGTTTAATGTTCCTCAATTTCCAAAGCTTGAGTTTCCTAAAGTCCCTGAATTGCCTAAGTTCCCTGAATTGCCCAAATCCGATCTACCTAAAGTCTCCGAGTTGTCAAAGGAAGAAATTTCGAAAGCACCTGAATTGTCAAAGCCTGAATTACCAAAATTTAATGTCCCTGAATTGCCAAAACCTAAGGTTCCCAAAGTCCCTGAGTTGCCTAAGCCAGAAATTCCTAAGGTACATGAATTACCAAAACCCGATCTACCTAAATTTAATGTCCATGAATTGCCTAAACCTGAGGTACCTAAAGTTCCTGAATTTCCAAAACCCGAGCCACCTAAAATCCCTGAGTTGCCTAAGCTAGAAATACCTAAGGTACCTGAATTGTCAAAACCAGAACTACCTAAGGTACCTGAATTGCCAAAACCCGAACTACCAAAATTTAAGGTACCAAAATTACCAAAATCAGAGTTACCTAAATTTCCTACAATTCCTAAAGTTGCTCCGACCACCACTCCATAAGTTGGAACTAAACCTTTCATTGCATTGTCGTCATTTATAATTTTCTCCTATATAGTTCCTAGCTCATGTTGTATGATGGGTGTGATATGATTTATACAATTTTTCTATTCAGTATTTTATGTTGTAAACTACAGCCATAGAGGAGTGATTGTTGAGGTTTACTTTTAGTTTGATCTTATTTATATGATTGTACTACTACTTATTGATCGTCATATCCTTTCATGTATGTGTGTTGTTGAGTTTAACAAGATTGTACTTTTAGTGAAAAAAATCAATCAACTTCAACTAGAACATGTAGAGAAGTCATATCATCAATTGGCTCAATGGATTTTTAAAGATGATAACATACATTGTATCTAAACAAATTTCAATCAAATATGAAATATAATCCTAATTTAAGTTTAAGCTTATTGTAGAACTAATCCTAACAAATATCAACTTAGATATAAATTAATAGTAATATTAAATAATTGGTAATCAAAATCCTTTTTTAATATTAAATATAATTTCTTCTTATGGTACTTGATTTTAACACCTAATACACGAAAATGAAGAACGCGCCGAAGGCGCGTCCCGTGCGTACGCACGGGTACGTAACTAGTATTAATTTGAATGTAAAACAAATAAATCTTAATGGTTTTAAAGCCTTGCAACTTTACAATAAAATAAAGATGAGAGTGTATCTTCTTCAACCATTTTAGTACAGAATTTTCTTCCCTCATGTGATGCGAGTATCCTTTGCCACTCAAAGAGAGACGAGTGATTGAAGTATTTGGTAAAAAAACGAGTTTTTCCTCTATTTTCTAATCGATTAGTGAGTTAAGGGACATTGAAGTTAAAGCAGAAGGTTCTGAGTATGATCCATAAAACTAACATAACCACGAATTTACTAATATTTGCCTATAAAAAATAAAGAGTACTGGTAATGCAACAATCATGCAATATGTAAACGAATATGGTATTCCAAAATAAACTTTAATCCAGGAAAACATGTACCATTTCATAGCATGATTCACAAAAGAAAAGGTAAACAATCAACCACATACATGATAATAAACATAATATATGTCAAGTTTCCACACATTTTTACTTCTCCAAGTGAGATTTGAAAAGAAAATGTCAAGGTGCAAACATAGTATAATAAAATATAATATAGAATCCTTAAATATTTTTCCATGGTTAAAAACCAGCCCAACCAGCAGGTTGAGAATTTGACTTGCCCTCAAAAACCTTTGCCTCACCAAAAACATGAGCTTTACTCCCTTCACCAGGTCTTGGCATCTGTTGGCTACCACTACCAGCACGAGCAGCGCTAAATGTATCTGTGCCAAAACCCCAAGAATCAAAATCAGACGCTGGTTGAGTAGCCTGCTTGTTCTGCTGACCATTTCTTGACCTAACAGATTTTGAAGCATTGTCTGCGGAAAGGGATTTCAACGATTCAGTTGCCTCTGGGAAAGCTTGCCATGATGACTTTGGTTCTGAACCAGGAGTTTTCCATTCACTTCTATCCTGCTGAAGTTCAAAAAACAGTTATAGTTAGAATGTAAGATAAATAACCATAACCATGCGTCACAAACAAAGCCTAAAAAATTAGTAATGCAAATAAATTGGGAGGAAATAATTACAAAATGTTTATTACCAAAGATGCAGGTGATGCAACTCCAGGCGAGGTTCTCAAAATCTCTCTATTTGGAGATGGAGTTCTTGCTGCAAGTGCTTGCTTGAGATCCTGCAGTTCTTGCCTTTGTGAACGGCAGATAGCAGTAAGCTTTTCATACTTAGCAGTTATTTCAGATTTCTCTAAGTTAGCTTCCTTCAGCTGCTCTTTGAGTTTCTCCACATCAGACTCTAATGCTTCTTCCCTTGTGGATTTGTTACCATGCCCGGGGCTAAGCTTTGTAGTATCAAATTCTGCAACAAAAGTGTTAAAAGTCTGGTCTTGGAAATTATTATTCTTCTTTTCCAGATTTGACGTATGTCTCTGACTGGCATGATCTGTATCAGGGAAAAAATTAATTTCAAAGTCCTTGGAAGATGCAGCATCAGGCTTGTGCAACTTTCCATGTATGTTGCTCTTTACAGTCTGAGTTTGTGTGTTAGCCACTTTCTTAGTTCCAACATTTTTGGGCAACTGGTCATTGTCCGGACGAACTCTGTCATGTTTTGCTGAAATATGGTGACTAGATCGTTCTTCATCATATATAGGTTTTCCCTTTTCCTCAGGGACAAGTGAATCCTTTGCATGCATAGTGGACCAGAAAGCACCAAGCTGACCTCCACTTTCCCCTCCCCTAGGAGCAAGAGATGGCTGAGGGGTAGTTTTGGGTTCTCCGACTGATGGAGGAGGAGGTGCATTTCTGCGAGGCATTGGACTTGATTTGTGTGTAGACATTGAAGCACCTGGAAAAATTTAAAATTTAATGATTTAAGCATACAGAAAACATGAAAATAGACAAATCATGTTATTCAAGACATGCATCACCTTCATGATTGTTGGAGGAGGGTGATTCTGATGGCCTGTCAGGTAATGACTTTCGTAAATCAATAGGCAGCTGCTCATTAACACGAAACCAAACCTGCCACCATTGTAGTATACCCAATATTAGCAATTGATTGCTCTAACTCTAATGCCTAAGAATGCTATGGATGGATGATCTATGACCAACCTAAATTGATGGAGATGAATGGCCAATCAAGCAAAGCGCTTGCCTGCGTGATATCTGGTCGGTCATCTGGTCTAGCTTGGAGCATGTCTCTGATCAAGTCTGTGAGGGTTGAGCTGAATTTAGGTAAATCAGGAATGCGGTAGTTTCCATTTAAGACTTGGAGCTTTGATTCCCCATCAAATGCACTTTTGAAGTAGCATATGCGAAAAAGGAGACAGCCAAGTGCCTAAAATATTCAAGAAGTAATATGATTTGTCAGTTAGCAAAGAAAGATCCCACAGAAGTAGTTGCATTGAAGAGATGAGTTTTTGGCATATATGACTTACCCATATGTCCACTTTCTCATTAATTACTTCTTTCAGGAACAGATCCCACATCTAAATGCACACAAAACAAAAATTAGTGATAATTTGTAATTGCATCACATAGAACTACAAATTTTTTTCCTGGCCACAAAAAATGGCAATACAAGGTGGTACCCTGGAACATTAGAACTCAGATGTACACAGTGTTCGAGTTTATGGCTTTCCATCGGCTCTAACCCAGTGGGATTGAGCCTAAGCACTACAATAACTTTGCATAGGCTAGGACCTTCAAACACAACCCTTGTTGCCAACCTTAATTTATATAGAAAAACCAAATCTGAACATACCTCAGGAGCTCTGTAGGCGGGGGTTGTGTACTTTCTGATATTATCTTCCTCAATTCCCATTTCTTCTGGCTTCTCAAAACGTTTGTGATTGGTGGAAATGCTTCCAAAATCACACAACTTCCATAAACCATCTGAACTCAACAAAAGATTCTCTGCTTTCAAGTCTCTAAAAAACAAAAGGAAGAAAAATTAATTTATCAATGATTCTAAAAGCACCCTATAAACTCTTGTAAGAGTTATCTGACTTTATGAACAGTGTCACCCAAAAATAAAGTAAAATCCCAAATGCGACAACTTAAATAAACATGACTGAAGATTTTGAACAAAAAAATAACAGAGAAATTACTAATTTTGACAATCATGTAATGTAGTAACTAGTATTGTTACCGGTGAGCAATAGGTGGGGACTGGCAGTGCATAGCGAAGACTGCATTACACACATCCCTGAAGATTAAAAGAACCTGTTTCTCGTCAAAATAACCAGCTCCTCGGCTCTCCAGCACACTAACCAGAGACTTCTCACAAAATTCCATTACAAGGAATGCCTCTTTTGTCCTACCCATATCATAGATGGCATGAGCATGAAGTTTGACCACATTGGGATGTCCTATCAGCAACTTCATCACAGATATCTCCTTTTTCACCAATCCAAGTGATTCTTCATCATTGCATATAATGTGCTTCAAAGCATACTGTTTCGACATATGTACAGCATCACGAGCCAAGTAGACACACGAGAACCCTCCTTCAGCGATGACCTTGTGAACATTTATTTTAAGATTTCCAACATCTATAGAACGACCTTCAAGACCACTATGCTCTTTGTGCATGAACGGCTTAAATTTCCACATCTTTTAGAAAAATTTGACTATGTTTCTGCATATGTAAATTAAAATATAAGACATAATCTCATAAAAATTTGCACATTCTCTAATTAAAAAAATAGCATATTAACATTGCTTTTGTACACATAACATAACATCAAATCATTTTTACAATAAGCATATGAAAATGTCTTTTTCCATGCAAAATGGATTCCCTACAGTTAGCGGTCACTGCAGTTACAATCTCAGCCATTACACAGAGCACTCCAATTTTTATCGACTGACTTGGATTAGCTGACTGCAGTGAGAGTGACTAGAGGCAATCCTAGACCATTTTCATGTTGCGAAATCTATTTGATCCCGTACTCCAAATTAACTGATCTATGTTTAAGTTATATCAACTCGTAATAAACAAAGAAGGAAACACCACTAAGTTTCCAAACAACGAATGACCTAAAATAACACTCGAGAAATAAAAACTCTTCCATAACAGTATCAATAACCAATTTTTGTAGATAAAACAATACTCTGTAAAAAAATATAATACTTTCAACCAAATCACAACCAATCATATTCATATGTACAACTTTAGAAGTAATTATGATTGAAGTGAAACGTTTTTAACAATCCAACGATTATGATTGATCGACAGTATAAAAAATCTTTACATTGGCAAATGAATCAAATCCAAAACAACATAGATTAACAAAATTAATCAAGTTTCAATAGATCATCATAATCATAATATATTTGCAAGTGGATAATATATATACCACCTTAAAAATTGCTTTACTAACAAAGCCTTATAATAACATAAACCATAATTGATGAACCAAATAAATAACCATCAAACAAGATCCAATAATACCGTAACGTAGAATCCATCATTATTAATTTCCAATCATCATCCATATGTTCAAATATTCAAATCCATAAGATCCAATAACAACAAAAACACTAATCAACAACACCGCATAAAAATAAAAATAAATCTTGCCTAGAAAATCCTAATCCGAAATTCAGCTCAAATCAATAGACCACAGTTCGATCAATCGATCTGCAACACTAAAAATCACAACAATAGCAACAAATAATCCATAAAATAAAAAATAAAAATAAAAGATAAATTGATTATTGAATCTCGTGATTCTACCTGTGAAGACTGGATGGAGAGATCGGGAAGTTGATTGAAGAGTAGAAATCGAAACTAAAATAGCGCCATTAACGCAAATGATTGAGCTTATGATTCTACTGTTTCAGATTTGGAGAAGTGAAAAATGAAAGGAAAAGCGTGAAAGGGTATATATGAAGATGGTGTAAGAGAGTGAAATAGCTAAAGAGAAAAGATGGGGAATGATCTGGACCGTTAATTTGTGTTTGATGTGGGAGATAATGATGGATAGTGATTGATGGAGTGTTACTGTGGGCGTGACTGTATAGAATAATGGAAGAGAAGGAAAAAGATTATCTGAATCGTCGAATTAGGGAGATAAGTAGGACCCATGTAAAAACGGTGATTGATGAAGTGTTCCGATAGGCAGGACGGCAGAGAATAAAATATCCGGACCATGTCCCCTTCCTTCATAAGTTTAGTTCACTACTATTTACATAAAATTACTCTAGTCACCCTATGAGTTACTCGCATCGTATGAATTTTTTATTTTATCTTTCCGTTACTTAAATAGCAGACGTTGTAAAAATAAGTAATTTTAAAAAAATAAAATGCTAAATTTGTGTCCGCTACATTATAAAAATACGAAGTGTGAGTAAAAAACATTTCATATGAAAACACTCTACACGAAAATTTCACATTTTTATAGAATTCGTGCCATAAGTAGCAGATGTTATTAAAATGTGAATTTTTCATGAAAACACCCTGCTACATGAAATTTGTGAGGTTTTTAAGTAGAATTCGCTACTTAAGTAGCGAACGAGGGGATTTTGATAATTTCATAGCGCGCCTCCCAAAATCAGTAGGGTACAAAAGTAATTTTTTAAATTTAGAGCATTACTATTTAGTAAGAATTTCTTACACAAAAAAGACAAGAATCAACATATGACAAAATCCTAAAGCATAATGTCATTTAATCTTCTTCTTTTGTGGAAATAATGTATGGTAATAGATGTAAACAAATGTGGAGATTTATGTTAGAATAGTAGAGGCTTATACTCAACCACAAAAGCTAGTTTGAGAGTTGAGGTTTACACTACATTTCTAAAGGTTATCTATGTCATATCTCTAGCCAATGTGGGACTTCTTAACAATTTATTCTTGCAATTCTTACATTTAACATTAATTAGACAAATCTTAAATCGTTAGTTTAGTAACATAAGTGTAGCTCAAATGGTAGCTACCATAAATATTATTAGAATGGTTGAGTTTTTGAATTTCGAATTTTATGTTTCTCCATATTTAAACATGCGAGTTTTGTCATTATTAGACTACTTGACAAAAAAAATCGTTAGTTTAATTATTATTTTTCTTTTACTTTTTATGAGTAAAAGTTTAGTATTTTTTATTTTGAAAACAAATTATAAATTGGATTAAATTTTTGTGTCATTCAATCTTAATTCAACGGCTAAAAATATATCACCGCAAAGAATCCACATGTTTTAAATTTGCAACCAATTTTAATATACTATTTATTTTATAAACTTTAGCATACTTTGTGAAGAAAAAAAAATGTTTAACATACATTTTTTTAAAGACACTAAATTTTTCTTGGATCCTATAGTGAGATAGAAATAAAGGTGCTAATTGATATTTTTGACATATTAGTTAATACAATAAAAATAAATAAATGCTATATTAAAAGTAATATTGTTTATGTTTGTAAAAATTTTATTTTATACTTCTTCTGGTATATAAGTTTTATATATAAGTAAAATTTGATTTTTTAAATTAATTAAAAAAGTAACACATTTAGTCGATTATATAGACTAAATAGTAAATACAATATTTTTTAATGAATTTAAAAAATTAAATTTTGCTTATATAGTACAGAAGGGAATATGTTAAAAAAAAATTATTATATTTATTTCATTAATTAGTGTTTCAATAATTATTTAGAATTTCTCAAAATTAAATTTAAACAAATGTTGCTTTCTAAGAGAACTGATTTGGTTGGATGAAGTGGAGTATACGTGAAGGCTACTTTCCATTGCAAGACAAGATGTAAGTAAGGTATGTATATTTTGGAAGCTAAACAAGATGTTGGTTTAGTTACAAATAATTAGAGGATTTTACCAAATTGGTATTAGGACATAGAGGATTTTACCAAATTGGTATTAGGACAAACATGGTGGGGTCTCATTCAAAATCATTTGATATGTTATTAAAACGCATAAAGTATTAAAGATTAACGATATTTAAAAAAACGTCCAAACCGTTAATTTTGATGTATCTCGATAACATATCAAATGATTTTAAATTTGTCTGACAATTCACATAAATGATCTATATGATATAAACTTTCAATCCAACGGTATATTTTATAAAATTTATATCGGTTAAAACGTTATTGAGAGGTGTAACATTTGATGTCAAACTAATTGATGTCAACGGATCCTGACTCTCTCTCTCTCTCTCTCTCTCTCTCTCTCTCTCTCTCTATATATATATATATATATATATATATATATATATATATGAGGAGGGATTCGTTGACTCCAAGAGTAAGTCTCCATCGACTTACTCGGCTTAATAACTCGATATCGACGTTATATTTTTTCAATCCGACCGTTGAATTCAAATATCTCATTGAGTAGATCAACTCTATAAATTTTGATAAAAATTCAAAAACGTTTAATATTTTTTCTGATAACTTCGATTGAACGTACGACAAGATGGACTAATTGATGGACTATTTAACTATTTCCAATAATTTGATCGATGGACACAAGTCAAATAACAAACAAACTTTTAAAATACATATATAGTATTTGTAAGAGAAGATAGCAACTGGTGTTAAATTTGTAGTGATCTGAAATGCCAATATATCTCCCATTGTGCAGGCTTGTGGCATGCAATTTTAGTATCAAGTAAGCATGTTATTTTTTTCAAAATGCCTAAGCATATTTATTATCACTTGTGTCAGCTAAACTAGAACAGTGCAAATTTAGAATCTAATTGCCGTCCCAAGCAAAACATGGCATCCTTGCTTGGAGTATGACAAATCATATAAAGAAATAAATTGTCATTTTATGTTTGCATTCTTTCCCTTTGTCTTTTAAGTTCCTAAATCCTAATGACCAAGTCTCTATCTTCTATGGAGCACCGAGTCACTAACACTTCAGATTGAAATCATGTCCGATTTTCCGTGTCTAACACTTACATGATTTTGATATATGCTATAGTTATATTCAATTACTTTTATTTTTTAAAATTATTACTAATGTTTATATGTCAGTGTTAATACCGATGCTTATTTCATTGCTTCTTCTAACTATTACATAAATATATAAGCAAAACTTTACTTTCTAGATTCATTCAAAAAGTAATGTATCTAGCATATATTATTGACTAGATACATTGCTTTTATAATGAATCTAAAAAGTTAGATTTTGCTTATATATAGAACCGGAGGGAGTATATATATATATATAAGTCTTTAATGTGTTTATTTATGGATACATAAGACCAAGGATCATTCATTTCAAATTGAAACAATGTGGTTTAACTTTAAGGGCCTTGTTCTTCTCCTGGCTTTTTGCATTTCTCTGTTTGAGTCGGTAGCTTCTCTTAATCAAAGCAGTTTCCCTACAGGTTTTGTTTTTGGGACAGCATCTTCAGCTTACCAGGTTTATTTATTATGTTATTACCATCTTATCAACGCAACCATTACTAACATAGATACTTGACATGACACTGACACGAAACTGACTCATAAATACAAGTAATAATTTTTTTTAAGATAATAGCGATTCAATCTAACCACACTTTTTACATGAAGTGATGGTGCTATAGATATAGGATGGAATTAAATTTTTTATTAGAATTTTAAAAAAAAATATAAAATCTTTGTTTTGGTTTATGTATAGTATGAAGGTGCTGCATTTGAGGGCGGCAGGGGTCCAAGCATATGGGACACCTTCACTCATATGTATCCAGGTTAGTAGTGAGTTTTCATGCCTAATAAGGGGTAAAATTATTTCGCATGTCCTATTTGTAATATATTATATCATTCAATTGTCCGAATTAGATATCTCAGCATTTAAATTGAGATTGGACGACTTATATTCTAACTTCACCAAATAAGATTTGAAGTACAAATATGAAATACTGACCGTCCGGACTTCAAATTTGCTAAGTAACTCGAGTATAGGCTATTTCAATCCCATGATCTAATTCAAATCTCAATTCTTGGTCACCAGATCGAATAGACGACCACAGTAATGGCGATGTTGCTACTGATTCATACCATCGTTACAAGGTATATTTTTATTTCCTTAATTCAAATTTATATTTGTAGTTCATATCAATACAAAAAAATTATTTGATTGATGATATGTTAATTATTTATCCCATAAAAAAAATTTGTCAGGAAGACATAAGCATGATGAAGGACATTGGATTTCAAGCTTACAGATTTTCTATTTCTTGGTCTAGAATATTGCCTAGTAAGAAAAAGTATATGCTTTGTTTTTGTTGTATATATCATTTTACAAAGTTTACAAAATTATCAATGTGGATCACTAATTTGAGTAAGGGTTAATAAGTAATGCTAGTTTGAGCAATTTAATTTGTAAACAATATATATTAATGTTTATTTATAATCTGATTTTAGCTAAGTATTATGTTAACTTTTAATTTAGGTGGAAACTTGAAGGGAGGAGTTAATCAAGAAGGCATCACATACTATAACAATCTCATAAATGAACTTCTATCAAATGGTAATAAGAAACCTAATTTTTTCTATAATTTCAAAACACATTAACTCAAATCAAACAAATGACAAAGACATTAATATTGTACAACATATCTACAGGACTACAACCATACATAACTTTATTTCATTGGGATCTTCCTCAAGCTCTTGAAGATGAATACGGTGGTTTCTTGAGTCCCAAAATTGTGTAATCATCTAATCTAATCGTCCTATTGAATACGTAGAATCCCCTTCTTTCTCTATTCACTCTTAATGCATGTTTGGAATCACAGTGAGTTTGACAAATTCACGGTGACATTAATTTTGTTGAAACCTTTGCCAAAATAACAGTAGCACACTGTGATTCTGACAAATTCACAATCAATTCAAACATGTACTCTTTGTAGAACTGACACCTCAAATTGAAGGCTTGTCTGATGCCAGACATCAACACATGTAATGACATTCAATAATAATTCTATTTTCTCTATCTTAGTGTCGTGTCTGATATTTGTGTTTGTGTCAGTGCATCATAGCATGTACTTAATATCTAAAAAAGTTCATATATTTTGATTTTCCACAGGCAAGATTTTGCATATTATGTAGAACTATGCTTCAGTGAATTTGGTGACAGGGTTAAACATTGGATTACTTTAAATGAACCATATATATTTAGTGTCCAAATCCAAGGTCATGTTAATGGCCAGTTTCCACCAGGAAGATGTTCTAAAGGGTTATCCCCAAATTGTACAATTGGTGATTCTAGTACCGTGCCTTACATAGTTGCACACCACCAAATTCTTGCTCATGCTACTGCAGTAAAAATCTACAGGGAAAAGTACCAGGTAAATGCATAGTTATGGTTTTATTTTGATGATTTTATAAATTTTTCATCGAGAATTTTAACTGTCTCTTAAAGTTACAAAGTCAAACGCTTAGCACTGAGCTAACACCTCATGCACAACATTTATTGACAATGGATAGTTTTTTCTTATAGATTTCACAAAAGGGTCAAATTGGGATATCACTAAATGCTCCCTGGTTTGTGCCACTATCCCAATCAAAATCAGACAAAGAAGCGGCGTTTCGGGCAATTGCTTTTATGTATGATTGGTAAGTTTTTTGTATCACACAAAAATGTGCACCCTTGTTTTCATTTATGTTATTATTGTAACATTTTGATCTATAGTTTGTTTTACGGCTTAAATATGCGGCTTCAATTGAAGTTCATGAACTTATGTTGCTTTGGAATGTGGACATATGCAGCCGCAATTGCTGTTGTGATATTGTTGCAGAGATCTCTAAAACTATGCAATTGCAGCCACAAATATATATTAGAATTTAGAACTATGCAAACGATTCTAAAACTCGTAATTTTGTGCAATGCAAGGTTTATGGAACCGTTATACTCGGGCACATATCCTGCTATGATGGTTAACATTGTTGCGAAACGATTGCCAAAATTTTCAAGAAGAGAATACTTAATGGTTAAAGGGTCCTTCGACTTCATAGGGTTGAACTATTACACTGCATATTATGCAGCAAATGTTCCTTGTCTACAAAGAAATCTATCTATCTTGACAGACTCTTGCACGACTTCTACTCGTAAGCTATTCTTAACGGAGCTTATTATTTTACACTTCTTGTACACTTGCTAACTTGTGAACCATTTTTTTGCATCAGCTATAAGAAATGGGGTTCTTATTGGTCCTAAGGTACTTGAACTTAGAGATTTGTATTATTCACTTTTTTATTTTTAAGAGCTTGATTACTAAAAGCTAGTTTCAAGTAATTAAACCATCTTAATTAATAATCATAAAACCTTTAATAATCACTGATTCAAAAAAAAGTGATTCTTAAAGGTTTTACGATTATTAAGACGACTTAATTATACTTTAGTTCCTCAAATATTAGTATTGTGCAAATTTGATTTCACATGTTTTAATTGTACAATCGTAACACCGGGATAAACAAGTGAAACTAAACCTACATTATAAATTTGATTTCAAACAAAACTTGAGCAATTGATAATTTTGCAGGCTGCCTCAGATTGGCTCTACATCTATCCTCCAGGAATTCAAGATATATTGGAATATACTAAGGAGAAGTTTAATGATCCAGTTATTTACATAACAGAAAATGGTTGGTTTGTCTATGATTTATAATCTCAATTCTCAAATTTCAACTTTTTAACCTTAACCTTAAGTTTTCTACTGTATGTTTCTTTCCCTAGTGTTAGTTTTTAAAAGAAACCATTGTTCAAATTTTGCAGGAGTTGACGAGGTTAATGACGGTACAAAAACGCTTGATGACAAATTGCGAATATTCTATATTGGTCAACACCTTTTGTATGTTCAAAGGGCCATAAGGTAATTTCTTTTGAAAAGTAAATCAGGGCGAAAACATATAGATATGATATTTCTACCATTTTTCCACTCCGCAATCATGACTAAATAAACTCATGTTGGTATACATAAATTTATGCTCGCAAGAGATAAAGTCTTAACACTTTGAAATTTGGTATAGAAATGGAGTAAAGGTAAAAGGCTATTTCGCATGGTCATTTTTGGACAATTTTGAATGGATCAATGGATACACCGTACGCTTTGGATTGATATTTGTTGATTTCAAGAATGGACTAAAAAGATATCATAAAAGATCAGCTTTGTGGTTCAAAAATTTTCTTCATCAATGAATATTGGTCCTTAGCATTTAACAAGATTCAAGGAAAAGATATATATGAATCAAGTGCTTCATTCTGGATCAAAGTTGTATTTGGGTTTAGGTCATTGAGCAATATTGATACTTTGATTGTTCATGAAATTGGCCTATAATAAACTTTTACTGTTTTCTCGTGTATGACTGTGTGTTGCATTTCTTGATATCATTCTTTTATAATAAGATTTGGTGTCTTTCGAATATTCCTTGAGCAATGATACTTTGATTGTTTTAAGGTTATTTGTATAATCTACAAAAATCTTAGCCATCGATTCATAAGGTTATTTGTACAAACTACAAATATTATGGGGAGAAATATTTGCATGGCCGGTCATTAGCATTTGAAATAATTTGAGTGATTAGATATATGAGATCATATAAGCATATTTCAAATGTATTTTAAATGTAGAACATTATGAATTTTTTTTTAAATGTATTTTAGATTTTTTTTTTTTTCAGAGTTATTTGAAAAAAAAAATCTAAAAAATGTATAAGTAATATATGGGCATAGTCTCAACTTAAAAGTGTTCGGTCATGAGGGATTTGAGGATGATCACATAAGGCATTAGATTTCCACTTTAATTTTTTATATGATATGAGATTCAACTCACACTTGAAATATCAATGTCTATAATAAAAAAAACACCTGAAATACCAACAATTAGCTTCCCTTCAAGTGTGAGTCCACCCATTCTTTATGAGTGTGCTCCCCTCAAACGGAGTCGTTGCTTGGTTCATCAATGAGACACGCCGCCTGAACACCATGTCTGGAAGACTATCGACATAAGGAGCTGGGTCACCAACTATCGGTTCTGATATTACTGTAGATCATGAGGGGGTCTGTGATTATCACATTGAACCTTGAACAACTACACGAGTGAGTTGAACACTATGATAAAAAAAACATTAAGGCATTACGTTTATGAATCCTATTACTTTTAAAATATTCAACATTCATTTTCTATCTGATGTGAGACTCACTCACTTCAAATACTAACAAAAATATATATAGACACGACATATATGAGAAAAATAATTTGGTCACATTTTTCCGTTTTATTTAATGGTGAACTTTTACATTGAGTTTGAATTATTTTATTTAATATTTACATTGTTTAAATATACACTTGTGCAAAGTGCATTATTGGATTACCTCGTGATACACGTTCCACATATAGAATAGGGCAAATTCTATGGTACATTCACCAAAATGAATGTTTCAAAACAGTCATGATTTAGTGTGGCAAAGACACAAAAATTTCTATGTGCAAATCTCAAATCTAATGGCTAGAAACCAAGCAATCTATTAGCACAAATTTAGTAGCAAAAAATTTGGTAGCTAATTTATAGCAAATTATCCTAGTCCAATGAATAGTGCTATGATAGTAAAACGACACGGGAATGAATTCCTAAGAAGTCCATGTGAAAAATTAATTTATCCAACAATCAACTTTAAACCTAACCTGGCTGATCTTGCACTATACAAAATTCAAATTAGATGGTTCGAAAGGCTACATTATTGGTTTAGAAACTCAGGAAACTTCTATTTAGCTAGAGAATATAGGGAAATAGCTAAAAGTCTTCAGAAAAATCTTCAGGATATTGCAAGATGACGGAAGAAAGTCTAACAAGTAAATTACAGAAAGTTTTAGATAACTTCTCTGATTTACAAGATAGGATAGAAAAACAAACATCCTATTTAGAGACTTTACAGTCTGAAGAAGAAAGATATAAACCATATGAAACATGGAAATTTCATAGTGGAATAAACCTTGATTGCTATGAAGAAGATGAAACTCATAGATTTCCTCACCTTTTTCATACAACAAATCCACAACTAAATAATATATCATGTATGATAGCATATGTGATAAAACTCTTAGAAGACAAAAACTCTTCAATTCTCTCGAGGGGGGGAAGAGAAAGGAAAGGAACTAGAAATAGAAAATATTTCTGAGCTTCCTGAGCTCGAAGAAACTCCTGTTTCTACATAATTAAAAATTAAACCACCGTCTAAATTCTTTTAAGAATGGACGATACAGAAGAAGCCCTTAATAGGCAATTAGAAAATCTAGAAAGACTTACGGTCTATTTAGATATATCAGGAAAGAGTCAAGTAGTTGACGAAGAACCAAAAGAAAATAATCAAATCATTTATGATTTTAGCTCAGAAGAAGAAGAAGAAGAGGAAGAAAGTGAAAATCCTCACTTCGTGAAATTTGAACCAGCAGAGACATCTGGTGCAAAAAGATCTGCAGAATTCGAAAGAGAATTTACCAAACAAAAATTCCAAAAGGTACCCCATTATTATGTACCTACACAAAACCCATTTCAAGGGCAAGGAATTTTAGACATAGACTGTAGTTTCGATACAGCCAAAGATCTTAGAGATTGGTACAATACAAATAGTGTATTAGTCCAGTTAAATGAAGACCTTAAAAATTTAGGAATAATTTAAATTTTCAATTTCCTACAATATAAAACTAGAGAAAATGCTTACAAATACATTTCTACCTTACCACCAGAAGTTATGGGAACAATACCCCTAACAGGAACTTTAGTAGTAGATTGGGTTCATATGTTACTTGTAACAGAATTTAAAGGATGGAAAGACTCCATTCAATCTAAGATAACATTTTCCGACCAAAATCTTTGGAAAATAACTAACCTAAAAATCTGCAATATGTGCTACGTGGATAATTTCATTTGTGAATTTCAGGACTATTATTACAACATAGATAATAGTACTAGAATTTTTAGAAACTTGATAGAACTATTCTATGACAAGTTACCAGAAAGAGTATCAGCTCAAGTTAAATCATTCTTTACTTCAGCATTACCAGAAGGAAAATTGGATGATACTCTAGGAGGAAGAATAACCACCTTAAAAATTTGGCTCCAAGAAATGTGTAGTCAAAAAATAGCCAAAAGAGAAGCTCAAGTATCCCTCTGTTGTAATAAACTACAAGACAAAGTAGGAAACTACGGTTGCAACTCTAGAAAGAAATCCAGAAAAACAAGATTGCAAAAACCTTATAAGAAAAGGAAATTTAAGAAAGTCCCTTTTAGAAAATTAAAAAAAGGAAACAAAAAAATTCTTTAGGAAAAAACAACCTTACCCTAGAAAGAAAACATGCCCACAAGGCAAAAAATCATGTACATGTTGGTTATGTCATGAAGAAGGTCACTATGCAAATGAGTGCCCTAAGAAAGAAAATCCTAAGAAGAATGTCTTACATGCAATATATGCAATAGGATATGAACCTATAGAATCAGACATAGAATCCGATGAAGACATTTATGAATACTGCACAGAAACAGATTCAGATGTCGAAGAAGATACTTGGTAAAGGAAATCCAAGTGCTATATTTATTAAAATAGTATTAAAAAATAAAAACTTCTTAGCCTATGTAGACACAGGTGCAACTCTTTGTTTTGGGAAAAAATCTATCTCTAGAAATTGGGAAAGATTAACCAAACCAAAAGAAATAATAGTTGCAGACAAATCAAAACATCAGATATGGTTTAACCTTAGAGATGTATCTATAGAAATTGAAGGATATAAGTTTTTTTATTCCAACAATCTACCTCCATGATTCAGGATTGGATCTAATCATAGGAAATAACTTTTTAAAGTTATACGAACCGTTTACTCAAAGAAAGGATACTATATCACTTCAATGGAAGGATTTGGGAAATCCTAAAAACAGAAAAATAGTAACCACCAAAATAGTTACTAGAAATGAAATCTTAAACCTTATTAAGGGAAACCTTAGGGAATTAAGAACTATATGGGAAGAAAGAAGTTTCCATATTAATATAGAAGAAAGATTAGACGAAGTCTGTTCAGATAACCCTCTAGACAGCCTTAAAAACACTAATCATGAACTTATAGTCATTAAGTTAAAAAATCCTAATGACGAGATAAATGTTCCAAATAGAATTCCATATTCTATTAGAGATGTTGAAGAATTTCAACAAGAATGTAAAGAATTACTTGATAAAGACCTTATTAGACCTTCATCAAGCCCACATTCTGCACCAGCTTTTTATGTCGAAAGCCATAACGAAATAAAGAGAGGAAAAAGAAGAATGGTAATTAATTATAAGAAATTCAATCTGGCAACAGTTGTGGATTCTCATAAATTACCAAGAAAAGATTTTATTTTAGAAAAAATAAAAGGATGTAACTGGTTTTCTTCCTTAGATTCAAAGTCTGGTTATTATCAACTAAGACTAGCAGAAGAAACAAAACCATTAACAGCTTTTTCATGTCCACCTCAAAAGCCATAAAGCTACTTCGGAACAACATCAAGCAAAAGGATGAACAACTTGTCGCCATAGATATCAAAAGAGCAAAAATCTCTGCCGAGAGGGGGGAGATGATTACAACACTTAAAGGTTTACAAAAAATGACAACAGATGAAAATCAATCCTTAACAACAAAGAATGAAATTCTCAAAGAGGAAAATTGGGACTTGCTAGGACAACCTTCTGGAAAATATGACAACTATGTAAAGTATACTACCCCAGAAAGTTCAAAAATTCCTATCGAAACAATAGCTCCTAGTGGTTGGAATATAGAACAAGAAGCAGAGTCTTCAGAAACAACTTCAGACAGCAAGAAGTCTTGGGCTGACAAGGTCGAAGAAGAAGATGAAGCCAGAAAAAATGGTTCGTTAGCAACCATCCAAACAAGCGAGCCTGTAGACAATGAGATGGGAAGGTTTGAATCTTATGTCATTTTTGATGGTCCATTGAAAGGGATCTATAGAAAATGGGCAATAGCTAAACAACACATCATTGGCAAAAATGTGCGTCACAAAGGATACAAAACCATGAAGGAAGCTGAACAGACACTTTATGGAGCATACAGGGAGGTTACAATAGCAAAAAATCTTCAAAAATCTCCAACAATGGAGTCAAAAAGGAAGTTGTCAATTGACAAAATTCGCCAGCTCGAATATCATAAGAACTTCCAGATAACCGATCCAACTTATATGGAATTCAGTCTTAGATGGAAATGGTTAAACCATTATGTGGAAGAATTCACCATTGAATGTTTCTACCCGGCTAACAAATTTAGTTGTCCGAAGACGGTTACATTACCAGGAATAGATAGTACTACATGTCTATCTTTCTTTCAAAATGGTTTAATCCATACCATATATTTGGAAGAACAACCAAAGAAAACTTTTGGAGAGCTCAAGTTTCTTCCAAAGAATCTATAAAATTTGGCAGAAAAATTCAATAATTTATATGCCAAAGGAAAAGAGATATTTCTAGATATCGATTCAACATATCCTTGGTATGATGAAAATACCTTGGAACTGGTCACAAAACCGATATACTTAATCAAGATTGGGATATCCAATAAAGAATATCGAGTCATGAATAAAGAAAGCACAGAGTGGCATCCAGCTATGTACGTCAATCAAATGAAAAATTTTCGTCAGAAAATTTCAAGATTGTCATCTCAGACAAACTACAGAATGATCTACGAAGACTCATCAATGGTCGTGTATAGCGATTCCAGAAAACCAGCAAAAGAAAAAGATATCAAGGCAATTAAAAAACTTGAAGAAAGAATTGACCAACTGAAAGATGATCATGAAAAATTACCAAGGGTAATTCAAGAAGAATGCTGCAGATACTTTTTACAGTATTACAAAAATCATAACTGTAAAAACTGTCAAAAATCGTCGGCACAAGAGGACAAGAAGATTGACAGCACAGAACAACTGGCCACAATGTAGGACAGAATTGTACAGTGGTACCTTATCACATCTGAATCAGATGGGGACCACTTAGTGCTAAATAATGTAAAATACTATTTGTCATTTTTTCTTAGTGCGTTTTTCTTTTTTAAGTGCGCATCACTTTTTCTGAGTGCATGTCACTATTGTGTGAGTGCGTGTTGCTTTTCTGAGTGCATGTACAATGTCATGGAAAGGGATGTTTACCTAATGTGAGCCCTTCTCCACTATAAATAAGAGCATTCAGCTCAATGTAAATTACAGTTGAATGATATATGAAACTATCAATTAGTTTTGAAGAAAATTATTTCTTCTGTCCTTAGAAATTTATTTCTAAGAAGTAGTTCTTGAGGTAATACTCTGGAGGAACTAGATCCTTGAGCTAATACTCTGGAGGAACTAGATCCTTGAGGTAATACTCTGGAGGGTTCAACCACATAAAACAATATAATCAAAACAGATTATATCCCAAACAACGCAAACATCTTCGGATCGAAGAATTCATCAAAACCAAAAACAAAGAAAATCATATCATGTATGATTGTTATTGTTACATCACTTATTTATTATATTATGTTATTTGCATAATAAATGGAAAGTTCAAATTTTAGAGCCCAAAGATTATTTTCAAATCTTTTTGAAATTGAACACACAGAACCGAGTTCTGGTCATACATACTTAGAATTAGTCTTGATGGAAGACTATGATAAAAAGGTAGCTTATTTACTAGAAAAGATTCCTGAACCAAATTTGGCTAAGATAATTTTAGACAAATTCAAATTTAATTATTATCAAGAAAAGGTTTTTCTCGAAAAACTCCAAGAAACTATCGAAGGAGACTGCGAGGAACATGAATTAAAATGTTTAGTTCATGAGTTAAACAATTTTACTAAAAATTCTAAATACATAGAGTGTTTTCAAGGACAGTTCTATGGAGACTTCGCAAGTGTACATTATAAACTAAAAAACTCTCGATTTTATAGTCTAATAAAAACTTTAAATACTCTGCCCGATAATATTAGTGAAAATTCAGAATAATTTTGAAAATTATGTCTGAAATCTCACTTTTTGAAGAAACATCTAGTTATTTTGCTGATAGCATACTAGATCACAAAATAGAAGAAGCAGATTTATCTCTAACTGCTGAAGAAAACTTTAAAAGAAAGTCTAAAAAATTCAAAGAACTTTTCTCTAGGAAAAATATGTTGAAATTTGGAATAATGGTAGGAGAAGAAGCAGTTTCAATTGATTCTACTTCTAGAAATATATTCGTATCTACCATAAACAGAACACAAATTCAAAAAAGAATTTCAAGTCTTTCTGAAAAAGAAAGAAATAAAATTGGTTATATTCACATATCGACCATTCAAGTTTTAATCAAAAATACTTTCATGAAAGGTATTAATACACCTTTAAATATAATCCTAAGAGACTCTAGGATCACAGATGATAAACAATCTATAATTGCACAAGGAAAATGCAATTTGAAATATGGAAAAATTAAGTTTGACATAAACTTACAAATATGATTATCCTTAAAAGATAAAAATCTAGACAGATCCATAATCTTTAATTATAAATTAGAAGATTCAAAATTTATGAAAAAAAGAAATCATCCTTTTACAATATGTTATAGAATTAATTATGCTTTAAGTAATTCACATCATAGCATAGAATTTACAGGAAAAAATATAATTCATATTGATGAATTATTCACCCCTATAGTGACGTTAGAGTCACCTATATTCAAAATTTTGGCAAGGAAGAGTTGTTCATTAATAGAAGATGACAAAAATCTGTTTGAAGAAACAGAAGAAAAACCATTAATTAGAAGCCAAAGCCTTAGAGTAGCACCTCCAAAAAGAGATTTTGAAATCTCAGAACTAAAAGAATTACATAAGCTACAAAGCTCAGTAGCAGAGTTGTCCTTACAACTCGAAAAATTAGATAAAAGAATCTAATTAACTTCCGCACTCCATTATGCATACTACTTGCGCTAGTAATGAACTTGGCTGAAGAAAGAAAAAATCTAAAATATTATAGGAAAAGAATTCAAAAATTAGAATCCGAATATAAATGTTTAAGAAACCTACTATATATGGATAGACCTTATGTTAATCCAAGAATAGAGGCAAGACTCATACAAAGAAAAGAACTATTGTCTAATTATAGACTTTTAGTACAATACACGAAGAATGAACTCTAACGTTTATCTTACAGCTAATGCGCGAATCTCTACCGTGAAAACTCTGGTATCAGAGCCAAAATCTCGATCCTAGGAGATAGAGAAAATTTACACTTTTAGATCTTTGAGGATACACAGAAACGCAATTATGGAACTACACCATACAATTATGATTTGATGGGACCAAATAAAGACTTTATTACTATTGATCTATTCAAATTGTTGAGACCTTTTAGGGTGTTGGCTTCATTTTGGTAAAATAAGCCTAATTCCATGATGTGGAGCATGATGTGTGGCACATCAGTGTTCACATCTGGACGCCCTACTGGACGCGCTTTTATTTATTTAAACGCGATCTTTTGAAAAAGATTTGTTTTTCAAATTAAATCGTGCCAGCTTTCGCGCCAAGGAACAAGATAATCTTTCATGGTTCTGTTTTATTTTATTGGCCGACTTTGATCAAAAAGATTTGAAACAAACAATTAAAAGATTATGATCAAATAAATCTCAAGGCAAAATTTATCAAGGCCAACTCGTCAAAGCCCATGAAGCTTGTTCTATATAAAGGAAGACTGAAGACCAATTATTCATCAACTGAAATCAAGAAGCTAAGTCTACAAATTGAGTCTTAGGGTTTTAGTTCTTTAGTTGTTCTTTGTGAGCCTTCACTTGGATCATAGTTTTGATACAAGTAAGGACTGAGTTTATAGAGTTGTAATCTCTAGTTGTCTTTCTCCAAAGCTTTGAAGCAAGGAGTTAGATTGTGCAACACTCTAAGCCTTTAGGTACGAGTGCTTTGCTTGTCTAGGAGTGTGTCTCCAACTGAGTTTGTTATTAAATCCTTACTGGGTAAGGTTGAGGGGGAGTGAGCAGAGGTTCTCATATCTAGGAGTTCCTAGGTAGAATTAGCACGGGTAGTGATTAAGTGAGAAGTTGTAAACGGGGGAGTTTAGCTTTGAATTGATACTACCATAGTGGATTCATCCCTGGATTGGTATCCTCCAGAATAGGGCTTGTTATAAGTGCCGAACTGGGTTAACAAACTCACGTGTTCTTTTGTTTCCTGCACTTTATATTGTTTACTTGTTCATCAAGTTCAGTTGTTCACGATGTTGACACATTAGGCTACACATCGTACGATTCCTAAAGTATACACATCGTGCTACACATCTGACACTTGCCACCAGAATTTCAATTGGCATCAGAGCAGGCACCCTGCCTGTTTGAGGGTGAGCTCCAGGGAAGTTACTTTCTGGAAACATGGACAAGGATGGAACAACGGTCAACAAACCACCCCTCCTGGATGGAACCAACTATGACTACTGGAAGCCAAGGATGATTGCCTTCCTAAAGTCACTTGACAGCAGAACTTGGAAAGCTGTGCTCAAAGGCTGGGAGCATCCCAAAATCTTGGATGCTAATGGTGTTGACACTGGTGTACTCAAGCAAGAGGAAGATTGGTCAGCTGCAGAAGACACTGCATCACTTGGAAACTCCAAAGCTTTGAATGCTTTATTCAATGGAGTGGACAAGAACATGTTCAGATTGATCAAACAGTGTACTATTGCAAAGAATGCTTGGGAGATACTCAGAACCACTCATGAAGGCAATGCCAAGGTAAAAAGCTCAAGAATCCAACTTCTCAACACTAAGTTTGAAAACCTCAGGATGAAAGAAGAAGAATCAATTCATGAATTTCACATGAATTTGCTTGAGGTGGACAATTCCTTTGAGGCTCTAGGTGAGAAATTGTCTGAAGAAAAGCTTGTGAGAAAGATGCTTAGATCCCTACCCAAGAGATTTAACATGAAAATCACAGCTATTGAAGAAGCTCAAGACATCCCAAGTATGAAACTTGAAGAACTTGTGAGCTCTCTTCAAACTTTTGAGATGAACTTAGGTGAGCAAACTGAGAAGAAAGGAAAAGGTATAGCCTTTGTATCTTGTGCTGGTGAAGAGGAAGAAGCTGATGAATCAGATGATGATCTCTCAAATGACTTAGCCATGTTGGGAAGACAATTCAACAAGCTTCAAAGGAGGGTGGACAGAAGACCAAGGAGGAATGTGAGGAACATCCAGACTGACATCAGTAAACTAGGTAACACTTCAACAAAAACCAAAACTGATGATAAGTCAACTCAGAACAAGGGTGTTCAATGTCATGAATGTGAAGGCTTTGGTCATATAAGATCAGAATGTGGCACATATCTGAAGAAGCAGAAGAAAGGCCTAACTGTATCATGGTCTGATGAAGACTCTGACACTGACTCAGAGAATGTTGCTGCTAATCATGTTAGTGCCATGACTGGGGTGGATAATACTGATGTTGAATCTGATGATGAAGAACTCACCTTTGATGAACTAGCCTCAGTCCATAAAAAGCTATTTATCAAGAGTGAGGAACTGTACAAGGTCAATGAAGAGCAGAAGGAAATCATCAGTCAACTGGAGACAGAGAAGGGTCAACTACAGAGTCAAGTTGCTAGTCTTGAAAGTGAAGTCAAGTTACTGTCAACCAACTTGAAAAATATGACCAAGTCTGTAAAGATGCTCAATCCTGGAACCAACATGCTTGATGAAATTTTGAAAGTAGGAAAGCATGCTGGTGACTCATCTGGTGTAGGATTTAAGAACAAACATCACAGCAAGAAGAAAAATACTAAGTTTGTTCCTGCTCAGAAGAAACCTGACCCTAGCAGAATGTGGACACATCACACTCCACATCAGAGACCTGCTGGCAAAGAGAAGTTTAATGCTTGGAGATGCCACTACTGTGGGAAGAATGGTCACATCAAGCCCTTCTGTTACAAACTCTATGGGTATCCCAAGAAAAAGCCTCAGGTGCAAGCCAAAACAGCAAGGGTCACTCCTAAGAAGATGTGGAAGCCTAAAGTTTCTGAAACTACACATATTGCTCACACTTCTCTTAGAGCATCTTCTAGTAATGATTGGTATTTTGATAGTGGTTGTTCTAGGCATATGACTGGTGTTGAGAAATTTCTCACTAATATCAAGCCTCATACAACAAGCTTTGTAACCTTTGGTGATGGAGCAAAAGGTGAAATCAAGGGCAGTGGTAAACTCAGCAGCAAAAGCTTACCTGACCTAGATGATGTGTTACTTGTTAAAGGTGTTGAGACCTTTTAGGGTGTTGGCTTCATTTGGTAAAATAAGCCTGATTCCATGATGTGGAGCATGATGTGTGGCACATCAGGGTTCACATCTGGACGCCCTACTGGACGCGCTTTCATTTATTTAAACGCGATCTTTTGAAAAAGATTTGTTTTTCAAATTAAATCGTGCCAGCTTTCGCGCCAAGGAACAAGATAATCTTTCATGGTTCTGTTTTATTTTATTGGCCGACTTTGATCAAAAAGATTTGAAACAAACAATTAAAAGATTATGATCAAATAAATCTCAAGGCAAAATTTATCAAGGCCAACTCGTCAAAGCCCATGAAGCTTGTTCTATATAAAGGAAGACTGAAGACCAATTATTCATCAACTGAAATCAAGAAGCTAAGTCTACAAATTGAGTCTTAGAGTTTTAGTTCTTTAGTTGTTCTTTGTTCTTTGTGAGCCTTCACTTGGATCATAGTTTTGATGCAAGTAAGGACTGAGTTTATAGAGTTGTAATCTCTAGTTGTCTTTCTCCAAAGCTTTGAAGCAAGGAGTTAGATTGTGCAACACTCTAAGCCTTTAGGTACGAGTGCTTCGCTTATCTAGGAGTGTGTCTCCAACTGAGTTTGTTATTAAATCCTTACTGGGTAAGGTTGAGGGGGAGTGAGCAGAGGTTCTCATATCTAGGAGTTCCTAGGTAGAATTAGCACGGGTAGTGATTAAGTGAGAAGTTGTAAACGGGGGAGTTTAGCTTTGAATTGATACTACCATAGTGGATTCATCCCTGGATTGGTATCCTCCAGAATAGGGCTTGTTATAAGTGCCGAACTGGGTTAACAAACTCACGTGTTCTTTTGTTTCCTGCACTTTATATTGTTTACTTGTTCATCAAGTTCAGTTGTTCACGATGTTGACACATTAGGTTACACATCGTACGATTCCTAAAGTGTACACATCGTGCTACACATCTGACACTTGCCACCAGAATTTCAATTGGTATCAGAGCAGGCACCCTGCCTGTTTGAGGGTGAGCTCCAGGGAAGTTACTTTCTGGAAACATGGACAAGGATGGAACAACGGTCAACAAACCACCCCTCCTGGATGGAACCAACTATGACTACTGGAAGCCAAGGATGATTGCCTTCCTAAAGTCACTTGACAGCAGAACTTGGAAAGCTGTGCTCAAAGGCTGGGAGCATCCCAAAATCTTGGATGCTAATGGTGTTGACACTGGTGTACTCAAGCCAGAGGAAGATTGGTCAGCTGCAGAAGACACTGCATCACTTGGAAACTCCAAAGCTTTGAATGCTTTATTCAATGGAGTGGACAAAAATATGTTCAGATTGATCAAGCAGTGTACTGTTGCAAAGAATGCTTGGGAGGTACTCAGAACCACTCATGAAGGCAATGCCAAGGTAAAAAGCTCAAGAATCCAACTTCTCAACACTAAGTTTGAAAACCTCAGAATGAAAGAAGAAGAATCAATTCATGAATTTCACATGAATTTGCTTGAGGTAGACAATTCCTTTGAGGCTCTAGGTGAAAAATTGTCTGAAGAAAAGCTGGTGAGAAAGATGCTTAGGTCCTTACCTAAGAGATTTAACATGAAAATCACAGCCATTGAAGAAGCTCAAGATATCCCAAGTATGAAACTTGAAGAACTTGTGAGCTCTCTTCAAACTTTTGAGATGAACTTAGGTGAGCAAACTGAGAAGAAAGGAAAAGGCATAGCTTTTGTATCTTGTGCTGGTGAAGAGGAAGAAGCTGTTGAATCAGATGATGACCTCTCAAATGACTTAGCCATGTTGGGAAGACAATTCAACAAGCTCCAAAGGAGGGTGGACAGAAGACCAAGGAGGAATGTGAGGAACATCCAGACTGACATCAGTAAACTAGGTAACACTTCAACAAAAACCAAAACTGATGATAAGTCAACTCAGAACAAGGGTGTTCAATGTCATGAATGTGAAGGCTTTGGTCATATAAGATCAGAATGTGGCACATATCTGAAGAAGCAGAAGAAAGGCCTAACTGTATCATGGTCTGATGAAGACTCTGACACTGACTCAGAGAATGTTGCTGCTAATCATGTTAGTGCCATGACTGGGGTGGATAATACTGATGATGAATCTGATGATGAAGAACTCACCTTTGATGAACTAGCCTCAGTCCATAAAAAGCTATTTATCAAGAGTGAGGAACTGTACAAGGTCAATGAAGAGCAGAAGGAAATCATCAGTCAACTGGAGACAGAGAAGGGTCAACTACAGAGTCAAGTTGCTAGTCTTGAAAGTGAAGTCAAGTTACTGTCAACCAACTTGAAAAATATGACCAAGTCTGTAAAGATGCTCAATCCTGGAACCAACATGCTTGATGAAATTTTGAAAGTAGGAAAGCATGCTGGTGACTCATCTGGTGTAGGATTTAAGAACAAACATCACAGCAAGAAGACAAATACTAAGTTTGTTCCTGCTCAGAAGAAACCTGACCCTAGCAGAATGTGGACACATCACACTCCACATCAGAGACCTGCTGGCAAAGAGAAGTTTAATGCTTGGAGATGCCACTACTGTGGGAAGAATGGTCACATCAAGCCCTTCTGTTACAAACTCTATGGGTATCCCAAGAAAAAGCCTCAGGTGCAAGCCAAAACAGCAAGGGTCACTCCTAAGAAGATGTGGAAGCCTAAAGTTTCTGAAACTGCACATATTGCTCACACTTCTCTTAGAGCATCTTCTAGTAATGATTGGTATTTTGATAGTGGCTGTTCTAGGCATATGACTGGTGTTGAGAAATTTCTCACTAATATCAAGCCTCATACAACAAGCTTTGTAACCTTTGGAGATGGAGCAAAAGGTGAAATCAAGGGCAGTGGTAAACTCTGCAGCAAAGGCTTACCTGACCTAGATGATGTGCTACTTGTCAAAGGTTTGAAGGCTAATCTTATCAGCATAAGCCAACTATGTGATCAAGGTCTTAAGGTCAACTTCACAAAGAATGAGTGTCTTATCACTTCTAACAAAGGAGAATTGTTGATGAGAGGATCTAGGTCAAGGGACAACTGCTATCTATGGATTCCTGATGAAACAGCTCACTCCACTACATGTTTGATAAGTCAGGAAGAAGAAGTAAAGCTTTGGCACCAAAGACTTGGCCATTTGAATCTGAAGGGAATGAAGAAGATTGAGTCCAAGGAAGCTATTAGAGGTCTACCAAAGCTTAAGATTGTTGAAGGCAACATATGTGGTGAATGTCAAGTTGGAAAGCAGGTTCAGATGTCACACCCAATGTTACAACATCAGGTGACATCCAGAGTTCTTGAACTGCTACATATGGACTTGATGGGACCAATGCAGGTAGAGAGTATTGGTGGCAAAAGATATGCTTTTGTGGTTGTAGATGATTTCTCAAGGTTCACTTGGGTTAGCTTCATCAGAGAGAAGTCTGACACTTTTGATGCATTCAAAGAATTATGCCTTAGACTACAAAGAGAGAAGGATAGTGGCATTGTTAGAATCAGAAGTGATCATGGGAAAGAGTTTGAAAATTCAAGATTCTCTGAGTTTTGTGCTGATGAAGGAATTGGGCATGAGTTCTCCTCACCAATCACACCCCAACAAAATGGTGTAGTTGAGAGGAAGAACAGAACCTTGCAAGAGGCTGCAAGAGTTATGCTACATGCCAAGAAGCTACCTTACTACTTTTGGGCAGAGGCCATGAGTACTGCATGCTATATACACAACAGGGTAACTCTGAGAAAAGGTACCTCAACCACACTGTATGAGATATGGAAAGGAAGAAAACCAACTGTCAAACACTTCCATGTCTTTGGTAGCAAGTGCTATATCTTAGCTGACAGAGAGCAAAGGAGGAAGATGGATCCCAAGAGTGATGAAGGAATATTTCTAGGCTATTCCATAACCAGCAGAGCCTATAGAGTCTTCAACAACAGAACAAGAACTATGATGGAATCCATCAATGTTGTCATAGATGACTGTTCAAATAATGAACCTGATGTTGATCCTGATGTGGACACATCTCACCCCCTGCCTGAAGACTCTGAAGTTATAGAGATTCCTGAGAAGACTGACCAGCAAGAAGATGTGACTCCAGTGAACAAGGGTCCCTCTGTTAGAGTTCAAAAGAATCATCCAAAAGAACTCATAATAGGGAATCCTGAGTCAGGGGTTATGACAAGGTCAAGAGAGGTGGTATCCAATGCTTGTTTTGTGTCAAAGGTAGAACCAAAGAATGTGAAAGAAGCCTTGACAGATGAGTTTTGGATTGAAGCTATGCAAGAGGAGCTGAACCAGTTCAAGAGGAATGAAGTGTGGGATTTAGTTCCTAGACCTGAAGGAGTCAACATCATTGGTACTAAATGGGTTTATAGGAATAAATCTGATGAAAGTGGTGTTGTGACTAGAAACAAGGCTAGGCTTGTGGCTCAAGGTTACTCTCAGATTGAAGGAGTAGACTTTGATGAAACATTTGCTCCTGTGGCACGTCTTGAGTCCATAAGGTTACTTCTGGGAGTAGCATGTATCTTGAAATTCAAGCTATTCCAGATGGATGTGAAGAGTGCTTTCCTCAATGGCTACTTGAATGAGGAAGTTTATGTGGAGCAGCCCAAGGGATTTGTTGATCCAAATTATCCAGATCATGTCTACAGATTGAAGAAGGCATTATATGGATTAAAGCAAGCTCCTAGGGCATGGTATGAGAGGCTAACCAAATTTCTTGTGCAGCAAGGTTATAGAAAAGGAGAAACAGACAAAACCTTGTTTGTCAGAGAAGAAAAGGGCAAGTTCATGATTGCACAAATTTATGTAGATGACATTGTGTTTGGAGGAATGTCTGATCCAATGGTCAAGATGTTTGTGAATCAGATGCAGTCTGAATTTGAGATGAGCCTTGTAGGTGAACTTACCTACTTTCTTGGTCTGCAAGTCAAACAGATGGAAGATACAATTTTCATCTCTCAAAGCAAGTATGCCAAGAACATTGTGAAGAAATTTGGAATGGAGAATGCAAATCACAAAAGAACTCCTGCAGCAACCCATCTCAAACTTTCTAAAGATGAGCATGGTGTCAGTGTTGATCAAAGTCTATACAGAAGCATGATTGGCAGTCTACTTTATCTCACTGCAAGTAGACCTGATATTAGCTTTGCTGTTGGTGTGTGTGCAAGGTACCAAGCTGAGCCTAAGATGAGTCATCTAAATCAAGTTAAAAGGATTCTCAAGTATGTCAGTGGTACAAGTGATTATGGAATTCTCTACTCTCATGGTGAAGACACAAGATTGTTAGGTTATTGTGATGCTGACTGGGCAGGAAGTGCAGATGATAGGAAAAGCACTTCTGGTGGATGTTTCTTTTTGGGAAGCAACCTTATATCATGGTTCAGCAAGAAACAAAATTGTGTTTCTCTTTCTACAGCTGAGGCTGAGTATATTGCAGCAGGAAGTAGTTGCTCTCAGCTACTTTGGATGAAGCAGATGTTGGGTGAGTACAATGTGCAGCAAGATGTGCTCACATTATACTGTGACAATCTAAGTGCTATAAATATTTCCAAAAATCCTATCCAACATAGTAGGACAAAGCACATTGATATACGTCACCATTTCATTAGAGATCTTGTTGAAGACAATATTGTGACTCTAGAGCATGTTGCCACAGAAAATCAACTGGCAGATATTTTCACTAAGGCTTTAGATGCAAATAGGTTTGAGGTGTTAAGGGGCAAACTAGGTATTTGCCTCTTTGAGGATCAATAGCCATAATTGCTATTTAGACGTGCAACGGTTACCTGTTTTTTCCCTCCATCCATAGTTGCACGCAATCCAAAGGCAATATTTCCAACGGCTATTTCGCGTTCAAAACTCCAAGAAATCCGTTTACTCAAGATTTTTCTTATTGCCTACCACATTGATCACCACATTCGTTTCTCAACCACTCAAACGACCAAAAATTTTCTTGATCTCTCTCAAACCCTTTGTTCATCTTTCTGCAATTTTCTTTGAAATCTTCATACAAAATCATCATCATCATCATGTCTACTGCAACCAAAACATCTCCTTCCACAAAAACAAACACTCCTCCATCATCACCAAAACCTATTTCCCCACATCAAGAAGATATTCAAGGTGACATGATCGTCGATGCCACTCCTGTCTCAATGATCAAGCCATCTGGATCAAAGAAGAAGAAGTCTAAACGATCAAGAAGGGAATCAACCCCCATTGCCGCAGAGGAAGATGTTGTTCCTTCTCCTTACACAGAAAAATCCAAAAAGAAGAAGAAGAAAAGCAAGAAGCCAAAGATTGGCTCACCAAAGAGGGTTCACACCATGGAAAGTCTGCATGTTGAACCTCTTCCTGCAAAATCTGGTGATGCAAATGCTGAAGCATCTATGGGTGTAGGTTCTTCAAACCCTAACCCTGAGAAGGCTGCTGTGAAGATTTCTGAGGGTCAAAGACACCCCTTGACTCAGAAGATCATTGATTCTGTGCTCCAGGCCCTGCAAGAACCTAATGTTGCGGCAGATGTTGGCACATCATTGCCACAAGGTGAAGAAGAGTCTCCTGCTGAAGAAGAGACTGCTGCTGTTGAAAAACCTGCTGTCATTCCTGATTCTCCTGATCAGGTATTTGTTGAAGAAGATCAACCTGCTGAGGTTGAGGAACCTGAAGATAATATCCAGTCTGACAAAGTTGTTGTGGATGTAGAAGGCTACAATTCTGACATCCCCTTGAAGAAGCTTACTGAGGAGAGTATTGCAAGAAGGACTAGAAGTGATAAAGGTCCTGCTGTTGTTGAGATTTCTCCTGCTGCTACTAAGGAGAAGAAGAAGCCTGTTAAGAGGCAAGTCATGTATGGTCCCAAGAAGGGATTTAGTAAAGTTGTGGTTCCACCTGCAAAGAAGAAGACTCAGAAAAGAAAAGAGCCACCTACAAGTGACTCAGAGTACGATGTGGAGCAGGATGTAGCTCACATCAGTGAGTCTGAGGAAGAATCTGCTGAGGAACGCAATATGGAGCTTGATGTGATTCACATTGAGTCTGCTGTGAAGAAGAGCTATGGGAAGAAGAAAATTCCTCAGGGAATTCCTGACATCCCAGTTGATTTGATTTCCTTCCACAACCCTGCACATGCTGGAAAATGGAAGTACATTGCTCATAGAAGGTTAGCTCTGGAGAGGGAGCTCAGTGCTGAAGCCTTGCAGTGCAAGGAAGTTATGAGGTTGATCAAGCGTGCTGGCTTGATGAAGACTGTTACTGGACTGGGTGACTGCTATGAGAAGGTAGTCAAAGAGTTTTTGGTAAACATCCCTGCTGGTTGTGACAATCCTTTGGACAAGGAATACCAAACTGTTTTTGTGAGAGGTAAAGAAATTCACTTCTCTCCCACTGTTATCAACAAGTATCTGGGCAGAAGTGAGGAGCCCTTTGCTGAGATGGAGGCAAATGACAACTACATAATCAAGGCCATCACAGCTGGAAAGGTCAAGACTTGGCCTAAGAAGGGAAAATTGCAAGCAAGCAAGCTCACTCCAATCTACAACATCCTGAACAGGATTGCTGCTGCTAACTGGGTGCCTACCACACACAACTGTGATGTGGCTACAGGTTTGGCTAGGTTCATCTATACTGTGGGTAACAAAATTAACTTCGATTTTGGTACTTATATTTTTGATCAGACTATCAAACATGCCAAAACCCTAGCTGTCAAACTACCCATTGCCTTTCCTTCCCTACTGTGTGGAATCATATTGAGCCAGAGACCTGATGTTCTGGGCAAGGATGATTTGTCTTGCAGAAGAGAGTCTGCTATTTCTTTTAGTCTCAAGCAGTCTGATGTGACTCCTGATGTGGGCACATCCAGCTCAAACAATGCTATGTCTAGGACAGACATGATTGCTGCTTTAAAGGAGACTTGCAAGGCTCTGGATGAGAAGAAGGCCAAGCTGGAGGCAGTCATTGCTGGACTGGAGCTTGAGGATGAGCAAACAATGGCTGAGGATGAGGAATTGGAGGAGGAGGAGCCCAATGACTCTGAAGCTGAGGAAACTGATGGGAGCCAGGATATTTGAATTATTGTAATTCATTAATATTTCCCTGTACTCAGTATTTCCTTGTTTTTGCTTGTATTTTGTGGGCTATGCCCTGGATTTCTGATGCACCTTTGCGTGCCTGTTCTGTACCTGCTGCACTATTAATATCATCTCTACATCTCATGCTATCTGCATTCTATGGTGTGTTACTTACTCTCAGTATGTTTGTCATAATTTTTGGCTAAAAAGGGGGAGTAAAAATTAAAATGAAAAACTTTGAAGTCTTAACTGCAGCAAATTGTGATGTGTTGGGACAATGTGATAAGTTTGGGAGAAATTAGAGAGAATAGAACGAGAGAATTGAGACGAGAATTAAGAAAAAGAGTTAAATTCTATTCATCCACATGGGGCAACTTCTGAACTTCTGAACTTCTGAACTTCTGAACTTCTGAAACTTTCTCAACTTCTGAAGCACTGCAACTTCTGAGGCTCTGCTCAGCTTCTGAAGCACTACAACTTCTGAAGCTCTGCTCAGCTTCTGAAGCACTACAACTTCTGAAGCTCTGCTCAGCTTCTGAAGCACTACAACTTCTGAAGCTCTGCTCAGCTTCTGAAGCACTACAACTTCTGAAGCTCTGCTCAGCTTCTGAAGCTCTATAACTTCTGAAGCTCTGCTCAGCTTCTGAAGCTTCTCCAACTTCTGAAGTTCTGATGTGTGGCACATCTGACTACACATCTGGTATACATGCTTATTTTTCTTCAAATATTTTATCAACAAATTTTTGAAGAATTAGTTTTCTAAAGCATGTTCTTCTGAAGACCTTTTCTGTACATTTTCAACTGGGTGATGCATTCTTAAGAAGTCCAATTGAAGATGTTATCTAATTTCTACATGGTGATGCATTCTTAAGAAGCCTGTAGAAGTTATTTTGTGTGATGTTTGACACATCTGTGAGTTTTAACTTGGTCATGCATTCTTAAGAAGCCAAGTTTAAAACTTCTCTATATCTCTCTAGGTCATGCATTCTGAAGAAGCCTATAGGGAATATGAGATTTAGGGGGAGTACATGGAAAGTGCTCTAGTTCAAAGGGGAGTAGACTATTACTGGGTTTGCTACCCTCCCTTATGTGTGCATGGAATCTCATGCTTGTATGTGTCTGAGAATTTATTTTTCTCAGTCTTTGGGAATTTATTTTCCTATCTTGTGAGAGTTTATTTCTCTCTTTATTTGCGAGGCTCTAATCCGCTGCTGCATGCCTCTGATGTGCCTACACATCTCTCCAAGTTTAGTTGGGTGACTCAAAGATTATTTTAGCCCAAAATTTGCCAAAGGGGGAGATTGTTGAGACCTTTTAGGGTGTTGGCTTCATTTGGTAAAATAAGCCTGATTCCATGATGTGGAGCATGATGTGTGGCACATCAGGGTTCACATCTGGACGCCCTACTGGACGCGCTTTCATTTATTTAAACGCGATCTTTTGAAAAAGATTTGTTTTTCAAATTAAATCGTGCCAGCTTTCGCGCCAAGGAACAAGATAATCTTTCATGGTTCTGTTTTATTTTATTGGCCGACTTTGATCAAAAAGATTTGAAACAAACAATTAAAAGATTATGATCAAATAAATCTCAAGGCAAAATTTATCAAGGCCAACTCGTCAAAGCCCATGAAGCTTGTTCTATATAAAGGAAGACTGAAGACCAATTATTCATCAACTGAAATCAAGAAGCTAAGTCTACAAATTGAGTCTTAGAGTTTTAGTTCTTTAGTTGTTCTTTGTTCTTTGTGAGCCTTCACTTGGATCATAGTTTTGATGCAAGTAAGGACTGAGTTTATAGAGTTGTAATCTCTAGTTGTCTTTCTCCAAAGCTTTGAAGCAAGGAGTTAGATTGTGCAACACTCTAAGCCTTTAGGTACGAGTGCTTCGCTTATCTAGGAGTGTGTCTCCAACTGAGTTTGTTATTAAATCCTTACTGGGTAAGGTTGAGGGGGAGTGAGCAGAGGTTCTCATATCTAGGAGTTCCTAGGTAGAATTAGCACGGGTAGTGATTAAGTGAGAAGTTGTAAACGGGGGAGTTTAGCTTTGAATTGATACTACCATAGTGGATTCATCCCTGGATTGGTATCCTCCAGAATAGGGCTTGTTATAAGTGCCGAACTGGGTTAACAAACTCACGTGTTCTTTTGTTTCCTGCACTTTATATTGTTTACTTGTTCATCAAGTTCAGTTGTTCACGATGTTGACACATTAGGTTACACATCGTACGATTCCTAAAGTGTACACATCGTGCTACACATCTGACACTTGCCACCAGAATTTCAAAAGGCTTGAAGGCTAATCTTATCAGCATAAGCCAACTGTGTGATCAAGGTCTCAAAGTCAACTTCACAAAGAATGAATGTCTTATTACTTCTGACAAAGGAGAATTGTTGATGAGAGGTTCTAGGTCAAGAGACAACTGCTATCTATGGATTCCTGATGAAACTGCTCGCTCTACTACATGTCTTATTAGTCAGGAAGAAGAAGTTAAGCTTTGGCACCAAAGACTTGGTCATTTGAATCTAAAAGGAATGAAGAAGATTATGTCCAAGGAAGCTATTAAAGGACTACCAAAGCTTAAGATTGTTGAAGGAAGTATCTGTGGTGAATGTCAAGTTGGAAAGCAGGTTCAGATGTCACACCCAATGTTGCAACATCAGGTGACATCCAGAGTTCTTGAACTGCTACATATGGACTTGATGGGACCAATGCAGGTAGAGAGTATTGGTGGCAAAAGATATGCCTTTGTGGTTGTAGATGATTTCTCAAGGTTCACTTGGGTTAGCTTCATCAGAGAGAAGTCTGACACTTTTGATGCATTCAAAGAATTATGCCTTAGACTACAAAGAGAGAAGGATAGTGGCATTGTTAGAATCAGAAGTGATCATGGGAAAGAGTTTGAAAATTCAAGATTCTCTGAGTTTTGTGCTGATGAAGGAATTGGGCATGAGTTCTCCTCACCAATCACACCCCAACAAAATGGTGTAGTTGAGAGGAAGAACAGAACCTTGCAAGAGGCTGCAAGAGTTATGCTACATGCCAAGAAGCTACCTTACTACTTTTGGGCAGAGGCCATGAGTACTGCATGCTATATACACAACAGGGTGACTCTGAGAAAAGGTACCTCAACCACACTGTATGAGATATGGAAAGGAAGAAAACCAACTGTCAAACACTTCCATGTCTTTGGTAGCAAGTGCTATATCTTAGCTGACAGAGAGCAAAGGAGGAAGATGGATCCCAAGAGTGATGAAGGAATCGTTCTAGGCTATTCCATAACCAGCAGAGCCTATAGAGTCTTCAACAACAGAACAAGAACTATGATGGAATCCATCAATGTTGTCATAGATGACTGTTCAGATAATGAACCTGATGTTGATCCTGATGTGGACACATCTCACCCCCTGCCTGAAGACTCTGAAGTTATAGAGATTCCTGAGAAGACTGATCAGCAAGAAGATGTGACTCCAGTGAACAAGGGTCCCTCTGTTAGAGTTCAAAAGAATCATCCAAAAGAACTCATAATAGGGAATCCTGAGTCAGGGGTTATGACAAGGTCAAGAGAGGTTGTATCCAATGCTTGTTTTGTGTCAAAGGTAGAACCAAAGAATGTGAAAGAAGCCTTGACAGATGAGTTTTGGATTGAAGCTATGCAAGAGGAACTGAACCAGTTCAAGAGGAATGAAGTGTGGGATTTAGTTCCTAGACCTGAAGGAGTCAACATCATTGGTACTAAATGGGTTTATAGGAATAAATCTGATGAAAGTGGTGTTGTGACTAGAAACAAGGCTAGGCTTGTGGCTCAAGGTTACTCTCAGATTGAAGGAGTAGACTTTGATGAAACATTTGCTCCTGTGGCACGTCTTGAGTCCATAAGGTTACTTCTGGGAGTAGCATGTATCTTGAAATTCAAGCTATTCCAGATGGATGTGAAGAGTGCTTTCCTCAATGGCTACTTGAATGAGGAAGTTTATGTGGAGCAGCCCAAGGGATTTGTTGATCCAAATTATCCAGATCATGTCTACAGATTGAAGAAAGCATTATATGGATTAAAGCAAGCTCCTAGGGCATGGTATGAGAGGCTAACCAAATTTCTTGTGCAGCAAGGGTATAGAAAAGGAGAATCAGATAAAACCTTGTTTGTCAGAGAAGAAAAGGGCAAGTTCATGATTGCACAAATCTATGTAGATGACATTGTGTTTGGAGGAATGTCTGATCCAATGGTCAAGATGTTTGTGAATCAGATGCAGTCTGAATTTGAGATGAGCCTTGTAGGTGAACTTACCTACTTTCTTGGTCTGCAAGTCAAACAGATGGAAGATACAATTTTCATCTCTCAAAGCAAGTATGCCAAGAACATTGTGAAGAAATTTGGAATGGAGAATGCAAATCACAAAAGAACTCCTGCAGCAACCCATCTCAAACTTTCTAAAGATGAGCATGGTGTCAGTGTTGATCAAAGTCTGTACAGAAGCATGATTGGCAGTCTACTTTATCTCACTGCAAGTAGACCTGATATTAGCTTTGCTGTTGGTGTGTGTGCAAGGTACCAAGCTGAGCCTAAGATGAGTCATCTAAATCAAGTTAAAAGGATTCTCAAGTATGTCAGTGGTACAAGTGATTATGGAATTCTCTACTCTCATGGTGAAGACACAAGATTGTTAGGTTATTGTGATGCTGACTGGGCAGGAAGTGCAGATGATAGGAAGAGCACTTCTGGTGGATGTTTCTTTTTGGGAAGCAACCTTATATCATGGTTCAGCAAGAAACAAAATTGTGTTTCTCTTTCTACTGCTGAGGCTGAGTATATTGCAGCAGGAAGTAGTTGCTCTCAGCTACTTTGGATGAAGCAGATGTTGGGTGAGTACAATGTGCAGCAAGATGTGCTCACATTATACTGTGACAATCTAAGTGCTATAAATATTTCCAAAAATCCTATCCAACATAGTAGGACAAAGCACATTGATATACGACACCATTTCATTAGAGATCTTGTTGAAGACAATATTGTGACTCTAGAGCATGTTGCCACAGAAAATCAACTGGCAGATATTTTCACAAAGGCTTTAGATGCAAATAGGTTTGAGGTGTTAAGGGGCAAACTTGGTATTTGCCTCTTTGATGATCAATAGCCATAATAGCTATTTAGGCGTGCAACGGTTACCTGTTTTTTTCCCTCCATCCATAGTTGCACGCAATCCAAAGGCAATCATTACAAAAATATTTCCAACGGCTATTTCGCGATCAAAACTTCAAGAAATCCGTCTATTCAAGATTTTCTCTTATTGCCTACCACATTGATCACTACATTCATCTCTCTAACACTCAAACGACCAAGAACTTGTCTTGATCTCTCTCTCAAAACCTCTGTTCATCTTTCTGCAATTTTCTTTGAAATCTTCATACAAAATCATCATCATCATCATGTCTACTGCAACCAAAACATCTCCTTCCACAAAAACAAACACTCCTCCATCATCACCAAAACCTAATTCCCCACATCAAGAAGATATTCAAGGTGACATGATCGTCGATGCCACTCCTGTCTCAATGATCAAGCCATCTGGATCAAAGAAGAAGAAGTCTAAACGATCAAGAAGGGAATCAACCCCCATTGCTGCAGAGGAAGATGTTGTTCCTTCTCCTTCCACAGAAAAATCCAAAAAGAAGAAGAAGAAAAGCAAGAAGCCAAAGATTGGCTCACCAAAGAGGGTTCACACCATGGAAAGTCTGCAAGTTGAACCTCTTCCTGCAAAATCTGGTGATGCAAATGCTGAAGCATCTATGGGTGTAGGTTCTTCAAACCCTAACCCTGAGAAGGCTGCTGTGAAGATCGCTGAGAGTCAAAGACATCCCTTGACTCAGAAGATCATTGATTCTGTGCTCCAAGCCCTGCAAGAACCTAATGTTGCGGCAGATGTTGGCACATCATTGCCACAAGGTGAAGAAGAGTCTCCTGCTGAAGAAGAGACTGCTGCTGTTGAAAAACCTGCTGTCATTCCTGATTCTCCTGAACAGGAATTTGTTGAAGAAGATCAACCTGCTGAGGTTGAGGAACCTGAAGATAATACCCAGTCTGACAAGGTTGTTGTGGATGTAGAAGGCTACAATTCTGACATCCCCTTGAAGAAGCTTACTGAGGATAGTATTGCAAGAAGGACTAGAAGTGGTAAAGGTCCTGCTGTTGTTGAGATTTCTCCTGCTGCTACTAAGGAGAAGAAGAAGCCTGTTAAGAGGCAAGTCATGTATGGTCCCAAGAAGGGATTTAGTAAAGTTGTGGTTCCACCTGCAAAGAAGAAGACTCAGAAAAGAAAAGAGCCACCTACAAGTGACTTAGAGTACGATGTGGAGCAGGATGTAGCTCACATCAGTGAGTCTGAGGAAGAATCTGCTGAGGAACGCAATATGGAGCTTGATGTGATTCACATTGAGTCTGCTGTGAAGAAGAGCTATGGGAAGAAGAAAATTCCTCAGGGAATTCCTGACATCCCAGTTGATTTGATTTCCTTCCACAACCCTGCACATGCTGGTAAATGGAAGTACATTGCTCATAGAAGGTTAGCTCTGGAGAGGGAGCTCAGTGCTGAAGCCTTGCAGTGCAAGGAAGTTATGAGGTTGATCAAGCGTGCTGGCTTGATGAAGACTGTTACTGGACTAGGTGACTGCTATGAGAAGGTAGTCAAAGAGTTTTTGGTAAACATCCCTGCTGGTTGTGACAATCCTTTGGACAAGGAATACCAAACTGTTTTTGTGAGAGGTAAAGAAATTCACTTCTCTCCCACTGTTATCAACAAGTATCTGGGCAGAAGTGAGGAGCCCTTTGCTGAGATGGAGGCAAATGACAACTACATAATCAAGGCCATCACAGCTGGAAAGGTCAAGACTTGGCCTAAGAAAGGGAAACTGCAAGCAAGCAAGCTCACACCAATCTACAACATCCTGAACAGGATTGCTGCTGCTAACTGGGTGCCTACCACACACAACTGTGATGTGGCTACATGTTTGGCTAGGTTCATATATACTATTGGTAGCAAATCTAATTTTGATTTTGGTACCTATATTTTTGACCAGACTATCAAACATGCCAAAACCCTAGCTGTCAAACTACCCATTGCCTTTCCTTCCCTACTGTGTGGAATCATATTGAGCCAGAGACCTGATGTTCTGGGCAAGGATGATTTGTCTTGCAGAAGAGAGTCTGCTATTTCTTTTAGTCTCAAGCAGTCTGATGTGACTCCTGATGTGGACACATCCAGCTCAAACAATGCTATGTCTAGGACAGACATGATTGCTGCTTTAAAGGAGACTTGCAAGGCTCTGGATGAGAAGAAGGCCAAGCTGGAGGCAGTCATTGCTGGACTGGAGCTTGAGGATGAGCAAACAATGGCTGAGGATGAGGAATTGGAGGAGGAGGAGCCCAATGACTCTGAAGCTGAGGAAACTGATGGGAGCCAGGATATTTGAATTATTGTAATTCATTAATATTTCCCTGTACTCAGTATTTCCTTGTTTTTGCTTGTATTTTGTGGGCTATGCCCTGGATTTCTGATGCACCTTTGCGTGCCTGTTCTGTACTTGCTGCACTATTAATGGCCTGAGTGCTTTTTTCTGTTCATGCACCATCATCTCTACATCTCATGTTATCTGCATTCTATGGTGTTTTACTCACTCTCTGTGTGTTTGACTATATTTGTCAAAATTTATGGCTAAAAAGGGGGAGTATTCTTTGAAGTTAATTGAAGTCTTAAAACTGCAGCAAATTGTGATGTGTGGCACATCTGACTACACATCTGGTATACATGCTTATTTTTCTTCAAATGTTTTCTCAACAAATTTTTGAAGAATTAGTTTTCTAAAGCATGTTCTTCTGAAGACCTTTTCTGTACATTTTCAACTGGGTGATGCATTCTTAAGAAGTCCAATTGAAGATGTTATCTGATTTCTACATGGTGATGCATTCTTAAGAAGCCTGTAGAAGTTATTTTGTGTGATGTTTGACACATCTGTGAGTTTTAACTTGGTCATGCATTCTTAAGAAGCCAAGTTTAAAACTTCTCTATTTCTCTCTAGGTCATGCATTCTGAAGAAGCCTATAGGGGATATGAGATTTAGGGGGAGTACATGGAAAGTGCTCTAGTTCAAAGGGGAGTAGACTATTACTGGGTTTGCTACCCTCCCTTATGTGTGCATGGAATCTCATGCTTGTATGTGTCTGAGAATTTATTTTTCTCAGTCTTTGGGAATTTACTTTCCTATCTTGTGAGAGTTTAATTCTCTCTTTGTTTGTGAGGCTCTAATCCGCTGCTGCATGCCTCTGATGTGTCTACACATCTCTCCAAGTTTAGTTGGGTGACTCAAAGATTATTTTAGCCCAAAATTTGCCAAAGGGGGAGATTGTTGAGACCTTTTAGGGTGTTGGCTTCATTTTGGTAAAATAAGCCTAATTCCATGATGTGGAGCATGATGTGTGGCACATCAGTGTTCACATCTGGACGCCCTACTGGACGCGCTTTTATTTATTTAAACGCGATCTTTTGAAAAAGATTTGTTTTTCAAATTAAATCGTGCCAGCTTTCGCGCCAAGGAACAAGATAATCTTTCATGGTTCTGTTTTATTTTATTGGCCGACTTTGATCAAAAAGATTTGAAACAAACAATTAAAAGATTATGATCAAATAAATCTCAAGGCAAAATTTATCAAGGCCAACTCGTCAAAGCCCATGAAGCTTGTTCTATATAAAGGAAGACTGAAGACCAATTATTCATCAACTGAAATCAAGAAGCTAAGTCTACAAATTGAGTCTTAGGGTTTTAGTTCTTTAGTTGTTCTTTGTTCTTTGTGAGCCTTCACTTGGATCATAGTTTTGATACAAGTAAGGACTGAGTTTATAGAGTTGTAATCTCTAGTTGTCTTTCTCCAAAGCTTTGAAGCAAGGAGTTAGATTGTGCAACACTCTAAGCCTTTAGGTACGAGTGCTTTGCTTGTCTAGGAGTGTGTCTCCAACCGAGTTTGTTATTAAATCCTTACTGGGTAAGGTTGAGGGGGAGTGAGCAGAGGTTCTCATATCTAGGAGTTCCTAGGTAGAATTAGCACGGGTAGTGATTAAGTGAGAAGTTGTAAACGGGGGAGTTTAGCTTTGAATTGATACTACCATAGTGGATTCATCCCTGGATTGGTATCCTCCAGAATAGGGCTTGTTATAAGTGCCGAACTGGGTTAACAAACTCACGTGTTCTTTTGTTTCCTGCACTTTATATTGTTTACTTGTTCATCAAGTTCAGTTGTTCACGATGTTGACACATTAGGCTACACATCGTACGATTCCTAAAGTATACACATCGTGCTACACATCTGACACTTGCCACCAGAATTTCACAAATGACTTTTTCAATATTGCCAAAATACTAACCGGACCATAGAAGCTCCCAAGATATAGTATATTAGTTTGAACCGATGGATATTGGAGATATATACTATATGTGATGAGTAATATATGGGCATTGTCCTAATTCAAAAGATGTCTGGACACACATAAAAAAAACAATAATTAGAAAGAAAATAACATACTCATATTTTTTTTTTCTACTTTTATATCGGTTTCGATTTTTAATTAGTCCCTACATTTTTTTAATTACATTTTTAGTCCTTACCGTCAATTTTTTGTGACTTGAATAACAAAATCAGTCAGATAGGATGATACATAGATGTCACGTCATTCAATGCAAATATTATTATAGTCAATATAAGTTATTCTATGTGGTCAATTATGTTATCCTAGTCATAAAAAAATTGACTAACTAGTAATAAAAAAAATGTAGGGACTAAAAATATAATTAAAAAAATATAAGGACTATAAGTCAAAACTCACATAAAATTAGGAACTAAAAACATATTTAACCCTATTTAATCTTTATTTTTTCCTAAATAGTTTAATTAATGGTCAACCTCACATACTTTAAATATAGAGAAATAAATAATTTGATATTCAAATTACTAATTACTATCCTTTCAGTAATGTCTCTGATAGTTATTAACTGAATTGTACTTATAACACATTATTTTTTATTTTCTGAATAAATAACACTCTCTTTTATTAAAGATATTTAAATTACTCTACTTTCATATCTTGTGTTAAAACTAGTGTGAGTTCTTGCCAATCATGAGAAAAAATAACTATTAACTTTAACTAAATTAAAAATTATTTTAAATAAATTTTAAAGTCAATTTGTTGAAAATTAAACTTCTCACACAATTTTGATATTCGTTTAAGTTTTTTAACATATAAGTTTGCATAAATTATATTTAAAATAAAACATTTTTACTTATATTACCAATATTTATGCAAAATTTATCAAAAAATTATTCCAACTAAAAATTCAATTTAATTAATCCATTAACTATATGAGTTCAATCGTTGTAATTTGATAAGTTGGATTGCATATACTCAAGTTAAGCCACAAACTAAAGGATTATACCGCAATTTCTACGTAATTATTTTATCAAGCACATCTATAAAACTAATTATTTTGTTCTTTTCGAATAATTGAGCAGCAAGCCAACCAACCACATTATCTAAAAATATTGTCACATTTATTCCAAAGAAATAAGATCAACAAAATTAGATAGCATGTGCCCAACAACAATGATAAGAGAAATTTAGAGAAGTCCTCAAAAGGGACCACAAAACTCACATTAAAAGAACAATGTACAAATGCTATGTTGTTTTTTTTAATAAAACAAACTTAGGTAGTATCATGTACTTTAATTATTGTACCCCAATATGGGGCTAGATATATGAGAAATGATATCCATACAAACTTTTTTTACAAATATACTTACAACTTGGACAATTTTGTCATTTCAATCACTCACATGTGTCGTTGGTATAAAGCAACAGTGGAATAAAGTTGTAATATTTGTAAAAAAAGTTTGTACCAATATCATTTCTGTAGATATATATAGAACTTGCATTATTGGTACTGTAATGAAACGTCTAAAAGAGATGGGAGCAAAAGGACATTCTGTGCGCTGGACCGGTGGATTTAAAAGTCTATTATGATGTATTTATACATAAAGAGTAACTTAATATATAGTCATACAAAAAATATAGATATTAATTACAACCAGCAATGCTGTTAAAAAAAATAAAAATTACAACCAACAATGTAGCAAAAAAATAGATTACAACCAACATTTCTTTATCACCAATGTTATTTTGACAACTAAAAAATTGCCCGACAATCATAAAATATGGAACCCACCACATTTTTGCTATTTTTTATTATTTTTAGCCTACTTCGATTTGCATGCAAAAAAAGAAAAAGTTGGTTGTTTATACAGAATAACTTTTTTGGATGTTCAAATAACATTTTTCTTTCTTTATAGGCTTAAATATCATTTCAGTCCCTGTATGTTCTCAATTTTTTGGTTTTAGTCCCTGTAAGTTTTTTTGTTCTAAATTAGTCCTTCAATGTGTTAATTTTTTTCGTTTTAGTCCCTGCCGTCCAATTCCGTTAAAAAAATGTTTAGGTGGCAAACGGAGGGACTAAAAAAAAAAAAAAAAAAAACACAATTTTTTTAAACAAGGCATTATGTCAATTGTTGACAGGATGGTGGGAATGCAAGGATTTGTTTCTATTGCTTTGTTTTAGTGTCAATCTGTTGTTTGCTCTGTTTTTTTAAAACTGATACTAGTGTATTAGTAGCATGTTTTACTTGAAGGTTTTTTTAACATGTTCTATTATTTTATTTGTCCAATTCATTCATGCTTTTTAAATGCTTCACTTTGCAGGTGTATCGGATTGCTTTTATTTTTTTGAACCAGTCAGAGCAGTGCAAAGTTTTTCAATTTAGTAAGCACTCCTGACCCGGTTACTATTACCCCCCAAAGTCTATATTTCTTATCACTGGCGTTGTATACTACTTTTTGTAAGTTGGGAGCTTAGAGTAGATTTTCAGGCTATAGTATTGTACCATCTACGAGTAGTCGGTGTCAATTTTAGAACTTAGTTTCAACTTCATTGTGGTTCTGATGTAACCAAAAATAGTGGAGTTGTATTGTATGTGTAAACAAAGTACCGAGGGGGTAACGTTTGAGGGTGTTTCTGGTTTCTATGCATATATTGTAATTTGTAAACTATCTTTTGTGGTTCATAAATTGGTTTTTCTCTTTTTGGTAGAAACAGATTACTCAATTTTGTTGCTCTGTTTATGAGCTTAAATAATGTTTTGTTTCAACTGCCAAATGATGCCTTCTCAATCCATCATATGGCTGGCTGACATAAGGCTCTAGATTTTTTAAGCTCTCCCTTTGTGCTGAACCTCTATAATTCGTCACTCATAAAGAATTAGTTTTGAAGGTGAATTCTAGATAATGCAAAAAAATCGATTATCATCATCATTACTATTTAAAAATTGTAGCCACATAAACCCTTTTGAGCGTTTTATCCCTCCTTCCCCTTTTTCAGCTGGAGCACTTTGTTTTTAGGGAGGAACTTTATCCACCCAATATTTCTAAGACTACACATGATTTTGAAAGTACTCTTTCTCCACGGCACAAAAAATTGTTCTTTTTGGAGGTGCAAGCAAGTGCATCCCAAAGTGATATGGTCATTATGGTGTGGTGAATAAAGTTCTTCCCTTGTTTTTGGGGTCAGTGCTTATAGAGGTAGAAGTAGAAACTCTTCGTTCACCAAATACTGTAAATAAATAGAGTAGGTGTTTGAAAAGCATGCACAATGCACATTGCACAGGGTTGATCTCCTTTTCCAAAATAAATACTAGTAGTATCTCTTGGATTCCTTGTTTCACCATAATGTTAGTGGGGGAGGGAGCTACTTTTATTATGCAGTGTCATCTGCAATACTAAAACATGCTACTAACACACTAGTATCAGTTTTAAAAAAACAGAGCAAACAACAGATTGACACTAAAACAAAGCAATAGAAACAAATCTTTGCATTCCCACCATCCTGTCAACAATTGACATAATGCCTTGTTTAAAAAAATTGTGCTTTTTTTTTTTTTTTTTGGTTTTAGTCCCTCCGTTTGCCACCTAAGCATTTTTTTAACGGAATTGGACGGCAGGGACTAAAACGAAAAAAATTAATACATTAAAAGACTAATTTAGAACAAAAAAACTTACAGAAACTAAAACAAAAAAACTGGAAACATATAGGGACTGAAATGATATTTAAGCCTTCTTTATATATATGTAAAAAGGATTTGGATAGGAAATATCAATGAATGCCTATAAAAGGAACATATGTAAAGTGTGAATTGTGATTGACTGAATTATATACCTTTGTATTGTGTTTTAACCCATTCTTTGCTTTTTAAAAAAATAATCACTAAATTTGGTGTAGTAGTGAAGAATTTGAGTAATATATATATATATATATTAAGTTTTAAGTTCGGTCCTTATTGCATTCATTGTAAAACTTAAAAAAGAAAGTTGTCTCCAAAGTACATATCTTAGAGGATTACTCGCTTCTAAAAAATTTGTGGGTACATTTTTCCTAAGTACATGAAACTTAAATAATCATCTCTGACGCTGTCATGCTCCCTGAAAGAACTTTTTTAAATGCATTTGGTCAATATAGTCCATATAAGTTATTCCATGAATTTAAATAATAGTTTTTTATTTATAAATTTAAATAATAGTTTTTTATTTATAATAAGAAACATATAGGATTTTTACATTTGATTCTTTTGACAAATTTTACCATTTTCCGTAATATTTTGGCCACAACTTATTTGTTTCCACAACCACGGTCCACATCATTTTCACCCTGCATTCATTTATAAATTCAAAGTAGGAACCTTCCCCAGACGAGAGGCATCAAATATGAAAGTTAGTGAGAAATTGACACACATATATATAGTTGATTCACAACATTAAATAGTTGACACACACATATATATATAGTTAGTGAAAATTAAGTTAGGAAGTAGGAACTTAATTATTTATAATTATAATTAAGTTGAGTCACATTTTCTAATTTTTATTTTTTTCCTAACTTAATTACTCACATTTGAACCCCAACATTGAGTTCCCACATACTAACCACGGCTCTGATACCACTGTTGGGGATTTCGGAGGAGTTCAGGTGAAACCATGGACTCAATGCTCCATGATCTCAAAGAGACTTTAAAATTATTTTAATTTTAATTTTAATTTGATCGGATGAGTATAATTATTTTAAAATTACATCAATATAATTGTTGGGGAGTTCGGAGTAACTCAGGAGAAACCATGGGCTCAATGTTCAAGAATCTCAAAAAGACTTTAACACCACATCTCCACCCAAAACCTTAAGACGTTAGGTTAATGAGTCACCTTCTTTTATAAATCCAACATTCTTCTCACAGATAATCGATGTGAGACTTAATTACTCACATTTGAAACTCAACATTAAGATCCCACATACTATAGTCGATCCAATACCAGGATCTCCTCTCACTCCCCCACCAAGTCGAACCACGGCTCTGATACCACTGTTGGGGAGTCCGGAGGAGCTCATGTGAAACCATGGACTCAATGCTCTAAGATCTGAAAAAGACTTTGACACCACATCTCTACCAAAATCCTTAAGGCGTTAGGTTAATGAATCACATTCTCTTTATAAGTTCAACATTTTTTTTATATATAGTCAATGTGAGACTTAATTATTCACACTTAAAACCCAACAGTAATTTGATTTCATCCAACATTGAACTATTAACAACCTCTTCTCAAGCCCGAAGCTACCATATCATCCTAATAAAATTGTGGTTAACATTTAAAGTGGTTAGAAAAATATTAATTTGAAGTTTTATTTTGATGTTACTAATTAAATTAAAAAATATCTTTTTTAAATGTCATATGTTATTATAATTATTTTTTATGTTATTTACGATTTAATTAGAAAATGTCTCTTTTGAAATTTTTTGCCATTTTTTATAATAGTCTATTTTTAATATCGGAACAATAGTCGTGACCGAACCTAATTACATTCTATTCCACTCATTTTGATATTTAGATTCAGTACAGTCAGTCAGAGAAAAATAACAGCCCTGTATGCAATAAGACCCGAGGTATGACCCCGCACAAAATCTGATATACTTATTTTGCAATATCCAGTATTCCAAGGTAACCATAAATCTGTACCCCACTACTGCTGTGTGCATGAATTCTTTTATTTTTTTATTTTTTAATAATTGGTCAAAAATTCTTTAATATTTTTAAATTCTCAAATCGTGATTGCCTATTGTTGTCTTTTTACACAGTTAAATTACAAAATAAATAATTTCAACCATCAATTTAAATTAAATGATTGAAAATTTTAACCGCATGACACAATTACAGCAGAAGATCCAAGTTTGTTATATTATGTCATTGAGATATTGTTGGTAGAAAATAATTAAGAATGATATTAAATATTACTAAGTATAATTTTTTAACTAAAACTATTTCCAACAACCAAATTGAAAAAAATGGTCCACACTCTTTTGCATTTAAATAGATGTCCATACTCCATACTACATGTTTAGATCATCAAAATCTACAGCCAGCCATGGGAGCCAAAGGTCCTTCCATCCTCTTTCTTTTATATCTGGCTACCCTTTTGGCTGCTGTCACTTCACAAACCCCTGCATCACATAATGTGCATCCAAGTCACTATGCTTCAACATTCAATAGGACCCTTTTTCCTAAAGATTTTCTATTTGGAATTGGTTCTTCTGCTTACCAGGTGAATTCATCACCACATTATTTGCAACAATGCATTGCCTTAGTTTCAACATATATAAAGACCAGTTTAATTTACTTCCCATATATATCTTTCTATTTTTTATTTTATTTAACTTCAACTAAAATAAAAACAAGAATATAGGTACAATATCATCTTTGTTTTGGTATTTTTATTCGTGTTCCGCTTAATTATATATGGTGTCTTTATTTTGTAGCCTCTTTTTTATAGGTTTTTGTTCGTCTTGTACAAATATCCGATTATTATTAATAATATAACATTTGACGTTAAAAAAAAGTACAATATCTTTTTCATTATTTTCTTTTGTGAAACGAGTTGTTTATACATAGATCTAGTATTTTCAGAAATTTTTAAATTGGAAAATATTGTCGTGCATTTTCTTTCTAATTAACACTATTATTTTCTATATGAGATTTTCAACTCTTTGTTAAAAATATAAATCAACACAAATTTTTAGAAAGTAGAAGACCCTAATTAACTTTCCTACATTATTTTGTAAAAAAATTGGTAAGGCATTACTACTTTTATTAATGATAATATTAGTTAATCATTTTACAGTTAAGTTCACATTTTATTAAGAGTTCCCCAATAGATAAAATATAATTTAGACATGCACTAAACCCAACACTATAAGTGATGACAGTTTTCATTTTACAAATTAATTTTTATAAAATTGAATTAAATCCAACTTAATTTTTTTTAATATTATGATATAAAAAATTATCTAATTAAGACCTGTTGCCCTGTTGGATAACGTACGTGTTACCATGTGAACTTATTGGAAGTTTAATTATTGCCATTATTTGTACTTTTTATTTTTATTTTTATAAACGCCAATATTTTGTATGTACTATAATGTTGAGGCCTTGTATTGCGAGCTGTCTTTTTCCTCAATTGTGGTTATTTCTCAAAAAATGTACGTTTCCTATTGGAGAAAGGGTTATCATGAAATATTTATCATGTTTGTTTTGGACAAGAATATTTACCATTTTGTTGTTTTGTTAAATATTTAGGTAGAAGGAGCATCCAATATAGATGGGAGAGGACCAAGTATATGGGACACCTTCACTAAACAACATCCAGGTTACCTTAATTATTTATTTATATTTTTTTGTTTGTTTTTCTAATTTATCTATTTTTTTAGCTCATATAGTCATATGGGCCTAATTTAAATAATTAAATTTCACTTCTTTAAAAAAATAATAATTAAATTTCATTCTCTTTATCTTGATTGAGCAGATAAGATTTGGGACCATAGCAGTGGTAATATAGGAGCAGATTTTTACCATCGATACAAGGTACAGTTGCTGAAAATTTTCCATTATTATTTTCTTATTCTTTTGAGAAAAATATATTATTTCTCCTTTTATTAAAAATTGTCACGTTTAATCCTCGTGAGTATAACTTAATTGATATTGATATTGCATTATATATGCATATAAGTTGGGTTGAACCACAAACACTCCACTTGTTCACCTAAATCATTTAAAAAAAAATAAAAATAAATCATTTTACAGTAAAAAACTTGTTCTACTACAAAAGTTGTCCTTTTTGTTAGAAGTAATTTATATTTAAGGATATTTTAGTATTTACTATGTTAAGTATTTTTAGGGCCTATGTGGCAAACTTTACTCTTTGTATAAATAGCTACTCTCTTATCAATACAATTAACCTTCCTTTCACATTTGTGGCTGCTGTCTTTGTTCTCTCCTTACTATTTCATTGATTCATCACCTTGTACACCAACAAATTGGTATCTAGAGCTCCGGTTCGAATCCACGGGAAACACGAGTGAAACGTGAGTTGTGTGTGTTTGATTTTTGGTTCTTGATTTGTGTTGAATCTTGAACAAAATCTGAACAGAATCACTTTTCTGATTTTGTGGGATTGGGAAACACGAGTGTTAGTGAGATTTGAGTGTACTGTACAAGGTTTAAGATGAACGGAAACGGTGGCATGAGTACCAAGCTTCCAGTGTTTGATGGCAAAAACTGGAATCGTTGGATGAAACAAATGCTTGTATTGTTCGGTGCTCAAGGTGTGCTTGAGCTTGTTACTGAAGGATACGTTCCTGTTGCAGCAGATGCAACAGAGGAGCAGAAAGAGGCGCAGAGAGCTACAAGAAAGAAGGATCAGAAGGCGTTGTTCTACATTCATCAGTGTGTGAATGAGAGTGTGTTTGAGAAGATTGCTGATTCAGTGACGGCGAAGGAGGCTTGGGATCTTCTGACAAGGTGTTACGGTGGTGATGCGTCAGTAAAGAAGGTAAAGCTTCAAACCCTCAGAAAACAGTATGAGAATCTCAACATGAAGAACAATGAGAAGGTTTGTGAGTACATCTCCAGACTAATTCTGATTACTAATGAGATGAAAGCTTGTGGAGAAACTCTTTCAGAACAAGTAATCATTGAGAAGGTATTGAGATCCCTTACCCCTCAGTTTGATTACATTGTTGTATCTATTGAACATTCCAAAGATTTGGAAACCATGAGAATAGAAGAGTTACAGAGCAGTCTAGAAGCACAAGAGTTGCGTCTAACTGAGAGAAACTCTGAAAGAGAAGTAGAGCAGCAGGCTCTGAAAGCAGCCTCTGAGAAGAAGTTTCAGAAGAAGCCTTGGTCAGAAGCCAAGAATAGATCTGATGGAGCTCAGAAGCCAGAAACCTCAACTTCTGGAAAGCAGAAGTATGCTCAGAAGGGAAAAGACAAGACAAAAGTACGGTGTTACTCTTGTCAGAAGTTTGGCCATTTTGCATCTGAGTGCAAGTCAAACAAAGAAAGAAAGTCAGAAGAAGCAAATATAGCCAGAAGTTCTGATGACTCTGATAGTGAATTTGTTTTACTAATGGCTTCTGAATCTGATGATGTGAATTCAGAGTGGTGGTATATGGATACAGGGTGTTCAAACCATCTTACTGGAAACAAGAAGTGGTTGGTTGATTTTGACTCTAGAAAGAGTACAAAGATCAGATGTGCTGATGATAAATACCTCAACGCTGAAGGTATGGGAAATGTCAAAGTCATTTTGAACAATGGGAAAGCAGCATTGATTCAGAACGTGTGGTATGTACCAGGCATGAAAAGCAATCTGATGAGTGTGGGTCAATTGATTGAGAAAGGTTTTTCAGTTACTATGAAAGACAATCTTCTGAAGCTGTATGACGGTAATCAGAAGCTGATTATGGAGTCAGAACAGGGAAGGAACAGAACATTCAAGGTGAATGTTAGAATTGCAGACTCTGAATGTCTTAGTGCAACAAGTGTTGAGAAGGATAGTGAGCTGTGGCACAGAAGATTTGGTCATCTGAATTTCAGAAGCTTGGGGCATCTGAAGTCAAAGAATCTGGTACATGGAATTCCTATAATCAAGAAGCCTGAAAAATCATGCAAGGTGTGCATGAAAGGGAAGCAACCAAGACTGCCGTTTGCATCAGAAGTAGCTCCAAGAGCAAAACATGCCTTGGGAGTAGTACATTCTGATGTGTGTGGACCATTTCCAGTACCTTCACTTGGAGGAAACAAGTATTTTGTATCTTTTGTTGATGAATTCACAAGGATGACATGGGTAACACTCATCAAGTTCAAGCATGAAGTGTTTGCTGAGTTTCAGAAGTACAAGGTGAAGGCTGAGAAACAGAGTGGTCAGAAGCTGAAGATTCTCAGAACTGATGGTGGTGGTGAGTTTAATTCTAATGAGTTTAAAACTTTCTGTGAGGAGAATGGAATTGAGCATGAGGTTACAGCTCCTTATACTCCTCAACACAATGGTCTTGCTGAGAGAAGAAATCGTACTTTGCTTGATATGGTGAGAAGCATGCTGAAAGAGAAGAAGCTTCCTCATCATTTATGGGGAGAAGTTGTTGCCACTGCAACATATGTGCTCAACAGATGTCCAACGAAGAAGCTGAAGGAAATAGTTCCTATTCAGAAGTGGACTGGAGATAAGCAAAGTGTTAGTCATCTGAAGGTGTTTGGATCTGTATGCTATAAACATGTTCCAGAAGCCAGAAGACAGAAGCTGGATGATAGAAGCAAAGTAATGTTACTGGTGGGGTACCACAGTACGGGTGCGTACAAGCTTTATTGTCCAGAGACTAATAAAATTGAATTCAGCAGAGACGTCATTATGAAGGAATCTGAAATTTGGGATTGGAACAAGTCTCAATCAAATTCTGATGTGAGAATCTCAGAGGATGGCTCTGAAGGTGAGTCAGAATCTGAAGGCTCTGAAGATGATTCAGAAGATGGAGATGACTCTGATGGTGACTCTGAGTCTGATTCTGAAGACGATTCTGAAGGTCAAAGTTCTGAAGGCGATTCTGAAGGTCAAAGTTCTGAAGACGATTCTGAAGGTCAAAGTTCTGAAAATCAAGGTTCTGAAGGTGAAAGAACTTCTGATAACACTTCAGAGGCAAGAGCTTCTGAAGGTGAAGCCTCTGAAGAGAGAACTTCTGAAGATGCTTCTGAACAAGTTCTGAGGCTACAGAGAATCAGAAGCATCCCAAGAAGATTTGCAGGATTTGAAATGTTGCAAGACACTGAAGTAGACTCTGAGGGAGAAATTATTCAGTGTGCAATGTTAGTAGATTCTGAACCTGTGAGTACAGAAGATGCTCTTAAGCAACAAGTCTGGTTGCAGGCCATGAAAGAAGAACTTGATGCTATAAAGAGGAATAAGACTTGGAAGCTATCAGAACTTCCAAAAGGCCAGCGTCAGATGGGTTTTCAAGCAGAAACTAAAGCCAGATGGATCAATTGGCAAACACAAAGCGAGGTTAGTAGCAAGAGGATTTCTGCAGAAACCTGGACTAGATTATTCTGAAGTGTTTGCACCTGTAGCAAGACACGAAACAATTAGACTGGTAATTGCAATAGCTGCTAACAGGAATTGACCTCTGATGCATTTAGATGTGAAATCTGCATTTCTTAACGGTCCATTACAAGAAGAGGTATATGTGTCACAACCTCCTGGTTTTGAGAAAAAGAATCAGGAAGGGATGATGTATAGATTGCATAAAGCCCTCTATGGATTGAAACAAGCGCCCAGAGCCTGGAATATGAAGATTGATTCTTTTTTCAAGAAACAAGGGTTTCAGAAATGTGAGTTGGAGTATGGTGTTTATGTTCAGCACACTTCAGAAGGCAATATGATTCTGGTATGTTTGTATGTTGATGATATATTGCTGACAGGAAGTTCTGAACAAGAGATAGCTAAGTTCAAGAAGGTTCTGATGAATGAGTTTGAGATGACAGACCTTGGAAAAATGAGTTACTTTCTAGGGATGGAATTTCTATATTCTGAGAAAGGAATCATTTTGCATCAGTTGAAGTATGAACTTGAGCTTCTGAAGAGATTTAAGCTGGAGAATTGCAAAGTTGCTATCACACCCTCTGATACGAATCAAAAGTTGGATTCCGATTCTGATGGAGAGGATGTGGACGCTACAACCTTCAAACAGTTGGTTGGTTCTCTGAGGTATTTGTGTAATACCAGACCTGATATTTGTTTTGCAGTTGGAATGGTTAGCAGATTTATGAGTAAACCAAAATGGTCCCATTACCAAGCTGCTGTCAGGATTCTGAGGTATATCAAGGGGACTCTGAAGCATGGAGTGCTATTTCCCTCTGAAGGAAGGACTGAATCAGAACTTCTGAGTTATTCAGATTCTGATTGGTGTGGAGACAGAGTTGATAGAAGAAGCACTTCTGGATATTTATTTAAATTTCTGGGAGGTCCTATTTCGTGGTGTTCCAAGAAGCAACCTGTTGTTGCTCTATCAACCTGTGAAGCTGAATATATTGCAGGCGCTGTGACTGCATGCCAAGCTGTGTGGCTTCTGAACTTACTGCAGGATCTGAAGATCAAGGTAAACAAGCCTCTGAAGCTGATGATTGATAACAAGTCTGCAATCAATCTTGCCAAGAATCCAGTGCTGCATGGAAGAAGCAAGCATATTGAGACCAAGTATCACTTTCTGAGGAATCAGGTTCAGAATGGAGTGCTTGAAGTTGTGCACTGTAGCACTCAGAAGCAGCTGGCAGATGTGTTGACAAAGGCTATCAAAACTGATCAATTTCTTCGTTTGAGGGATGGAATTGGTGTTGTCAGTTTTGTCTAAATATAAATTAAGGGATGGTGTTAGAAGTAATTTATATTTAAGGGTATTTTAGTATTTACTATGTTAAGTATTTTTAGGGCCTATGTGGCAAACTTTACTCTTTGTATAAATAGCTACTCTCTTATCAATACAATTAACCTTCCTTTCACATTTGTGGTTGCTGTCTTTGTTCTCTCCTTACTATTTCATTGATTCATCACCTTGTACACCAACACTTTTTATAACAGTGTTAATTATTCTAAATGTAACTTTAATCCAAAATCATTTTGTTTTTTGACAAATGTAAAATCATCTTATAATTATTTAGATTATTTAGACACTAATTAAGGATACTAAAAAAGATAACATATGTTAATCCGTGCGAAATACTATAGTTTTTTTTTTTAAATGCAAAAATTTATTAAGGGCAATAAATGGCACAAGAAGTACCAAATAAGCCAACGAGAGTACAAACAAGTGTCCACAAGGGCACCAATATTACAATCAAGAAAATACAATCAAACAAAGAACTCCATCAAGGAGCAAGTAACAACTCGACAAAACACAAAGCACTCATCTAAACATGCAATCACCCGGATTTCAAGTCTATTCATACAATAAGCACGACCCTTTTGCGGTGTTATTTAAGAATCATTGCTACGATAGCTTTTGAATATGCTCCACCACCGTCATCCTATCACCCATAGTGTTGTTAAAAACACAGTCATTTTTCACTTTCCACATCACCCAAACAAAAGCAAGTCAAATAACGGAAATGCCCTTCCTACTCTTCCTATTCGACCCACATCCAACTAGCGAAATATAGGACAACACCACCGTGGGTGAGAGCACCAAAACCACCCCAAGCCACCTTGTAATCGCGTACCAAATATCCGCATTATAACTACAATCAGAGGCGGATCCAAGGCCCAGCTAGCCTGGGCACTTGCCCGGGCTCAGCCGAAAATTTTCGGTATTTTAGAGATTAATTTAGGAAAAAATTAAAAATTTTAGGGATTAATTTAGAGCAAAACTGAGTTATTTTGTTTAAAACTTAAATTTTTCAATATAAAATTGTAACTGGCTAAAAACTTTTGATATTTTAGGAGTTAGTTTAGAAAAAAATTTAAATTCTTAGAGATTAATTTATGACAAAACTGAGATATTTTATTTAAAATTTAAATTTTTCAATGAAAAACTTAAATTTTGTCCGAACTTTAAAAAAAATTCTGACGCACTCATTACACTGAAGTAATAGTATAGTTAACTGTTAAAGTACTACTGTAGTACAAGGAAGTAATAAATACTACGGTAGTACACTGAAGTAGAAAAGTTTAAACATCAACTTCAATTATTCTGCAGAGTGACATCAAGGTGGTAAAACAAATTGGGTTGGACTCCTACAGATTCTCTATCTCATGGTCAAGAATATTCCCAAGTATGATAACAAAGATCTAATTGACTTCTCTCAATTTCACGTTAAATTTTACTCCTACATAACTTATAAGTTGTACCAAAAAAAAAAATTTGTCCTTAACTTTTCTCAATTTCATTTTTTTAATTATGAAAAATTCTTCACTAATTTATTTTGTCAAATACTAGTATGTTTTATGTGATTTTGAGTGTGCAATGATTTCATATGCAGAGGGCAAGGGTGCAGTCAATCCCTTGGGAGTTAAGTTCTATAACAATCTCATTGATGAGATCCTAGCAAATGGTAAAAACCTCTTATATATTTCCTTCGATTTTAATTATAAATAAAAAAAATATTTATGTTCATTGAATAAAATATATATCTGAATTATAAATAGTTCAAATACATACTTTATTTAATCAACTTAAAACATTATGTTTTTACTTATATTTAAAATCGGAATGGATAATTGCTAATTAGTTTGTCTATTTTTAATTTATTATTTCTCCAAGTGAACTCATTTTTTGACATGCATTATGGCAGGCTTAACACCCTTTGTAACTCTGTTTCATTGGGATCTCCCACAAGGTCTTGAAGATGAATATATGGGATTTCTAAGTCATAAAGTAGTGTAAGCAACATTCTTTGAATGGCTTATTTGACGATTAATTGACAGTACAAAAAATCTTTACACCGATAGTGCACATCATTAAATCCTTAACTTTTGATTAAAAAAAACTAAATTTTTAACTTATTCTTAATTTAATGAATAAAACAGGAAGGATTTTGAAAACTATGCTGAATTTTGCTTCAAGACATTTGGAGATAGGGTTAAACATTGGGCAACACTTAATGAACCTTATTCTTTCACCATAAATGGATACATGGGTGGCACATTTGCACCTGGTAGATGTTCTAAATGGGTTGGAAATTGTGATGCTGGTGATTCAACTACAGAGACTTACATTGTTGCTCATAATTTGATACTTGCTCATGCTGCTGCAGTTAGAGTGTACAAAAGAAAATATCAGGTAATTATAATTGGCCTAAAAAATATCTATTGCATAAACTTGAACAAAATATTAGTCATTTCATGTCTATTTGTAAAATTAGAAGGAAGTATACATAAAAACATTTTTTAAAAAACTCATGCATTTTACATATTATTAAATTTAATGTTTTTTTATTTAAATATCTTAACTTTTTTTATTATGTGAAATGTATAGGTGAATCTAACCATTTTAAAAAATATGATTGCTAAGGCTCCCATAATAAATACTACTATTTCTCAATGTTACTCATAGCCATGATGCTCTGCAAACAAATGACTATACTACTCTTTTGAATTTAATTCTATTCATTCATGAATTTAAATCAAAGAGGACCACATTTTTTAAATGGTGGTAGGTCTCATAATAAGTAGTTAATATTGCTGACAATTATAGTATCATTAATGTTTTCTTGAAAATATCAATAAGAACTAACACAATTATTATTATTTTCAGGCATTTTATAAGAACCAATTGAATTTTTTATTTTATTGAATAATTAATGTATTTGTTTTATAATATTTTTTTTTACAATAAAATTTATGTTTGGTATATATAGGCTCATCAAAAAGGACAAATTGGAGTGACCTTAGTGACTCACTTCTTTGAACCATATTCTAATAGTGAAGCTGATCGCAAAGCTGCAAGTCGAGCTCTTGACTTTTTCTTTGGATGGTATGTATTTACAAATTAAATTGAGATGAAGTGTAATAATCTACAAATTAAATTGAAATGTGATAAAATTTTATTTGGTACACAATATAATTGAACAATATTTATTTTTCAGGTTTGCTCATCCAATTACATATGGTCACTATCCCGATATTATGGTATCATTATTAGGTAATAGACTCCCCAAATTCACAAAAGAAGAATCTGTAATTATCAAAGGTTCCTATGATTTTCTTGGTGTAAATTATTACTCAACATATTATGCACAAAGTATTCCACCAACAAATATCAACATGACCTATTACACTGATATGCAAGCAAATGTCACTCGTAAGTATTTATGGAATTTATGGAAAATTTCCCGAAAAATAAACAATTATAAAATATTTTATTTTACATTTTAACATCGAACTAACAACACAATCTTTGATTTTTTTTATTTTTTTATCACAGCAATAAAGAATGGTCTATCTATTGGCCCTTCGGTATGATTTTTTTTTTTTCGCGGCAATTTCTCTAATTTTTTTAAATTTTTTTTGTTTGGTTTATAATGTAATGAAGCAAAACCTTATGATTGTGCAGACTGATTTGAACTGGCTCTATGTCTATCCGAAGGGAATTCATGGTCTTGTGACACACATAAAAGATGTATACAAGAACCCACCAGTGTACATTACTGAAAATGGTAATTATATAGTTATTATTTATTTTTAAGACACTTGCTAGTTAAATGTTCAATTGAATAAATTAAATGTGATAATAATTAATTTGTTTTCTGAGTATATTTCAGGTATTGCTCAAAATAGGAATGACTCAATTCCAATCGATGTAGCTCGTAAAGATGGTGTAAGGATTAGATATCATGATGGCCATCTCAAATACATCCTTCAAGGAATAAAGTATGAGTTAAACAATTTATTTTTACTTTGACAAAATATTTTTTAAAGAGTTTAATTTTACTATTATACACTCTCTCTAGTTTTTTTTATGGTACTACGATTTTTTTATTCATAGTTATCTAGGCACAAGATGTACTAAAAATACCAGAAAAACGTCTAATATATATAAGTAGGATGATAGGAGCTAAATTATTTTAAAAATAAATTATTTTTGAAATAATTATTAAATAACTAAAATATATGTTATTTATAATATCGATCAAATAACATAACTCAATTATTTAATGAATCTAAATTATGTATTATTTTTACATTATTATTTTATAAAATATCTCAACAATTATTTACATGATTAAAAAATTTTCTTTTCTTTGTAGAGATGGAGCAAATGTGAAAGGCTACTATGCTTGGTCATTTTCAGACAGTTATGAATGGGATGCAGGCTACACAGTACGATTTGGAATCATATATGTGGATTTCAAGAATAATTTGAAAAGATATCCCAAGTATTCTGCTTTTTGGCTTCAAAAGTTCCTTCTTAAAGGATAACTTAAGTGTGTTTATTCATTTGGCATGCCTAAGATGTTTCTCTTTGTTGTTTTTTTCAATGTCACCTTAGTATGTTGTTACTTGCATTCAAAATGTATTGAGATAATTGGTGACACCAAATAAGTTGTTCTTATTAGCATGCTGAAATGAGTAAATCAACATGATAAAATAAGTTGTTGGAACAAATCTTTCTTCTATTGTTTTCATGTCTTTATATTATTTTATTTTGTTTACTATGATTATGGTGAATGTTGTGTAATCTTACTTGGTTCGGCTAGTGAATTTTGCACTTGTCTCCAATTTACTCTTTAATAAATTTTGTTTTTGTCAAAAAACCAAGATTATGAATTTATGAGTGTGTAGACCTCTTAGTTTTCGAATTGTGGAAGAAATTCAATGATAGGATTTTCATAATTTTAGATGAAATGATAATTCACTGAAATTAAACTCACGAGTTTTAATCTAGGTCACGACATTCAGTCTAACAATTTTGGCAAATTTTAACAGTTGAATTATAACTTATGAGACGGATTTTCACAATCTGAATTCTCACTTTTTGTTATGGGTTTTGAAATCTTTTAATTCAATCTTATTTAACCTTAGATGTCAAGCGATGGACCAACATGTGAGCTTGCTATTAACAAATGAGAGCTTCTTTTTGCACCCTTCGAGTTTCACACGTACCCCTTGACATATACAATTTACCCCCTCACTATTTAGGATGCGAGTGTGTAAATAACAAAAATTGGGAAAAAAGAGTTCATTTTCTAAAATGCGAATCTTATAAAAATCAATTTTTTTTTATCCTCTACACCCTTCTCTCATCATTTGTAAAGAAATATTCAGTTCGCTCTCTAAGTAACGAACTATGTTTCAGTTCGCACCCTAAGTAGCAATTTTTTATTTTTATTTTTATAATCCAAAGCAGTAAGTGTTAATATTTTATACTAAAACTGAACGTCAGCACCCCTATAAATGAAAAAAAAAAAAAAAAGTTCTCTATCTAGATAGCGAGTGTTAATATTTTATACTAAAACTGAACGTCAGCACCCCCATGAATGAAAAAAAAAAAGAGTTCTCTATCTAGACAGCGAACTCGCTATCTAGATAGCAAACTCATTTTTTACATGATTTTTTCATTCATGGGGTTGCAAATATTAAGTTTGAGTATAAAATATTAACATTAGCTACTTAGAGTGCGAAAAGTTTGATTTTTTCTTTTTTCACTACCTTAATTGTTTGTTTCCCCTTTCTTTCACCACCGCCCAGAGATCACGGTGGCTAAGAATACTGATTCATCTTTTTTTTAGATGAGTCAATGTTCTTACCCATCGTAATCTGATGCAGAGGTGCTCTGATTAATGGTGAAAGAAACATTAAAACACACAATAAAAATGGTGAAAATAAAAAAAGGAAAAATAAACAATGCAATATATAGAATAAGTTGAGAATCAATAGATTATTTATAAGTTTATTTTCATAATTTCCAATGGTTTATTGATTGAAAATAAAAAAGTCCCTTTAAAACATATAGAAAGCTTATTTGGTCAATGTTATTTGTTTTCTAATAAAATATATTTAAGTCCAAATTAATATTTTAATAACTGATATAAGTAAATTCAATAATGCAAGAAGAACTATGACTATGAAGAAATCTTTTGGCCAAACTAGAAGAGATATCTCCCATTATTAGATTTACTTATACCCATTATTAAAATACTAATTTGGATTAAATATATTCAAAAGTCAATTTATTTAGCTCAAATTTGTAGGGATGGTGGTTTCATCCAAACCCGATAGACCCACCCGAACTCAAGCCCAAGTCAACGGGTGAAACCCGAGTTGACTGGGTTTGAGTGTGGATTCGGGTGGCACCCGAAATTATGGGTTTGACTTTGGGTAGTATGAAACTCACACCCGAAACTCATACACCCTCTCGTTTATATGTTAAATTACCAAAATATTCTCTCTCTCTCTATATATATATATATATGATGTGAAACTTTTTTTATATTGTGTTGTTATGCATTGTGGTTGTGAACAAAGTGTGTTAAACTGTGATATTGTATTGCAAACTATTTTTTTTCTTTTTTTGATGCAATTTGCATTTTATCAAATTTAAATGCGAGTTTTGATTTAGATGAAAAAACTCGGAAATATTAATTTTGCATGATCAAGTTGTGAGTTTGGGTGAAAAAACCCAAAACCAATGGGTGTGGGTGTGGGCGTGGGTTTTGTTCTATCACCCAAACAGTTTTTGGGTTTAGATGCACCCGAAATTATAGGTATGGATTTAGGGAGTATCAAACCTGCATCCGTGGACACCCATTGCCATGACTACAAATTTGGACCAAATAAGTTTTTATTTTGTCTCCAATCTCATATCATTATTTAAAAAATATTGTGAATGGTACATGATATGATAGGTATGGAAGGAAAATAATATATTTTCTTATATAAAATGTAGGCTTAAATATCATTTCAGTCCCTGTATGTTCTCAATTTTTTGGTTTTAGTTCCTGTAAGTTTTTTTGTTCTAAATTAGTCCTTCAATGTGTTAATTTTTTTCGTTTTAGTCCCTGCCGTCCAATTCCGTTAAAAAAACGCTTAGGTGGCAAACGGAGGGACTAAAACCAAAAAATGTAAAAGAGGGTTATTCAATGACTAGTTGATAGCATCCTTCATCATCTTGATGTAAGTTTTGCATAGAGCTTTTAGACTTCATAGCTATCAGTGTAATGGTTAGTAGGATGAATAATCTTGATGATAGTTGTACTACCAGGAGATTAGATGTTGCAAAATTAACTTTATTATGAAGTGTTCAATTCTTCTGGTATTGACCTATTGCAACTTGTAAGCTGGATATTTAGTCAAGTTCCAAGCTATAAAATTTTTGCATTGCTTAATATATAGATCTGGTGTCATGTGTTGTGTCTATTTTACAATCTATAATCTCTTCTGATATAAAATATTGAACTGTTGAATGAGCTCATGTAGAAAATCAATCCCCTGTATATAAGTCACATCATCACAATCAGTTTTCTTCAATCTTAAAGCTACACAAGTCTCCTATTACTACCAGTGTCCATGATCTTCTTGAATGTCCTGTTTGCACCAATTCAATGTACCCTCCAATCGATCAGGTTTGTTATTTGAAACTCATTGTGCATGCTTTAAGTTTATGTTTACAATTCTAGTTCATAAAAACCATCAGTTTCTCAATTAAAATAAGTTCATGGTCCTTTTGGCATGGAAAAGTTTTCATGAGTATATATTTCATGTTTGTGAACAAGTTAAATAAGAGGGATTTTGAAAAATTGAGATGTAGATGCTAATTTTAACTTATACCATAAGTTGTTACACCAAACTAGATAAATTTGATTAGTAGTGCATATATAACATGGTGAATAATTCTTAAAAATCAATTTTGTTTTGCAGTGTCTCAGTGGGCACACCCTTTGTTCAAATTGTAAGACAAGGGTACACAACAGATGCCCAACTTGCAGGCAAGAGCTAGGTGATATAAGGTGTTTGGCATTGGAGAAGATAGCAGAATCAATTGAATTTCCTTGTAAATACATCTCTCTTGGTTGTTTAGAGATATTTCCATATTATAACAAATTCAATTTTTTGGTTTTAGTCCCTCTGTTTGCCACCTAAGCGTTTTTTTAACGGAATTGGACGACAGAGACTAAAACGAAAAAAATTAACACATTGAAGGACTAATTTAGAACAAAAAAACTTACAGGGACTAAAACCAAAAAATTGGAAACATACAGGGACTGAAATGATATTTAAGCCTAAAATGTAAGGTCATGTTTCACATGATAACATGAACACAATATGTTTTACACGAAGATTAGTTTACTTTTAAGAAGGCACCCTTCCAAGACTAAACTTCTTGTGAAACATATATTCTTCCGAATATAAAGGATCATAAATTGTCAAAATCACGAATGAAAAGCTTATAAAAACCAAAATATCAAAAATAATATGATCTGATTTGTAATTGTAATATTAATAAATGAAAAATTAATTTTATTTGCCATTAAAAAAAATGAAAAATTAATTTAAATATAGGCACATTATTATATCATCATGTAAATTATTGAAAATTACTTATACATCCATTTGATATTAAATATAAACATATATTCTCTTTTCCGATTCATTGAATAATTTATATATTTGATTTTATATAAATCAGATACATTAGTTATTCAACGATTCTGAAAAGTGAATATTTGTTTACATTTAAGGCCAACGAGAGTATATGACAATGAATCATTGATACAAATTGCTTTCGAAAAAATCTTAATTATTTTTATATAAATTGTCAAAGTCACGAATGAAAAGCTCATAAATTCCAAAATATCAAAAATAATATGATCTGATTTGTAATTGCAATATTAACAAATGAAAAATTAATTTTATTTGCCATTAAAAAAACATGAAAAATTAATTAAAATATAGGCACATTATTATATCATCATATAAATTATTCAAAATTACTTATACATCCCTTTGATATTAAATATAAACAAATACTCTCTTTTCAGATTTATATATTGAATAATTGATATATTTGATTTTATATAAATCGGATACATTAGTTATTCAACGAATCTGAAAAGTGATTATTTGTTTACATTTAAGGCCAAAAAGAGTAGATGACAATGAATCATTGATACAAATTGCTTTCGAAAAAATCTTACTTATTTTTATATAAATTGTCAAAGTCATGAATGAAAAGCACATAAATTCCAAAATATCAAAAATAATATTATCTGATTTGTAATTGCAATATTAACAAATGAAAAATTAATTTTATTTGCCATTAAAAAAAACATGAAAAATTAATTTAAATATAGGCACATTATTATATCATCATGTAAATTATTGAAAATTACTTATACATCCCTTTGATATTAAATATAAACAAATATTCTCTTTTCAGATTCATTGAATAATTAATATATTTGATTTTATATAAATCAGATACATTAATTATTCAATGAATCTGGAAAGTGAGTATTTGTTTACATTTAAGGCCAAAAAGAGTATATGACAATGAATCATTGATACAAATTGCTTTCGAAAAAGTCTTACTTATTTTTATATAAATTGTCAAAGTCACGAATGAAAAGCTCATAAATTCCAAAATATAAAAAATAATATGATCTGATTTGTAATTGCAATATTAACAAATGAAAAATTAATTTTATTTGCCATTAAAAAAAATGAAAAATTAATTTAAATATAGGCACATTATTATATCATCATGTAAATTATTGAAAATTACTTATACATCCCTTTGATATTAAATATAAACAAATATTCTCTTTTCAGATTCATTGAATAATTAATATATTTGATTTTATATAAATCAGATACATTAGTTATTCAATGAATCTGAAAAGTGAGTATTTGTTTACATTTAAGGCCAAAAAGAGTATATGACAATGAATCATTGATACAAATTGCTTTCGAAAAAATCTTACTTATTTTTATATAAATTGTCAAAGTCACGAATGAAAAGCAAATAAATTCCAAAATATAAAAAATAATATGATCTGATTTGTAATTGCAATATTAATAAATAAAAAATTAATTTTATTTGTCATTCAAAAAAAATGAAAAATTAATTTAAATATAGGCACATTATTATATCATCATGTAAATTATTGAAAACTACTTATACATCCCTTTGATATTAAATATAAACAAATATTCTCTTTTCAGATTCATTGAATAATTAATATATTTGATTTTATATAAATCAGATACATTATTTATTCAATGAATCTGAAAAGTGAGTATTTGTTTACATTTAAGGCCAAAAAGAGTATATGACAATGAATCATTGATACAAATTGCTTTCGAAAAAATCTTACTTATTTTTATATAAATTGTCAAAGTCACGAATGAAAAGCTCATAAATTCCAAAATATCAAAAATAATATGATCTGATTTGTAATTGCAATATTAATAAATAAAAAATTAATTTTATTTGTCATTCGAAAAAAATGAAAAATTAATTTAAATATAGGCACATTATTATATCATCATGTAAATTATTGAAAATTACTCATACATCCCTTTGATATTAAATATAAACAAATATTCTCTTTTCAGATTCATTGAATAATTAATATATTTGATTTTATATAAATCAGATACATTAGTTATTCAATGAATCTGAAAAGTGAGTATTTGTTTACATTTAAGGCCAAAAAGAGTATATGACAACAAATCATTGATACAAATTGCTTTCGAAAAAATCTTACTTATTTTTCAGAATTGTGAAGAGTTGAACTGAAACTAATTTTATATTCACAAAATAAAAATGGTTGTAAGATTAATCTTTTTGAAGATCGTATTTTTAGAACAATATGTATATATTACATATTAAGAAATAATAAGGAAAGATAAAAGATAAAAATACATATCATACGAGATTAATGTTGGGAACTTACCGATATCAAATGAAGAACCTCATGTGCCATTTTATCATCTTTAATAAAGAAAATCACAGCTGCTGGAGACTTTTGTCAGATCCTATCAAAATGAGCAATAGAGAAAGGTGTAAAAACCATGACTTAAAAATATAAGACAACAATAATGATTTCCATAATTATATTTATTGTCTCCCCAATTGATCTAATGCATAAAAAAAACTTAAGATTCAACATGAGAAAACAAATCTACAAAAAAAATTGATGCAACCAGTAATAACACGAAATTAATAACCTTAGATCTTTCATCTATATCATGTATTGAGTAGAACAAAGCCGCGATTTATTGTAAAATAGCGAAGGGATACTTTTGTATGCCAACAGAAGAAAATCAAGGCAAAGAAAAGAATGGGATCGATGTAGATTTGGAGCCGCGGCGCTACCAAAATGTCACTACAACCTTACGTTTATATAGAGTTCGCTAAAAGAACTAGGGTTGGTACCAGGGCCGGCCCAAGCATAAGGCAGCCCAAACCCTTACTTTAGACAAATTTTGTAAAGCCCATTTGGCCTCTAAATAAAACGGAGTATATAATATCACGCATCTCAATTGGTGTTCATTGCGGTTTAATATGGCAAGGGTTCGGGATCGAGACTTGCTATCCATCTTTTTGACATTTTTATCCTATTTATATGTCAATATCTTGTTGTACATTGATGTAGTTTTTATTCACAAAAATTATGCTATACAGTACGAAAGTCTATGTCACGAAATTAGACGAAAGTACAGATACACCAACAATACATGGGTATTTTGGTGAAATAGAAAATAAAATATGGACAAAATGATAATATCGTCAACCACGGTGTATTTATTTTGTTTTGTTGAAAATGGATTCGTAATACCCTGCATTTTCCTATTCACAAATCAATAGTACTCCACTTATTTTTCTTTACTAGACTATAATTAGTTTCCTTCTTTTTTTTCTTACAAAAGGTTGTTGGATAGTGTTGTTTACTGCAAAAAAAAATTGTGTTTCTCTTTTTGCCAGTACGTATTATAGTAATATTTTTATATCATTATGTTTTGTATAACTTTAATTTAATTTGTTTTACCCAAAAAAAATCTGTAAAATAAAAAAAATTAATAAAATTAATGGCCTCAGTTTTAATGTTCACTTTAAGCCATAATAAAATGCATTGAGCCGGCCCTGAATGGTACTAGGTTGAATTTAACATTTTAAAAATCTTTTAATATTTTTTTTACCAAAATAAATACCATAAAAATCTATAAAATTATAAAGCATAAAGTAAATATAATTTTGTAAATAATAAATTACAAAAAACCTATATTTAATTAATCATTTCAAACTAAATTTGACACTATATTTTATCTGAAAGAAAATGAGGTATAATCACAAAATTATTATTTTTTTCCTTAACTCGTTTGGAATAAAATGATGTATAATCTAATTTGTGTAAAACTAGCGGTCCAATATTCAACGATTAAGTTTTCTCTCATGTGGGCCGGGCCAAAATGTAAGTAAGATATGAAGTTTTATCTTTCCCCCAGTAGCTTTCTCTTCACACCCCCTATATTTTTTTCACCCCCCAATATTTTGATTTTGTCCTTGCTAAAAAGTTCGGAACGTATTTTCCGAACTTTTACTAGTGTAAATTTGACAAATACATTCCGAAATTCATATTCAAGGCAAAAAAAAGTTTGGAAAATACATCCCGAACTTTTTGACCAAGAGCAAATCGAAAATTCGGAGGGTGAAAAAGATATGTGGTGGGTGGGAAGAGAAAACTTCTCCCCCCCATGACTCATTGCCCAACCCTTAAGTTCTAGAAAATTTTCGAAAAACGTTTTTCAAAATTTTTATTCAAGAATTTTTTTTTTTTGGAAATGTGTTCCGAGCCTACACTTCCTAATCCATGTTGCTTGTAGTGACACTATCTAAAAATGAATACGAAAAAATACCCATTAAACTTTTTTTTTGACATATTATCTTCTTGTTATTTTGGACATATTGTTTAATCTTGATTAACGAAAGTGCTTCTGCTATAAAAAAAAGGATAAAGAATCTCAATGAATTGAATAAACAAATAAAACCGTTTGCAATAAGATTAAGTTTTAATATATTAGATTTTCACAACATAGTAAATTATTCTTTGAATCTCAATTGATAGATGTTTCCACATAGTACCTAGCAGTGCATAGAATAGAGTCACATATAGTGGTAGAACCTATCAAGAAAAACAGTTGTTTGTTACATCATAAAAATATATTTTTAATTAACATATATAAAATGTGGCACCAAACTTATATACTTCCTAAATCTCTAAATATAAGTAAAAATTAATTAAAAAAAAGTGATCTACTTGATTTAAAATTAGATCAAATTTCATCAATTTTCTTTGATCAATTGTTTTAGTTTAAAACACAAATCTAGGCTTTACGGTTTATCCTGATGAGGAATGGTTGCCTAGATTTTTGAGTGAGTGCTTGATGTGTAGTAGTAATAATTAAGGTCTTTTACCTCGATACCTTATTCTAAAGGTAAAATTCTCCTTATAATGCGGCTAACTTGGTATTTTTTCTTCTCATGCAGCCCTAATCATTGTCAGACTCAAACCCGTATAAGGTGTGAACTTCAGAGAATATCTTAGGCTAATTAAAAATGGTTCGGGTGAATTACAGATAGTACCATATGTGAGATGTTTATCTTTTCTATGAATCATAGTTCGACCATCTAATCCATAATGATTAGATGTAGGGGTGACCCCATCCTTCTATTCCCCGAACTCTTGTTATATCTTTAACTCGACCGTCCGTCCCCGAAGTTCTCATATCTTTTTTAAGGGTATCTATCTCCAAACATTTTACACTCATTTTTGTCTATATTTAAGACCGAACAAAATCAACATATCTAACACTATGCTCACATAAATGATGCCCGGTGGTTAGATTCCTAAGATTCAAAATCTAACCGAATGAACTTGTATTTAATTTAGCCTAATTAACTTCCTAGGGAATTTCAAAGATCCAAATCTATACATGAGGTTTATTCTGATAAAGAACAGAACGGGACTAATCCATTCACATGGCTAACTTCCCAACATATAATTCGTGTAGATCTCTATGAATATATATGCTTTACTTCACCTCTTTGAATATACTATTATAATTTGCATACCATGTGATGAAGTTGCATTATTTTTAAGATTTTCATTCAAACAACTCGGTGGTGGCCTAGGGGGTGCAGTTTATGTGGTATTTTGGTTTGTGGATAACAATTCAACACACATTATTTTCTTAAAATATACTCAAAGTGAATTATTATGCACTAATGAATATTCAATACCTATAGTGTTATCATAAATAAACAAGAGCAAATTGACAACATTTTACATTACCAAAAACCCATGGTGATTGATGTTGAACTTGGTAGGAAGGAACACGGTTTGATCTCTTGCAACTGCGATTGGAAGGAGGCTGAAACCACTTGATGCCAAAATTGACCCCAAAACCATATTCAACCGGTGGTAAAAAAAAAAAACCCCATGGTATATAGCCATTAGTTCAACCCAATTAAACTACTAGCTTGTACAATACTAATTTCTTAATTATGCAAATTTGAATAGTTTCCAAGCCTTTCTAACCTTTCCTACCTAATTAAAAAGTTTTCATGAAATTAATTTCAACCACACCTTCAATATCATCCTATTGCAGTTATATGTGTTGAAAAAGACTCATTCCCCTCTTTATTTCATAGAGATTTTTTATTCTTAATGATTTACTCATATGATTTTGACCTATTAACAACTTTGTATGTATGATCTTAAATTTTGGGACTTCTAACACACCTCCTCACGCCCAGCACTATTGGACTTGATACATGGATATAAATGATGGATGGTCTGGTCGGATACCCGTTATCAGGCGGCTCAGAGGATCGTGGAGAAGCTCTGATACCATCTTAAATTTTTATATTGGACCTAACTTATTCTTATAAAACCGGTTTGTAAGGTGAGGATTGCCTCTACTTTATAAACATTTATTCAAACCATCTCATATCCGATGTGGGACTTCTAACATATGACGAAATGAAAAACTATTTTGTATATTTAATCCATTTTTCTAGCATAGTATTTTACCAAATGAAAAATTTCGTCTCTAATTACAAGCTCTCATTGTAAATTTCATATATATAAATTAGTAGTATTAATTTGAGTTAGGTTAATATAATAAATTTATCTAGTGCTATATAATATGAAAGACGGATGATATTTAATAAAAAAAAAAATCAATATTTTTTCAAATAGTAAGTGTTATAGTTAGAAATAGATGGAACAATAATAATGAACACAAATCTCAAAACTTCAAAATGAAGATAACTTTTAATAGTGATGATAATAATTAAAGAGTGTGGCTCTCATCTCGATCTGGCATTCTATTATTCAAGTTTTTAGCATAATATTCTTAAAACAAGTTCCACTATAAAATTTCTTCTTATGTAAGCAAAAGAGAAGAATTTTTTCTACCATGCCCTCCTTTTTTATTTTTGTGTACAATCAATCTATATCATGCCACATTTACTCAAAAACATTCCAATTAATTATTATATGATGACAAATCAAACGTTTTAGCCACTTGGGCTTAAGGATTCCGGCGGAGTGCAAATTGCATCATCAAAAGAAGTAATCCTTTAAAATCTTTTAAAATACATAACGGTCCAACTGAACCGAAACAATATGTACAATGCATAAGAAGCGATGCAAATTTGATAGCGGAGAAAATCACACGACAATAGGGGCAAGAGCATTAGCTCAAGGTCTTGTAGGTGTAATGTGGATCGACGTCGGATTTTTCAAAGAGCGGAATTGTTATTGTTAGGAGATCACTAAAAAAATGGAGAGTGCCGCAATCGAATAAGCGGCGATGGTTGTGTGCCAAAACCGCACATCTACCGCAATTCTCATATTTTATTTATTCTAGTGGATGTGCTTCAGTGGTGTAGAGGACAATTCATCAAAGCTCAAACTTTGTGTGGAGGCATCCTTTATTAAAATTATTTTATTAATACTTCATTTTTTTTGGCTAATCATCATATTTTTTAACATATCTAGCTTACATTATCCTGTATTAAAATTATTTTATTAAATAAAATGAGTTAAATTTATTAGTGTAAAAATATATTCAAACGTAAACTTTCACTATATGTAATAAATTTTATTTGAGAGATCGCACGACCCCATCTACATATAATATGCAATGCATATAGCCTTAGTACCTAGAATCAGAACCACAATTCAACTATGAATATTATATATAGACAATGCAACTAATAGGAGTAGTACACCCACTTTCACCTAAGTAGTTAAAATATTTTGATAAATTTGTTAAAATATTAGTGGTTAGTAAGCTATAACTAGACCACCCAAAATCACATAGTAAGTTGAACTAAAGCTAATATAATACTATTCTTGAGGTGCAAATAATTATTAATCAATTGATATATAGTTAAGAAAGTAACAATCATTTTTTATTTCGAAAATCATTTTTTGACTATTTTGTCGATTCTAGGTATATCTAATTTGTTAAATTAGAAAGCTAATACTAATTAACCCCACAAAAGAGACCTGTCTAGTTTATATTGGTGAGATAATTATAAAATTAATGTTAGCATAAGTTAGAAAATATAGTGAATAATTAAATTGAGAACCAATTCGTCACAAAAATCAAACTTCCACCATATATAATGTTACTTATGTACATATAAATTCATGTCAACTATTCCAACTATTGATAATGACATGATTAAATGTTGGGTGTACTTGTGATAAAATAAACAATATTATTTAATAAACAAATGTGGAACTTCTTTTAATAATTGTTAATAAACTAAATAAGATCATGAGCTAAACATGAGGTTAGTATGATGGTGTCAGATATAATGTTTTCAAATTTTAGTTGCATATATATTTACATGTCAACTGTATGCCTAGCTTGTGCATACACTTTTAATTAAGTCACATTTGATCATATATATGAACTTATGATGATTCTATGTATATAGAGGCTTGAAGCTGGCCAGTATATATACATATATATAGTATAAGTGCACTATGCTATAACTTATATATGCCACGTAATTGATTGGAATTTCCAAATAAGAATGTAACAAGCCAACAACCCACTAAGTTGACTAGAAAATGATACGTAGTGGAAGCTTGAAGTGTCATGATTCATATTAGTTAGTTTTATTGTATATGTATATAAAATCCTCTTTTAAGATTATTAATTAATGATCAACAAAATTTTAAGTATACTAATATTGTTTTTTGATGTAAAATTGTAGTTGAGGGGTCGAGCTCTAGGCTTAAAATGAGTTTGAAATCCTTTCTATTTTTAGTCTTCATATTATAGTTGTAAATAACTTTTAAACGTATATTAAATAGTCAGAAAATATCATATTATTGCGATTATATTCTAAAAACATTACTAATGATAAAAAAAGAAAATAAAAAATGGAGAGAATCTTGCATCGTTTAACATCATTTTTTTGGGTGAAAAAGTTGAATTAAGATTTCTCCATTTTGTTTATCTCTCTATTTTGTTCATTATTAAAGTTTTCAAAACATAAATGTTAAACGATGTTCGAATTTGATCCTGTATTTTACATGCAAATGACCCTACCAATTGAGCCACGCTCACAGTCACAGGAACATAATGATGTGACATTTTGTTGACACAAATATTTAATATATATTTTAAAGCATATCAAAACTATAGTAATGGCGAGAAAAAATCGAGAGAATAAACGAAGAGGATCCTAACTTAAAAAAGTCTAAATGAGGGAACAATTTTTCAAGTGAAAATAAAATATTAGTAGTTATGTATATTTTGTATTATTTCCATTTTCTCTGAAAAAGTGTCACATTAAATAAATTTATACATCTCGAAATATTTAAAATTTTAGTAATGAAATAAACGAAAATAATAAAAAATAGAGAGAATCCTAACTTAGAAGAGAAAAAATATTTAAGAAAAAGATAAGGCAGATAGAAATTTAATGCGAGATATATATATATATATATATCATTTTGAAAATAATAAAAAGTTAAATTTTTAAAAAATAGCAACGATATAATTTAATAATTTAAAATAAAACTTACTACCTCCGTCCCTTATTATAAGCATTCTTACAAAGATTTTTTTTGTCCCTAAATATAAGCCCCTTTTCAATTTCTTAGACACATTTATTATTACTTTTCCAAACATAACCTCACTTTGCATTAAAATACGTAAAGTTAACTACAAATATATCTTTTCACCAGGGACTCTATTCGGAAATATAAGTACTCTTTTTTATTATAAAAATACACACACACCAAACACATAAGAATCTCTCTATGTTCTTCTCAAGAACTTTAGCAGAAAGAAGAAAATAAAAAAACAGAGTCTCTCTCTCTCTCTCTCTCTCTCTCTCTCTCTGATAATCAATGGCAAAATCCAAGAACAATGCAAAGAAGTTATCATTCATATCAGTTCCATCACAAATCATAAACTCAATATCATCTTCTTCACTTCAATCTCTCCTTGATTCTCCAAAGAAGTCTTCAAGAACAACCATTTTCCGCAGAAAATCAACAATATGGTTTCTTACTCTTTTTCTTGTTGGTTTCTTTGGTATGTTCAAGTATGGTTTCAACTTTGACACCCCATTTCCTCAAAAAACATGTTCAACAACTCACCAAAATTTCTTACTATCAAATCATCATTCAATATCCAATCTTGGTAGTGTTAGTCTTCTCTTACAAAAAGAAAGAAAAACTTTGAAAAATGAACAAGAACAAGTTTTTGTTTCTCATGTTGAACTTGGAGCAAAAGGGCTTAAAGGATTTGAGAAAAAGATTGAGTTTTGGAAACAACCAAATGGTTTAGGATATAAACCATGTTTGAGTTTCAGCAGAGATTATAAGAAACAAAATGAAGCGATTTTTAAGGATAGAAGAAAGTATCTTATGGTTGTTGTTTCTGGTGGAATGAATCAACAGAGGAATCAAATTGTTGATGCTGTTGTTATTGCAAGGATTCTTGGAGCTGCTTTGGTTGTTCCTGTTTTGCAAGTCAATGTTATTTGGGGTGATGAAAGGTAAAAATAAATAAATATTGATTCTTTTTCCATACTCTATCATGATTTTTGTTTTCTATGTTTAATCCTATTTAGAATCGACAAATGTGGTTACATTTAATGTCCGTGTCATTTTCTTAATATTTTATCAGTGTCGTATTTAGTGTCCGTGTCTGTGTCAATGATTCATACAACGAATTCAAGTTTTTAAAATTTGGACTAAATAATGATTTTATTTTTAATAGTACTAGTTTTGGAATTTGGAACTGCAGTGCAGCTTAAGCAACAGTTATGTTCAATCATTAGTAATGATTTAATTTTCTACTTTGATTTGCAGTGAATTTGGTGACATATTTGATTTAGAACATTTCAAGAAAATTCTTGAAAATGATGTGAGAGTGGTATCAGCATTGCCATCAACACACATAATGACAAGGCCAGTTGAAGGAAGGCCTCCTCTTCATGCCACTCCTAGTTGGATCCTTTCAAGATATCTAAAAAGAGTAAGAATAGTTCGATGCTTTTTGTTTTTATCGATTTGTTCTTGGCTAAAAGTAATTTTTTACCGAATTAATTTTGTAAAATTGATTTTTACTGGATATATTTACTTATATGATCTTTTTTTGTACTATGCAGCTCAATAGAGAAGGTGTTTTGCTTTTGCGTGGCTTGGATTCGAGGCTTTCGAAGGATCTTCCTTCTGATCTTCAGAAGCTTCGATGCAAGGTATAACAAATTTTCTTCTTTTCTTGTATGGTTTTAGTAAAGCAAAATGCTATTTGTCACGAAGGAACCTCGCACAAATATGAGGCAGTATATTTTTATAGGTTACTCTTTAACCGTGATGTGATGACTCTCGTTATTTAGAAAATGATTTAGGTTTTAACATAACTTCACAAAATCGGCTTATAAGATGAAAACTGATCGAACTTTATAAACACTACTTAGACCATATTTTGCAAGGAAAAGCCGAGAAAAGAACTAAAACTGATTCTTAAAACTTTACTTTTATATGATAGGTAATTGCTGATTGTGAAACTTGTCATCTAAATTTTCAGGTTGCTTTTAATGCATTGAAGTTTGCTGAACCAATTGAGGAACTTGGTAACAAGATTGCAGAGAGAATGAAAAGCAAAGGACCTTACCTTGCTCTTCATTTAAGAATGGAGAAAGATGTATGGGTGAGGACTGGTTGTCTCCCTGGTCTAAGTTCCGAGTTCGATGAGATTATCACCAATGAGAGAATACGAAGACCAGAACTCTTGACTGCAAGATCAAACATGACTTACCATCAAAGAAAAATGGCCGGTCTTTGTCCTTTAACTCCTATCGAGGTTACCAGGTAAATCTTCTATCTATCTGTCCGACTATTTATAATAAAATTTAGTAGACAACTGTCACGATATAATTTTAGCAGTACTTTTGCACGAGGTCACCTATGTAGCCCCTATGCTACAAATTAAAGGCATGTTTTAGTGTTTGACACGACAATGATACTTGTGACTTTATACAATCACTTCTATTTTTTCAAATTATTATCGTGATTCATGCTTCATGTCCGCTACTAGTATATTATATTTGATATTTGTATCTGTGATTTCTAGGCTACTAAAAGCTCTAGGAGCTCCAACTGATGCAAAAATTTATTGGGCTGGAGGGAAACCATTGGGTGGAAAAGAAGCTTTGCAACCATTAATCCAAGAGTTCCCTCATTTTTACAATAAGGAAGATCTTGCCTTGCCAGGAGAATTACAACCATTTGTAAAGAAAGCTTCTCTAATGGCTGCTATTGATTACATGGTCTCTGAGAAGAGTGATGTTTTCATGCCTTCTCATGGAGGAAATATGGGACGTGCAATTCAGGTATGTCGGTGTTCAGCCTGTATCAGTGTCCAATACGACATATGTCACTAAATTCAATCACTTCGTTTTTTTAAATTAGTACCGGTATCTATGTATCTGTATCAATGTCGTGTCTGATGTATGTGTCTTGTCGGTGCTTCATATAAGGGTTGGGGGCTTACTGTGAAAATTTCTAATTTATGTAACTTAATGATGTTTCAGGGTCACAGGGCATTTATAGGACACAAAAAATATATAACTCCAAACAAGAGACATATGCTTCCTTATTTTCAAAATTCTTCACTCCCTGAAGAAGAATTCAACAGGATTATCAAGAAACTGCACCAAGACTCATTAGGGCAGCCAGTGCTTAGAACTAACAAAAATGGGAGAGATGTTACAAAGTATCCTATCCCTGAGTGCATGTGCAAAGACTCACATTTTCATTTGCAAGTTAAGACAAAAGCTTCTGATGTATAAAGGTTACCCTGCAACTCAGCATGGAAGTGAGTGCTATTTTGGATGGTTGCTTGATTTTTTTATCCTTTGGAACCAGCTCAAGTTCTTTTCAGGGAAATTATGAGAGTTAGCATCGACACTTCTAATTGAAGGCATGTCTAGTGTCTGAGACCGACATGACACCGGTAAATTTGATTACACTTAATCACATTTATTTTCTCAAATTGTTACAGGTGTCATGTCCGGTGTCCGTATCTTTGTCAATGCTTCGTATTATCAGCATTCTTTTATACATATCACCCTGCAGGTGTCTCAACAATACTTAATTAGGTTTGATATTAATATGGCAATGTAGCTTATACAACAGATCATTTTTTTTGATTTTTTATACAAAGTAATTGTATAGAATACATGTTCTCTATTTTATTTTCTGTGTAATTCTTGTAACTACATTGTTATGAATACTTGTGAATATTTGTATAAATTACAATTTTTGGATTATATAGAAAGTTACCTTGTCCCACTTCACTTACCAAAGCTTACCATTATTGTAAATTTGGCATCATGTGTTTGTTTTGGTATTGTTCTGGTTAAGATATAATGTTTACTTTAGGAGATACTGTTCTATGAACACAAATGACACATTGTTTAACCACTTATATGAAAAACATTCAACTACATAATACATTAACACTTGCGATCGTGTCATGATCCTAGATATTGTTGAGAATCGCGGATCAACCACAGTTGGAGCCTTGGCATAACGGATCTTAGAGAGACTCTAATATCATCTTAGAGTTGAGAGTTAGACCTAACTTAACCTTATAAACATATATTCAAGTCATGTCGCAACTGATATGAGACTTAACAAAACCAAAATCACAAATTATGAATGAGTGCTTTTTGCATATAGATCCTCTTTCTGAGGCATGAAGTAAATCCATCTTTTTCTTGCATAAATATGATTAAAGTTCATCATCAAATTGACTTAGTTTAAGATCTTCTCACTGTCAATATGATCCTAGGGAAAAAGCATGTTCTGTTTGGAAAGAAACCATATAGTTTTATTAATAGTTTCATATGCACATTGCAATTAAACAAGTTATGAAAAAAACATCATGGCCTAGTAGGACTTGGTGTTTTCTTCTTGTCAATGCATATTTTATCTACCATCATTACAAACTATAATAATGGTACCTTCCTAATTCATTTTACAGCATCATCACCTTACTTCTATTCACTGTTTTGCCACTCTCATAGAACATGCACAATTATATAGTTTTAGATATTTTTCTGTTGATTTACATCACATAATATTGAGTTCAACTTCACACAATTGTGTGTGTGTGTGTCAGCAATTCAGGATCATGTCTTAGTGACATGTTATGTCTTCCATGTTAGCACTTTTGTACAATGTCCTTGATATATAACTAGCATGGTCCCAATGACACAAATTAACTATTGGAAGGTACTAAACTTGTAACCTTGTGCATGTCCTTAAATGGAATTGAGCATCAAAGTAGTGTTTGATTTGGTGTCATGGGGCCTCCTAATGGCCCCAAAATATTTAAGTGTTGTTAAAACATATATGAATTGCCAATTTCCAGATTTAGCACATATGCTCCTTTATTACTCTGCACAGTGCAGCTGATTATAGAGCCGTTAGATTTTATATTAGAAAACGCGTTTTCTGAATTTTTCTAGTTCAACTTTGGGAAAAAATAAATCAGAAAACACACTCTGAAGTTGTTATTCAAGGAAAAAAATTCGAAAAACGTGTTCCGAAGTTTTTATTCAAAGACAAAAATGAAAATTCGGAGGGGAAAAAAGAGTCGGGAGGCTACTCAATCGCGACATTGATGAGCATCAATCGTAATGGCTTCGCTCATCAATGTCCCAACAACTCCAAAACGGCACCTATATACACAGACACTTCACAACAATCTCAAGTACACACTATCTAGATCTATCCCTTATGATATGCTCATATGAGTAGTTTCAGTGACCCAAGACTTGGCCCATTAAACATTGAATAGTTTGCAATGCAATGCAAGATTGCAATTCTCAAGTACACGTCGAAAATATTACGCCTTAGGATCTCGCGTCAAGCCACGCATAAAAGCTCAGACTGCAGAAGCAAAGCTTCCAATCCGAGATAACCGGCACTGACATTAAGAGATATGACCAAAGCGCAACATTTTGATGATTAAGCATCCAGATCCACAAACGCTCCATCGCCAATTCTGCAATTAAAAGAACATCAGGTGGACAAGAACAGACCTCTTTGGTGATCTGAACAGAAACAAATCTTGAAAATGCTCACAACACGGCCTTCCTCCAAAACATAAGATATCCGGAACCGCCAGTTCTGAGGCAACACCTGAAGGACACATTTGACGAGAACTGACTTGAAGATTGTCACACCTATGGATCATATCTTAGCTCGTAAAACCTTGGTGACAAACCTCCTTTCCGAACATTCCTCTGCTGCAGTCACATAACAGTTAAATGTAGAATTAGTACCTGGTATTGCGATAAGCACACCTAAGCGAACATTTAAGGATCTCTGCCCAAGCCACAATGCTGCCGGAATACACAGAACTAGCAAAAAATTATGCAGCTCTGCAGTCGACTGGACGAGGATTTAGAGATACAACTTAAATAAAATAACGCTATAAGGAAATAATACTCATCTCAGCAACAAGAGAAAACAACACTTCCACAAGGCTTCCAAATCTCCCGAGACAACCAAAATAGCAACAGCCAATTTGCAACACGCGAAACAGGAGCTTTTATGCAAAAGCAACGCGCAGCACATAAGAGAGACCGAGACAACCAAAATAGCAGAGATAGCCTGCTGCCAATCAGATGCCCAGAAGGCAACAACCTGCAATAGACCAGAAACAGAAAAACAAACGCGCATAATACAGGCAATAGAGATGTTACTAGATCAGATGCTACAAATCCCTACTATAACAACAGGACTTCCCCAGACATGCACCCTCCTACACATATAGAGGAAGAGTTCAATTGAACTGCTCACTTTCTAAGATTTTCCTTGGTTGGAATTGGAAGCCTGTCATGAAAAAGTCGCCAACCTAAAATCGACATTTTCGCAGGGATTAAAGTATTCCACGCTTCACTGGCCCACTCCACCTCTTATTCAATCAACCGGAAGTAAGCCTCTTTAACCGAATAACATGATCCTCCCCACTTACAATTTTCATTATCTTCCTCCGCTCTCTCTACTCCACACACCACCCCATTACATACCTCAACTAACTCTTCTTCCCAACTAAAAAGGTTTCTCCTCCAACTCCATAAAATTTTCCTTTCCCCATATACCTCCGATATCATCTCCGCGACTGTCTTATCCTTGTCTAAAGAAATATAATAAAGTCTACTAAACTGGTCCTTAAGCTTTTCTCCTTCTACCCACGGATCCGACCAAAAATTTGTATTTTTGCCATCCCCTATCACTTTCCTCAAATTTTCTTCAAACCATCCCAATCCGCTTATTCTCGAAAACTTTAATGCCAAATTCAGATCCCTCCACCAAATAGAGCTTCTATTGTCTATCCCATCTAACCTTTCACCCTATCTTTGTGTTAACACCGAGTATATTTTAAAATATGAAGCAACAAAATTGTAAATTCTTATCAGATATCAATGTAAAATAAATTTACACTGTCGATGCATACCCCTTTAATTCTAAATATATATAATGCAAATATAAACTCCCACATCAACAAATCGCAACAGTCATTGTCCACAATCTCAGTAGCCATAACAATAACAGTAATTACATTTTCAACTGCAATCAAAATTTGAAATCATTACAATATGCTCTACTAGCAAGTGACGATAACACATGAATGTCGAAAGGAGCATCTTCGAATTCTAACTAGCACGTAGCAACATTGATAAATTGAACTATGAAGTCAAATCTTCAAACTAAACTCCATATTTCTGTTAAATATGATCCTAAATAGCTTATGGCTAAAACTTTCATCTAATCACTATGGAAAGTAAACAAATCCAGGTAACTGTGGCCTCAGCAACCCTTGAATTATTTTGTTCTTCGGTTAAAAAATGAGTTAAATCTGTGCATCTCACTTTATTCCCAATCTAGAACATGTTGAATCAAAATTTGTTCCATAATACTTCTGCGCAAGCCTAACAATTCAATAGAAACCGCAATCCAAGAGCAGAAGTTCTTGATTTTGTCTCTAAACATCAGAAAATACACAAAATTACATGGACCTTAGACCCTTTTGTATGCAAAGGTAACCTTTCATCTTCACAAGCTTCGCAGGTAATGTTTCACAAGAAACTCATCATGCTTGCATTAAACATGATTCTTGTTTTGTAGGAATTGGCCAAAATGGTGATAACTCGACAACTTTTCCTATTATTAGTAGGGTTGGTGACTCCAACCCAGTAGATGCAATTTTCTCAGGAAGGTCCTTAAGTTCTGCAAACACCTGCAAGATTGCAAATAATATTTGTAAATCAGTCATTGGACCTAACATACTAAAATGTTGGAACTCATAAGTGATCGATTGATATTATTACAATCATTCAACTCTCAACAATTATGTTGTAAAATGGGAAGGGAATGGACTCGGTCATACCGTGCGTTGTTGAATTGTGGTCCCTCGCTCAATAGCTACAGCCGGTGTATGAGGCGACAAACCATGATGCATTAGCTTCTGCGAAAGGGAAGGGAAGGTGGACAGACCCATATAAACCACCAAGGTAGAATCAGGATCAGCTGCATTTTCTGATACAAATAGCGGATCAGTTCCTCCTTTCCTTGAATGCCCTGTGAGGAATCTCACACTATTTGCAATACCACGATGAGTTAATGGAATCCCTAACTCTGCAGCTATTCCAGACGCTGCAGTTATACCTGCAAGTATTGAGAACTAATTCAATTTCACAGTTTCTCTAAGAAGACATCGCATCCATAGATATCTCTAACATGCTAAACAAAATGGTTATTAAAACAAAAGTACAATCAATAACAGGTGCAAGCACAATATTTTATGCTTTTTTTTGTGTTCCTTTACAATCACTCTAAATCTAATATACATTATGGATGACGTTCTCACTTTTGACAAGACCTGGTTCATTTTATTGTTTTACGATGTACGAAAATAAAGTTCTATCACCGTGTTCAAATCCCGTTGAATAAGGTGCATATTGCAATGTCCCTACCAACTGAGTCAAAATCCCGAGTTGGAATCTCAGTCCCTAAAAGATAGCACTTTACATTTATGATAAAGATAAAGACATGAGCAGCAGCATACCTGGAATAACTTTGACATGGATACCTTGCTGTTGCAAAAAATCCATTTCTTCACCGCCCCTCCCAAACACCTACAAATACCAAACAATAAAACATTCACATATGTTCACCATACAAACCATAAAAATATAATATACATTGAATTCCTTCACCAATAATATTTAAGACTAGACAATCCGAAAAGAAAACTCACCAATGGATCACCTCCTTTAAGTCTCACAACAGTAGCCCCGGCTTCTGCAAAATTCAAAAGAAGTTCATGTATTTCCTCCTGTCACAAGTTCACCAAATCAAACAAGAACAGAAACTCATTTCATCATTATCAAGTAACGAAAACAACTCGATCCAAACAAAATAAATATCACATCCAAATCCTAAAATAAAAAAGAAAATAAACAACAAAACCCTGAGAAGGGGGTACACTAATTGACAATTATGTACCACTGACACTTCAAATTGAAGGTGTGTCTGACACGCGTCGATACCAACAAGACATTGACACATATCTCATGTATACAATTAGTTCTATTTTCTAAAACTATTACCGGCGTTTGTCTATTTGTGTCAGTATCGTATTTGATATCTCTACTTCAGAAATTGACATGTAATCATAAAATTTTATGCTTAAACAAATAACCAGCACAAAAATTAAAACAACCCCACTTAACAAAACACAAAAAAGACTAAATTTTTATACCTGAGTTCTACTATGGTACCCAGCAGTTTTTCCAACATAGAGAAGTTTAGCATCATTAGAAACCAAATCCAAAACATCATTAGAAACCAATCTATCATACAACAACAAATCAGCACTCTTAATAACTCTAACAGCTTTAAGAGTCAACAATTCAGGATCACCAGGTCCTGTTCCAACCAAAAAAACATCACCAGGAACACATTTCCCATCACTACATTTCCCTTCACTTTCCCTCTTTTCCTTCAATACCTGAAGAAGCTTCTTCAGCTCTGGAAGCTGTAAAGCTATATCATCTTCTCTTATTGAACCAATTGAATCACCAAAAGGGTTGTGATTACATGAAACAGTTTTCTGGTAAACCCATTGGTCTCTTTGGTATCTTTCTAAAGAGTGTTTTTCAGTGAAAGGTGAAGGAGAAGGGGTTATGCAGTTGATTGAAGAAATGGGGTGGCGTTTGTTGATGATAAAATGGTGATTCGGAGTAAAAGATGCGATTTTGTGAAGAAGTGCCATGTAGGTTTGTTTGGTGAGTGAAGAATGTGAGAGAGATAATTAGAGGGTTTAACCTTAAATTAAGGTTTAGTTTTAAAAGAGTGGCAGTGTTTGAATTGGACTTTGGAGAGATTGAGGAGACAGTGTTCAATTTGTTGTTGTTGTTGTTCTCCTTTGGGGTTTGGGAGGGACACACTTTTAGTTGATGGCTCATGATTTTCCTCCTTTTGTGTTTGTGTTTGTGTTTGTTTTTGTGTGTGAGTGGACATTTTATATTATTTTAGCACAGAATATATTAGCGTGGATGAAATTGTGTTCAATTATTTGCAGGTATTAATATTAGGTTAAATATGTTTTTTATTCCTACATTTTGTTTTATAGTTAAGAATAATTCATATATTTTTTTTATAGTTTAAAAAAATCTACAGTTTTTTCTATAATCAATAACATGATGACATGTGTCTTTGATCATGGCTTCAGTTTGAGTAGTTGTTGTGGTTTTGGCCAATTCTAATATGGACCACTTATTCAAGTGGTCCATGGTGGACCAACGCTATAACGAATATGAATTTTACAAAATCGACCGTTGGATTGAAAGTTTATATCATATAGATCATCCACAGAAAAAATTAGAAAAATTGAAAATCATTTGATATGTTTTTGGGACTCATTAAGATTTACAGTATTTAATAAATCGTTAATCTTTATGGATCTCAATAACATATCAAAAGATTTTTAATTTTTCTAATTTTTTTTATGGATGATCTATATGATATAAACTTTCAATCCAACGGTCGATTTTGTAAAATTCGTATTCGTTATAGTAGTATTGACCACTTGTCCACGGTGGACCACTTGATGAGGTGGTCCACCATAGCATTGGCCTGTGGTTTTGGTTGAGTTTGTAGTAATGAAGATGAAGTTGCGTTGGAGGAAGAAAGGTAGAAAGAAAGATTTGGTGTGGAAAGATGCACAATAAATCTGATGGAAAAAGACACATGTCACCATGTTATTGGCTAATTGTGTCATGTCAACGTTTTGTTAAAAAAAAATTAACGGCGGGGATCAATTTTGATTATGAAAAAAAACTGTAAGATTTTTTAAATCATAAAAAAATTTATGGACTATTCTTAACTATAAGGCAAAATGTAAGGATTAAAAATATATTTATTTAATTGATAAATATTAATATTATTGGTTAGTTAGTAGGTTTTTTTTTACCTCTAAATTTTTTTCATCTTTTTTCGTAAAAAAAAAAGTGATTTTGGGACTTTGTTGATTCGAAATCACCTTTGTGAATTTTTTTTTATTTGTTTTAATTTGAATAATTGATTTTCACATGTATTAAAATTTTCTTTTCTATTTTTTTAATGATTTTTTATTTTGTTTATTCACCAAACAAAAATTAATAATTGAACTCTAAACCATGAATCTATTGATTGAACTATTTGATTCTCATCCTCCATCTCTTAATCATAAGCTTCATTTTGATATAATGCATTACCACTAAATTAGTAATTTTTTTAGGAAAATACTAAACAGTGCACCCGGTGCACTAGTTAAGCAAGTTTTTATGGAAAATTTTTCTTGGAAATTGTGCATTCAATGCTTTGAAAGTATAAAAAGTTGTCTTATCTATATTACTTTTGTCTTTTATTTCCATTTTTAGCATGTTTAACAAGTGCACCAGGTGCACTGTTTAGCATGATTTTTTTTTAATAAAAACTAACATATTGAGAAGATTAAGAGCCCAAAATGGCAGAGATCACTAAATTAGTAAATTTGTTCATTAGTTGTCGTGGTATTTCTTTCTCTCTTTTTTTGTTAGGTAGTTTAGCGGCTAAAAATTCACCCCTTAAAAGTGAATAAATAGACATACCAAATTCGAACTCAGGTCCATACACAAATGTGCAATGTCCTTTATCAATTGAGCTAAGCTCATGAGGACGGTATTTCTTTCTTTTCTAAGTGTGGTTTTTATTTATAAGTGTTACATACATAGAATTTTTATTTTTTTATAATTTGGTAGGGACATAGAATTTTTTTTTTTATAATACATATATAAAATTATCGTCAATAATATAAAAGAATAAATTATAAAATAAAACATATTTATTCAGATTTGTATGATGAAATTTATGCAATTTTTTTCCACCATTTGAACTAACAAAAACCAGAAAAATGTTCTTTAGCCCCCTTATTTGCTACACAGACCCCTCCGTGTTGACAAAATTGTCCTAAAGATAGGTTTTGGAACTTAAATTCCAAAACTAATTAGTTTCTAATTAGTTTTGGAATCTATATTCTAAAATACACTAATATGTATTATTTTCAATCAATGACTATATAAGTTGATTTTTTCACGTTTTGAATCTTTGAAATCAACGTTTATTCACTCATATAAGATTGCTTCACTTATTTGGTGTCATTCAACAGGTAATGTATGCGTTAATCAGTTTTTTTTTTTAGTTTTCAAATGTTATATGTAAACGTAAATTTTAGAACGTGCATTCCAAAATTATTTTGGAAGATAAAATCCAAACTTGATAGAATTTTGGTTTTTCAACTTTGTAGTGCACGTTTCTGATATGTAGTTATTGTATTGGTTTATATAGGTATGTGTTAGGATGGTGGAACCTCTGGTTGAATTGAAATCAAACATTGATGAATCCGGCATTGCTCAGGTAACAGTTATGGCCGAAGGAAAAAATATTTCGTATTGGATTGTGAAAGAGTCGGTGAGTACAAAGAAATGAAAACAAAGTTAAAGAAAGAAGGCACAACAACGAGAAAATGTCGGTGCCCGTTTTTTGTTATAATTTCCGAAGTGTAATTTTTTTTAAAAAAAAAACACAATTCGGATGTTCAATTTCGAAGTATAAAAAAAAAGTTTAAAAATACTTTGGATAGTAAGTTCCGAAGCGTAAAAACATTTCAAAAATAAAATACAATTCGGTTTGTAAGTTTCAAATTCAACTTGCATAGCTATTTTAATCGAAAATAATACATAGTATAGTAGTGTATTTTGGAATATAAGTTCCAAAACTAATTAATTTTATAATTTAAGTTCCAAAACTTGTCTTAAGGGCATGTTCGTCAACACGAGGGACTTGGATAGCAAATAAGGGGGCCTAAAGAGCATTTTTCCAAAAACCATAGACATGCTGGATTCGTGTTTACCAAAGCTCTTTTAAAAGCTCTCTAAATTTCCATCATTTTGTTTTTTGCACCTCTCAAGTCATTTTCCAAACACATGTATAGTTTTTAAGAATATCTTAATTTCCATCATATTGCTTGCACCTCTAAAGTCATTTTCCAAGCACATGTAGTATAGTTTTTAAGAAGCTCTCTTAATTTCCATCATATTACTTGCACCTCTAAAGTCATTTTCCAAACACACGTATAGTTTCTAAAAAGCTCTCTTAGTTTCCATCATTTTGCTTTTAGCAACTCAAACTAAAGTCATTTTAGAAACACGTATAATTTTTAAGAAGCTCTTGCACATGGACAAAAGTTTAGTTGGAAGGAAATAAATCACCTTATATAATTAATAAATTCTTCGACAGAAATTCGTCACTATTCAACGACGGTAGAAATAAAAAATAAATTACCCCATTTAATGTAATAATATTTCCTTCGGTCTCATATATAAATAAAAGTTTATTTTTTACATTCATTAAGTAACTGATATATTTGATTTATATAATATATAAACCAGATACATCATAGGGAGTATGATTTCAGTAAAAAGACCATATTAGTTGGATTCTATGTTACTACCATGATATCAGACATGAAACTTTTACATCCAGTTAAAATTGGACCAATCATAGAAACAATAATTACAGTTCACTAAAGAAAAATTGGAGTTGAGAACATAACTTTTACATCTAAATTAGATAAAAGTCTATAACCTAGAAGGTTGAGAGTTAACAGGAAAATAAGAAACAACAATAGGAGCTGAAGATGGTTGAATATCATCATCCCCTTTGGATTTTCTTGACAAAGAACCTGCTTCCACAGCCACATGATCATTACTCTTGTCTTCTTCAATATTGGACTTGAAGCAGCAGAATATGGCTGAGAGTATAGTCATGATATTTGTGTGAGTGATGATATGATTTATGAACATGTTTTGTGGACTTTAGGATAAACTAGTCGCTGACCCGTGCGATGCACGGGTTCGGCGGAACCGCATACTAATATCAATCATGGTCGCGGTCAATCATGGTTGTTGTTTGATATTAGGAATACGATATAAAGAGTGTCCAGAAAACATAATTCATATTAAATAAAAACAACAATGGAAGTATCACTTGTTAACAATCTTGGTCGTGGTCATATAAGTTAGTCATGATGAGAAATCTTGAAATACAAACGACAATAGGACATATAAATTAGGCAGGATGAAATTCACAACATAAAGTGCTGAACGGACTGATAGAAAGCTTTGTGCCCCCCAGAGGAAGTAGGTGCAATCAAGGTAGTGCGAACGCCAATAAAAGGAGCAATTTTGAAATGAACAACCTTATTGTTAGATGCTTCTATAACACCAAATTTAACTGTCATCCCTTCTACCAATCGATGGGTTTTGCATATAGCTGGCCATTGTCCATATATTTGGCAAGATCTTTAAGGACCATCTTCGATATGAAAGCAACATTCCCATAAACATCCCAACCAATCTATGAGTGTTAGCTCGGTGTCTTTGTTAGGAAGTGCATTTTCACAAAAACCAATCCGCATAAGCCTCTGGACCAAATAGAAGGAAAATACATTAAACACATATAAAAAATATTCGATGAGTTAGGATAGATAAAAAAAAACACATACCAAGATACCGGACTGTACGTCACGCGCAGTGAGTGATTTCTCGAGTCTATGGGAGAACATTGTTGGAGCTGTAAAATATGGAACAGGACCAGTTAAAGAGCCCTGGATAAGACCTTGCTGCAGCAACAGACTATAAGGAGGGGTTTTTTCAGGATAATTTGCTTCGATCCCGTCAAGTTTTCGTACTCTGATGTGTATCAAAAGAGGATTTATATATAATAAGGTAACCCAACCTCCCACGCCGAGTCCGTAGAAATCCCTTAATTTATTCCATCCCTGACCTAAATAAATTTTGCCCGCCTTTCTTTCAAGCAACACTTGAATACGGTTTTTCTTTGAATCCTGCAAGAAAACATGATCTTGCAGGAAACGACCAATGTTATTTGCTAAACAGGCTGGGAGTTTTGCACGCAACTGCAAAATTCCAAGAATAATTAGCCTAATCAATAAAGTTTTTTTTTTTTTTTCTTCAAATCAATAAAAATGTTTACTTACACTCCTAGGATCAAATTCCACATAACCGGTTCTTGTCATCATACAATAAGGTTGCACATCATAATCTACATCTAGAGAAAAAACAAAACAATATTGATTAAAATTCTTAATAAGCCATATTATAAATTATCCATAAACTCATAATCTCTTTCATTAACCTCTAAATAAATTCTTAATAAGCCATATTATATATACATGCAATTAGAGATGATACATATGTTTCAATCTATATATAAAAAATATGCTACAACCGAGTTTAACCTTTCTAAATAACCTGCAGTTAATGTTAACCAAATCCACAAAAGTGATTTTCATGGTATTGGCTGGACATTAAATCAAATAACGTGTGAGAATAAGAAAAGGCAAACATGCAGTATCTTACCTCAGTTCCCAATACACGAAAGCTAGATAATAATTGGAGATATCTGCAAGTTAAGAGTGAGATATAGCTGCTGAGCTGCAATTTGATTGGCACAAATAATAATAATTAACACGTATAATAGCCAAAACACTGCAAGGTTACAAAGAAACTTCTAAGTACGTACAATGAAGTAATTACCTGCCATTTGATTGGTCCAATGAGGCCACATGGAATGTGAAGAGGGTCCAAGACCTTTCTGATTAAATGCATGTAAAGTGTATATGTTTCCAAGGAAAAGTGAAATCATTGCAATGAGTTTTATCTTTTAAAGAAAATATCAAATAATTAATTAGAGATTAGTTTTATTAATAAGAGTTCAGTTTTATGAAGAGAAAAACAAAAAAGGCAAATGTGAGAGATTAGCTTAGGCATTCACTGATTCTTTCTTTGATTTAATTGCAAATTATTATTGTTCAAGATGACATGAAAGTTGCATTTATATTGCTCAACTGTTTTCAAAGTGTAAAAGAAATAAGGCTTAGTACTTGAAGTTTCGAACCCAATACATTTTGAAAAAATGCATTTCATCTTATTTTAAACAATGCAAACAATTGGAAATCAGTGATTAGTGTTAAAATCCTAATGCTGCCATCTTTATTTGAAGAAGCCTCCCAAGAAACTTCCTAGTGCTTGTGAGCTCTAGAGGTGCAAGAGGCCCTGTTTCTGCTGTCTCATAGCACATGCATATTGTAAATAGTATTTGCCATCAAATTGTAATTGAATAGGAACTTGTAACACATATAATATCTAATTATAACAAATGTACATGGAAGGATCTTTATGCAAGTATGAGCAAACCAAAACAATGCCCATAAGAAAGCACATATCTTTCAATTTTTCTCAGATTAAAAAACCTTGTCAAACCATTATCATTGGCCAATATATAATCAATTAGCTATAATCCACACAATCTCTTTGAAAGCAAAAACATCAACAATAATAAGGGAAACTATACATTCTATAAAAGTCATATAAAAGCCACCCAAGGTTCAATTAACACAAAGAGCTAAATAGATAAAAACCATGGTGTAAATTAATAATCTTTTGTTGCAGCAAACAAAAAGAGGCATTAATCTATGTTCATTGAATGCCACAGTTCATTAGGTCTCTTTTAAAACTGAACATGAACAATAATAGTTCACCAGCTCTCATCGAAAACAAAAAAAAACTAACATCAAGAGCTAAGTACACTAAATTCATTCTGAGAAAGCATTATCTTTTGCTGCAGAATGCAGAGACAGATACAATTCATATTGATGCAGGGGCTCCATAACACATGCTTCAATTGTATCACCATGAGAAACACCATAAACTGTGCAGTAATCAACCCAGCCACCAGATATCTTACATGCTAAGTGCCCTTCAGGATCCACTCCAAATTTCAACTTGCAAGGATACCGCTCACCGGAGCTATCGATTAGGACCAAATCCGAATGTTGGAACTTAAAAACAAACTCGCCAAATCCATACCAAGGCAAAATCTGTTGAAAAATAAAACAAACTCAAAAAGATAAGTGGGTAAAAATTCAATAACCTAAAGGAAATTCACAGCTACAATAAATAAAGATCAATACCAAGATTCCGGAATGCACGTCATAGAATGTTATTTCCTTGGAAATGCTACGAACAAACTTATTAGGTGGAATAGGAGGAGATGAATGTACTCTAGGCAAAGAATACTTAAGTGGGGGATTATGGACAGGGTACCTGACCTCAGTGCCCCACCTAGTTGTTAGTCTAATTGTTAAAAGCTTGGGATTAATATAAGCAAAAGTAACCCAAGCACCAAACCACAAATCATAGATGCTTCTAAGAGCAGCCCAACCCTCATCAAAGTACAATTCCTTAGACCTCTTGGCAACATGAACTTCAATTTCATTGTGGCAAGGGTCACGTAGCATCACATATGAATCAATAATGTGACCAAACTCTCGAGAAAAACACCGAGGAAGTCTTCCCACTGGCTGCAATTTTAGCACATAAAGTTAGACAGCATATTAGAAGCCAATTAATATAACAAAGCCACAACAACATGCCATAAACACATCGCAGCAAATGAAAAATTGAAGCCAACATGAAGGAGATGCATCAAAATCAAATATTAGCCCAACCATCAAAATAGGAAAAAATGAGAGATATTGAAGTAAAATTTTGTCTAGCCTTGATCAATGCAACAAAGATTAGGCATATATTTATACCTTCAGAAAAGTGAGAGTTATCTTTGCCTTCAATGTTATGAAGTAAACCTAATCCTGTCAAGGGTTTTAGTCTGTTCTGTCTGGCCTTTATCAATGTCAAAAAATTTATCTGTCAAGGGTTTTAGTCTGTTCTGTCTGGGCTTAATCAATGTAAAAAAATTTATCAACATATCTCTGAGCACACAAAACTTCTTGCAGTGAATTTAAACCTAAACTATGCTTAAAAAAATTTATCAATATACGTCTGAGTACACAAAACTTCTTGCAGTAAATTTAAACCTAAACTATGCTTCATTAAATCAAAAGAGAATCAAAAGAGAACATCAGTTTCTTAAAGTTCTTGCAGAAAATTTAAACCTAAACTATGTTTCCTTAAATCAAAAGAGACCATCAGTTTCTTCAACAATAAAACATGCAGTGTGATAGAGTTATATTTTGTTAGAATTCTTCAGATTTTGATAGGCTCAGAATTACTTGTTTCAGATCTGGTGAGCTCAGAAGTAATTCCTTCAGAAATTCTAAGGTTCAGATAATAACTTCAGAGTTTCATAGGCTCAGAATTACTTGCTTCAGATTTGGTGAGCTCAGAAGTAATTCCTTCAGAAATTCTAAGGTTCAGATAATAACTTCAGAGTTTCATAGGCTCAGAATTACTTGCTTCAGATTTGGTGAGCTCAGAAGTAATTCCTTCAGAATTTAACAGGCTCAGAATTACTTGCTTCAGATCTGGTGAGCACAGAAGTAATTCCTTCAGAATTTCACAGGCTCAGAATTACTTGCTTCAGATCCGGTGAGCTCAGAAGTAATTCCTTCAGAATTTCACAGGCTCAGAATTACTTGCTTCAGATCTGGTGAGCTCAGAAGTAATTCCTTCAGAAATTCTAAGGTTCTTTAGTACGCAAATTTTAACTTTTAATCCTGCACACTGAATTAAATTATTAGTATTCCAATTTAACCTTAAATACATTGTTATCATCAAAATCAATTAAGGAGATACAAAATCATAATTTTGTTCCAACAATCTCCCCCTTTTTGATGATGACAACTATATGTATTTAAAATCAATTGTTGTTGTTTTTATTTAACATCTTGACTTCAGGTTCTGAGGTTTGCAAGCTCCCCCTGAGTCTGATAAGCTTCAAAAGTTTATCAATGATAAATATAAAACAGTCTAAGAGTAATATTTAATGTCAAATATAATTTCATATATTCTACCTTCAGAAATATACAAAAAAGGCCAACACTGCCAGAAGAGGCTTCATCCTTACAAAACAGACAAATTTTAAAATAGACAATCAAAGACTTAGATTGACCTAAACAACTTCATTGTAACCATGGTACATCACAATGGCAAAAGAGGTCAGCATACAAAACAGAGAAATTCCACAGAAGGACAATCAAGAACAAAAGGTGACATAGACAACTTCATTGTGACCATGTCCTTCCACACCAAACTTGACAGAATCACCAACCCTAACCCTTCTCCCTGCAACCAAGCTACTCCATTCTCCTCCAACATTGTAATACTTGAATGGAAATGTAACATGGATCAGAAAACATTCCCACTCATTGCAACATTCATCCACCAATTTGATAGAGGTAGTTTGCTGGCCAAAAACATGCTCCCCAAATCCATGGTATGGCAGCATCTATGAAGGTGAAAAACAAACTCACAATTAGCAACACACAAAACAACTGAAACCATTTAAAAAATAAAAAGAACAAATCACTAACCAAAAATCCAGAAGAAACATCATAGTAGGTCAAAGTTTTTTCATGTGCAACATTGAAACAATTTTGAGCATGAGAATAACCAAGGAGGGCAGATTGTGGCACATCATCAACAAAAGTAGGAGCAATATTGGATCTATGGAGATTAAACCTAATGGGAGGATTAAAAATGGGAGGAACAATCAATTCATGCAAACGATCCTCAACCATGAGACCAAAATGTGTGGTTCCAATATACATAAGCAATAGCCAAGCCCCGGCTCGAATGTCGTAAAAATCGCGAACGGCAGTCCATCCATGGGTAAAGTAGAAGTTTCTACCAATCTTTTCAACCAAGACCTCAAACTGATTTTCATGGGAATCAACCAAATATGAGAAACGACATATTTGATCACCAAAATCATCAATGAGCATATGTGGAAGCATCACAGAACCCTGCATGTCATTGTAAAAAAAAAAACCATGTTAGGACAATGCATTCAGAGGTCTTGATTCACAAACAAAAAAGAAGCCAAAAGAAGAGTTCATACATCATGTACATTATACTCAACATAGTAAGTACGATATCTCAGACGAATTTCATTAACACGCCTTTCTTGATTGTTGCTAAACTGAAGGTTAAGAGGAGCTGTTACACCAAAGAAACAATAAGATCAACACAATAGTTTGTAACACAGGAAACTTACAAATACAAAGTAAAAAAAAAAAGTAGACCACCTCTCAAGCATTGAAGAGCAAGGGATGTTTCTACCCTATTGTAAGCCATGCTTGCAGAAGAAAGATGTAAGACTTAGAGCTGCAAGACACACATATATATACATGCAATTAGAGATGATACATATGTTTCAATCTATATATAAAAAATATGCTACAACCGAGTTTAACCTTTCTAAATAACCTGCAGTTAATGTTAACCAAATCCACAAAAGTGATTTTCATGGTATTGGCTGGACATTAAATCAAATAACGTGTGAGAATAAGAAAAGGCAAACATGCAGTATCTTACCTCAGTTCCCAATACACGAAAGCTAGATAATAATTGGAGATATCTGCAAGTTAAGAGTGAGATATAGCTGCTGAGCTGCAATTTGATTGGCACAAATAATAATAATTAACACGTATAATAGCCAAAACACTGCAAGGTTACAAAGAAACTTCTAAGTACGTACAATGAAGTAATTACCTGCCATTTGATTGGTCCAATGAGGCCACATGGAATGTGAAGAGGGTCCAAGACCTTTCTGATTAAATGCATGTAAAGTGTATATGTTTCCAAGGAAAAGTGAAATCATTGCAATGAGTTTTATCTTTTAAAGAAAATATCAAATAATTAATTAGAGATTAGTTTTATTAATAAGAGTTCAGTTTTATGAAGAGAAAAACAAAAAAGGCAAATGTGAGAGATTAGCTTAGGCATTCACTGATTCTTTCTTTGATTTAATTGCAAATTATTATTGTTCAAGATGACATGAAAGTTGCATTTATATTGCTCAACTGTTTTCAAAGTGTAAAAGAAATAAGGCTTAGTACTTGAAGTTTCGAACCCAATACATTTTGAAAAAATGCATTTCATCTTATTTTAAACAATGCAAACAATTGGAAATCAGTGATTAGTGTTAAAATCCTAATGCTGCCATCTTTATTTGAAGAAGCCTCCCAAGAAACTTCCTAGTGCTTGTGAGCTCTAGAGGTGCAAGAGGCCCTGTTTCTGCTGTCTCATAGCACATGCATATTGTAAATAGTATTTGCCATCAAATTGTAATTGAATAGGAACTTGTAACACATATAATATCTAATTATAACAAATGTACATGGAAGGATCTTTATGCAAGTATGAGCAAACCAAAACAATGCCCATAAGAAAGCACATATCTTTCAATTTTTCTCAGATTAAAAAACCTTGTCAAACCATTATCATTGGCCAATATATAATCAATTAGCTATAATCCACACAATCTCTTTGAAAGCAAAAACATCAACAATAATAAGGGAAACTATACATTCTATAAAAGTCATATAAAAGCCACCCAAGGTTCAATTAACACAAAGAGCTAAATAGATAAAAACCATGGTGTAAATTAATAATCTTTTGTTGCAGCAAACAAAAAGAGGCATTAATCTATGTTCATTGAATGCCACAGTTCATTAGGTCTCTTTTAAAACTGAACATGAACAATAATAGTTCACCAGCTCTCATCGAAAACAAAAAAAAACTAACATCAAGAGCTAAGTACACTAAATTCATTCTGAGAAAGCATTATCTTTTGCTGCAGAATGCAGAGACAGATACAATTCATATTGATGCAGGGGCTCCATAACACATGCTTCAATTGTATCACCATGAGAAACACCATAAACTGTGCAGTAATCAACCCAGCCACCAGATATCTTACATGCTAAGTGCCCTTCAGGATCCACTCCAAATTTCAACTTGCAAGGATACCGCTCACCGGAGCTATCGATTAGGACCAAATCCGAATGTTGGAACTTAAAAACAAACTCGCCAAATCCATACCAAGGCAAAATCTGTTGAAAAATAAAACAAACTCAAAAAGATAAGTGGGTAAAAATTCAATAACCTAAAGGAAATTCACAGCTACAATAAATAAAGATCAATACCAAGATTCCGGAATGCACGTCATAGAATGTTATTTCCTTGGAAATGCTACGAACAAACTTATTAGGTGGAATAGGAGGAGATGAATGTACTCTAGGCAAAGAATACTTAAGTGGGGGATTATGGACAGGGTACCTGACCTCAGTGCCCCACCTAGTTGTTAGTCTAATTGTTAAAAGCTTGGGATTAATATAAGCAAAAGTAACCCAAGCACCAAACCACAAATCATAGATGCTTCTAAGAGCAGCCCAACCCTCATCAAAGTACAATTCCTTAGACCTCTTGGCAACATGAACTTCAATTTCATTGTGGCAAGGGTCACGTAGCATCACATATGAATCAATAATGTGACCAAACTCTCGAGAAAAACACCGAGGAAGTCTTCCCACTGGCTGCAATTTTAGCACATAAAGTTAGACAGCATATTAGAAGCCAATTAATATAACAAAGCCACAACAACATGCCATAAACACATCGCAGCAAATGAAAAATTGAAGCCAACATGAAGGAGATGCATCAAAATCAAATATTAGCCCAACCATCAAAATAGGAAAAAATGAGAGATATTGAAGTAAAATTTTGTCTAGCCTTGATCAATGCAACAAAGATTAGGCATATATTTATACCTTCAGAAAAGTGAGAGTTATCTTTGCCTTCAATGTTATGAAGTAAACCTAATCCTGTCAAGGGTTTTAGTCTGTTCTGTCTGGCCTTTATCAATGTCAAAAAATTTATCTGTCAAGGGTTTTAGTCTGTTCTGTCTGGGCTTAATCAATGTAAAAAAATTTATCAACATATCTCTGAGCACACAAAACTTCTTGCAGTGAATTTAAACCTAAACTATGCTTAAAAAAATTTATCAATATACGTCTGAGTACACAAAACTTCTTGCAGTAAATTTAAACCTAAACTATGCTTCATTAAATCAAAAGAGAATCAAAAGAGAACATCAGTTTCTTAAAGTTCTTGCAGAAAATTTAAACCTAAACTATGTTTCCTTAAATCAAAAGAGACCATCAGTTTCTTCAACAATAAAACATGCAGTGTGATAGAGTTATATTTTGTTAGAATTCTTCAGATTTTGATAGGCTCAGAATTACTTGTTTCAGATCTGGTGAGCTCAGAAGTAATTCCTTCAGAAATTCTAAGGTTCAGATAATAACTTCAGAGTTTCATAGGCTCAGAATTACTTGCTTCAGATTTGGTGAGCTCAGAAGTAATTCCTTCAGAAATTCTAAGGTTCAGATAATAACTTCAGAGTTTCATAGGCTCAGAATTACTTGCTTCAGATTTGGTGAGCTCAGAAGTAATTCCTTCAGAATTTAACAGGCTCAGAATTACTTGCTTCAGATCTGGTGAGCACAGAAGTAATTCCTTCAGAATTTCACAGGCTCAGAATTACTTGCTTCAGATCCGGTGAGCTCAGAAGTAATTCCTTCAGAATTTCACAGGCTCAGAATTACTTGCTTCAGATCTGGTGAGCTCAGAAGTAATTCCTTCAGAAATTCTAAGGTTCTTTAGTACGCAAATTTTAACTTTTAATCCTGCACACTGAATTAAATTATTAGTATTCCAATTTAACCTTAAATACATTGTTATCATCAAAATCAATTAAGGAGATACAAAATCATAATTTTGTTCCAACAATCTCCCCCTTTTTGATGATGACAACTATATGTATTTAAAATCAATTGTTGTTGTTTTTATTTAACATCTTGACTTCAGGTTCTGAGGTTTGCAAGCTCCCCCTGAGTCTGATAAGCTTCAAAAGTTTATCAATGATAAATATAAAACAGTCTAAGAGTAATATTTAATGTCAAATATAATTTCATATATTCTACCTTCAGAAATATACAAAAAAGGCCAACACTGCCAGAAGAGGCTTCATCCTTACAAAACAGACAAATTTTAAAATAGACAATCAAAGACTTAGATTGACCTAAACAACTTCATTGTAACCATGGTACATCACAATGGCAAAAGAGGTCAGCATACAAAACAGAGAAATTCCACAGAAGGACAATCAAGAACAAAAGGTGACATAGACAACTTCATTGTGACCATGTCCTTCCACACCAAACTTGACAGAATCACCAACCCTAACCCTTCTCCCTGCAACCAAGCTACTCCATTCTCCTCCAACATTGTAATACTTGAATGGAAATGTAACATGGATCAGAAAACATTCCCACTCATTGCAACATTCATCCACCAATTTGATAGAGGTAGTTTGCTGGCCAAAAACATGCTCCCCAAATCCATGGTATGGCAGCATCTATGAAGGTGAAAAACAAACTCACAATTAGCAACACACAAAACAACTGAAACCATTTAAAAAATAAAAAGAACAAATCACTAACCAAAAATCCAGAAGAAACATCATAGTAGGTCAAAGTTTTTTCATGTGCAACATTGAAACAATTTTGAGCATGAGAATAACCAAGGAGGGCAGATTGTGGCACATCATCAACAAAAGTAGGAGCAATATTGGATCTATGGAGATTAAACCTAATGGGAGGATTAAAAATGGGAGGAACAATCAATTCATGCAAACGATCCTCAACCATGAGACCAAAATGTGTGGTTCCAATATACATAAGCAATAGCCAAGCCCCGGCTCGAATGTCGTAAAAATCGCGAACGGCAGTCCATCCATGGGTAAAGTAGAAGTTTCTACCAATCTTTTCAACCAAGACCTCAAACTGATTTTCATGGGAATCAACCAAATATGAGAAACGACATATTTGATCACCAAAATCATCAATGAGCATATGTGGAAGCATCACAGAACCCTGCATGTCATTGTAAAAAAAAAAACCATGTTAGGACAATGCATTCAGAGGTCTTGATTCACAAACAAAAAAGAAGCCAAAAGAAGAGTTCATACATCATGTACATTATACTCAACATAGTAAGTACGATATCTCAGACGAATTTCATTAACACGCCTTTCTTGATTGTTGCTAAACTGAAGGTTAAGAGGAGCTGTTACACCAAAGAAACAATAAGATCAACACAATAGTTTGTAACACAGGAAACTTACAAATACAAAGTAAAAAAAAAAAGTAGACCACCTCTCAAGCATTGAAGAGCAAGGGATGTTTCTACCCTATTGTAAGCCATGCTTGCAGAAGAAAGATGTAAGACTTAGAGCTGCAAGACACACATATATATACATGCAATTAGAGATGATACATATGTTTCAATCTATATATAAAAAATATGCTACAACCGAGTTTAACCTTTCTAAATAACCTGCAGTTAATGTTAACCAAATCCACAAAAGTGATTTTCATGGTATTGGCTGGACATTAAATCAAATAACGTGTGAGAATAAGAAAAGGCAAACATGCAGTATCTTACCTCAGTTCCCAATACACGAAAGCTAGATAATAATTGGAGATATCTGCAAGTTAAGAGTGAGATATAGCTGCTGAGCTGCAATTTGATTGGCACAAATAATAATAATTAACACGTATAATAGCCAAAACACTGCAAGGTTACAAAGAAACTTCTAAGTACGTACAATGAAGTAATTACCTGCCATTTGATTGGTCCAATGAGGCCACATGGAATGTGAAGAGGGTCCAAGACCTTTCTGATTAAATGCATGTAAAGTGTATATGTTTCCAAGGAAAAGTGAAATCATTGCAATGAGTTTTATCTTTTAAAGAAAATATCAAATAATTAATTAGAGATTAGTTTTATTAATAAGAGTTCAGTTTTATGAAGAGAAAAACAAAAAAGGCAAATGTGAGAGATTAGCTTAGGCATTCACTGATTCTTTCTTTGATTTAATTGCAAATTATTATTGTTCAAGATGACATGAAAGTTGCATTTATATTGCTCAACTGTTTTCAAAGTGTAAAAGAAATAAGGCTTAGTACTTGAAGTTTCGAACCCAATACATTTTGAAAAAATGCATTTCATCTTATTTTAAACAATGCAAACAATTGGAAATCAGTGATTAGTGTTAAAATCCTAATGCTGCCATCTTTATTTGAAGAAGCCTCCCAAGAAACTTCCTAGTGCTTGTGAGCTCTAGAGGTGCAAGAGGCCCTGTTTCTGCTGTCTCATAGCACATGCATATTGTAAATAGTATTTGCCATCAAATTGTAATTGAATAGGAACTTGTAACACATATAATATCTAATTATAACAAATGTACATGGAAGGATCTTTATGCAAGTATGAGCAAACCAAAACAATGCCCATAAGAAAGCACATATCTTTCAATTTTTCTCAGATTAAAAAACCTTGTCAAACCATTATCATTGGCCAATATATAATCAATTAGCTATAATCCACACAATCTCTTTGAAAGCAAAAACATCAACAATAATAAGGGAAACTATACATTCTATAAAAGTCATATAAAAGCCACCCAAGGTTCAATTAACACAAAGAGCTAAATAGATAAAAACCATGGTGTAAATTAATAATCTTTTGTTGCAGCAAACAAAAAGAGGCATTAATCTATGTTCATTGAATGCCACAGTTCATTAGGTCTCTTTTAAAACTGAACATGAACAATAATAGTTCACCAGCTCTCATCGAAAACAAAAAAAAACTAACATCAAGAGCTAAGTACACTAAATTCATTCTGAGAAAGCATTATCTTTTGCTGCAGAATGCAGAGACAGATACAATTCATATTGATGCAGGGGCTCCATAACACATGCTTCAATTGTATCACCATGAGAAACACCATAAACTGTGCAGTAATCAACCCAGCCACCAGATATCTTACATGCTAAGTGCCCTTCAGGATCCACTCCAAATTTCAACTTGCAAGGATACCGCTCACCGGAGCTATCGATTAGGACCAAATCCGAATGTTGGAACTTAAAAACAAACTCGCCAAATCCATACCAAGGCAAAATCTGTTGAAAAATAAAACAAACTCAAAAAGATAAGTGGGTAAAAATTCAATAACCTAAAGGAAATTCACAGCTACAATAAATAAAGATCAATACCAAGATTCCGGAATGCACGTCATAGAATGTTATTTCCTTGGAAATGCTACGAACAAACTTATTAGGTGGAATAGGAGGAGATGAATGTACTCTAGGCAAAGAATATATATAGTGAAAAGAAATGAATGAGCATGTGAATATAATAATGTATTATTTTTATATTTTATATTACAAACTTGCTCACCAAGCTTTTGGTTTGTTTGGCGTCCTCAACAAGGAAACGACTAATTAATTAATCAAAGTGCAGAGACTTTGACTAAGAGACTGATAAGTGTCCTTACACTATTTCTAGGCAATTGTTTGGGAGTTTTTTATTTTTTAAGCATTGAACCTAATAGCTATGGGTATGTTTTCTACAATAAACATTAAACATTCTTTTTCTTTTCATTAAAAAATATATTTTTGTGATTGACTCATTTATATTGATGTAGAGTTATTAGTGAAATATTTAAGTTATTGTTGAGACCTTCTATAACTTTTTAAAAGGTTGAGTTGGAGATTAATTAAAAAAAAAAAAAAAGTTGAAAATATTGAATATTTATTAAATAATATTATTAAAAAATTTATAAATAATTATGTATGCGTGGGATAGAGGGTTTTTTATTTTCTCTCTCTAACCTTTGAGAGCTCTATCTTCTCTCTAATCTAAAACCTAGCCACCACCCTCCCTTCCTTCTTTCCCAAATATCCAAATTTTTCTCTTTCAAGATGTAGATTTACAGGATGGTGGGGGTGGTGCGACAAGATCTCAATCTGCATGACCTCTCAAACCCGTTTCTCTCGTTGCTCCGAACTTTTCTATTTTTCCTTTTCTATCGCCTTTTTATTCTTTCTGTGTTGGTCTGTATCCTGAAGGTGTTGGTGATGGAAAACAGAACCTGTTCCTCTCCCATCATTTACTTTGTTGGCGATGGCAGATTTGGTTTGGCCGATGATTTTTTGGTTGCAGCCGATTGGGTTTTGATGGCAGTGATTGTTTGCAAGGGCTAGAAGTTGAGAATGGGGTGGTTGGTGACGGTGCCGTTATATTTGGCCGTAGTTTTTGTCGGTTTTTTCTTTTGGACGAAGTTGAGGATGGGGTGGTTCAATTCAGGTGTTTGGTTGCGAGAGTCAGAAGTCGAGGATGGGGTGGTTGGATTCTGGCGTTTGTTTTTAGGCTCGGTTTTGCAATAGTAGTTTTTGGTTGTGGTGTTGGTGGAACGGGTGATTTCGGTGGATCGTTTCTTTGGATGATGGAGGTGTTTGTTGCTCCGGCAATGATTTTGGTGATGGCTTGCAGCTCCGGCGACGGTTTTGGTGGTGGTGGTTTCTCGTTTTTGGTGTTTTGGTTGCTGCCGCGTGTGACTGGTTCTCTAGATATTTGATTTTTTTTTTATTGTTGATTTGCAGAAATCTTTGTTTTTGGTTGATCTCTAATGTGCTGGTGGCGACTGATCAGTATTTGCCTCACTGAGCTGTTTATTGAATTCTAACGGATCGATCACTTTTGCTTTGAGATCGGAAGTTAGTGTCTACTGACAATTCTCTACGCTGGATTGGTGTATTTTCTGAGACTTGGAAGCATTTGTTTTGGTGTTTATTTTCGGTGTTTCACCTATATACGGCACATCCACTTTGTAGTTACTTTTTATCGGTATATGTCTGTCTTGTGCAGAGACCTATTTAATAATATATTTGCCGTTCAAAAAATATATAAATTATGTAGACGTGAAACTCAATTAAATACTAAAAAATGGAAAGCTTTATGGTCATGCTAAATTTTCATTACAATCTTTCTAAATATAAAATAAATAGTCAAATACCTTATGAAATAGCAAACATCATCACTTTTCTCCATAAATTTTCGAAATAGCGAATATCCTCTTGAAATTGTCTAACAGAACAATTTAATATAAGGGATAAACTATCAAACGTTAGACAGTTTCAAGAGGGTATTTGATATTTCGAAAAGGGGGACAAAGAAGAAAATAGAGAACAATTGAAACAACAACGATCTTGTAAAATATTCAAATCAGTCTCTCAATTTTACAACTTAAATGCAAAATGCACCGTGAAATTTTTATACTATAGGAAAATTTTTATGCTCCGTGAAAACATGTGAATTAAGGTTGTTGTTGTTGTTGCAATTGTTCTCCCCCCACTCTCTATTCCCCCTCCTCCCATCCTAATTTAAGATCGTTATTGCCGACGGGCATTCTTACATAATAAAATCAGAATACTTACAAGTTTCATTAAATTTTGTATTCAAATTGCACTTTATTTTTTTTTCTTAATCCAATTCTATCTTATTTTGTTTTGGAGAACAATCCAATTTTATCTTAAGGCCAATGAATTTTACCTGAAATATTTTCTAATTAATAAGTTTATTGTTTTTTCTTTCTTCAATTGGGTTTTGAGTACTTATATCATCATCTTCTAGTTGAATATGTGCCATTGAGAATAATTGGGGGTCTTATTTGTATCTTTTTATGTACTTTTTTATGGTTTGAATAGAAGTTTGCGAAGAAGAATTCAGTGACACAACGTATATTATTAATGAAATGAATTTCAAATTATATCAAATAATGACACTAGAATATTACAAAAACGAGCAAAACATAATAGAAGAATAAGCACCAAAATAAATAAATAAATAAATAAATGTTGATTTGTGTAGATTAATACCAAGTGACTACAAACGTGAAGGATAATAATTAACAGGGAAATAAGAAACTACAATTGGAGCTCCCTTTGATTTTTCCTTGTTCTTGTGTTTCTCTGAAGATGAAGATTTTGATTTAGATAATTTTTCATCATAATCAGAAACTTGAGATGATGAGTTTGAAGAGGCTCCAAAGCAATTGAAGAAAGATGAAATCAAAGCCATCAAAGGGAAATTGAACAAAGATTAAGGTGTGACTTGAAATTTGAAATGGGGTTTCTAATTGTCAAAGTGTTCAAAGCTAAAATTATTGAGTTTGTGATATTGTGATTTGAATTAAGATAATTGAATACTGGGTCTATTTATAGTGTCATCATAGAATAATAATAGGAAAAATATTAGGAAGTTACAATGTTAGTCCCATTTGCTTAGTGAGCAAGGAGAAGAACATATATGTGAGTGTGACCACATGGAACTTTGAAAATTCTACCATCTATGTATTTTGTGGCTGCTTTAGACACGTGTTAATTTGTGATTCGTTTGTCTTTTTCAGAGCTTATTTGGTATATGGAACTTGCCTTGGGTAGATTAATTGACCATTGCCATGTCAAGTCTTTTTTTTTTTTTTCTTTTTTTTAGGCAAAGTCTTTGTTGTTGTTCCATAAAAAGTTAGACAGTTAAGTAAGATCAACAAATATTGCACAAATTAAGTTTTGGTGATACTATGCTAATAATTTGTATCTTATTTTTTCTATACTATGCTAATAATTTGTATCTTATTTTTTCTTATAATCGAAACAACTGTGATATAATAGAATACCACATATATTAAAAAAATCAGGCAGTCCACTCCATTTAGACGCCCGTTTAAAGCCAATCAAAAAATGGAGTGAGATAGGACGGATCATTTTAGATATTCGAGTTCAAATGTCAAGTCTGCTCCATTTATTAACAAGTTGGCAGGCTACCCTGCCAAATATCTATTTTTTTTTTTACTCATAGATTTACTATATTATTTACTTTTTTTTTTTTTTTTATGAAAAAAGGTATATTTTTCAACAACATATAATAGAAAATAACTTAAAAAATTAACAAACTCAAATCATGTAGTAAATAGTAAAAATTAACATTCAATATGAATCACCAAATTGCTTCATGTAAACTATTAAAAGTTAATTTAATTTTAATTCGCTACATCCTAGTAATATTGATATTATGTTTTAAAGTAGATAAGTCTCAATAAAATAAAGCACCAATAAAAATCCAACAACAATAAACAAGTCTCTCAAAATAAACTCAATCACCTAAATAAGTGTCAAAATCAAAATAAATTGGATCGAGGATAAAAGTAATGCAAGTAAAGTTTAGTTTAGCCTTTACTTTTTTTGTCTAAAAATGTATAAAAATAAAATAAATTAAACTCATCCAAAAAGTTTAACTCTTTCCTCCATTTTTCATCTCAAGTCCAAGAAGAAAAAAAATTAAACAAAAATGTCTGCGGACCAACTCGACTTGCCCCGCCCTATTTATTTTAGCTGGTTAAGTGGGACGGACCAACATAAGACGTCGAGTCAAAAACCTATGTCCGGTCCGCCAAAAACGACATATTAAACGGGTCGAGTCGACGAGATCTGGACCGTTTTTCCACCCCTATATATTAAAATAACAAAGGATCAATGGGGTACCACTTTTGATTTTTTAAACTAATGTCTTAAGAGCATTTGTTAGTATTTTCTTCAGGTAAATGCTAACTAGTGTCCCCGGGACACTAGTTAAGGTAACCAAAGATAGTAATATTATCTTGAAATTTATAAAATCAACGTCTTAAAAGTTTAAATTTTTGTTTTTCATTAATGCATACTTTTTCTTTTATTTCCTTTTTTAGTTTCTTAACTTAGCAAGACCCTTTTCTTTATATATATTATTTGGAACATGCTAAATAGTGCACTCGGTGCACTAATTAAGTAAATTATTATGAATTTTTTTTTTTTGAAATTTGAACATTCATTGTTTTAAAAATGTAAAAAGTTATCTTATCACTATTACTTTTTGTCTTTTGTTTCCATTATTAGAATACTTAACAAATGCCTCGGATGAACTATTTAATATAACCCATATTATTTTACACATTCTAGTAAATATAACTCGGTTAGTAAGGAACATATATATCATATATACAACATATACACATGTGTATTTTTAATAATTGAAATTCATCCCAACGCAAAACTATTACCGTTTTAAATGCAGATTTTCGAACATTGGTTCTTCCTTTTTTTTTTATAAAATAAAAAATTCGCATATCACATTTTGAATATTTTTTTTTAAAAAAAATGTCATTATTAAAAACTTAAAATATCAGTGGTTTGATTTTTCTTTTGACACAATTAGTTTGATTATTGAACTAGTTAACTTTTAGATTAACAATTTAATCTTTATAGTTATAGCTAAATTAATAAAAAATTATATACTAAGGGCCTGTTTGAGGTTATGGAAAAGACTTGTGTAAATAAATAAATTTTTATTTTAATTCAGAAGTTTTCATCGACAAAAATTGTATCTTTATAAACTGTTTTATCATAAACTACATTGAAAAGCTTATAATAATAATATATTAAAGTTTATTTATTTGCATAAGTTATTTCAAATAAATTAAAAAATAAGTCAAACCAAATGGACTAAATAGTTAAATTATTAAACTAATTTTATTTTAAAGTAATTTTTTCTTACAATTGAGCTGTTGATCAAATTCAAGACCTCTAGCAAACTACCTAAATTTCTCATTACTAAACCAAATTTAGTGACATGATCTTAAAAAATACACTACATATAAAATGTGATACATGAACATTTGAATAGAGACTAAAATTTAAAACAGAAGATTTAGAGGGATTAAAGTTGAAGAGAAATATTTAGAAATTAAAAATAAAATTTACAATATTTAAAGAGAGCAAAAATATTTAACCATGTTATTTTTCTACATATGCTTGCTTCCATAATTAAAGGTATGAAGGGTTTAGAAAGGTTAGGCCTTAGAAAGGTACATTAATTTTTGTCAATTTAATTTGCTTAGTGACCAAGGAGAGAACATGTTTGGGACCATGTAGATGTTTGAAAATTCTTCCAAGGACTTTTCCTTAAAAAAAAAAAAAACAGAAAATTCTTTCAAGCATGTTTTTATTAAGACATTCTTACATATAGGCACAATGTTTAGGAGCACACACATCAATTAAAAAATAAAAATAAAATAGTCACATCAATTAATATTATTTTAATTATTTTCTCTTTAATTTTTTTCTACTTATATGTGTGTGCCTAACACATCAAATTTATACTTGTGTCTAACCAAGTATTTTCCGCTTTTATGTTGTTTCTTTTGTCTTTTTCTTTTTTTTTTAAAAAGTTGATGGTTTCTTTTGTCTTTTTCAAAGCATATTTGATGATGTATAAGCGCGTGGAACAAACATAATTATAATAAATCCATTTGATTAGTAAAATATAAGTAATTTGATTGAATAAATTTTGTCTTATAACATGTTTGATAAGCATAAGTTTATTTTGATATTTTAGATAACTTATAAAAATGATAAAATGTTGTCTTGTGTTTCAGTGAAGTATAATTTTTTTTTTGTCTATTCCTTTGACACCAATTTGTTCAATTTTAATAAAAAATTTAAAATTAAAAATAATGCAGATGAAAATATCTTGGTCAATCTTTTATTTTTTAGCGGACCAAATGCACACATAAGACAATTGTAAGATGAGAGGATAAGAGAGATTGAAATTTACTACGGTCACACAGTTTTCACGCATTTTTTAATATCGACGGTTAATTATTAATCAGACGGTTCAAGTTGATATAATAATAAAATCACTTAAAATTATCTCAGTTGTACATCTCAGATCAGATGGTCCTAAATTACTACTATGGAAAAATTGTATCAATGTTACAATAGAAAATTTGCTTCCAAATGAGAGCAATCATGTTATTTGGACATGATTAAGATTCAACACCAACATTTAACATAAGAGCAATCATGTTATTTGGACATAAGATTAGTACACCATATATCAACATTGTACAATGCACTTACGAGATGTTGTCTCTGTTATCTGTATTGTTCTCTTATGCTACTATCCAAAAGTCTATTTAGCCACAATTTTAACTATTGGAGTATTTTTTGTTTTTGAAGAACAATTCAGTGACAGGGTACTATTTATTAAATGAATTTCAAATTATATCAATTATTATTGACTACAGTATTAATTATTTATGAATCATTTTTTTTTCTTACAAACGTGAAAGGGAGAAAAAACTAAAACGGTGTATCAGAAAAAAAAGCTAAAACGAATAAATAAATGAATAAACACATGTCGATTGTATATATCTATTAGATTATTTGACAAAAAAAAAAAACATCTTTAGAACTACAACCGCGAGAGATATGAGTTAATAGGAAAATGATATACTACAATTGGAGCACCCGTTGATTTTTCATTATTTTTGTATTTCTCTGAAGATGAAGATTTCAATTTGGATAATTTTTCATCATAATCAGAAACTTGAGATGATGAGTTTAAAGAAAGGCCAAAGCAATTGATGAAGGATGAAATGAAAGCCATTATAAAGTGATTTAATTTGCACTATGTAACCAAAAGGGACAATGGAACCAAAGATTGGGTGTGACTTGAATATTGAAATGAGGTTTCTGGTTATCCAAAGAGTGCAAAAGCTTAAATGATTTAGTTTGTAATATTGTAGTTTGATTCAGATAAGTGATAATTTGGTCTATTTATAGTGCCATAAAATAATAATGGTTGGGAAGGTGCAATGTTAGTCCTTTTGCTTAGCGACCAAGGAGAACATATTTGGGACCACATATAGTACAACTTTGACAATTCTTTGCATGTATTACTATATTTCCTTGGGAGAAAAATCTTCCGTGTATTTTTCATAAGAAATAAAAGAATTTCCATTCACATTTCATTAAAAAGAAATAAAAATTCTTCCATGTAAATTTTATTCAAAATGAATACATTAATTTGGCACCCCTATACTCAATTGGATCAAATGTAGTATTGATAAAGTTTATAAAAGCAAGCAAGGTATTTTCTTATGTGGTGGTATATTCTGGAATAATGTAGCTGATTTGTATGTTATGTTTTGATACTTCTCATCATACTGCGCTTTGTGGTGCCATTATTTTATAGAAATTGGTCATCAAATAAATTGACATAATCTACATAGTTGAAAACTGACTCTGCATCAGTGGTTTTGACTATTAGTAAAACTTTTATACATGTGTATTGATCTCTACGAAATAGATGGAAAAATGTTATAATATTTCTCAAGCAGATGAAATTATTTTGTTACACACTTACACATATTTTCAGAGAGGGATACCAAAGTATAGCAGATGAATTGTTTTGTTATATGTACACATATTTTAATAATGATATTCCATTAAAAAAGTCATTATAAATTATTCTATGTGAAGTTTTATAAAAAGAATAAAAACTAAAATTATAAACAAAATATTGACATAAATTTTTAAATAAAATAAATATAAAACTCATATTTATAATGAATAAAAATATATATTTTCAACGTTGTTTTTTTTTTCAACGTCATTTTTTATTTCGTACAGACCAAGTCTCGTCATGTATATAGTACTCCATTCGCGTTTCTAATATTTGATCATTTTAGCTTTTTATTTTTGTCATGAAACTTTGGAGTGAGCATTGTTCAATCAAATTTGTCAACTCATAACATTAATGATTGGAACGACATTTTGCATTTGGTGAAATTGTCAACACGTACACAATACTAGTTCAAGTCACTATTCTCACGTCACAAAATAAAAATTTATTTTTTAAATTTATTGAATAATTGATTTATTTATTCTATATAATTGTTGACATATAGATATAGTACACTAGGTGCTCGTGAACCACTTTTCTTTGCACTTAATTGAATATCTATTTATTTTGTCAAAAAAAAAATTTGAATATCTATTTATTGTATAACTATACAATTTTTGGCATATAAGATAAGAAATAACCTCTATTTTTTTTGTTTCTATTGCAATGAAGTTTAACCGATTGTTCTATTTTGTGGGGGGCGTTAGATCGTTATGAGTGTGATACAAATTTTAAAAAAATATTTAAAGTGAAGTTAATCGTATATAATCAATGTTATTTAGAATTAACAATAAAATATAAAAAAATTGTAATAAAGTATAGATACAAATCATATAAAGTACTATTTTTTTTTACAAAAACAAGAAAAATCAAATAAAAGAAAGTCTAATACCAAAAAATAAATAAATGTTGATTGTGCAAATGAATATTTCACAATAGTACTACAAACGTGATTGATATAAGTTAACAGGAAAATGATATACTAAAATTGGAGCTCCCTTTGATTTTTCTTTGCTCTTGTGTTTGTCTGAGGATGAAGATTTAGATAAGTTTTCATTATAATCAGAAACTTGAGATGATGAGTTTGAAGAGGGACCAAAACAATTGAAGAAGGATGAAATAAAAGGCATAATAAAAAATTATTTAATTTGCACTATATAATGAGGCAAAGGAACAAAGATTGAAGTGTGACTTGAAGTTGAGGCTTGCAAAACTGAAATGATGTAATTGTAACGTTTTGGATTGAAATTAGGTAATTAACTTGGTCTATTTATAGTGCCATCTTATTGTATAGGATTGAATAATGAAAAGGTTAGGACTTGGAAAGTTCCAATGTTGGTCTATTTGCTTAGAGACCAAGTAGAACATGTATAGTATTTGGGATCACAAAGAACTTTGAATATTCTTCCATGTATGTATTTATTTTGTGGCTGCTTTAGACACATGTTATATTAGTATATCGAACCTTTCTTAGGATGGGGAGGAACTAGTCTAATAGTGATCTCATTAGTATGACTTTTTCTTAGTGTGGCTTCAATCATTGGGAAATCGTTGCACAAATTTAGATCGGGTGATGCAAATTAGTATTACTTTTTTTTAGTGTAGCTTCAACCATTGAAATTTGTCGTTTGAAGCTCGTCATTGCTCGCTTAGCGACCAATCTAATATGTAGAATTTGAAGTTTAAAATCCACATTCCATTGAATTAGGTAGAATTTATTTAAGAAAAATAATCAATATTTATAATTATTTGCGTATTTATAATGAATTTCTAGTAAAACAAGTTTATAAGTTTTTGAATTTTTGTAAGTATAATCACCGATTTCTAGCACTTATCAATGGATTAGAAAATGTTGAATGTGATGGGTACGAGTTTTGTGATGGTGGAGATAAAATGGTGTTTGGGTCCATAAATGTGTGCGTGGGTTAGAAGTTAAATATGAAGAATATGGGTTCAATGATGGTGATGGATATTGTGGAATAGTTGAAAGGGGATGATATAATTTTTGAGGTTGCAAATGTGGTATATGGATTGGATGGTGAAGATAGAGTGTGATGTTGATGGGATAAAATCAAGGAATAAATCATGAGAGGTGTTGAATAAATCTGAGTTTCTAAGTTTGGGTCCATAATATCTTTCTTTATTCTCTCTTCTAACATATTTACACGTATTGAGCAACACATTTTGTGCAGATTATTTTTAATTTCAAAATATTCGGATTTCCTACGTGTCATTCTCAAGGAAGTTGACTTTATCAAACGCCAAATTTCCAACAAAAAAATTTGATATATTTTTGAAGGATTTGCGATGGTTTTGACCTTAGAAATTTCTTTGCGAGTGATTTGGCAACCGAGAGAAATTCCTGTCAAATTGACATCTCTTGTAGAATTTTTAGAAGAATAAGATAACATACATTATGTGTTCGTTTGTCCATTTTTCTTTACTTGTAATTGTGCGTGTGTATATAAATTGTATGTGGCTATACATTTTCAAACATATATACTATACATAAATAATATGGATTCTGATTCTTTACATTCAAAATCCTACACTTAGTGTAATTTTAAGGTCAATTTTGTCATTATCACTTAACATAATTTCTCTCTCCATTCTTCTTCTAACATATTACACTAAATATAAGTGAATGTAGGTGAATTTAAAATTTTTGAATGTAGAGAATTCAAATCGAAATAATATTGACAAATAAGAGCATGATTATCGCAACTATATTGCACCGTGTCTTAACTGCTATGATCGCTTCTTGTCAGACAACATCAATATTATTGGTTTATAAGCCAAGTTTTGAAACATGATTCCAGCTTCTAAAGGCTTCCAGCTTCTGAAGCACTCAAGCTTCTGAAGTGCCTCAAGTTCTAAAGCCTATCAGCTTCTGAAGCTCCCCAGCTTCTGAGGATCTTCAGCTTCTGAAGCTCTGTTTGTTTCGAGGCTCTGCTTTTCTGAAGCTCTGTTTCAGTGAGTTATATACAGTTGTATTTTTAGTTAGTTTTAATTGTAGCTTTTAATTGTCCTAGGTAGTTAGTCAGTTGCTTGCGTTCAAGACAACAAACTCTTGTATATATATATATACTACCCGGCCCCTTTTGTGGAAAAATAAGATTTTACACATTTTCTCTTTTCTTAAGTTTTATTTTTTTCATCATTTTTTCTTTCTTTTGTGTTCTTTATTTCTGAATTTTATCCCCAACAAATATTTCATTGCTTTTCACCGTTTCTAAATTGAAGAATGTATCTCTGTACATGGACGATCCTTAATATATAAGTGCCACATGCATGCTTTTTTCTTTCTACAATTAAATATACTTGTTGGGTTATATTATGAAAAATATTGGGGGTTACGTGGAAAATATTGTGGCTTTTTAATTTTCAATTACAGATTTAAATAATATTATAAAAAAAGATAAACTGTAACTATATTGAAGGGTATAATTATAAGAAAAAGTACTACAAAACAACGTAACTATATGTATTCCATTAATCAATGAATAATACAATATTTTTCTTATAATTAAAAAGAAGAAAAGTCAAATAAAAGAAAATCAAGAGAAAAAAAAAATTAAAAAAATGTCGTTTGCTAGTCTTGATATGAAGCAAATGCAGCTCATGACTACAAACGTGAGAGAATGGAGTTAACAGGGAAATAAGAAACTACAATAGGAACTCCTTTTGATTTTTCCTTGCTCTTGTATTTCTCTAAAGATGATGATTTTGATTTAGATAAATTTTCATCATAATTAAAAACTTGAGATGAGGAGCTTGAAGAGAGACCAAAACAATTGAAGAAGGATGAAATGAAAGCCATAAAAAATGATTAAATTTGCACTATGTAGCCAACAAGGAGGAAATGGAACAAAGATTGAAGTGTGACTTGAAATTGAGGCTTGCAAAGCTAAAATGATTTAGTTGTAATATTTTGGATTGAAATGAGGTGATTAATTAACTTGCATTGGTCTATTTATAGTGCCATCTTATCGTAGGATTGAATAATGAAAAGGGTAGGACTTGGAAAGTTCCAATGTTGGTCTATTTGCTTAGTGACTAGGTAGAACATATTTGGACCACAATTTCCACAAAAGAACTTTGAATATTTTTCCATGTATTTATTTTGTGGCTGCTTTAGACACATGTTAATTAGTGCATGGAATCTGCCTTACTTAGGTTGGAGAGGAACTAGTCTAGTCGTGGTATAATTAGTATGACTTTTTTTTTAGTGTGACTTCAACTATTGGGAAATTGGAAATAAATTTTCTTGGCGTTGTTTTACATCACAGTCGTCTGATTTAAAATATGGGTCATGTTAACTTGTGTTTTAAGGGCACATGATAAAGTTACTTAAAATATAAATATATTAGTATTTAATGATACAAAAATAGTATAATAAATTTGGGTGGGTGGGATAGCTCAGTTGGCACTTGCTGACTGAGCGGGTATATGCTGTTGGTCAGGAGTTCGATCCTTGATTTTTTTCACTTTGACCTCGCTACTTCTCGCATAAGAGCAACCTTGATTATTCAATCCTGGACATTCTAGTCTACTTTGCTTTAATGTCGCTATTGTTCCCCTAGCGAGCATTGTCTTGAAATCCTTTAGAATTTCTAGAATTTGTCGGTTTAGACTATTGTTATTAAGTGATTAGTTGGTTAATCCCTAATATAGCTTTGAAATGAAAACCTTCAACCGAACTAAACCACGCAGTTCGGTAAAAAAACCATCCAAATCAAATACGGTTTTAGTGAATTTCGGTTTAGATTAATTCAATTTACGATTTTGTTTTTTAATTAATTTGGATATAATCATCCCTAAATCGCACCATTCTCTTCCTCTTTTCATTCTGACATGTTATCTTCTTGTTCGATTTCTTTTGCAAGGCATAGCCAAAAGTCTATTTAGCCACGGTTTTAACTATGCCTAAATGCTACTTTTTATTTTGTAGTGTAACTTATTTCAAACCTCCCACTTAAAAGACCGCAAAATGTATTTGGCCTTTTTACTATGATTTAGAGTCTTGCTATAGATTGAAAAGTTTCTTAACAACGTTCTAATTCAACCAACACTGATCTTCTAGTTCAATCTTGCACCAAATTGGAAGAATTGGGAGTCCTGTTTTTAAATGCACTTTATGTTGTGTACTAATTAATACATGTGAGTGGGAAAAAGAAAATTTGGGAAAAATATTTGGTGCTTAATAAATGGTTTTTTATTTTATTTAATGATAAATAGACAATATATAACAAATCCATAATAAAAATAATATAAAATATTATTGAATCTAGTGAAACAACATTAAGATGTATTTTCTCTTTATTTTTTCATAGCATCTCAAAGGGTATCTAAAAACGGATCTATATTTGATAATTCAATTAAAAATAAAGATTTACAAAAGAAAAACTGTTGGGGTACGACGACTAGCTAGATTCAAAAGCAATGCTAATAGCGATTTTTGGTGTGGTCGACGCTAAATTATTTGAAGCTAAACTTGTGTATTCTATTTAAAACTTCATCCAATTAGTTTTTTTTTAAGGATACTTGTACACACAATATTTTGAGTTTATTGTTTGAGTATTAAGTCGGGTTGGCAATTTCATAAGGTGGCAATTTCTTGTTGCAATCCACTTTACGAAATTGCCACCTTATGACTTGTTAAGTCGGGTGGCTAATTCAACTGACCTAAAGACCTTTTTATAAAGGTATTTTTGTACTAGTGAATATGAGGAAAACATTTGAAAAAGCCTTAAATGAGACATTATAAAATTTGTCTCATTTGTATAGTATTAAAATTAAGATTTGATATCGGATATGAAATCCAACATCATTTATTCCCTCCTTTGTAATTGTCCCTTTTTTAACATGAAAAGTTATAAAATAATTGAAATTTTGTAAAATAAGTAAGAGTTCTTATGATTGGCAAACGTTTTTATGCGACCTTATAGTATGCTAAAGGGACAAAAACAATATTTTTATGTACTTAAGAAACATTAAATAATGATTCTTCTTTTAGGAAGATTTTTTTTACAACTCCATGTCTAATGTAAAGTGTATATAAAGAGAGAATGAGATTTAGTAAATTGAAATCATATCATATATATATATCTTACATATAAAGTATAAAGTGTAGAAAATATGGCTAATGTTATCAAGTTTGTTTATAGTATGATTATCTTTGTATCTCTATTTCTTGTTGCAATGAAAGTTGATGGTAAATCATTTTTATTCTGTTCAAATTTACTTTCTTACATACAATATTTTATGTAATTTTAAAAACATTGTTTTATTCTCATTTTCATTACAGCTATGCAGATTGATTATTGTTATAACGACGCTGCTTGTGAATTTATGTTAAGAGATTCGTGTCCTCTTGGTAAAGCAATATGTGATAAAATGGGCAGCAACAAATTTGATAAAATGGGCAGATGTATTTGTAGATAGGTTTAAATATCATTTCAATTCCTGTATGTTTACGATCTTTTGGTTTTAGTCCATATTTTTTTTTTTGTTGCAAATAAGTTCTTGTATGTTCGCGAATTTTTGGTTTTAGTTCTTAAAGTCAAAATCCGCAAGAAAATCTGCAGTTTTGGTGTAGATTTTCCTTCAGATTTTGCTGCAGATTTTGACTTTAAGGACTAAAACCAAAATTTCGCGTACATACAAGAACTTATTTGCAAAAAAAAAGATACAAGGACTAAAACCAAAAATTCGCGAACATACAGGGACCAAAAGATCATTTAAGCCTTGTACATATCAATGATGTGACAATAAGATTATGCTACAAATTCCATGGGCTGTCATTTTGTTATAGTGTTGGTACCTAATAATTTGAATTTCTTTCTTTTTCTATTTTTATGTCATTCTAGTTATGAAATTTGTACTTTGAAATTATGTTAATGAAATGAAATAAGACAGCAAATAATATTATTTATATTTTATTATAGCTTTTATTTAATTTCTTATTGTTCAATTGGTAAATCCTAAGAATCAATGCGTAGAATAAAAAAATAATATAGGAACAATGTCCTATTTTATTCTAAATTGATTCCCAATTAAGCTAATCAAAGATACCCCAGTAAATCCCTTAACCCAAAACCATGATATGCAAATTAAACATCGAGAATCATGCACAAAGAGCTACAAAACCAATAGTTAGTTAGTTGGTTCAGTAGTAATAGACTCTGAATTTATCTAAATCAAAATGAAAAGAAAAAATATTTATTTTAAAAACAAATATTTATACAAATCAAAATGAAAAATAATAATCATGTTTCTCTTAGAATTAAAGAAAATTACCAAATGGATTGACTTCTAAAGTTGTAACATCCATCAAATATGTTTGATATGTATATGTATATGATTTTGACGAAACTTGAATACTTCCCAAAACTATAAATGCTTAACAAATACATTGTACAAATGTTATTTACTAATGGTGTTTCATATTTTTTTTAATGGCTAATAGTGTTTAATATTGTAGATCACATACATCTGTAAATGCAGTGGGATATTTAATAACTTGTAGAAATGGAACGTAATTGCATTGGACGATTTCAGACAAGTTAATTTAATTTTTTTTTTTGAAAAATTAAAATTTAAAAACCTCAAAATACATTTTCGTTATTGCCTTTCTTAATTTATATGTGGTTTTGTTGGTTTTTGATTAGGAGCACTGCATTCTTTTTTCTTTCACCTGGTTTTTCCCTTAGGGTTTTACAGATAAGATTTTTAATGAGGCGGTATTTTCATTCTAGCTCCCACTTGGGTCTTGGTCTAGTCCCCCCAAGTTTGATTGTAATCTCTCTTTTTATTTTTATTTTAATATATGAAAGAGTTTAGCTTGTTGACTGGGTTGTAAAAAGGTGTCAACCTAGTTGAGATGTATTTACTTCTCGGTTTAACTATTCTCTTAGTTTAAAAAAATAAACCTCAAAATACTTTAGATCTATGGAGCATATTAAAACTTTAATGTAGTGGATAAATAATGCAGCGGCACGATGGTGCACTTAGTGTAGTTAGAAAAGAATTAAAATTATTTCGCACCAATAGTTACAATGTGTATTGTAACATTCTAACCCGTATACATAGTTAATAAATATTTAATTAAATATATACGCATTAAGATGTACATAATTTCAAGCATAGCATGTCTTATCAATATAATTCAAAAGCATAGCAGCAGATATAGATAATTATATCATAATTCATCATATTAACTTAATAAAATTTTCTTGACAATGATCAACAGTCTCAAAATAAATGCAAGCATATAGGTCATAAATATGTCACTAGCAAGGTCATAGAAAATAAAAAGCAGTAATATTCAAATACATCGATTTCGAAATACAAGTCTACCCGACACGATGTTACAAGTACCAGAGCATTAACTTATTACAACTCAAACTAAATAAGTTCTAGGAGAAGCATAGTGCTTAACTTCTTACCACTAGTAGCTAGAAAACTCAAAGTGAGCTACTCCTCGAAAGCTATATCCTCACCCTGCATCTCTGAACCCTCAAAGGTTCATAAATTACGCAAAAAGAGAGTTAGTATGAAATCTAAAATAATGAAAAATATAATCAATACTCTACATTTCATGTTATATAAATAAAGAGTTACAACATTACTCTTAAGATTATAAGAAAGATTACATAAAAGACATAAGTATAATATGCAATCCAAATAACTAAACATCAAGTATATACACATGTATAACTCAAGATATCAACTAAAATAAGTAATGTCAATTACCACTTAATTCACATAATTGTTCACCTTCATCTCCTAAATGCAAACTAATGTCACATTCATGTAATGCTCCCTAACATTATTGCTAAATACATGTGGTACCTAATCAAGTTATTTGAAAACTTATTCTAATTATATTTTAGTCAACCGCGGCTACTAAAATATCTGCTAGTACGTACTTCCAAAATAGTTCACAAAAGCAAGGACAAGAAGTACCGAGCCCCAAAATAAATAAAAAATACACAAAACTCATAGATAAAAAACTCATAAACATCCGATGATCAAGAAAAAAAAAAAAAAAAAAACACAAATTTTTTTTCAATTTTTACTACACATCATTCCATAAAACCAAACATACATATTTCCGATCTTGAACTTTTCATGCTCACTTGAGAAATTATTAATAAATTTGATATTGGACATCAAATCCAACATCATTTATTCCTCTTTTGTAATTGTCCCTTTTTTGACATGAAAAGTTATAAAATAATTGAAATTTTGTAAAATAAGTAAGAGTTCTTATATATGATTGGTAAACTTTTTTATGTGACCTCTATTAAGTATGCAAAAGGACAAAGACAATATTTTTATGTACTGAAGAAACATTGATTCTTCTTTTAGAAGATTTTTTTTTACAACTCCATAGTTAATGTAAAGTGTATATAAACTAGGGTTAATAGGTTTTTACCCCATGTATTGTTGGTGAGTTTTGCGTTATCCCCTTATAATTTATTTTTTTGATATTACCCCCTGTAATGTGTTTTTATTTATTTTGCAGCTTATTGTATCCCCTGTAATGTTGTTTTGTTTTACCCTTAGAGGGTGAAATGAACTGCGGAAAAAAATATAAACACATTGCAGGGGAATAATATCAAAAAAATAAATTATAGGGGGTAACGCAAAACTCGCCAACGTTGCAAGGAGTAAAAACCTATTAACCCTATAAACTATAAAGAGAGAGTGAGATTTAGCAAATTAAAATCATATCATATATCTTACATATAAAGTATAAAGTGTAGAAAATATGGCTAATGTTATCAAGTTTGTTTATAGTATGATTATATTTTGTATCTCTATTTATTCTCTTCAAATTTACTTTCTTACATACAATGTTTTATCTAATTTTAAAAACATTATTTTATTCTCATTTTCATTACAGCTAATCATTGTTATCAAGAATCTGATTGTGTACATATGTTAAGAGACATGTGTTTTCCTCCTCGTAAACCAATATGTAAGTACTATGAATCGGTGCATAGGTGATAGGTCCCTTGGTGGCAAATGTATTTGTATAGATCAATAATGTGACAATAAGATTATGCAACAAATTCCATGAGCTGTCATTTTGTTAAGTGTTGGTATCTAATAATTTGAATTTCTTTCTTTTTCTATTTTTATGTCATTTTCTAGTTATGAAATTTGTACTTTGAAATTATGTTAATGAAATGAAATAAGACAGCAAATAATATTATTTATATTTTATTATAGCTTTTATTTAATTTCTTATTTTTCAATTGGTGAATCCTAAGAATCAATGCGTAGGATAAAAAAAATAATATAGGAACAATGTCCTACTTTATTTTAAATTGATTCCCAAGCTAATCAAAGATACCCCACTAAATAGCGATTTTACAATTAGTGGCATACTATTTTGGGTTAATAGGTCTTTACCCCCTGCTAAGTGGGTGTGTTTTGCATTACCCCCCGCTAAAAATTTCTTGAAGATTGTCCCTTGCAAAGTTTTTTTTTTTGGTTTCCCCCCTTTTTCTCTCTTGGATGCAAGAAATTTTAACTTTTTAAATCGGTTGAACAAAATAACCGATTTAAAAAACATAACTTTTTAAATTGGTTGAACAAACTAACCGATGTAAAAAGTGCAATCAAGAGGGGGAACCAAAAAATAAAACTTTGCAAGGGGACAATCTTCAATAAATTTTTAGCTAGGGGATAACGCAAAACATGTTCACTTAGTAAGGGGGTAAAGACATATTAACCCAACTATTTTTTATGTTATAGACGATTGAAATTGAACTGAAGTACTGTGTACCAATCTAATTGACAATTGAACTGCCATAAGAAATTTGCCACAGTCTCCCGCTTGCATGCATGATCATCTATCCTACATATAAATGGATAAACTTTAGTCTATTTACCCAAAAAATGTTTTAGCGTAGTATTTTTCTTATAATATTTTTCATGATAATTTTTCTTATAATTTTACCCTTCATTTTAAAATTTTTATTTATAATATAATTTGTCATTTTTTTATATGATTTTTTTTCCTAATTTTAAATTTGATCTAATCCTATTTAAGTTTTAATGTTTTTTTACAAGATTAAATAAAATCTTATATATCATTTAATTCAATGCTAATAAAAAAAGAGACTGAAATCATTTGATGTTAGAACTGACTCTTGAACTAGATTAAAAATTGATGGTATAAGCCAACAAAAATTAAATTAAAATGACGAGAGTACTTTTAATCCATCAGATAAAAAATTATATTTTTCTAAAAATGATTATGATACCGTTCAGCACAAACAAAAAAAAAAATGATTACATGTTGTTCCTCTTAGTCAAAAAGATGAACCAAAAGCTAATCAAAAGAGGCACCAAAATAGTACCAAGAGGAATCAAATGTGGTCATTTTCAGAAGAGGAATCAAATGTGGTCATTTTTATAATAGAAAAAAAAAAACTTATAAATACTTTATTATTTTTTAGAGGCCAAATCCTTTTGTTGGTATCCCATGACTACGTACAGTCGGCGAAATCCAAGATATTCGATTAAGATTGAATAATTTATACTTTCTGATCAGCATATTTGTATTTTTTAAAATCAAAATTGTATATGTAGTGGTCTAAATTCAAACCAAAACTTCACAATTTTTTTACATTAAATGTATATAAAATTAGCCACTAAACTACTATTTTAACTAGTAGCTTATCTACTTAACAATAATATTTTAAGCAATTAAATATAAATTATAATTTTTTTATTTTATATTTGCTAAGTCGGTTTTAAAATAAACCGACCTAATAAAGTTATTAATATTTACGAAATTGCCACCTTATGACTTGTTAAGTCGGGTGGCTAATCCAATTGACCTAAAGACCTTTCTATAAAGGTATTTTTGTACTAGTGAATGTGAGGAAAACATTTGAAAAAGCCTTAAATGAGACATTATAAAATTTGTCTCATTTGTATAGTATTAAAATTAAGATTTGATATCGGACATGAAATCCAACATCATTTATTCCCTCCTTTGTAATTGTCCCTTTTTTGACATGAAAAGTTATAAAATAATTGAAATTTTGTAAAATAAGTAAGAGTTCTTATGATTGGTAAATGTTTTTATGTGACCTTAAGTATGCTAAAGGGAGACAAAGACAATATTTTTATGTACTTAAGAAACATTAAATAATGATTCTTCTTTTAGGAAGATTTTTTTTACAACTCCATATCTAATGTAAAGTGTATATAAAGAGAGAATGAGATTTTGTAAATTGAAATCATATCATATATATCTTACATATAAAGTATAAAGTGTAGAAAATATGGCTAATGTTATCAAGTTTATCTATAGTATGATTATCTTTGTATCTCTATTTCTTGTTGCAATAAAAGTTGATGGTAAATCATTTTTATTCTGTTCAAATTTACTTTCTTACATACAATATTTTATCTAATTTTAAAAATATTGTTTTATTCTCATTTTCATTACAGCTATTCAGAGTGATTCTTGTTATGAAGACGCTGCTTGTGAATTTATGTTAAGAGATTGGTGTCCTCTTGGTAAACCAATATGTGATAAAATGGGCAGCAACGAATTTGATAAAATGGGCAGATGTATTTGTAGATAGGTTTAAATATCATTTCAATTCCTGTATGTTTACGATCTTTTGGTTTTAGTCCATGTATTTTTTTTTGTTGCAAATAAGTTCTTGTATGTTCGCGAATTTTTGGTTTTAGTTCTTAAAGTCAAAATCCGCAAGAAAATCTGCAGTTTTGGTGTAGATTTTCCTTCAGATTTTGCTGCGGATTTTGACTTTAAGGACTAAAACCAAAATTTCGCGTACATACAAGAACTTATTTGCAAAAAAAAAGATACAAGGACTAAAACCAAAAATTCGCGAACATACAGGGACCAAAAGATCATTTAAGCCTTGTACATATCAATGATGTGACAATAAGATTATGCTACAAATTCCATGGGCTGTCATTTTGTTATAGTGTTGGTACCTAATAATTTGAATTTCTTTCTTTTTCTATTTTTATGTCATTCTAGTTATGAAATTTGTACTTTGAAATTATGTTAATGAAATGAAATAAGACAGCAAATAATATTATTTATATTTTATTATAGCTTTTATTTAATTTCTTATTGTTCAATTGGTGAATCCTAAGAATCAATTAATGTGTAGAATAAAAAAATAATATAGGAACAATGTCCTATTTTATTCTAAATTGATTCCCAATTAAGCTAATCAAAGATACCCCAGTAAATCCCTTAACCCAAAACCATGATATGCAAATTAAACATCGAGAATCATGCACAAACAAAGAGCTCCAAAACCAATAGTTAATTGGTTCAGTGATAATTGACATTGAATTTGGTAGAAAAGATGACGGTTCGATCTCTCGTAACTACAATCGGAAGGGGGTCGTAACCACTTGATATCAGAACTGACCTTCAAATCAGATTAAACTGGTGGTGAAAACAAAAAAAAGAGAAATTAGAAATAAATAAGATTTTCTTGTTTACATGAATATTCATTCTGTGAGTATTAAAATAATATTCATTGTGTTTATTATTTGCTTCCAATTTTATTTTATTATTTTTATTTTCACCGCCAGTTTAATCCGATTCGGAGTTAGTTTTGGCATTAAGTGGTTCCAATCCCCTCCCGATCACAGTTGCGGAGGATCGAACCGTAATCTTCCATATCAACGTCAATCACCACTGAACCAACTAATTAACGATTGATTATTTAATATTTGTATATCAATTAGCTATACAAATGCAACCATTTTTTAAAGGAAGAGACTAAAACCAATAAAATTTGCACATTTAGAAATGTATTTGCAACAATAAAAATACAAAGATTAAAACAAAAAAAATGTGAACATACAAAGCCAAAAATAATATTTTCCCTTATAGTAAATTGCAGCCCACATTTGCAACTGTTTTGTAATATTTAATCACTTGTATGAACACAACATAATTGTATCAGATGATTTTGGACAAATTAATTTAGATTTTGTTGTGTGTGCTTCTTTAAAGTTATATGGGCAAATTACACTCACCTCCCTTGAGGTCTTCTTAAATAGCACTAACACCCCCTCTAGTTTTTAACTAAACACTAACCTCCCTTAATGTTTAGTTAAATAAACAAACGCCACCCCTCCCTTTTAACACCGTTAGTTTTCTCCGTTAGTTAACTTCATTTTTTTGTTATTTTTACATTTACCATCAGTTCCTTCCCTTCCTTCACTTTCTTCTTGTGCTTTTGATGTTGTTATCGGTTTCTCTCTCTTCACAATTCAATTGCCAAAGTTGGTAACCAAAATGTTGGAAATTAATTTCACTTTTGTGGGGTCTATGTTCGAATTTTTAATGAATGATATAAATATTTAGGAAATATGATTGAGTGATTTAAATAATTCAAAAGTATAAAATATTTTGTTAAACTCATTTATGCGATCCACATGAATGACATTGATAAGAATGCTCTAAAAGAGTTGAATAGAAAAATAAAAGTACTTAGATACATTCATTACTCATACAAGTACCTAAGCACCAAAAGCTGCCAAAAAAAATGTATTATTAAAAAAGAAAGTTATTATAAATAATGTTGGGGACATCACTTTTTTTTTTTGTTTGTATATAGATGGAATTGAGTCCAAGTGCATATTTTGTTATTTTGGTCCAGGTACATAGTATATTTAGTTATTTGTAATATATTTCATCTCTAAATTGAAAAATAATAAATCATAATCAAATAATTAAACGAATAATTTTCTTCTAATGAACATAATTCAATTTTTTTTATAAGCAATATAATTCAATTAATAGAGATATTATAATATAGAGAAGTAGTATTTTAATTTTTTTTGTCTTCGATGAACTGAAATTAAACTCACACAACTGTGAGATCTCGAGTTCGAACTCGAGTCATGACGTCCGACCTAACAATTTCGATATTTTTGTCAGTTGAGCTACGACTTCTAAACCAAGTAGTATTTCAATTTAATCAGTAAAATCTTGACCAATACTCTAAACAATTAAATTTATTGTTTATTTAATTTATACATTGTAAAAAAAGTATTCGAATGCATGTGTATATAAAAAGGGAGCTTCTAAGGTGTAGTCAATATTTTGATAATATTGAAAAAGTTATTTGAATAGACCAATAGGAGTAAAATCTTTATTTGATCCCACCAAATCATAATTATATGGTGTAGTTCCATAATTGTGTTTCTGTGTATCTTCAGAAATCTAAGGGTGTGAGTTTTCTCTATCCTAAGATCGAGATTTTTGGCTCTGATACCAGAGTTGGAGCGTCAGAGTTTTGCGCGTTAGCTGTAAGATAAACGTTGGAGTTCATTCTTCGTGTATTGTACTAAACGTCTGTAATTAGACAATAAATCATTTCTTTCTATAAGTCTTGCCTTTATTATTGGATTAACATGAGGTCTATCCATATATAACAAGTTTTTTAGACATCTATATTCGAAATCTAATTTTTGAATTCTTTTCCTATAGACTTTTAGATTTTTTCTTTCTTCAGCTAAGTTCATTGCTACCGTAGATAGCAAATGTAACAGATTGCGTAATTTTTAATTAGATTCTTTTATCTAATTTTTCGAGTTGCAAGGACAACTCTGCTACTGAGCTTTGTAGCTTATTTAACTCTTTTAGTTCTGAGATTTCAAAATCTCTTTTTGGGGGTGCTACCCTAAGGCTTTGGCTTCTGATCAATAGTTTTTCGTTTGTTTCTTCAAATAGATTTTTGTCATCTTCTATTAATGAACAACTCTTTCTTGCCAAAGTTTTAAATATAGGTGACTCTAATGTCACTATAGGGGTGAATAATTCATCAATATGAATTATATCTTTTCCTGTAAACTCTATGCTATGATGTGAATTACTTAAAGCATAATTAATTCTATAGCATATTGTAAAAGGATGATTTCCTTTTTTCATAAATTTTGAATCTTCTAATTTGTAATTAAAGATTATGGATCTGTCCAGATCTTTATCTTTTAGGGATAATCCTATTTGTAAGTTTATATCAAACTTAATTTTTCCATATTTTAAATTGCATCTTCCTTGTGCAATTATAGATTGTCTATCATTCGTAATTCTAGAGTCTCTTAGAATTATATTTAACGGTGTATCAATACCTTTCATGAAAGTACTTTTGATTAAAACTTGAATGGTTGATATGTGAATATAACCAATTTTATTTCTTTCTTTTTCAGAAAGACTTGAAATTCTTTTTTGAATTTGTGTTCTATCTATGGTAGATATAAAAATATTTCCAGAAGTAGAATCGATTGGAATTGCTTCTTCTCCTATCATTATTCCAAATTTCAAGATATTTTTTCTCAAAAGACGTTCTTTGAATTTTATGGACTTTCTTTTAAAGTTTTCTTCAGCAGTTAGAGATAAATCCGCTTCTTCTATTTTGTGATCTTGTATAACATCAGCAAAATAACTAGATGTTTCTTCAAAAAGTGAGATTTCAGACATAATTTTCAAAATTCTTCTGAATTTTCACTAATATTATCGGGCAGAATATTTAAAGTTTTTATTAGACTATAAATTCGAGAGTTTTTTAGTCTATAATGTACACTCGCAAAGTCTTCATAGAATTGTCCTTGAAAACATTCTATGTATTTAGAATTTTTAGTAAAATTGTTTAACTCATGAACTAAACACTTTAATTCATGTTCTTCGAAGTCTCCTTCGATAGTTTCTTGAATTTTTTCGAGAAAATTCTTTTCTTGGTAATGATTAAATTTGAATTTGTCTAAAATTATCTTAACCAAATTTGGTTCAGATATCCTTTTTAGTAAATAAGTTACCTTTTTATTATAGTCTTCCATCAAGACTAATTCTAAGTATGTGTGATCAAAACTAGGTTCTGTGTGCTCAATTTCAAAAAAATTTGAAAATAATCTTTGAGTTCTAAAATTCGAACTTTCCATTTGTTATGCAAACAGTATAACATAATAAACAAGTGTTGTGATAAGAATCATACCTGATATGATTTTCTTTGTTTTTGGTTTTGTTGAATTTTTCGATCCGAAGATGTCTGTGTTGTTTTGGGATATAATCTATTTGATTATATTGTGTTATATGGTTGATCCCTCCAGAGTATTACCTCAAGGATCTAGCTCCTCCAGAGTATTACCTCAAGAGCTACTTCTTAGAAATAATTCTAAGGACAGAAGAAAATAATTCTTCAAAAACTAGTTAATAGTTTCGTATTTCTTTCAACTGTAATTTACAACTGAGCTTAGAGCTCTTATTTATAGTGGAGAAGGGCTCACATTAGTTAAACGTCCCTTTCCATGACATTGTACATGCACTCAGAAAAGTGACACGCACTTACACGACAGTGACATGCACTCAGAAAAAGTGATGCGCACTAAAAAAAGAAAAACGCACTAAGAAAAACGACAAATAGTTTTTTACATTATTTATCACTAAGTGGTCCCCATCTGACTCAGATGTGATTAGGTACCACTGCACACTTTAACTATCTACATGACACATGGCTCTGTAATGGAGGCTTCATTGTCTTCTTGTGCCGACGGTTTTTCTGGACAATTTTCACATTTGTGTCCTTTGTAATACTGTGAAAAATATTGACAGCATTCTTCTTGAATTAACTTGGGTAATTTTTCAAGACCATCTTTCAATTGGTCAATTTTTTCTTCAAGGTTTTTGACTGCCTTGATGTCTTTGTCCTTTGCGGGCTTTCTAGAGTCACTGTATACGACTGTTGATGAATCTTCGTAAATAACTCTATAGTTTGTCTGGGAAGACAATCTAGTGATCTTCTGGCGAAAGTGTTTAATTTGTTTGAGGTAAATGGCAGGATGCCATTCAGTTGTTTCTCTGTTCATCACTGGATATTCTTTATTTGAAATTCCAATCTTGATGAGGTATAAGGGTTTTGTTGTAAGTTCCAGAGTGATCTCATCGTACCATGGATATGTAGACTCAATTTGAATGAAAATTTCTTTACCTTTGGCAAACAAGTTGTTGAACTTTTGTGCCAAATTTTGTAACTCCTTTGGAAAGAACTTGAGTTCTCCAAAAGTTTTTCCAGCTTGTTCTTCTAAGTATATGGTATGTATCAACCCATTTTGAAAGAAGGATAGACATATAGTACTGTCTATTCCGGGTAGTACGACTGCTTTGGTGCAACCGATTCTGCTAACTGGGTAGAAGCATTCAGTAGTGAATTCTTCTATATAGTGGTTTAACCATTTCCATCTAAGGCTGAATTCCATATAAGTTGGATCAGTTATCTGGAAATTCTTTTGATTTTCGAGCTGGCGAATTTTGTCAATCGACAGCTTCCTTTTCGACTCCATTGTTGGAGATTTTTGAAGGTTTTTTGCTGTTGTAACTTCCTTGTAGGCTCCGTAAAGTGCCTGCTCAGCTTCCTTCATGGTTTTGTATCCTTTGCGACGCACATTTTTGCCTAAGATGTGCTGCTTTGCTATTGCCCATTTTCTATAGATCCCTTTCATTGGACCATCAAAAATGACATAAGCTTCAAACTTTCCCATTTCATTGTCTACGGGATCGCTTGTTTGAATGGTTGTTGATAAACCATTTTTTCTAGCTTCATCTTCTTCCTCGACCTGGTCAGCCCAAGACTTTTTGCTGTCTGAGGTTGTTTCTGAAGATTCTGCTTCTTGTTCTATATTCCAACCACTGGGTACTATTGTTTCGATAGGGATTTTTGAACTTTCTGGGGTTGTATATTTTACATAGTAGTCATACTTTCCAGAAGGTTGTCCTAGGAGGTCCTAGTTTTCTTCTTTTTTAAGAACTTCACCTGAGCCTTTTGCTGATTGATTTTCATCTGTTGTCATTTTTTGTAAACCTTTGAGTGTTGTAATCATCTCCCCCCTCTCGGCAGAGATTTTTGCTTTTTTGATTTCTAGGGCGACAAGTTGTTCGTCCTTTTGCTTGATGTTGTTCCGAAGTAGCTTTATGGCTTGCTCCATTCTCTTGTCAATGTATCTGCAAAACTGTTTTGCTCAGATTTTATATATTGAACATATGGCTCGAATTGTTGTAATTTCATCTGCCATCTTATTAATCTGCCTTGTTTATGGTCAGCTTTAATTTTATATCTCCAAAATCCTGTAAGATATTTAGAGTCTGTACGAAGAAGGAATCTTGACGGTAATAAGTCAATTTTCCATTTTTCTAGTATTTTTACACATGCCAGAGTTTCTAGTTCCTGAATATGGTATCTAGATTCTGTATCTGTAAATGTACCAGAAATATATTTACATAACTATAAGTTTTCAGTATCCTTTATCAGGATTTTAGAAGCACTGTAATCAATGCCTTTTTTGGTATCTGTTTCTTCTTTCGAAGTTTCAGATTGTTTTGATTGAAGATCTAATTCTTCAATTTTATATCCTTTCTCATTTAGAGAAAGTTTTGCTTTACCATTGGGTAAGGCTCTCATACAACCTGCCCAGGTTGTTTGTGATGCATCCGTTTCTACAATTAAAAAATCTTTTATTGTTGGATTGTAGAGTTCGGGTAAAATTTTTATTTTTTCTTTAATAGTTTTAACATTATCAGAATCAACTTTGGTCCAAGACCATGGAATTTTTTCTGAAATTTTCTTTTGCAAATGCTTTCTTTTCTTTGCTAAGTCTTTTAAAAATCCTTCACTAGCAATATAATTTAAACATCCAAGAAATCTTTGGATTTGTTTTCTGTCAGAAAGTTCATTTGGAAAAGCTTGTATTTTTTCTTGGGTATGAGGTGCCAAACTCAGTTCCCCATTTTCTTTTAAAATTAAACCAAGGTATTCTATTTCTTTTTGTAAAATTTTTGATTTCTTTTTTGAAATTATAATACCCTTTTCTTTAATTCTTAAAAGAACACTTTCTAAATCTCGAAGATGTTGCTTTTCATCTCCTTTTGTAAAAATGAGTATATCATCTATATATGCCAAACATATATGATCCAAACCTGCGAGAGATTTGTCCATAAATCTTTGATATATTGACGGTGCTTGTTTTAGTCCAAAAGGCAAAACATTCCATTCATAGTGTTTTTGAGGTGGACATGAAAAAGCTGTTAATGGTTTTGTTTCTTCTGCTAGTCTTAGTTGATAATAACCAGACTTTGCATCCAAGGAAGAAAACCAATTACATCCTTTTATTTTTTCTAAAATAAAATCTTTCCTAGGTAATTTATAAGAATCTCCGACTGTTGCCAAATTAAGTTTCTTATAATTAATTACCATTCTTCTCTTTCCTCTTTTTATTTCGTTATGGTTTTCGACATAAAAAGCTGGTGCAGAGTGTGGACTTGATGAAGGTCTAATAAGGTCTTTATCAAGTAAATCTTTACATTCTTGTTGAAATTCTTCAACATCTCTAATAGAATATGGAATTCTATTTGGAACATTTATCTCGTCATTAGGATTTTTTAACTTAATGACTATGAGTTCATGATTAGTGTTTTTAAGGCTGTCTAGAGGGTTATCTGAACAGACTTCGTCTAATCTTTCTTCTATACTAATATGGAAACTTCTTCCTTCCCATATAGTTCTTAATTCCCTAAGGTTTCCCTTAATAAGGTTTAAGATTTCATTTCTAGTAACTATTTTGGTGGTTACTATTTTTCTATTTTTTGGATTTCCCAAATCCTTCCATTGAAGTGATATAGTATCCTTTCTTTGAGTAAATGGTTCGTATAACTTTAAAAAGTTATTTCCTATGATTAGATCTAATCCTGAATCATGGAGGTAGATTGTTGGAATAAAAAATTTATATCCTTCAATTTCTATAGATACATCTCTAAGGTTAAACCATATCTGATGTTTCGATTTATCTGCAACTATTATTTCTTTTGGCTTGGTTAGTCTTTCCCAGTTTTTAGAGATAGATTTCCTTCCAAAACAAAGAGTTGCACCTGTATCTACATAAGCTAAAAGGTTTCTATTTTTTAGCACTATTTTGATAAATGTAGCACTTGGATTTCCTTTACCAAGTATCTTCTTCGACATCTGAATCTGTCTCTGTGCAGTATTCATAAATGTCTTCATTGGATTCTATATCTGATTCTATAGGTTCATATCCCATTGCATATATTGCATGTAGGACATTTTTCTTAGGATTTTCCTTTTTAGGGCACTCATTTGCATAGTGACATTCTTCATGACATAACCAACATGTACATGATTTTTTGCCTTGTGGGCATATTTTCTTCCTAGGGTAAGGTTGTTTTTTCCTAAAGAATTTTTTGTTTTCCTTTTTGAATTTTCTAAAAGGAACCTTCTTAAATTTCTTTTTCTTATAGGGCTTTTGTAACCTTGTTTTTCTAGGTTTCTTCCTAGAGTTGCAACCATAATTTCCTACTTTGTCTTGTAGTTTATTACAACAAAGGGATACTTGAGCTTCTCTTTTGGCTATTTTTTGACTACACATTTCTTGGAGCCAAATTTTTAGGGTGGTTATTCTTCCTCCTAGAGTATCATCTACTTTTCCTTCTGCTAACGCTGAAGTAAAGAAGGTTTTAACTTGAGCTGATACTCTTTCTGGTAACTTGTCATAGAATAGTTCTATCAAGTTTCTGGAAATTCTAGTACTATTATCTATGTTGTAATAATAGTCCTGAAATTCACAAATGAAATTATCTACATAGCACATGTTGCAGATTTTTAGGTTAGTTATCTTCCAAATATTTTGGTCAGAAAATGCTATCTTAGATTGAATGGAGTCTTTCCATCCTTTAAATTCTGTTACGAGTAACATATGAATCCAGTCTACTACTAGAGCTCCTGTTAGGGGTATCGTTCCCATAACTTCTGGTGGTAAGGTTGAAATGTATTTATAAGCATTTCCTCTAGTTTTATATTGTAGGAAATTGAAAATTTCAATTGGTCCTAAATTTTTAAGGTCTTCATTTAACTGGACTAATACACTATTTGTATTGTACCAATCTCTTAGATCCTTGGCTGTATCGAAACTACAGTCTATGTCTAAAATTCCTTGCCCTTGAAATGAGTTTTGTGTAGGTACATAATAATGGGGTACCTTTTGGAATTTTTGTTTGGTAAATTCTCTTTCGAATTCTGCAGTTCTTTTCGTACCAGATGTTTCTGCTGGTTCGAATTTTACGAAGTGAGGATTTTCATTTTCTTCCTCTACTTCCTCTTCAGAGCTAAAATCATAAATGATTTGATTTTTCTCTTTTGGTTCGTCGTCAACTACTTGACCTTTTCCTGATATATCTAGAGAGACCATAAGTCTTTCCAAATTTTCTAATTGCCTGTTAAGGGCTTCTTCTGTATCGTCCATTCCTAAAATAATTTAGATGGTGGTTTAATTTTCAATTGTGTAGAAACAGAAGTTTCTTCGGGGTTTTCTAGAAGCCTAGGAATATTTTCTATTTCTAATTCCTTTCCTTTCTCTTCCCCCCTGTGAGAAAATTGAAAGTTTTTGTCTTCTAGGAGTTTTATCATGTATGCTATCATACAAGATATATTATTTAACTGTGGATTTGTTGTATGAAAAAGGTGAGGAAATTTATGAATTTCATCTTCTTCATAACAATCAAAGTTTATTCCATTATGAAATTTCCATGTTTCATATGGTTTAAATCTTTCTTCTTCATACTGTAAAGTTTCTAAATAGGATGTTTGTTTTTCTATCCTATCTTGTAAATCAGAGAAATTATCTAAAACTTTCTGTAATTTACTTGTTAGACTTTCTTCAGTCATCTTGCAATATTCTGAAGTCTTTTTTGAAGAATTTCAGCTAGTTTCTTATATTCTTTAGCTAGATAGAGGTCTCCTGAGTTTCTAAACCAATAGTGTAGTCTCTTAAACCATCTAATTTGGACTTTATATAGAGCAAGATCAGCTATGTTAGGTTTAAAGCTGATTATTGGATAAATTAATCTTCCACACGGACTTCTTAGGAATTCATTCCCGTATAGTTTCACTATCATATTATTCATTGGACTAAACTTAATTGTTACGGATTAGCTACCAAATTTTTGCTACTAATTTTGTGCCAATGGGTTGATTGGTTTCTAGCCATCAGATTTGAGATTTGCATATAGAAATTTTTGTGCCTTTGCCACACTAGATCATGACTTTTTTGAAACATTCATTTTGGTGAATGTACCATAGAATTTGCCATATAAAAAATGTTAAAATTGTCAAATCGAATTGAATACTATAATTAGGTTTGAACACTGATACGAATTTATTTATAATTTTGTCAATTAAAAATAAATAATAAAAAACAATATCTCATTTTTTCAATATTATAAAAAATGCCTTTCTTTTGAAACCCGAATCTACAATTGCGTTTAGTTGCAGAAGAAGAACTGAAAAATGCCTCTGAAGGTGTTTACCGCAACAGTATCAACCTTTGATTCCGTCTTTGAGAAGTTCCGATCAGAGATTCCTCAGAACAAAGCCAACCTCATTCTCTTCTTGGCTGACAATGATCCTTCTACCTCTCGAAGCTGGTGCCCTGGTATTTTCCCCCTTCTGTTATTTCTCTGTTTTCTTGTCAATTTTATGGAAAAATACTTGATTTTTAGCTAAATATATGTTGATATTATTATTGTATTTGATTTTATGGAACATATTGGTGAGGATTCCTTGATAACATAAAAAATTGGGGAAATGTGAAAATAAAATTTGGATCCCTAATTTTCTTGGGATAAACGATTTGTTGTAGAGATAAATAGACTCTTAGTGTATGTTTGGTTTCAATTGTGGATGTGTAGAATTGATTCTGACATTTGGTTTTTCAAAAGTAGAATTGATTTTGTCTCCGGAATCGATTGAAGTTAGAAATCGTAGCTTCTGATTCTAGAATTGATATCTACATTCAATTTTTTTATTAAACTCACTTTTGTATGAATTTATCCAAACATAAATCACTTTAACTTAAAATCAATTTTGACCAGAATTAATTTTGGATGTGATGGGTAGCTTAAGCGAGTTGAGTTAAGGGATAAGGAGTTAGAGGTCCAGAGTTCAAGTTCTAGCAAAGAGAAAACTAACATAACATCGTAATAATACTAACAATATGCCATTCAAAAAAAAAATTACAAAATCAATTCTTACCACCGCAGAGCCAAACACTTAATTGGTTTCCGGAGAAAGGAAAACATTATAAATAATTAAGAAGAACTTATATTACATTTGAAAGTTATGAGTTTCTGTTTTCTTTTTGTTATTCAGCTTCGGATGTTTCATGATATTTACCATTTTCCTTGTTAACTAGATTGTGTGAGAGCTGAGCCAGTGATCTACAAGAAGCTGGAAGCTTCACCTAATGACATTGCACTTTTGAAAGCTTATGTTGGAGATAGACCAACATGGAGGAACCCACACCATCCATGGAGGGTGGATCCTAACTTCAAGCTCAAAGGGGTTCCAACGTTGATCCGTTGGGAGAATGATGCGGTCAAAGGTCGCCTTGAGGATCACGAAGCTCACATTGAAAGCAAAATTGAAGCTCTTGTTGCTGACAAATGATTGTCATTGAGTCTCATATAGTTGTTATCACAATGTAGTTTAAACTTTGTGATGTAGTAATGGTCACTGGTAAAACATATATAATAAATGTTGAATACTACTGGTGACAAGGGAAGGATTGAATAAAGAAGATAATGGTTGGTTGTTATTGTGTTTTGATTTTTGAGTTTCATAAATGTGATTTCTAATCCAATATATTGTTGAGTTTGCTGTGTACTTAACCTTTGACAACCGGGTGAGGGATAAGTGAGAAGGTACTAAACCGAAAGCTTTGCTAGTAGCTACTTTAGTAGACGGAAAGTGGGGTTGTATTCCCTAATTTATATGAAATTCGGACTCCTTAACCGTGGAACTTCTGCGAACCTGAATCACAAAGCTTTTGCAAACCTGAAAAAACACTGAATTCTTGCAACCTGCGTTGTCTCTTTGTTCTCTCATAGTAAACAGATTTCTTCATCGTTCTCTTTTCCCTAGCTCCACTCTTCAATCTCTTCACCCTCTTCACTTAGAAACTCATATATATGGTCCAAAGTTCGATCATACTATAAAAATTTCATATTCTATTGGAACTTACTTATACAAACCGTAGCTAAGATTCTTTGGAAACTTCTTTTGTGCCATGATCATGTTTTTGTGTGCAACCATAACACAACCACCAACTAGTATAGAACAAAAATTACTGGACTAGGAGTCCAAATTTCGTAAGTTCATAGTCAGAGGCTTACTAGGAAAGCTTATGAAAGCAGTTTATGGGAGTTCATAATCACTTATGATAATCAAACTAGAAGTTACCAAGGAACCGTGCATAGCACTGAATAGGGAGCCACCGAATACACCTGCTACACCTAACATGTGAAACGGATGCATAAGAATATTATGCTCCTTTCCCAAACAGTCTCACAAAAAGAAGTAGACAATCATTGCTTGAAAACTTAACTACACAGTTTGATAGGTTCTAAAATGAAACAAAGACCTTCCTTACCTTAATTGGACAGAATTATGGTTTAATACTAATTTCAACAAAGATGTCTCCGTTTAAGGCTTTAAATGGACAATACTCGCCGTTGTTAGTTAAGGGAACTACGGCACCATCCAAATTAGAGGAAGTGATCAGTTAAGGAAACATGCCAACAAACATCACATGGTAGTCACCATATCAAATTAGATTTACAAGATAACATTACATGATCGTTGCCAAGGAGAGAAAGTACATCCTGTTATGGACGCAAAGCGCGCCACTCTGTTCTGAACGCGAGACACATTGTCACGCCTGCAACTGGTAATCTGTTGAGGCCACTGTGGCAACCAGAATATAATATATGACTTCTTTGTAGCCAACTTCTACGACTTCTTTGCCAGCTTCTTAATTCTAAAGATCTTCAAGCTATGTAAATGCATCTAAATCCATAGATTGATAACAATATCAAAAATATAACCCACAATTTTGTAACCAAATATAGTTGGATATATGAGACTCTAATCCACATCAAACCATGCTCTCCAAATTAAATAAGTAAGGATCAAACACATGGTCCAAAAATATTTGAATAAACAAATAGAAATCATCAAAAAGTAGAATACATGAAATTAAATAGGAACTGTAATATAGTAGAATGCAGGAAAATAAATAATATCTTAAACATGTTCTTGTTATAGGGCCTCCACTTCAAGGAGTCTCTTGAACGGATCAAATTCCTCTAGCTTTTGTATTCTCCATTGTGCCTTTTTCTGCAAAAACCCAACTTCTATTCCTTCAACTTTTATTGTTGTGTGCTCTTGGTTCTAATTTCAACTGAGAAAGTAACACCATTAATTAAGAACTTATATTAACTTCTCCACAAATTCATATTACAAGCCTTTATGAACTCACCTTAATTATTATATAATGATATAATCTTTGCTGACGGTGAGTTTTGAAGCAAAAAATCCACTGTTCTATCAAGTTTGAATTCGGAAGCTCCATGGTCCGCTTTTAATTGTAGTGATTCCAAGTTATACAAGGAAGTGAGTTTAACCTTGAATAAATCAGGAACACAGCAGAGAACCTATTGAATGAAGGATATACGGTCATACATTTTCGACAAATGTAGAATGAAATGAATAAAAGAAGCATCTCAAGAAACAAACCTGAAGAGTAGTAGAAGACACTGTCAATGATTCGATATTACCAAGCTCTAGAAGAAAGTTGAGTACGAATGGAAAATACTCTTTATACGGGTCACTATATGGATGGAATACATCAATGGATACATGTTTAAGAGAACAAAGATCGCTAGGACATAGTGTTTGAATCAAAGTACCATTATAATTCAGGTTGCAAAGACTCGGAGTAGATAATTTGCATTTGTAACTATAAAGATAATATCTGCGATAATAATTCATAGTTAAATTGACAAGTGTAGTACTTGATACACAAAGAATTTTTTCATGCAAAAGTTTACAATCTTCAATGATCAAAGTATCTAACTTGTTAAAGGCCGAGAAGGGCTCAGCGCAACCATCATTGCCAGCACAAAACGTGAAGGTTCTTAAAGTCAATGTAGTTAACGCAGGCAAATTCAGAGAATTTGGAAAACTTCCACAATCCTTATTAGCTCTAACATTAAAGCCAAGGTCAAGAGAAGTTAAAGTTTCAGATGAAAAAAAGCAAGACGGAAGTTGTTGAATATTACAAGTGATAGAAATTCGTAATAGCTGGATATTATGTGAAACAGCGTATTCTACAATATTTTTGAGTATGTCGGGCTCCATGAAATCATCATAATATTCCATCAAATCGAGAGTGTAGAGTGAGGTTGAATGATCTCGAAGAGACAAAATATGAGAGACAAAATTGTCAAAACTATGGAGATATGTATAGTTGAAGTTTGAGGGCTTTAATATAAGAGTTGTAAGATGTTTTGGGATATTCTTCCATCTTTTGGAGAGTATGGAAGTTTGATGAGCTTCCTCGGTTTTTAAAAAGGATAGAATGTGAAGGATAACGGAATCGGGTAAATCACTTAGTCTGTCTTCTTCGTTTTGGATTCCAGTCTTCATTGTGTCGGAACTTTTGACTAGTAAGAATCAATTCAAGGGCAAGTTTGTAAGACTAAAATTGCAAAGTGAGACTGAGTGAGTGAAACCTAAAAACCCTTGTGTCTTTATTATCCTCCAAATCGCCAAATATATAATCGTATCAGTTCTTTCTTGGGGGATAAGTCTTAGCAACTTTTAAACTGATACCTAAAAAAGAAAAATCTAAGTTCACGGAAACAATTTATTTTTTTTAGGAAAATCTACTTTTGTTTATTAGATGAGTTAGGATCTATTGACAAGTGTCACAGTTTAATCTGACATCAAATTTTAATATTTTATTCGTTTATTTTTTTTTGTCAAGAATTTGTTTATTTTTTTAATCTAATGGTTAATATTTATTCATGTAAATATTTAATTATTCATAAAACAAATCTTTATTTTTTGTTATAAAAACAAATTTTCTATTAATATTTTAAGAAATCACCTCATTCCTTAAAAAAAATAAAACACATCTCCTTCCTCACTCCAAGTTTATCCACTATATATTAATCCAAGCTTCTTCGACGATTATATATCATCACCACAAATTTATCTAGCTACAATTTTCCTTAAAAAAAACCACAAACAAACATAATATAATTAATTTACATGAATACAATTTCACTTAAGATCCATTTTTTCTCTATAGTCTACTCATTGTTTCTTGCTTCCTTCAAATATTTCATAGATAATTTTTTTTTTTCAATTTATAGAACTTTAACCGCGAGGCAAACAAATGTGCGGATGCTTTAACCAACATTGGGTGCTCTATGGGAGCTGGGATTATTTTTTATGATGATTGTCCGAGTCAGTTGAGTAGCTTGTTACTTGCTGATATTATGGGGATAACTACCCCTAGATTAGTTGCTGTGTAATTTTTTTTCCTTTGGATTAGGCCCTCTTTGCAATAAAAAAAAAATGACAATAAAAAAAATCTTCATTTTAATATGAGAAACAAAAGTTCTTTTACAAAAAAGTCCAATAAAAATAAAAGCTTTTAAAAGATTTTTTAAAACAAAAACCTCTAAGAATTGAAACAAACACTATAATCATGGTTTTTTTTTTCTTTTTTTAAGGAAGGAGGTGACTTCTTAGATATTAGTAGATTTGTTTTTGTAGCAAAGAAAAAAAATTGTTTTATGAAATAATTAAATATTAAATGAATAAATATTAGTCACTAGATTAAATAAAATCAACGAATAAGATTTGATGTCAAATTAAATTTAATATATTATGTCAATGGATCCGGACTCATATTACATATTTTAATTCGTCAATTCTTTTTCGATATTTGGAAGGATTTAAGAGCGAATACCACCGATACTCTTTTATTTCTAGGATATTGATACTGGTGACATCTATGTATTTTTCCTTTTAAAAAAAATTATAATTGTTTTATTTTTACTATTGCAAACATATTTTACATTTTTTTTTAAGTATTAGAGTATCAATATCTACAGAATAAATAAGAATAACAGATAACAAGAGAGGAGATTAAAATGTTCACTGTTCAGCATGACAACAGAACTTCATAGTCCACTCTCATTACAATTACCAAAGATACCAACTTCATCAATTCAAAAATATAAAAGAAAGGTTCAAACAAAAAAAATTGATATGGAGTGTGAAAAACTGTTCTTGTTATAAAGCCTGCACACTTCAAGGAGTTTCTTGATTCCAATTGCATGACAAAACTTGTGCCTATCAAATTCCTCAAACTTTTGTATCTTTCACAGTAACTTTTCTGCAAAACAGAACATCTATAACTTCAACTGAAAAAGTAACTATATTAAGAACTGGTACTAACTTTCCCACAAATTCATATTACAAGTAAGTCATTCTCATTTTCCATTACAAGCTCAAAATCTAGAAAAAATAGCAACCAGTACAAAAACAAAATCTATAAACAAAGTTGAAAGCACATTTCACCTTAATCATTATATTATGATGATTTGATGACCTTTGCTGACGGTGAGTTTTGAAGCAAAAAATCCACTATTCTATCAGGTTCGAATTTATAAGCTTCATCATATTCTAATAATCCTATTAGATCATAATATGTTGGAGGTTCTATCAGTTTCTCTTTTACTTGTAGTGATTCCAAGTTATACAAGGAAGTGAGTTTAATCTTGAATAAATCAGGAACACAGCAGAGAACCTATTCAATGAAGGATATACGGTCATACATTTTCGACAAAATGTAGAAAGAAATGAATAACCGAAGCAACTCGAGAAACAAACCTGAAGAGTAGTAGAAGACACTGTCAATGATTCGATATTACCAAGCTCTAGAAGAAAGTTGAGTACGAATGGATAATACTCTTTATACGGGTCACTATATGGATGGAATACATCAATGCATACATGTTTAAGAGAACAAAGATCGCTACGACATAGTGTTTGAATCAGAACACCAGTATAATTCAAGTTGCAAAGACTCGGAGTAGATAATTTGCATTTGTAACTATCAAAATAAGTATATCCATGATAATAATTCACGGTTAAATTGACAAGTGTGGTACTTGATATACAAAGAATTTGTGCATTCAAAAGTAGACAATCTTCAATGATCAAAGTATCTAACTTGGCAAAGGCTGAGAAGGGCTCAGCGCAACCATCATCACCAGCACAAAAGTAGAAAGTTCTTAAAGTCAATGTAGTTAATGCAGGAAAATTCAAAGAATTTGGAAATGTATATGGAATAGGAATACTAACGTGAACGTCAAGATCAAGAGAAGTTAAAGTTTCAGATATAAGAGAATGAATAAAGTTGTATTTGCATTGCTTTTGAGAGTTTACAAGAGGTGTATATATACACAAGTATAGTAACCTAATTGGAGTATTTTAAGGAATAAATATCTCCAACAAATCTAGACTTTATACAAATCTAAAATATAATTATACAAATCTAATTATGATTGATATCCTCCCGCAAGTTGGGCGACCTGGAAGAAAGATGCAACTTGGATAGTAGAAACTCGAACCGAGGGCGAAGCAGAGGCTTGGTGAGAATGTCGGCAAGCTGGTCGTTAGTGGAGACAAAGGAAACACGAAAACGACCACGTTGAACGTTTTCACGGACAAAGTGGTAAGCTAAGGCTATGTGCTTCATTCGGGAGTGGAAGACAGGATTAGCACTTAGATGTGTAGCACCAAGATTGTCGCAGTAGATGACCGGACCAGCTGTAGGAGTGTGACCAAGTTCAGTGAACAAAGAGAGGACCCAAAGGAGTTCACTGGCCGTGTCGGCCAAGGCTTTATACTCAGCTTCAGTGGATGATCGAGCAACCGAGCGTTGCTTGCGGGAGCTCCAAGAGATGGGAGTGTCGCCAAGATAGAGCAGGTAACCAGTGGTAGAGATATAATCATCTTTGTCACCTGCCCAGTCCGCATCTGAGTACGCATGAAAGTGCAGGGGAGCAGTCGCAGAGATGAAAATGCCTTTGTCGCAAGAGCCGGCCAGATAGCGAAGGAGGCGCTTGAGAGCCAACCAGTGCATGGTGCTCGGGTTCTGCATGAACTGAGCAAGTTTGTTGGTCGCGAAGGCAATGTCTGGCCGAGTAAGACTCAAGTATTGGAGACTGCCAACCAGTGCTCGGTATTCAGTCGGGGAGGGCAAGGGGTCACCAGAGTTTTTGAGCAGCGGAGGAGTTGCAGTTATTGGAGTGGACGCTGGTTTAGCGTCTGTCATGCCCGACTTCTGAAGAAGATCAGTGATGTATTTCCGTTGTGAAAGAAACATGCCCGCAGCGGAAGGAATGACTTCAACACCCAGGAAATAATTGAGATAGCCAAGATCTTTCAATGAGAACCGAGCAGCAAGTGTAGCAATGAGACTAGATAAGTCTGTCGAGGAGCTCCCCGTAACAATGATGTCGTCGACATAGACGAGCAAGTATAGCGTCGTGCGTGGTGTCCGCTGAATGAACAAAGACGCATCGGCGGTGGAGTTGACGAAGCCAATGGAGAGCAGGAATACTCGAAGCTCCATGTACCAAGCGCGAGGAGCTTGCTTCAACCCGTAGAGCGCCTTCTTTAGGCGACAGACATGATCAGGGAAGCTTTTGTTAACAAAGCCAGGTGGTTGATCCATGTAGACCTCCTCGTTGAGCGTCCCTTGAAGAAAGGCATTGTTAACATCAAGCTGGCGGACAGACCATCTTTGTCGAACAGCCAGAGCGAGGATGATCCGAATTGTCACTGGTTTGACGACGGGGCTAAACGTTTCTGTGTAGTCACAACCAGGACGTTGATGGAAGCCTTTAGCGACCAAACGAGCCTTGTACCGATCAATGGACCCATCTGGATTTCTCTTGATGCGAAAGACCCACTTGCACCCAACTAAGTTCGGAGCAGAGGAACGACCAACGAGTTCCCAGGTGTTGTTGCGATGTAGGGCATCAAATTCAGCCTGCATGGCAGAACGCCAGTCCGGATCACGAAGGGCTTGGGTAATAGTACCAGGTTCCATCGGGGATGAGGGTCGGACATGGAGGTTGAGTTTGTGGATGGGTTTGACGATGTTATTTTTGGATCGGGTGATGATCCCACCGCCATGGGGTTCAGTGGTCGTGGTTGGGGGAGAGGTCGTTTGTGGTTGTGGGAGCAACGTTGGCTGTATGGAAGAAGGGGGGTTATTGCTGGTCGATTCATTGCTCGTTGTATTTGAGGACGAGGACTGGGATGTGGTCGGGGAGGAAATGCCAGACGGGGAGGGAGGCTCGACAATTGAGGTATTCGGGGATGTGGGGTTGCTGCTCGCAGTAGGTGGAGCGATGGTCGGCAAGACGGGCATGTGGAGGGGACCAGTCTGTGATGTCGTGGACGTGGTCGGCTGGGCCACCAATGTGCGGAAAGGAAATTCAGTTTCGACGAACTTGACATGGCGAGAGGTGTAAATCCGTCCAGTTGCGGGATCAAGGCATAGATATGCATGTTGATCAGCTGAGTAACCTACAAAAACACACATAGTAGACTTTGGAGCAAGTTTATGGTTAGCATAAGGTTTAATCCAGGGAAAACACAAACACCCAAAACATTTTAATTTATGATAATCCGGACTAATGCCGAGGAGTTTAGAGTAGGGGGATTGGTGCCCGAGGATTGGGGTCGGGAGACGGTTAATGAGGTAGGCTGCAGTGGTCATGGCGTGAGGCCAGTAGGTGAGGGGCAAGCCAGCTTGGTGAAGGAGGGAGAGGCCGGTTTCGGCAACGTGCCGATTCCGCCGTTCAGATATGCCATTGTGTTCGGGTGTATGAGGAGGAGTGGTGTGGTGACTGATGCCATGGGTACTTAGAAAGGGACGAAGGCCAATGTATTCGCCACCATTGTCAGTGTATAGGACTTTTATTTTGTGTTGGAAGAAGTTTTCAACTAGCGTTTTAAATTTAGGAAAGATAGCTTGCACATCAGATTTTAGTTTCATGGGATATAGCCATATATAGCGAGTGTAATGATCAACAAACAAACAATAGTAACGAAGACCATCAACAGATAAAACAGGGGAAGTCCAGACATCAGAAAAAATTATTTCTAATGGATAAGTGGATGTAAGAGTAGATTCATGAAAAGGAAGTTTATGACTTTTATTAATTTGGCATGAATTACAATCTGATTGCTGAAATTTATTTGAACCTAAAGAAAAATGCTGTTGAATAAATTTAAAGATGGAAGTTGAAGGGTGTCCAAGCTTGTGATGCCAAGAAGCAGAGGATTCCACTTGGACGGTGTGAGCGGAAGGTGCGGTTGTGGGCAATAGGTAAAGTCCATTCACACATGAGCCTTTATGGGTTGTTTGGCGTGTCTGCAAGTCCATGACATAAAAAGAGTCCGGTAAGAAAACAACGGCAGAGTTAGTTTGTTTGGTGAGTTGAGAGACAGAAATAATTGGTTGTTTCATGGAGGGAACACAAAGAGCATTAGACAAGGATAAATCATTAATTAAAAGTGTTCCAGAGTGAGAGATGTTTAAACCTGAACCATTCCCCATGAGGAGGGTGTCGGGGCCTGAGTACGGATGGTGAAGTGCCAGATTTGCAAGGTCGTTGGTCACATGATGCGTTGCCCCACTGTCGAGCAGGAAACCTGGCGAGGATGTGCCAGCAGTAGCGGTGTGGGCCTGGGCCTGGCCAGTTGTGCTCGGAGAAGGACGAGGAGGTGCGGGGACACTGGGGTGTTGAGTCCGAAAGAGTTGACAGTCAGCGAGCACGTGTCCCTTTGTATTGCACCATTGACATCGACCAAGGAATGGTTTGCGATCACCTGGGCGTTGGTTGGTCGGTGCAGGAGCTTGACTTGGTCGAGGCTTGTTGTTGGTCGACCTTGCCTGAGCGTGCAACGCAGTAACAGGAGCAGGTGATTGGCGTTGAGCAGCAGCAAGAGAGAGTTCCTGGATGAGGAGCTTTTCGAGGAGATCATCAAAGGTGATTGGAGTGTCCCTTGCGTTGACCCCATCAATGACTGCTCGGTAACCGTCATCAAGGCCGCGCAAAACATGGTCGGTCATGTCCTCGACGGAGACAGCAGATCCGAGGGAGGCGAGGAGATCAGCAGTTTGCTTCAGAGAGTGCATGTAGGTCGTGATGGATTGAGTACCTTTCGAGGCCATCCGAAGACGTTCCTTGAGTTGTTTAAGGTGACTGCGGGAGGCTTTGGCGTAGGTGTTCTTCAGAAGCTCCCAGAGGTCGTGCGAGGTCCTCGTTTGGGACACCAGGGAGGCCACCTCGTCGGACAGAGTGGTGAGGATGGCGCCATAGATGAGGCGATCCTGGCGACGCCAAGTTTGAAAGGCAGGGTTTGACGACGTGACCGGAGGCGAGTCAGTGGTGGTGATCGTTGCTGGCGGCGCAGGGAACGATCCATCAGGGTATTTGAGTAGATCAAAACCATCAAGGAAGGCTTCTACCTGGAGTTTCCAATTGATATAATTGGTAGGGAGAAGCTTGGTGACACCACTGAGGGTGATACACGCAAAGGGTTTGGAGGGTTCATAAGGGTTAGCTATGGAGTAAGAGCCATCGGAAGCCATGGGAGGCAAGGGTGACGGCAAGGGAGAAAAACGGCGTTTTCTGGTTTAACAGGGTAGGGCTGGAACGTTACCAACTGATACCATATCAAATAACCAATTATCCCAAAAGCTTAAGCTGTTAGGATTAGCTACATCAATGGTTATATTATTTCTAATATGCTCCCTCACACAAGAGCCCATTGGGCTTGAAGTGTGGATAGTGACATGGTATCAGAGCCTCTATGACCCAACGGTCACGGGTTCGATCCCTCCTCCCCACACTTTCTAATTAAAAAGTGGAATTAAAAAGTATATGGTGGTCGTACCTATACACTATCCACACTTCAAGCCCAATGGGCTCTTGTGTGAGGGAGCATATTAGAAATAATATAACCATTGATGTAGCTAATCCTAACAGCTTAAGCTTTTGGGATAATTGGTTATTTGACATCAGATGAAAAAAAGCAAGATGGAAATTGTTGAATATCACAAGTGATAAAAATTCGTAACCACTGAACATGATGTGAAACGGCGTATTCTACAATACTTTTTAATATGTCAGGCTCCACAAAACTGTCATAACATAGCAGCTCCACGGGATGTTCTTGAAATTCCATCAACTCAAGAGTGTGGAGTGCAGTAGAATGATCGCGAAGAGACAAAATTCTAGAGACAAACTTTCCGAAACTATGGAGATGTGTTGGCTTTAATATAAGTGTTGGAAGTTGCTTTGGGATATTCTTCCATCTTTTGGAGAGTATGAAAGTTTTAAGAGCTTCTTCGGTTTTTAAAAAGGAGAGAATGTGAAGGATAATGGAATCGGGCAAATCACCGAGTCTGTCTTCTTCTTCGTTTTGGATTCCCGTCTTCATTGTTTCGGAATTTTTGAGTAGTTCTAGGGCAAGTTTGGAACACTAAAACTGAAAACCCTTGTGAATTGTGATTATTTGATGGTGCAATCTTCAACCAAATTTCCGCTGAGTATATCACTCTCCAAATAATCTGTTTTTCAAAATTACTCTGTTTTTAATCGTATGACTTATTCTAAGTTACTACTTACAAGTGTTTAAACTTTACACTTTTTTTTTTACGGATAAACTTTAAACCTAATTTTGCTTTTATGTTTTTCTTTTGTTAATTTTTTTTCCCTTCAATTTTTTTTATTTGGTTTTAGGCCCCGTTTGGCCCGGCTTATTTTTTAATTTTATATTTAGCTTAAACGAAATAGAGAAGTATAAAATTATATTTGACACTATTTCTCCTTAAAAGTATTAGAGAAATAAAGTAAAAAAGTAAAAAATAAATAAAAAAAGTTAAGTAAAACACAATTTTTTTATTCTTTACTATTTTTAAGGAGAAGAAAAAAAGAGAAAAATAAGCCGGGCCAAACGGGGCCTTAGATGAAGTGGTAATCCACCAAAATTAAACTCACACATAATTGTGAAGTCTTGGGTTCAAACTCGGATCATGACGTCCGACCAAACAATTTCGCCATTTGTCAGTTGAGATAAAACTTCTAGATTCAATTTTATTATTTTTATCTTTATATTTTTAGGAAAATCTATTTTTATTTTTAAGTTAGTATAAAACTTAGACATTTTAATTCATTACTTTTTTTGGATACAAAATTGAATGGATTTAAATTTAAGTATTAACATTGATACTCTAATACAATTTTCAAGGACAAAAAAAATAAAAATCAAACAATTACAATTTTTATTTGAAAGCAAAAGAGTAAAAATGTGACAATTAAGACATTCATTTGAGTGAGAGTACCACTTTCGAGTACTTGTACACGTACGATACTTTGTATGGTACGCGCCGAAGCCATATCTTTTTCTTTCTTTTTTTCATACTTGGTATGAGCGCCGTACCCAAACCCAAAAGAGACGGTTTTTTTTCTTTCCTTTTTTAGTTACGATTTATGCTTTTTATTGGTTAATAGGTTTTTTATTTTTGCTTAGTGTCTAAAATTTCACCTATAAAGTTAATAAGTGCAGCGTATGAGGTTCAAACATCAGTTTCTAGCCAGAGATGGTGTCAACCCTTATCAAAAGCTATTTTAATGGTAAAAATAGCTTTCATCAGCTCAGCATGAAGAGCAAAGAAAACATAAATATTGGAAACATATCAGCCTAAAAATTTAGCTTGAATAAGGTTTTAAAAAACAGTCCGCGACCGCGAAAACGGCCGCGACAAAACAATTTTGGCAGGCGCCGATAACGTTACCGTTATCACAATACTTTTTATTAAAGAACAAATTGTGATTAATTCACATTGTTCAATGATCGAAGTATTCAACTTGTTAAAGGCCGAGAAGGGCTCAACACAACCATCGTCATCACATAAGTAGAAAGATCGTAAAGTCATTGTAGTTAACCCAGGAAAATTCAGAGAATTCGAAAACGATCTTTCACTAAGTTCTATACCTGGGTAAACGCAAAGGTCTTCTTGATTTTGGCTTCCTCTCTTCATTGTTGCAGTAGTTTTGAGTAGTAAGAATCAATTCTGCGGCAAGTTTGGAAGACTATAAAAGCAAAAGCTCCATCTTTAAAGAGTTCATATCCATAAACGTTTTAGGAAAGCTTATTAAAAACAACTTGTGCGAGCTCATAAACACTTATGTCGGTAGATAAGTTGATCAAATAAGTTCTCCGTAAGCCAATCTATACAAATCTTTTATTCCTTTCTTTAATGTTTTGGATAGATATCAAATTTTCTTAAACCAGTGTTGGAAAGAATTAGTTAAGAACTAAAATTGATGGCACGCAACTAAAGTTCAAACGGAAGTAGTCAATCGTTGCTGTTTGACAAATTCTAAAACAATGCAACGGCGAAGTACATCCTGTTTTTTCATATGAATGTGATATTGCCAAGGAGAGAAAACTGGATGTATGAATCTATAATATGCATCTTGCAGACGTACGAACCGCACTACTCTGTCCTATACGCGAAACCAAGTGACTGCAAACAGTAATGTGCGAGGCTACTGGCTTCATCGTGGTGAGTGAGTGGTGACCAACCACTGTTTTGTGCCGCAAATAATAAGATGTAAACTTTTCATGGTTGATTTACAGGACCCGAAAATATTCAAATGTATAGATATAAATCTCTAAAAGAAACTTGTATTAACACCATCAAGAAATTTATATGGAAACATGCCAACAAACATCACATGGATAACAGCAAAGTAGATTCTGTTTTAGATGCAAACCGCGCGCGCCACTCTGTTCTGAATGCGAGACACATTGTCATGCCTGCAACCGGTAATGTGTTGAGGCAACTGGCCTCAAGCCCTCAACGTGGCAACGAGAATAAAATATATGAATATATAACAGAATAAAATTTCATATATACGCATTAAATTCTTTATATAAAATACAAAAACATAAATATTATATCTCTACTGAAATTGTATAAACTGACAAAGTTCATGCAAATGCAAAAAAAAAAAAAACATAAACCAAGAAGATATTGAACTGATCACTCAAAATCCTTCACACTTCAAGGATTGTCTCTTGATTCCAATCCACTTGAGAGTATCAAATTCACTCAAAATCCTTCACACTTCACGCTTTTGTATTCTCCACTGTGCCTTTTCTGCAAAACACAACATCTATTACTTGATTAACCGAAGGTAACACCATTAATTAAGAACTTATATTAATTTCTCCACAAATTCATATTGCAAGCCTTTATGAACTCACCTTAATCATTATATAATGATATAACTAATCTTTGCTGATGGTGAGTTTTGAAGCAAAAAATTCACTATTTTATTATGTTGTTTCCAATAAAATTTGTAAGCTCCCAGGTCCGGGTCCGGTGGAGGTGAAAGCGATTTCATTTTTACTCGCAGTGACTCCAAGTTATACAAGGACGTGAGTTTAACCTTGAATAAACCGTGAACACGTGAGAGAACCTATTGAATGAAGGATAGACAGTCATACATTTTGGACAAAATTTAGATATAAATAAATAAAGGAAGGAAGCAACTCGAACAAAACCTGAAGAGTTTTAGAAGAGACCGTCAACGATTTGATATTAGCAAGCTCTAGAAGCAAGTTGAGTAGGAATGGATAATACTCATTGAACGGCTTACGGTATTCCTTGTCTACATCAATGCATACATGTTTAAGAGAACAAAGATCGCTACGACATAGCGTTTGAATCACAATACCACTATAATTCAAGTTGCAAAGACTCGGAGTAGATAATTTGCATTTGTAACTATCAAAAAGATAATATCCGCTCTCAGAATAATTCATAGTTAAATTGACAAGTGTGGTACTTGATACACAAAGAATTTGTGCATCCAAAAGTTGACAATCTTCAATGATTAAAGTATCCAACTTGTTAAAGGCCGAGAAGGGCTCAGCGCAACCATCACCGTCAGCACAAAAGTAGAAGGATCTTAAAACCAATGTAGTTAACGCTGGCAAATTGAGAGAATTAGGAAATATTTCACTATTCTCAGCACTAGGGTTAACGGCAAGATCAAGAGAAGTTAAAGTTTCAGATGAAAAAAAGCAAGACGGGAGTTGTTGAATATTACAAGTGATAGAAATTCGTAATTGCTGGACATTATGTGAAACAGCGTATTCTACAATATTTTTGAGTATGTCGGGCTCCATGAAATCATCATAATATTCCATCAAATCGAGAGTGTAGAGTGAGGTTGAATGATCTCGAAGAGACAAAACCTGAGAGACAAAATTGTCAAAACTATGGAGATATGTATAGTTGAAGTTTGAGGGCTTTAATATAAGAGTTGTAAGATGTTTTGGGATATTCTTCCATCTTTTGGAGAGTATGGAAGTTTGATGAGCTTCCTCGGTTTTTAAAAAGGAAAGAATGTGAAGGATAACGGAATCGGGTAAATCACTTAGTCTGTCTTCTTCGTTTTGGATTCCCGTCTTCATTGTGATGGAACTTTTGACTAGTTAGAATCGATTCTAGGGAAAGTTTGTAAGACTAAAATTGCAAAGTGAGTGAAACTGAAAACACTTGTGTGTTTTTTATCCTCCAAATCGCCAAATAATTCGTAGCTATTGAAAAACAATCTGTTTTTAATCGTATCAGTTCTTTCTTGGGGGATAAGTCTTAGCTACAACTGTTTAAACTTTATACCTCAAAAATAAAAAATCTAAGATCACGGAAACTATTTTGTTTTTTTTTTTTTATTATTGTTGTTCTTTAATTATTTATTTTTTAAGCTTTAAAACTTATACGTCAAAAAAAAAAAAAAATCTAAGTTCACGGAAACAATTTATTTTTTGAGGAAAATCTGTTTTTGTTTTCAAGTTATAAATATTAGATATTTTAATTCTTCAATTCTTTTTCTAAACAAAGATTACTTTTTTAATGCTATCAATACTATTGACAATTATTTGTTACGAGAGAGAACATGCAAAAAAAAGGAATTTGTTGAAGAAAGAAAATAATAACTAACAATTCTTTTTGAACGGCAAATATATTATTAAGCAGGTCTCTGCACAAGATGGACAGAGACCAATAAAAAGTAACTACAAAGCGGAGGCGCTGTATATAGACGGAACACCGAAAATAAACACCAAAACAAATACATTCAACCCCCAAAAAACACACCAATCTGAACCAAAACACCACCAAAAATAATAACTAACGATTGTTTGTTACGAGAGAAAAATGATGTATTAAATTTAATATTGGGAAAGAGAAAGTGTGTATAAAAAAATTGGAATCTATTAATAAATTAAAATAAAAGTATAATAGGAAGAAAGTGTACAAAGGTACACTTCGCTAATTTAGTGTTACTATTTCAAAACTACACTTAAAAGGGAATGGAGAGAGTACTATTTATTTTACGGAAACAATATTGTAGCTTTCAAAATAAGAAAATAGATGATCAAATCATTGGACTTAAGTGGCTTATGAGCTTCACCAAGGGACGAATTTTGGAAGAACCCGAATTCGATTCTTAAGTGGAATAATTTCTTAGCCAGACTTTACGTATGTCGCAGCCAAATACTGGACTACTAGCTAGGGTCCCCTTTCTTTAGGAACCAAAGGGTTAAAAACAAAAAAAATAAAAAATAAAAAATAAAAATTGGAGAGCTTCTACCAATTCTAGTATATGATTCATCTTCCTAAGACTCATAAAATTAAAAAGATTTAATGGCATCATGTTAGATAAATATCTTAGATAAAATGCAACTCAGATGTAGCATTCATGTTAGTCCTGACATTGCAGCTTGTAAATGTGTGTTCACATACTATCAACAAGCTAAATTTTTAAGTTGATATACTTCCAATATTGGTGTTTCCTATGTTCTTCATGTTGAGTAGATGAGAGTTATTTATTTTGGCCATTGAAATGCCTTTTTTATAAGGGTTGACATCATCTCTAGCTAGAAACAAATTCACAGCTTGTAACAACATTGGTTTTCAATCAACCTCATATTATTCTCTGGACTCTTTCATGATAGATGGAGGAACTGCATATATCTTTTTACTCAAATGCATTTTAAAACACTTACAATAATGTTGGTGAAGGATTTTATTATGCTGATAAAATTGTCAACATTTTGGTTTATCTACTATTAATTAACTTCACTTTGTGGAATAGTTGTGTCTAATTAAATTTTAATTATTTTTACACATGGTAATCTATTTTAATTTTCTTGGTATAAATGAACAACTGGGAAATTTTAGATTTGAAAGTCGATATCTGCATATTAAAGTTTTGGGTTAATAGACTTTTATCCCCCTGCAATGTTGGCGAGTTTTGCGTTACCCCCTATATTTTTTTTTTTTTGATATTACCCCCTATAGTTTTGTGTTTTTATTTTTTTTTCGCAGTTCATTTCACACTTCTAAAATGATTCTCCACAAAAGTTTCAGCATATAATACACACATCATATCTACAGAATAAATAAGAATAACAGATAACATGAGAGGAGATTAAAATGTTCACTGTTCAGCATGACAACAGAACTTCATAGTCCACTCTCATTACAATTAGCAAAGATATACCAACTTCATCAATTCAAAAATATAAAAGAAAGGTTCAAACAAAAAAAATTGATATGGAGTGTGAAAAACTGTTCTTGTTATAAAGCCTGCACACTTCAAGGAGTTTCTTGATTCCAATTGCATGACAAAACTTGTGCCTATCAAATTCCTCAAACTTTTGTATCTTTCACAGTAACTTTTCTGCAAAACAGAACATCTATAACTTCAACTGAAAAAGTAACTATATTAAGAACTGGTACTAACTTTCCCACAAATTCATATTACAAGTAAGTCATTCTCATTTTCCATTACAAGCTCAAAATCTAGAAAAAATAGCAACCAGTACAAAAACAAAATCTATAAACAAAGTTGAAAGCACATTTCACCTTAATCATTATATTATGATGATTTGATGACCTTTGCTGACGGTGAGTTTTGAAGCAAAAAATCCACTATTCTATCAGGTTCGAATTTATAAGCTTCATCATATTCTAATAATCCTATTAGATCATAATATGTTGGAGGTTCTATCAGTTTCTCTTTTACTTGTAGTGATTCCAAGTTATACAAGGAAGTGAGTTTAATCTTGAATAAATCAGGAACACAGCAGAGAACCTATTCAATGAAGGATATACGGTCATACATTTTCGACAAAATGTAGAAAGAAATGAATAACCGAAGCAACTCGAGAAACAAACCTGAAGAGTAGTAGAAGACACTGTCAATGATTCGATATTACCAAGCTCTAGAAGAAAGTTGAGTACGAATGGATAATACTCTTTATACGGGTCACTATATGGATGGAATACATCAATGCATACATGTTTAAGAGAACAAAGATCGCTACGACATAGTGTTTGAATCAGAACACCAGTATAATTCAAGTTGCAAAGACTCGGAGTAGATAATTTGCATTTGTAACTATCAAAATAAGTATATCCATGATAATAATTCACGGTTAAATTGACAAGTGTGGTACTTGATATACAAAGAATTTGTGCATTCAAAAGTAGACAATCTTCAATGATCAAAGTATCTAACTTGGCAAAGGCTGAGAAGGGCTCAGCGCAACCATCATCACCAGCACAAAAGTAGAAAGTTCTTAAAGTCAATGTAGTTAATGCAGGAAAATTCAAAGAATTTGGAAATGTATATGGAATAGGAATACTAACGTGAACGTCAAGATCAAGAGAAGTTAAAGTTTCAGATGAAAAAAAGCAAGATGGAAATTGTTGAATATCACAAGTGATAAAAATTCGTAACCACTGAACATGATGTGAAACGGCGTATTCTACAATACTTTTTAATATGTCAGGCTCCACAAAACTGTCATAACATAGCAGCTCCACGGGATGTTCTTGAAATTCCATCAACTCCAGAGTGTGGAGTGCAGTAGAATGATCGCGAAGAGACAAAATTCCAGAGACAAACTTTCCGAAATTATGGAGATGTGTTGGCTTTAAAATAAGTGTTGGAAGTTGCTTTGGGATATTCTTCCATCTTTTGGAGAGTACGAAAGCTTTAAGAGCTTCTTCGGTTTTTAAAAAGGAGAGAATGTGAAGGATAATGCAATCGGGCAAATCACCGAGTCTGTCTTCTTCTTCGTTTTGGATTCCCGTCTTCATTGTTTCGGAATTTTTGAGTAGTACTAGGGCAAGTTTGGAAGACTAAAACTGAAAACCCTTGTGAATTGTGATTATTTGATGGTGCAATCTTCAACCAAATTTCCGCTGAGTATATCACTCTCCATATAATTTGTTTTTCAAAATTACTCTGTTTTTAATCGTATGACTTATTCTAAGTTACTACTTAAGTGTTTAAACTTTACACTTTTTTTTTTTACGGATAAACTTTAAACCTAATTTTGCTTTTATGTTTTTCTTTTGTTAATTTTTTGTCCCTTCAATTTTTTTATTTGGTCTTAGATGAAGTGGTAATCCACTGAAATTAAACTCACACACAATTGTGAAGTTTTGGGTTCGAACTCGGATCATGACGTCCGACCAAGCAATTTCGGTATTTGTCAGTTGAGCTAAGACTTATAGATTCAATTTTATTATTTTGTCTTTATATTTTTAGGAAAATCTATTTTTGTTTTTAAGTTAGTATAAAACTTAGACATTTTAATTCATTACTCTTTTTTTTTTATACAAAATTGAATGGATTTAAATTTAAGTATTAACATTGTTACTCTAATACAATTTTCAAGGACAAAAAAATAAAAATAAAACAATTACAATTTTTATTTGAAAGCAAAAGAGTAAAAATGTGACAATTAAGACATTCATTTGAGTGAGAGTACCACTTTCGAGTACTTGTACACGTACGATACTTTGTATGGTACGCGCCGAAGCCATATCTTTTTCTTTCTTTTTTTCATACTTGGTATGAGCGCCGTACCCCAAACCCAAAAGAGACAGTTTTTTTCTTCTTCCCTTTTTTAGTTACGATTTATGCTTTTTATTTGTTAATAGGTTTCTTATTTTTGCTTAGTGTCTAAAATTTCACCTATAAAGTTAATAAGTGGAGCGTCTGAGGTTCAAACATCAGTTTCTAGCCAGAGATGGTGTCAACCCTTATTAAAAGCTCCTTAGTCCTTACAAAGTATATTGATCACTAGACAACTCTTACTCATCTATATGTCATCCATAATTATAAGGAATTTGTGAATTTAGAAATTCACATTGTTCAATGATCGAAGTATTCAACTTGTTAAAGGCCGAGAAGGGCTCAACACAACCATCGTCATCACATAAGTAGAAAGATCGTAAAATCAATGTAGTTAACCCAGGAAAATTCAGAGAATTCGGAAACGATCTTTCACTAAGTTCTATACCTGGGTAAATGCAAAAGTCTTCTTGATTTTGGCTTCCTCTCTTCATTGTTGCAGTAGTTTTGAGTAGTAAGAATCAATTCTGCGGCAAGTTTGGAAGACTATAAAAGCAAAAGCTCCATCTTTAAAGAGTTCATATCCATAAACTTTTTAGGAAAGCTTATTAAAACCAACTTGTGCGAGCTCATAAACACTTATGTCAGCAGATCAGTTGATCAAATAAGTTCTCCGTAAGCCAATCTATACAAATCTTTTATTCCTTTCTTTAATGTTTCGGATAGATATCAATTTTTCTTAAACCAGTGTTGGAAAGAATTGGTTAAGAACTAAAATGGATGGCACGCTCGCAACTAAAGTTCAAACGGAAGTAGTCAATCGTTGCTGTTTGACAGATTCTAAAACAATGCAACGGCTCCTTCCTGCCTTACTTGGGCAGAAGAATTCTGGTTTAATACTAATTTCAACAAAGATATCTCAAATTACAATTGCATTAAGAAAATCACTTGCTAAGAAAAATCAGTGAGAAGTTGAGCCACCATATAAATGATTATCATTGTGTCTCATATAGTTGTTATCACAATGTAGTTTAAACTTTGTGATGTAGTTATGGCCACAGGTAAAACATATATAATAAATGTTGAGTACAATGGTGACAAGGGAAGGATTGAATAAAGAAGATAATGGTTGGTTGTTATTGTGTTTTGATTTTTGAGTTTCATAAATGCGATTTATAATCTGATATATTGTTCAGTTTGCTGTGTGTTTAACCTTTGACAACCGGGTGAGGCATAAGTGAGAAGGCACTAAATCGAAAGCTTTGCTAGTAGTAATGCTAGTTTAGTACACCGTGATCGAACGCTCTTTTTTCAATGGAGGAGATTGAAGGGAGATGAAAAAGAGTTAGAGAGGATCAATAGTTTAGTACATTCAAAGTTAAAGAGGATCGATTAATAGTACTATAGAGTCTTAATCACAAAAAATTGATCATTCAATCCGGTGAAAAGTTGAATGAATTAATTGTCCATATGATAATTGCGAGCTGCACACATAGCTTCATAATGACATTGATACATACAAGTACGATTAGGCATAGGAAGATGCGAGTTAAGTTCCTCCCACAAAGCTCTTATTTATGCGAAATAATCAACCTTGCTTTAGGTTGTTGATAGCATAATGCAGGGATGAAATGAGAATACAATCACATGAAGATATATGCACATAGTAATAGTTCAAAATTTATAAACATAAATTGCAAATTTCTTGACATAAATTAGCTAGACACATGTGCACAGAAACGAATCAAAAAACGCTTTGCATATTCAATAAAAGTAATGAAAAGAGATTTGCAAGGAACAAGCAAATCGAACACATGAACAAGCAACAATCACATGCACTGAAACAAATGGAGGAGCAAGCAAATTTGAGCGAAGAGGACGAACAGAATGAAGAACAGAGCTAGGGAACAGAGAACGATTAAGTAAAGATGGTTTAATACTAATTTCAAGTACATTTCAGCAAAGATGTCTCCGTTTAAGGCTTTATATGGACAAGACCCGCCGTTGTCATTTAAGGGAACTACAATGTCATCCAAATTAGAGGAACTGATCAGCTGAGGAAAGATGCCAACAAACATCACATGGTAGTCACTAGTTACCATATCAAATTAGATTTGAAGGATAATAGAAAAGTACATTCTGCAAACCGCGCCACTCTGTTCTGAACACGAGACACACTGTCGTGCCTGCGACTGGTAATGTGTTGAGGCCACTGGCCTCAACGTGGCAACGAGAATAAAATTTCATATATACGCATGAAATTCTTTATATAAAATACAAAAACATAAATATTATATCTCTACTGAAATTGTATAAACTGACAAAGTTCATGCAAATGCAAAAAATTAAAAACATTAAACCAAGAAGATATTCCAATCCACTTGAGAGTATCAAATTCCTCTAGCTTTTGTATTGATCTCCACTGTGCCTTTTCTGCAAAACACAACATCTATTACTTGATCAACCGAGAAGGTAACACCATTAATTAAGAACTTATATTAATTTCTCCACAAATTCATATTACAAGCCTTTATGAACTCACCTTAATCATTATATAATGATATAATTAATCTTTGCTGATGGTGAGTTTTGAAGCAAAAAATTCACTATTTTATTATGTTGTTTCCAATAAAATTTGTAAGCTCCCAGGTCCGGGTCCGGTGGAGGTGAAAGCGATTTCATTTTTACTCGCAGTGACTCCAAGTTATACAAGGAAGTGAGTTTAACCTTGAATAAACCGTGAACACGTGAGAGAACCTATTGAATGAAGGATAGACAGTCATACATTTTGGACAAAATTTAGATATAAATAAATAAAGGAAGGAAGCAACTCGAACAAAACCTGAAGAGTTTTAGAAGAGACCGTCAACGATTTGATATTAGCAAGCTCTAGAAGCAAGTTGAGTATGTTGTGTATTGTTTAGCTATGCAATGTTATGTGCTAGCAAGCTTGTGTGTGTGTTTGTGTCAGGCAGAGCGCGCGCCTAGCAAGCAAGCCTGAGCCTGGCAAGCTAGCCTGAGCCTGGCAAGCAAGCCTGTGCCTGGCAAGGCCTCGCGCGCGTCTAAGTTAGGCTTGTGCAAACTTAGTTGTTGTAATGCCTATATAAAGGCTTGCCAATGTGAATAATAAAAGTGAGTGATACTTTACTTTCTAACAAGTGGTATCAGGTTCTCAAGTTCTAGGGACCTGAGAAAAGAGAGAGAGAGTGAATCAAGTGCACTTGATTTACTCATAACCGTTTTTAACCAATTTTTCTGTTCTTCGCGCCTTTTTCTTGTTTCTCTTCTTCTCCGATCGTTTTTGTTTCTTTCCGATCACCTTCTCTGCACAATCATGTCAGAGAATAGTGATCAAAGGCTTCAGATACCTAAGTTTGATGGGCACTACGAGCATTGGGAGATGTTGATGGAAAACTTGATTCGTTCAAAGGAAATGTGGGATTTAATCGAGATTGGAGTTACAGTGGCACCTGCAGAAGCCACTGCAGCTCAAAGGGAAGCTGCTGCAGCAAGCAAACTGAGGGATTTGAAGGTAAAGAATTACCTGTTTCAATCCATAGAAAGATCCATTCTTGAAACCATTCTTGTTCGTGAAACTTCCAAGGATATTTGGGATGCTATGAAGAGGAAATATCAAGGCTCCACCAAAGTTAAAAGAGCCAATCTTCAAGCTCTTAGGCGCGAGTTTGAAGTATTAGCTATGAAAGAATCTGAATCCATTGCAGATTACTTCTCAAGAACCCTTGCCATTGCAAATCGTATGTCAACACAAGGTCAAAGATTGGATCAAGTTACAGTTGTTGAAAAGATACTGAGATCTATGCCAAGCAAGTTCAACTATGTGGTGTGTTCCATTGAAGAATCCAATGATGTGACTACCTTGTCTATTGATGAATTGCAAAGTAGTTTACAAGTTCATGAGCAAAGAATGAAGGGGCAACAAGAGGCCAGTGAAGAGCAAGCACTCACAATTTCTAATCCTGGCAGAGGTGGTGGTAGAGGTAGGGGTAGAGGTAATAGCTATGCTGCTAGAGGAAGAGGTAGAGGAAGGCAAGGCAAGGAAGCCATTGAATGCTATAGATGTCACAAGCTGGGGCACTATCAATATGAATGCCAAGAATCAGGAGGTAATGCCAATTATGTTGAGAATAATGAGTATGAAGAAGTTTTGTTAATGGCAAAAACTGAACAAGAAACACATATGAAAAGTGAAACTTGGTATTTAGACTCAGGCTGTAGCAATCATATGATAGGGCATCAGAACTGGTTCTTTAGTTTTGATAGCTCATATAGAGATTCTGTGAAGTTAGGAGATGATTCAAGAATGGCTGTCAAAGGAAAAGGTAATGTCAAGATCATTATTAATCACATTGTTCATGTTATAAGCAATGTGTATTATGTACCTGGATTGAAGACTAACCTATTAAGCATAGGTCAATTACAACAGAAGCAAATTTCATTTCTCTTTAAGGATAATCAATGTAAGGTGTATCATGATGAGAAAGGTCTTTTATTCAGTACTACTATGTCTAATAACAAGCTGTACATGATTACTGCACCAGTTGTGAATCCTAAGTGTTTACAAACCACTAGTCAAGATTCAACAGTTCTATGGCACAACAGATATGCTCATTTAAACTTCAAAGGGTTGAATACTCTTTCAAAAAGGCAAATGGTTAAAGGATTGCCAGAGTTTGAAGATTCAGAAGACAAGTGTGTGGATTGCTTGGCAGGGAAGCAACACAGAATTTCTATACCAAAACAGGCCAATTGGAGAGCTAGCTCAAAACTTGAACTTGTTCACTCAGATATATGTGGTCCCATTACACCTCAATCTAATGGTGGGAACAGGTATTTCATGACTTTCACTGATGATTTTAGTAGAAAGACATGGTTATATCTGTTGAAGGAGAAATCTTCTGCATTTGAAAATTTTAAAATTTTTAAAGCATTAGTTGAAAAGGAATCAGGATGTTCTATTCAGTGTCTTAGAAGTGATAGAGGAGGAGAATACACTTCTAATAGCTTCACTGAATATTGTAGAGCTGAAGGTATCAAGAAACAATTGACAGCTGCTTACACACCTCAACAAAATGGTGTGTCAGAGAGAAAGAATAGAACTCTTCTCAATATGGTAAGGAGTATCATTAATGCTAGACAAGTTCCAAAAGAATTTTGGCCTGAAGCAGTAATTTGGGCAACCTATGTAATGAATAGGAGTCCTACTCTTAATGTGAAAGATATGACTCCTGAAGAGGCTTGGAGTAATGTAAAACCTAGTGTGCAGCACTTCAGAGTATTTGGTTGCTTGGCTCATGTGCATATCAATGATGCTCAAAGAAAAAAACTTGATACTAAGAGTAAGACCTGTGTTCTCCTTGGTGTTAGTGAAGAATCTAAAGCATACAAGCTCTTTGATCCTATCTCTAAAAAGATAATAGTAAGTAGAGATGTTGTATTTGAAGAATCAAAAGGGTGGAATTGGAACACCTCTACAAAAATTGTTGAACAAGCTGAAGACTCTGATGACTGGCCAGAAAACAATACAGAAATTGTCAATAATGATGTGAATGAAGAAATAGATGACAATTTACAGGATGAAGGCAATGAGATAGTTGAAAATACAACCAGTGAAAGTGATAGTGAAGCATCCCAATCACCACATCAGTCTGCAGCTAGAATTAGAAAACCCTCAGTTAGGCTTCAAGATTTTGTGTCTGGCAGTGATTTAGATGAAGATGAAGCTATTCACAATCTTGCAGTCTTTAATGATCATGAAGACCCTACCTCATATGATGAAGCAGCTAAACTGGATGTTTGGAGAAAAGCAATGGATATTGAAATAGAATCCATTAAGAGAAATAACACATGGGAGCTTACAACATTGCCAAAAGGATTCAAATCTATTGGAGTGAAGTGGGTTTATAAGACAAAGTATAATGAGAAAGGTGAGATAGACAAGCATAAGGCCAGGCTTGTAGCTAAGGGATACACACAAAAACATGGTATTGATTTCAATGAAGTATTTGCTCCAGTTGCTAGGTGGGAAACTATTAGATGTGTACTTGCCTTAGCAGCCAATAACAATTGGCAAGTGTTTCAGTTAGATGTTAAAAGTGCTTTCCTACATGGAGAACTGACAGAAGATATCTATGTAGCTCAACCTTTGGGATATGACAATGGTGATAAGACTCAGGTGTATAAATTGAAGAAGGCTCTCTATGGCCTAAAACAAGCTCCCAGAGCTTGGTACAGTAAAATTGAAGCTTACTTCAATTCAGAGAAATTTGTAAAGTGTCCTCATGAGCACACTTTGTTTGTGAAGAATGGAGAAAAGAATGATATCTTGATAGTAAGTCTATATGTTGATGATTTGATTTTCACTGGTAATAACTTGAATCTGATTGAAGAATTCAAGATCTCTATGAAGAAAAAGTTTGCTATGACTGATCTGGGAAGGATGAGATATTTCTTAGGGGTGGAGATAAATCAAGATCAAAGAGGGATTTTCATTTCTCAGCAAAAGTATGCTACTGAGATACTTGTCAGATTTGGGATGGATAATTGTAACAAGGTCTGCAACCCTATAGTGCCTGGGTGCAAATTGGTTAAAAATGAGAATGGCATGGCCTCTGATTCAACCTTGTATAAACAAATGGTAGGTAGTCTAATGTACTTACTAGCTACTAGGCCTGACCTTGCCTACTCAGTGTGCCTAGTTGCTAGATTTATGGATAGACCCACTGAGGTTCATTTTGCTGCAGTAAAGAGAATTATGAGGTACTTGAAAGGAACTCTATGTCATGGAATCTTGTACAAGAAGAAATCAGATAGTGCTTTGAGTCTTAATGGATGGTGTGACTCAGATTATGCTGGTGATCTTGATGATAGGAAAAGCACAACAGGATTTGTATTCAAAATTGGTGATTCAGCTGTTTCATGGTCTTCTAAGAAGCAGTCTATTGTGACTCTCTCCACCACTGAAGCTGAGTATGTGTCTGTTGCTTCATGTGCTTGCCAAGCACTATGGCTAAGGAATGTTCTGTGTTACTTGAGGCAGAAGAAAGAAGACTGCACCAAGATTTATTGTGACAACAGTTCATCTATAAAGCTTTCTAAGAATCCAGTTATGCATGGGAGGTGTAAACATATAGATGTTAGATTTCATTTTCTTAGAGATCTCACTAAGGATGGAATTGTTGAATTGGTATATTGCAAAACAGAAGACCAGCTTGCAGATATTTTGACAAAACCTTTGAAGCTTGACTCCTTCTGCAAATTAAGGGAGGGCTTAGGAATAATTGATGTTAGTGGATCTAATGATTAAATTGTTATCTGGTTGTAGATACAATTTAAGGGAGGGTTTGTTGTGTATTGTTTAGCTATGCAATGTTATGTGCTAGCAAGCTTGTGTGTGTGTTTGTGTTAGGCAGAGCACGCGCCTAGCAAGCAAGCCTGAGCCTGGCAAGCTAGCCTGAGCCTGGCAAGCAAGCCTGTGCCTGGCAAGGCCTCGCGCGCGTCTAAGTTAGGCTTGTGCAAACTTAGTTGTTGTAATGCCTATATAAAGGCTTGCCAATGTGAATAATAAAAGTGAGTGATACTTTACTTTCTAACAGAGTAGGTATGGATAATACTCATTGAACGGCTTACGGTATTCCTTGTCTACATCAATGCATACATGTTTAAGAGAACAAAGATCGCTACGACATAGTGTTTGAATCACAATACCACTATAATTCAAGTTGCAAAGACTCGGAGTAGATAATTTGCATTTGTAACTATCAAAAAGATAATATCCGCTCTCAGAATAATTCATAGTTAAATTGACAAGTGTGGTACTTGATACACAAAGAATTTGTGCATCCAAAAGTTGACAATCTTCAATGATTAAAGTATCCAACTTGTTAAAGGCCGAGAAGGGCTCAGCGCAACCATCACCGTCAGCACAAAAGTAGAAGGATCTTAAAACCAATGTAGTTAACGCTGGCAAATTGAGAGAATTAGGAAATATTTCACTATTCTCAGCACTAGGGTTAACGGCAAGATCAAGAGAAGTTAAAGTTTCAGATGAAAAAAAGCAAGACGGGAGTTGTTGAATATCACAAGTGATAGAAATTCGTAATAGCTGGATATTATGTGAAACAGCGTATTCTACAATATTTTTGAGTATGTCGGGTTCCATGAAATCATCATAATATTCCATCAAATCGAGAGTGTAGAGTGAGGTTGAATGATCTCGGAGAGACAAAATATGAGAGACAAAATTGTCAAAACTATGGAGATATGTATAGTTGAAGTTTGAGGGCTTTAATATAAGAGTTGTAAGATGTTTTGGGATATTCTTCCATCTTTTGGAGAGTATGGAAGTTTGATGAGCTTCCTCGGTTTTTAAAAAGGAAAGAATGTGAAGGATAACGGAATCGGGTAAATCACTTAGTCTGTCTTCTTCGTTTTGGACTCCCGTCTTCATTGCGACGAAACTTTTGACTAGTTAGAATCAATTCTAGGGAAAGTTTGTAAGACTAAAATTGCAAAGTGAGTGAAACTGAAAACACTTGTGTTTTTTTTTTATCCTCCAAATCGCCAAATAATTCGTAGCTATTGAAAAACAATCTGTTTTTAATCGTATCAGTTCTTTCTTGGGGGATAAGTCTTAGCTACAAGATTTTAAACTTTATACCTCAAAAATAAAAAATCTAAGATCACGGAAACTATTTTGTTTTTTTTTTTTTTTTTTGGTTTAATTACAGTTTTGGTCCCTCTACTTTGCTCTTTTCACAGTTTTGGTCCCTCTATTTTAATTTCAACCAGTTTTAGTCCCTCTTATTCAAATTTGATCTTAGGTGTCATATTTTTAATGACATGGCAAACATAATGCTAATGTGTCAAAGTCCACATATATTAATATTTTCCATGTCACTAATTATGTTTATTTTAATTTATTTATAATAAAAACATAAAAATTAAAATAGTAAAATAGCAATTATTATAAACCAAAAAAATAAAATAGAAAATTAAATTGTTATTATTTTATTCCATAAATAAATAAGAATCAAGAACCCTAAAATAGAAACAAATTACCAAATTTCTCAAATCTCTACTTCTCGATCTCCATCAAAGTAAGACTCATACAAATCCTCAAATTTCCTTGCTCCACTTTTTCGTTCCTCTTTTTATTCTTTCTCTTCAATTGTTTTGTCCTTGTTCCACTTCTTTTTGTTCTTCTTCTTCAATTTTCGTTGGTTGTTGCTCGAAAATTTTTGTTTGGTTACTCCTTCTTATGAATTTCGATTTTTCTCTCCTGTATTTCTGATTGTACAAAGTTCTTCTTTTCAGTTACAAGGAAGAAAGGGTTGTGATTTTTTTGACTAGTTTGATGAGAAGATAAATGATGATGCTAAAGAATTATTTAAAACAAAGTACTAAATTCCTATAACATAAGATGAATGATGTGAAGAAAAAGGTGTTTCAAACAAGGTTCATGATGATTTAAAGTTGAAGATTAGTTTTTTTAGGAATTTTTAGGTTTTTTTTTTTTTTGTAATTTCTAGTGTATTTGTGTACCGAAACAAATCCTCCTCTCGCGAACATTATTCTAGCAACAACGAAGAACGGTTTTGAATGGGTCGAGTTCTAGCAACAAATATTTTTGCTTCTTAGGGTCGATTGAGCGGCATCGATTTTGGGATCTCTGAGATGTTTTCAGGGAGAGAATGAGAGGTTTAGAAGATTTGGGAATTTGTTTCTTGATTCTTATTTATTGATTTATAATAATTGCTATTTTAATTTGTTTTTTTTTTTTTGTCAAATTTTTGTATTTTTATTATAAATTAAAATAATAAATATAGTTAGTGATATGGAAAGTGTTAATATATGTAGATTTTAACACCTCATCACTATGTTTACCATGTCATTAAAAATATGACACATAAGATCAAAATTGAGTAAGAGGGACTAAAACTGGTTAAAATTAAAATAGAGGGACTAAAACTGAAAAAAGAGCAAAGTAGGGGGACCAAAACTGTAATTAAGCCTTTTTTTTTTATTGTTGTTCTTAAATTATTTATTTTTTAAGCTTTAAAACTTATACGTCAAAAAAAAAATATCTAAGTTCACGGAAACAGTTTATTTTTTGAGGAAAATCTGTTTTTGTTTTCAAGTTATAAATATTAGATATTTTAATTCTTCAATTCTTTTTCTAAACAAAGATTACTTTTTTAATACTATCAAGATCAATACTATTGACAATTATTTGTTACGAGAGAGAACATGCAAAAAAAAAAAGGAATTTGTTGAAGAAAGAAAATAATAACTAATAATTTTTTTTTAACGGCAAATATATTATTATGCAGGTCTTTGCACAAGACGGACAGAGACCAATAAAAAATAATTACAAAGCGGAGGTGCCGTATATAAACGGAACACTGAAAATAAACACCAAAACAAATATATTCATCCTCCAGAAAACGCATCAATCTGAACCAAAACACCACAAAAAATAATAACTAACAATTGTTTGTTACGAGAGAAAAATAATGTATTAAATTTATTGGGAAAGAGAAAGTGTGTATAAAAAAATTTGAATCTGTTAATGAATTAAAATAAAAGTATAATAGGAAGAAAGTGTGCAAAGGTACACTTCGCTAATTTAGTGTTACTATTTCAAAACTACACTTCAAAGGGAATGGAGAGAGTACTATTTATTTTATGGAAACAATATTGTAGCTTTCAAAATAAGAAAATAGATAATCAAGTCATTGGACTTAAGTGGTTTATGAGCTTCACCAAGGGACGAATTTTGAGAGAATCCGAGTTCGATTCTTAGGTGGAATAATTTCTTAGCCGGACTTTATGTATGTCGCGGCCAAATTTTGGACTATTAGCTAGGGTCCCCTTTCCTTAAGAACCAAAGAGTTAAAAAAAAAAAAAAAAAAAAAAAGATTGGAGAGCTTCTACCAATTCTATTATATGATTCATCTTCCTAAGACTCATAAAATTAAAGAGATTTAATGGCATCCTCCATAAATATAAATATCTTAGATAAAATGCAACTCAGATGTAGCATTCACATACTATCAAGCTAAATTTTTAAGTTGATATGCTTTCAATATTGGTGTTTCCTATGTTCTTCATGTTGAGTTGATGAGAGTTATTTATTTTCGCCATTGAAATGACTTTTTTATAAGGGTTGATATCATCTCTAGCTAGAAACAAATTCACAGCTTGTAACAACATTGGTTTTCAATCAACCTCATATTATTCTCTGGACTCTTTCATGATAGATGGAGGAACTGCATATATCTTTTTACTCAAATGCATTTTAAAACACTTATATTAATGTTGGTGAAGGAAATCATTATGCTGATAAAATTGTCACTTGGTGATGTTAATTAACTTCACTTGGTGGAATAGTTTTGTCTAATTAGATTTTAATTATTTTTACACATGGTAATCTATTTTAATTTTCTTGGTATAAATGAACAACTTGGTGATGTTCAGAAGATGAATTTGAAGGGCTGAATGCACTAAGTAAGCTCAACAAAGTAAAAAGTTACTTTCTGCATTGGTTCATCGGAGGTCGACATAAGAGAAGCTAAACGTGCGAGGAATTTGGCAAAAGAACGCTTTGCAAAGGATATGTTTGTCATATTTCCTGAAAGGTTTTGGTTGTTTTGACATTTTAATTTTAATTTTAATTTCCATGCTTTTATTGTTGGTCGCTCTGTACTCTTTTTTCCTGAAAAACGTTCTTGATGAGGCAGATGTTCCGCATACTTTAAGAAATAATTCTACACACTTCTAAGATGATTCTCCACAAAAGTTGCAGCATATAATACACACATCATATCTACAGAATAAATAAGAATAACAGATAACATGAGAGGAGATTAAAATGTTCACTGTTCAGCATGACAACAGAACTTCATAGTCCACTCTATCAAATTCCTCAAACTTTTGTATCTTCACTGTGTCTTTTCGGCAAAACCGAACATCTACGACTTCAACTGAAAATGTAACAAAATTAAGGACTAGTATTAACTTTCCCAAAAATTCATATTACAAGCCTTATATGAACTCATACAAGTAAGTCATTTTCATTTTCCATTACAAGCACAAAATCTAGAAAAAATAGAAACCAGTACAAAAACAAAATCTATAAACAAAGTTGAAAGCACATTTCACCTTAATCATTAGATGATGATGATTTGATGACCTTTGCTGACGGCGAGTTTTGAAGCAAAAAATCCACTATTCTATCAGGTTTGAATTTATAAACTTCATCATATTCTAATAATCCTATTAGATCATAATATGTTGGAGGTTTTATCAGTTTCTCCTTTACTTGTAGTGATTACAAGTTATTCAAGGAAGTAAGTTTAACCTCGAATAAATTAGGAACACAGCAGAGAACCTATTGAATGAAGGATATACGGTCATACATTTTCGACAAAATGTAGAAAGAAATAAATAACGGAAGCAACTCGAGAAACAAACCTGAAGAGTAGTAGAAGACACTGTCAATGATTCGATATTACCAAGCTCTAGAAGCAAGCTGAGTACAAATGGATAATACTCTTTATACGGCTCACTATATGGATGGTATACATCAATGCATACATGTTTAAGAGAACAAAGATCGCTACGACATAGTGTTTGTATCAGAATACCAGTATAATTCAAATTGCAAAGACTCGGAGTAGATAACTTGCATTTGTAACTATCAAATTTATGATATGCACAACCATAAAAATTCACCGTTAAATTGATAAGTGTGGTACTTGATATACAAAGAATTTGGGCAATCAAAAGTAGACAATCTTCAATGATCAAAGTATCTAACTTGTTAAAGGCCGAGAAGGGCTCGGTGCAACCATCAGCACCAGCACAAAAGTAAAAGTTTCTTAAAGTCAATGTAGTTAATGCAGGCAAATTCAGAGAATTTGGAAATGATAACCTTTTATGGTGAGCGCCAAGATGAAGAGAAGTTAAAGTTTCAGATGAAAAAAAGCAAGACGGGAATTGTTGAATATCACAAGTGATAGTAATTCGTAATAGCTGGACATTATGTGAAACAGTGTATTCTACAATACTTTTGACTATGTCTGGCTCCATGTAATGATCATAATAATGTTCATATTCCATCAAATCAAGAGTGTGGAGTGAGGTTAAAGGATCGCGAAGAGACAAAATCCGAGAGACAAAATTGTCGAGACTATGGAGATATTTATAGTTGAAGTCTGTTGGCTTTAATATAAGTGTTCGAAGATGCTTTGGGATATTCTTCCATCTTTTGGAGAGTATGGAAGTTTGAAGAGCTTCTTCGGTGTTTAAGAAGGAGAGAATGTGAAGGATAATGGAATCGGGTAAATCACTAAGTCTATCTTTTTCGTTTTGAATTTCCGTCTTCATTGTTTCGGAATTTTTGAGTAGTGAGGATTAATTCTTCTAGGGCAAGTTTTGAAGACTAAAACTGCAAAGTGAGAAACCCTTGTGATTTGTGATTATTTGATCTCCGCTGAGAATATCACTCTCCAAATAATCCGTTTTCCAAAGTTACTCTGTTTTTTATTAAAAAAGAAAACTAATAACTCTGTTTTTGACTTACTCTACAAGTGTTTAAACTTTAAACCTTTTTTTTTAATGGATAAACTTCAAACCTTATTTTGCTTTTATACTTTTGTTCTTTTGTTAATTTTTTATCCTTTCAATTTTATTATTTTTATCTTTTGTTTTTAGGATTTTTTTTTTACGCAAATCTATTTTTGTTTTTAAGTTATAAACATTAGACATTTTAATTCTTTAATTTTTTTTTCGATACAAAATTGAGCGGATTTAAATCTAAGTATGAATACCGATACTCTAATACAATTTGCAAGGACGAAAATTAAAAATAAAACAATTACAATTACAGTTTTTATTTAAAAGTAAAAGTAAAAATGCGACAACTAATCCACAAGTCCTAATTCAATTGGTAAGACGACATTGTTGAAATTGTTAGGTTGGACGCCATGAATGAATTTCGAATCTCGGTTCCCTCACTTGTTGTGTGAGCTTATAATGACTATGTCATTTCGCCTTTTTTATTTGCTCATCAGAGTAAGCAAAAGTAGCAAGCTTCATCCACTCTTTATTATTCTAGTATGAAGAAGTGTTCTACTATTGCTTGAGTCAACAAATAAACCTGCAATGTGAGGAACAAAACTGCGGAGAGATGTGAAATGTGAGGAACACAATCTGAGGATTGGAAGATGCTTTTGGAGAGTATGCAAGTTTGAACACCTTGTTTACTGTTCAAAAAGGAGAGAATGTGAAGGATAATGAAATCGGGTAAATCACTGAGTCTATCTTTATATATGCTTGCCCTCTTCATTGTTGCAGAATTTTGAAGAGCAGTAAGAAGCAATTTTGCGGCAAGTTTAGAATACTACCTCAGTGAGTAAAAACCCTAGTGCTTTGATTAAAAAAATACCTAGTGGTTGGTTTGGTTTAGGTATTGAATCGGGAATTGAAAGGATTTTAAAAGTTTAATTTTTTTATGATTAAAAAGTCTTGTGGTATATAATTAAGATTTTCATAAAAGTTAAGTAAATCTTGTGGTATTCAATGGAGACAATCAAAAATTTTTTTTCGGGGAAACAAAATCAGTTGGTATTCGATTGAGATTTCTTACCACTTTTAAAATGTCTATTGGTATTCAAAAGTCTAGAGATTTTGATGGATTCTTTCATGAAACAGCAACACAATTCATTATAGGATGTGATTTGTTATGTATCATTCGTATAGTATTGAAATAAGTTGTATGCAACAATACGTTTTTGAAAAAGAAAAAAATTTGGTAAACCATTCATTGTAAAAAACTTTATGTGTATATATTGTATTTCTCAAAATTGTAAACGGTTCAACTTTTTTGTTTGTAGCATATCAACAAATGATTATATCCAATAAAATTTCTTCAATATATAAAGGGTGACATAGATCATTCATATTGTTGTTTCTTCAAAAAAAATTGTTGTAACTGTTATTATTTTTTGTTATTGAATACGGAGGGCGTTCAAGCACCGCCGGATCAATGATCAAGACAATATTTTGAAAATTTTCGTGTTAAGAACCCTAATTTACTAGGTATTAGCACCAAAAAAACCAATGATTTTGTATTGGATTGAGATTGTGAGAGACTAGAGTTTTTGTAAAAATAAAAACCAATGATTACCCTTTATTTTATCATCCTAAAATTTATACTAAAATACCTCTTAGGCCTGGGTTGACCCTAATCCCCTTCCCCTAGAAACTAGGTGTTAGCACCAAAATAATTTCAACTCACCTTGAGGTTCTTGAGACGCATTCTATTTGGATATATAAAGTTACATCTCATGATGTGGATAATTTTGAAAAGTTCACAAATTATGTTAATTAATTTTTCTATATTGAATATCTATTTGTCACATTCACAATATTGTACGGTGCAATTTCTACCTCAGGCTGCACAGTTGTAATAAAAGACTCATCATGCATATATAGTTTTATTATGCCACATCCAAAATGTATAACAAGCAGTAGCCCAATATGCAGGCCAATCTCTATCATGCTATCCTTTAAGTTTAAATGAGTCCATTGGAATGGAATCAACACACTTAAGCCATAACTCAATACTGTGAGGACAGTCACGCATCACATGTAATTCTGTTTCCTCTTCGACAGTACAGATGTTGCAATACGACGGGCCTATATGTATCTTACTTTTACTTAAGTTTGTTAGAAGCTTACAATGACACATCAGCAAAATAAAGTGACGAATTCCGTATTCCATCTAACGGACAAGTACAATAGTCACACAATAAATTATACGCAGAGCTAGCTGTAAATGCACCCGATTTGCGTTCAGGCTATGAGACGAGCATAAACATGTGCTTAACACTGATGTTGTTATTCTCCTCTCTTCTAAACTCAGCATTTGAAATCAAATGTTGAGTTACTACTACTACAGAACATAATTCTAGAACAATAAATTACTTAAAATTACATATAAGACAAACAGTTATAAATCCAATCACATGAAGATATAAATAGTAATAGTTCAAAATCTTACGACACAGAAAGTGCGCACTACAACATTTTTTATAATATGCAGGTTAACACATAGGAATGTGATCATTGCCAAGGAGATAAAACAAGATCAATGTAATTACATATGCATTCAGATTTCTATAATATGCATCTTGCAGACATGAACCGTACCACTCCGTTCTTGACGTGAATCCAATTGACTTGCGGCACATGCCTTGCAAACAGAGTACTGTGCAGGGCTGCTGGCCTCATCGTGGCGACCAGCCACTGTTTTGCGCCTTCAAATAGAGTAATGTGCAAATTTCTGCTATTGAGTACCTTGATCTTTCCTTGCAGATCAAAAGGGTAAATAATCATAACCATCAAACAGACAATCTTTTAGTACTCTACTAAATATTAAGAACGAAAAATACTCGGATACGAATTCTATAAAATCAATCCGTGGTGTAAAATATCAAAACACTAATATATGAATATATAATAGAATAATGTTTCATATAAACATGAAAATTTTAATACAAAAACATAAATAAGCATAACATATAACTAGGCAGAAATTGTACAATCTGAATATCAAAACATAAGTAAGCATAACATTGTTCCTTTGGTTCTGCAAAACCCAGCATCTATAACTTCAACTTGTATTCTTGTGATCTTTTGGTTCTGGTTTCATCTGAAAAAATAACACCATAAAGAACTTGTATTAACTTCCCCACAAATTCAAAGTACAAGTCTTATATAATATGATCTCAATCAAGTAGGCCATTTTCATTTTCCCAGATAAGTACAACATCGATAAAAAAATACGCCAAACCTAAAATAAAAGAGGCAAAAAACGAAACTAAAAGCAAACTCTATTTAAAAAGTTGAAAGCACGTTTCGTTTCACCTTAATCATTATATGATGTTAACCTTTGCTAACGGTGAGTTTTGAAGCAAGAAGTTCACCACTTTATTAGGTTCGATTGTACGTTGTTTCGGATAAAATTTTGAAATTATCCCGTACACATATGATGGAGTTGAAGGCAGACGACGTTTTAGACGCAGTGACTCCAAGTTATACAAGGAAGCGAGTTTAACCTTTAATAAATCGGGAACAAAGGAGAGAACCTATTGAATGAAAGATAGACACTCATACATTTTGAACAAAATTTAGAAATAAATAAATAAAGGAAACAACTCAAGAAACAAACCTGAAGAGTACTAAAAGAGATCGTCAATGATTTGATATTACCAAGGTCGCGAAGCAAGTTGAGTAGGAATGGATAATCCTGTTCAAATATTCTACTGCATTCGTTCCTTACATCAATGTACACATGTTTAAAACAACAGCAACGAAATAGTTTTTGATTCAAGGTACCGATATAATTCAAGTTTTGAAGATTCGGAGTATATAACTTGCATATATAACCACCACGATTATATCCAATTTCATCCACTATTAAATTGACAAGCGTGATACTTGATATAGAAAGAATTTGTGCATTCACAAGTTTACAATCTTGAATCACCAAAGTATTCAACTTGCTAAAGGCCGAGAAAGGCTCAGCACAACCATTGTCTCTATCTCTAGCCCAAAAGTAGAAGAATCTTAAACTCAACGTAGTTAACGCGGGAAAATTTAGAAAATTTGGAAATATTTTACCATGCATAATAACATCAGGATGAACACAAAGATCGAGAGAAGTTAAAGTTTGAGATGAAAATAAACAAGGCGGAAATTGTTGAAGACCACAAGTGATAGAAATTCGTAATTGCTGAATATCATGGGAAACAGCATATTTTACAATATTTTTGAGTACTTTAGGCTCAATGGAATCAATGATATTCGTAAATTCGAGAGTATGGAGTGCTGTTGAATGATCACGACGATACAAAATTTTAGAGACTAAATTACCAAAATTGTCGAGCGATTTGGAGCATACGGAAGAACTTAAACTAAGGATTGGAAGAAGCTTTGTGACATTCCTCCATCTTGTGGAGAGTATGCAAGTTTGAAAAGCTTGTTTAGTGTTCAAAAAGGAGAGAATGTGGAGGATAATGGGATCGGGTAAATTACTGAGTCTATCTCTTGGTATGCTTCTATTGTTCATTGTTGCACAACTCTTGAGGAGTGGGAAGAAGAAATTTTGCGGCAAGTTTAGAAACCCTAGTTGTTTGGTTAGAAAGAAAGGGAACTGGATTAGGTATAGTCAAAATATATAACCATAAAGTAACGCGTTAAAGACCGTTTAATTAAGATCTGACGGTCCTAATTTAAATACAGTGTTTTTTTCATTATCAAATAAAAATATAAAAATTATATTTTCTTTTCTTTTCCTAGGATGTCCGGAAAAAAAAACCCTAGTTGTCTGACTGTGGAATCTCGCTCTCCAATTTTTCTTGCATCCCCTCTTCATTGTTGCAGAACAACCAAAAATTCACTCTCTACATCTAATCGTATTCTTTTGAGTTTTGAGGTTGTTCTTTTGTTTGTTTGTTTGTTTGTTTTGGTTTTGAGTTTTGTTTTGTTTGTTTTGGTTTTCTTATAAAATCTTGGAGCTATTGTTCTTTTGTTTTATTATCATCTCTTGCCGAACTCTGAATTATTAGTGCACCTTCGGGATCGGCCGATGGATAAGGGGAAAAACACAATTTGTTTTAGATCTTCAAAAATACTTGTCACTTAATAAAATCCTCAAATTCTACTATTTTCTAAACCAAAATTCTACATTCTTAAATGAATTATTACTATTTTCTAAATCTTTTAGAAACATGTTCTAAGTTTGAATTTGCAAGTTACATCTATCAACTTAAAAACCATAACGGATCATTGAATTTATTTGTTCAAAGTGATAAATTTCATCGTAAACAACACAATCAATAACTTTCCAAGAGCTACACAACAAATTATTACAAAAATAATGTAAACCCAAAAATACTATAGAAACTTTGATAAGGAGATAATTTAATTTAATTTGATATTCTCTTCTCTTTTGAGCTTATTAGCATTTGAAACCAAATGCTGATCAGTTACTACTAAAGAACAGAATTGTAGATCAAGAACTTACTGAAAATTACACACATAAAAGGAAAACAGTTATAAATCCAATCACATTAAGATATAAATTGCAATAGTTCAAAATTTTAAAACACGCAAAGTGCAAATTGCTTGACATCAAATAACGTGGCCAGGCGCAAAAATGAATCGAGCAAGGCTTTGCAAATTCTATAGAAGTTATGAAAAGTGCTTTGCAAGAAACAAGCAAAAATCACATTTATGCATAAATGAATGAAAGAGCAAGCAAATTGACCGGTAATAGACAGAACAAAAAGGAAAAAATGACAACAATAACAAATCAACCCAAAATACCTGAGATTTAGGGTAAAGAAAACAAAAATAGTGTGAAGCGAAATTAAGAAAAACAATGCTAGAATTCGGCTAGTAGAGAACGCGACTCTTTAAGAAAGCTGTGTTTTTTTGGGTTCGCAAAAGCTGCTCCGACATCTTTCAAGAGTCCATACGCTTGTTATGGAAGCTTAAATATTACAAACAAATTATGCAAGCTCATAAGCAATTATAATATTCTTACCAAAACATGCAGTTTCGTAAACACTTATGTCAGCAGATAAGTCCAAATAAGTTCTACATAAGCTAATCTAATCTAAACAAGCTTTTTATTCCCATTTGCAATACTGCATTACTATTCCTTGCAATAGGGGAAATAAACCATAGGACCAAAAAGTAGAATACATGTAATTACATAGGCACTGAAATATAGTAGAATGCTGGAAAATAAATAAAATCTTAAACATGTCATCTATCTAGTCAAAACATTTCTCTAGGAAATATTGTTCTTGTTATAGTGTCTCTTGATTCCAATCGCTTGAGCATACGTATGTATCAAATCCGTCATCTTATTATGTATCCTCCATTGTGCCTTTTTCGCAAAACCCAGCATCTATAACTTCAATTTTTATTCTTGTGTACACTTGGTTCTGGTTTCAACTGAAAAAATAACACCATCAAGAACCTATATTAACTTTCCCACAAATTCAAAATACATGTCTTATATGAACTCAAATAAAAAGGAGGCAAAAAAAATGAAACTAAAAGTGATTCTCTATATAAAAAGTTGAAAGAACATTTCACCTTAATCATTATATGATTTCAAAATTTGCTGACCGTGAGTTTTGAAGCAAAAAGTACACTACTCTATCTGGGTTCAAATAAGATTTTATAGATCCGTGGTCTACATATAATGGAGTTGAAGACGATTTTATTTCTACTCGTAGTGACTCCAAGTTATACAAGGAAGTGAGTTTAACCTTGAGCAAATCAGGAACACAGCAAAGAACCTATTGAAAAATAGATAGACAGTCATACATTTATGACAAAATGTAGAAATAAATAAATAAAGCAACACGAGAAACAAACCTGAATAGTAGTAAAAGACACCGTCAATGATTTGATATTAGCAAGTTCTAGAAGCAAGGTAAGTAGGAATGGATAATCCTGTTCAAGTTTGCTATTGTATTCGTTGTTTACATCAATGTACACGTGTTTAAGAGAACGAAGATCACTATGACATAGTTTTTGATTCAAAGTACCAATATAGTTCAACTTGCAAAGACTTGGAGTAGATAACTTGCATTTGTAACTATGAAGACGAAATTCACATTCATCCACAGTTAAATTGACGAGTGTGGTACTTGATATATAAAGAATTTGTGCATCCAAAAGGGAACAATCTTCAATGACCAAAGTATCCAACTTGTTAAAAGCCGAGAAGGGCTCAGCGCAACCATCATCGCCCGCACAAAAGTAGAATGATCTTAAAGTCAATGTAGTTAATGCAGGCAAATTTAGAGAATTTGGAAATAATATTTTACTATGTAGTGCAATACCAGGATGAACACAAAGGTCAAGAGAAGTTAAAGTTTGAGATGAAAATAAGCAAGGCGGAAGATCACAAATAATAGAACTTCGTAATAGTTGGACATTATGTGAAACAACATATTCTATAATACTTTTGAGTATGTCAGGCTCAATGAAATCGTCGAATTTCATAAACTCAAGAGTGTGGAGTGCAGTTGAATGATCACGAAAAGATAAAATTCGAGAGACTAAGTTACCAAAATTATTTGAAAGAGATAATAAATTAGTAAAAGGGTGGAGAGATTTAAATTGTAAGGAACTTAATCTAAGGATTGGAAGTTGCTTTGGGATATTCTTCCATCTCTTGGAGAGTATGAATGTTTGAAGAGCTTGTTTGGTGTCCAAAAACGAGAGAATGTGAAGGATAACGGAATCGGGTAAATCACTGAGTCTATTTTCTTTGTTTTGGTCTCCCCTCTTCATTATCTCACAACTTTTTTCTTGTTATTTTTAAACAAGATTGTCTCAGAATTTTGAGAAGCAAATCTAAGGAAATTTTGAAGATTAAGAATGCAAAGTATAAAATAAATTGCTAATTATATATGCAGAAAAGTAAAAACCATTGGTGTCTTTTTATTGTGCAATAACGCCCTTAAAATAAGTTCCTTTTGATAATTCTGTTAACAAAATTCTCTATTTTAAAGGGATAATGCTTTACTTTTGTTACAACGATCATTGAAATCTTACTTTGCTTTTCCCATTTCAAATACAAACAAAAAAACAAACTTTTTTTTATAAGAAAAACAAAACAACTTTACTTTTGTTCTTTTATTTTACCCTATATTAGGGATGTTTGTTTTAAGTTTGAACTTCTTTTTAAAATGATTTTTATAGCATATCCTTTTTTATGTTAAATTTTTTTTAACAAAAAATTTTAAAAAATAAATAAATGAGAGGTTGAGTTAAATAACTTCTCATAAAAAAGTGTTTTAAATATTTTTTCCATTTTTCTACAATTGTTTTGGATAATAAAATTTCAAAACACCTCTAACATAAGATTATAAGAAACTATTTTAAATATATTTTAATAAAAAATATATTTTTGAGATATCTTTTTTAACAAAATATGTAATCTTTTTATTAAGTAAAAATCTGTAACATGAATATGTATGTTGCTGAAGATCAAAATTATTCTTTTAATTTATAACAAATGAGTTTGAAATAATTCTTGGTGCTTTTGATTAAATTCTCCTACAAATCATTTTTAAAAATACAAAGGAAAAATTATTTTCTAAAATTAAAACAAATAGCCTAAAATTGGTCATATAATATGTTTTTAGTATATTTAGGCTGAATTATTTTTTTCCTCCTATTTTAGTTTTTTTTTTGTCAAATATTTTATTGGTTAGAATCTTACCCCTTACAATATTTTATTCCGAATTTGAACGCTATTTTAGTTCCTTAATTTTCTTTTGTTAAATTAAAGTGAAAAATGTAAGATATTATATTCATTTTTGTCTCATTGGAGTTTGCCAGACTCATGAAGAAATAGAAACCATTAGACAAATAAAAGATTGATAGAATTGACAAAAAATGTCTGATTTTTGTAACTTAATTAAGAGACAAAAAGATGTAAAAATGTAATACCAAGGAATCCACATGTAGGACATAAATTATCTCTATACATACCTCTGTGATACCTTTCACCATTGCTCAAAATTATTGGGATAGAATGATGTTGCCTATGCATGATACTGTAACCAAATTTTAGAGAGAAATTTCCATTTGTGGTAAAGGTTCTAGCAAGGAAAGTCTTATTTACCATTCATTGACGGCTGGATTAATTGCTGCACTCTTCTCGCAAATATCTCGAGAAACGAGTTGATTTAGGAGTTCCTATTTCCACCGGCCATCGACAGTGTAATGAGGCAGTAAATTCCATTTGGCTAGGGGAATACCAGAAGGGATGAGATTTATCAAAAGGCCACACAATCCTTAATTCAGACATCCATCCAAAAACTAACATCAAAACTATGTTACTTCTCTTCCCAAACACTAACAAAAGATTTCCAAGTAATTTATTATTAAGAAAATAAATTACCATCCAAACATTAACTGTTGGAATTGTTAGATTACCATCCAAACACACTCTAAAAGAAAATAGAATCTGCGATTCACATAATTATAAGTTGATATTATTATACTTACATAACTATAGACAATACTTTGGTTAAAATTGATGGATTGCATAAAAATCCCAACATGCACATGTGCAAATTCATAAAACTCATACAAAAAAATAGAATTGAATACATGCATACATTAACAACACTAGACATAACACAAAGGAGGTAAGAAAGATGCAATGTAATCATGAAGAAAGTAGTGAGGTCTTAGAACTATGTTACTCATGAATCTCCTTGGAACTCTATCAGCTGAAATGATTAGGTTTATGCCGTAAAAGAGACGGAGCAATTTTCTTGTGTTCGCTTCACAAAAGTATGTTTTTTCCTGCTAGAGGACACAAGACCAAACATCTGTGACATTGCTAACTCTCTACGCCTTATTCACACGGATATTTTTACCTTCTAACAACTGCAGTAAACAGGTCATCGAATCAGTGTCAGCATTGTATTTAGAAGCAAACTAATCACTCATTAAATCATCCATTATTTTCAATCAATAAAATTAATCCCATTGAACAACACATCAGACCATTATAGGATACATCTAAGAAAGCTTGAGGAAATTAGGGCAATCAAAGTAAGCATATAAGAATGAGAAAGATATTGTGACCTTAAGTAGGCTACTGTGGCTTTATCAATGTCATTTATTACTTATTAGAATATATCAAATATCTCATATGTTTGCTAAATTGGACTTTGAAGTCATGATATCATCATATAAGAATGAGAAAGATAGTGATAAAAAACGGTATTTAGAAAATTAGAATCCATGAAGAGCATTATGAGTTTCTAGTTTTGCCTTTTGGGTTATCAAATGCACGGTCAACTTTCAATTCCTTGATGATTGAGATCTAAAGACCATATTTGAGGAAGTTTGTCTTGGTCTTTTTTGATGATATGTTGATTTACAGTTCTGATTTGGAGGCTATGTGGTTGTGGCTGATACCACAGGTTACTAATACTATAGAAGATTCACTAAGAGGTACCGTACGGTAACATGCTAAACCTTACTCAAATACATAAGAAGGATAATTTTGGTCTGAATAACAAGGATCGGGATGCATTTGAAAAATTGAAGAAAGCTTTGACAACACTCCCTGTTTTGGCTGTCCCTGATTTCTCTAAGAACTTTGTTATTTTTTTTTTGAATAAGCAAATTTTATTAATGACAATTAAGAGGCACAAGAAGTACCAATAGAGTCAAGCAAGTTACAACCAAAAGACCCCTGCAGGGGCAACAAAACAGTAGCCAAAAAAACAACAAAGCAGCCCCAACAGTGGGCAAAAAAGCACTAGCCTAAGCCAATTATCTAAGCATGCAGTCCATTGGGTTCCAAATCCACTCATACAACAAGCAAGACCGTTTTGCGGTGTTATTCAAAAACCATTGCCACGAAAGCCGTTGAAGAAGATCCATAGCAGCCGACACATCAATCGTCGTGTTGTTAAAAACTCGGTCATTCCTCACCTTCCAAATTACCCAAACAAAAGCTAGCCAAATGATAGAGAAACATTTCCTACGCTTCTTATTTGACCCACATCCGACAAACAAGGCATAGGACATCGACACCGTAGGTGGAAGCACAATAACCACCCCCAACCATCTTGTAATCTCATACCAAACGGCCGCCGTAAAGCTACAATGTAAAAATAAGTGTCGCGCCGATTCCACATCACAATCACAAAACGCACACCTCAAAGCACCTATGTTTAAGACATTTCTCCTCCTAAGGTTTTCTTTCGTCGGAATTTTATCTAACAAAAGTTGCCAAGACAATGCACTCACTTTGGAAGGAACCCCACACTTCCAAATAAATTTGAAAGCAAAACTATCCAAAGTAGACAATGGCACACGGACATTTAGCGCCAAATCAAGGAATACATAGGAAGACTTTACCGTAAACTCACCATCAATACCGGGCTCCCAAGTCCATCTATCACTAGCATCCGTCATTACCACTTGAGCAAGCACTTCCAACAACTCGTTAATAAGATCTTCCTCCCAAACAAAAAGATTGCGCCTCCACCTCAACATCCAACGCCACTCATTTAGATCCCACCTTCCAACATTACAAACAAAATCATCTCTTTGAAGTGAAATTCCAAAAAGACGTGGGAATCTAATTGCAAGGCTTTGATCCCCTAACCACACATCCTTCCAAAACTTGGTCGTACTACCATTTCCCACAATTTTCTTGGCCGCACGAGAGAACCAACCAATGCCACAATCCACCCGGCAAACTTCTCGCCACCAAACCGAGGCACGCGCCCCAAACTCTCCCACATCTAAGTTAGTTGTTCCCACCGCCTTTTCACCATATTTCGCTACAATTACCCTTTTCCATAACTCATCCCCATCCAAGAGTAGTTTCCAACGCCATTTTGAGAGCAAGCTACAATTCATTAACCGAAGGTCTTTTACACCCAAACCCCCCTCCTTCTTAGGCCTACACACATCGGACCATTTCACCCAACAAATCTTATTCTTCTTGGAGAGACCACTCCAAAGGAAATTCCGTTGTATACGCACCATTTCACGCCAAACTTTCACCGGCATTTTAATAAAAGAGAGGTAGAAAATGGGAAGAGAGTTCAAGACCGCATTAATGAGCACAATGCGTCCACCAAGACTAATATACTTGTTGCCCCAAGAACCAAGTCGTCTCTTGAAAGAATCCAACATAGGAGCCCAAGTTGAGCTTAGCCGAGGATTCGCGCCAACCGGTAAATCCAAGTACTTAAAAGGCAAAGCACCTATCCGACAATGCAAGAATTCGGAAGCCATGAAGAGAAACTCATTCGAAACATTAACACCAATTAGGCAACTTTTCAAGAAATTCACCCTTAAACCGGAGGCCATTTCAAACCCTCTAAGGACCGCTTTAAGAGCCCAAAGATTCTCCACGGAAGCCTCTCCAATACACAAAGTGTCATCGGCGTATTGGAGGAGAGACACCGGAAGACCCTCCGCACCAACCAAAAAAGGTTTAAACCGACCTCACTCCACCGCCTTCCTCATAAGTGCCCCCAATCCTTCCGCCACAATAAGGAAGAGGAAAGGGGCTAATGGATCACCTTGTTTCAACCCTCTTCTAATACAAATTTCTTCCGTTGGGCTACCATTGACTAAAATCGACATACTTCCGGAACAAACGCAAGCTTTCATCCAATCCCGCCATTTATCCCCAAAACCAAATCTTTGAAGCATATAGTCAAGGAAGCCCCAATCCACCGAGTCATATGCCTTTTCAAAGTCAACTTTGAGAACGACACATTCCTTACCCATTTTCTTAGCATAATCAATGATTTCATTCACTACCACCACACCATCCACTAATTGCCTTCCTTTTATAAAGGCCGATTGTGTATTAGGAATCAACACTTTCATAACCTTGGCTAGGCAAGCCGTCAACACTTTGGCAACCAATTTATAAAGGCAACCAAGAAGAGAAATGGGGCGGAAGTCCCCAAGAGATTGAGGAGAAGAGATTTTGGGAATGAGAGTAAGGAAATAAGAACACATACCTTTGGGGAAGCGGGCGTTCCCATGGAATTGATCGAACAAAATGTGGACGTCTCCCTTCAACATATCCCAAAACTCTTTAACAAAGGCAAAATTGAACCCATCCGGTCCCGGGCTCTTTGAACCGTCACAATCCCTAACCACCGCCGTAATTTCCTCAATGGTAAAAATAGCCGTCAACTCTTCAACTTCAACAACCGATAGACAAGGGAAAACAATACCATCAAGAGTAGGACGACGCCAATCTTCACTACCAAAATGAGCACTAAAAAAGGTGACCACTTCTCGCCTAATAAGAATTGGACCCTCCACCCAACCCGTAGGCGTTCGCAAAGCTTGCAAAGTGTTACTCCTTTTCCTCGCTTTAATGCAATTATGGAAGAATCGCGAATTTGAGTCCCCCTCTTTTAACCACTTGGAGCGAGATCTTTGGAAGGCTAACGCGTCAATATTCTTTAATAAAATCCACAATTCTTCAAATAACTTCTTTCTCTTCTCCACCTCCATATCAACCAACCCGACAACCTCACTCTTAACATCAAGCTCTAAGATATCTTTGATGAGATGGGCTTTCTTTTCTTCCGCTTCCCCAAAAGTGGTGATACTCCACTCCTTGATCACTACCTTAAGGAATTTTAGCCTTTCCTTAAGGATGAAGCCCATCCATCCGTCAACCTCACAACACGCCTAAGCCTTAGTGATGACCTCCTTGAACCCACTAGAATGAAGCCAAAAGTTTTTAAATCGGAAGGGTTTTGGCCCCCAATTAAAAGAATTGTACCGCAAAACAAGGGGACAATGGTCCGATACATCACGATCCAAAACTATAGCCAAAGGGTCACCCCAATAATCACACCAAGAAGAAGAGAGGAGGATCCTATCCAACCTACTCATAGAGATACCATTTGGATGTAGCCAAGTAAAGGATCTTCCAATTAAAGGTAAATCAATCATGTCTAGATCAACAAGAAAGTTCTCAAATTCCCTCATATCTCTACTAGTATCACTACTCACGGAATGACTAACGCCACGCCTTTCCGAACAATCTCTAACGGAATTGAAATCCCCCACCACACACCACAACCCATCACCAAAACCCCGCTTCGACATGAGAATATTAGCCCAAAGCCTTCTCTTATCTTGGAGGTTACACTTAGCGTACACATTAACAATAAAGCATCTCCTATTTTCCAACAACAAGTCTAGACAAACACCTACAAAACCATCACCAATAAAAGAAAAAACAAGTGAGGCTTTTACCTTGTTCCAAATAGAGAGAATCCCACCGCTATTGCCAACAGACGGAAGGAAACACCAGCTGCAATCACAGTGACCCCAAAGACCAAAGACTAAGGCCTCCGGAATAACCATCAATTTAGTTTCTTGAATTGCTAAAAAATCAACGTTCTCCTTTTGGACCAATTCGCGAATCTTTCTACGTTTCACTCTACTCCCAATCCCTCTAGCATTGAAAGAGCAAACTATCATTGATTAACCATACTTTGCACCCAATCATTCTTCAAATCCCTATCCCTTTGTTCAAGCTTCATGCATCGGACCACATCACTATCCCCTTCACCATGGAAGCTTAATCCCAAGTCCTCTTGGATATCTATGATGTGATGAGCATCACCCCTGTCTTTGTCAACAATACCACCAGAGAAAGGAATTTCAGAGCGCAACGGTACTGTCACGCCGAGAATTCCGTCCAGACCCGAATTTCCACTGCCCCTTCCGCTGTCAGCAGTGCACGCACGTACACTTGTCTCCGCACCGTCAGAATTTTCGCCCAAGTGGGGCAGCACCACCTCAAGGTCAATCCCTTCAAAATCACGCACCTGACTATGCTGGGTCACCTCCTCCGAAACCTCAATTGGGTCGGAATCAACAGAAATTGCAAGATGGTTGGAAGAAGCACCGCGCAAACCTCTTTTCTTCTTGGTGTTGTTACCGCCTTTAGTGACTTCTTGGAATTTGTACTGGAAATTTCCTGGAGGATAAGGAAGAGGTTTCTTAGTTGTTGATTTGGCCCTGCCTTTCTTTGTTCTAACGGGAATAAATGGTGGGTCTGAGTGTATTTCCTGTGGGGGTAGGCCAACTTCTTCAGAATTAACAAGGGAAATAACACCTTGTTTAGTTTTGAGAAACTTGGGCTGAACAGTACTAGGCCCACCAACATAAAACGGGTTGAGAGGATCCGACCCCACCTCATTAGCAACAACACGCGAAGTGGGCGCGTGACTATCACTCTCCCAAACCGTCTCCCTCCTCCTTTCTGTCGGTTGTGAGACAACAACCAAGGCCCTATCACAGATCGACAGCTCACCCCCTTCTCCTGGAACAGCAGAGTTGACTATCTCTAATCCCACTTTATTTCCCAAAAAGGTGGGAGCACAAACTGGCTTCACTACCCTTTGACCCTCCTTGATCAATAACACAGTGTCCTTTCCCTTTCTTCTCTGCTGACAGCCTGCAACAAGTAAACCCTGCCTAGTCTCAGACCATTCACTGTCATCGCCACTCCCTGAGGTCCGCTCCTCCGCCGCGACCAGAGGTTCCTCATCACCGGAATCGTTACACGAACGGTCAATAAGGAGCTTATGGTTTTCATAACCATCTGGACTCCAAGACTCCTCCGAACCGCCCGCCATTTCTATCACACGAATGACAAAGGTTTTGTCGAGCACCATCACCGAAATAGCAGAGTCAATCGTCTTCATGGAATCAGTAGCAATCTTTATCTTGGCCATATCCAATCTTGACTTGTTCTTGGTTTCTAAGTCGGTATCGATAAAGCTACCAAACTTAAACCCTAACGTTCTGAAAATTGCCTGGCCCCAAGCATGGAGCGGCACTCCGAAGCAACAAAGCCAAGTAACACGTTGATTCGAGACCCAATCCGGCGACCACTCTTCAAATCTGTCGAACCAATTGCACCACCATCCCACCGCGCCAACAATCCCCCTAACCTCCTCCTCCACCGAGCTAGAGATGAGAACCTTAAGGTGACCAAGAGGAGAGATCCTCAGATTTTGGTAACCGTCCAGAGCGAAGTTCCGTTGTATTTCGCGATGATCCCTTGCCTCTGACAGAAAACCAATAAAAGATCCCTTGAGTTTGGCTAGAGCCTCTGAATCCGTCTCAACTTCCCACACAACCTCACTGCACCCGACCCCATCATCCGTCACCGCCGCAGGTTTCTTGCCTTTACCATCTCCATTGTTGTTATTGACCACCGCATCTTTGAAAGTTCTACCAATTGTCTCCGAATCCCCATTTCTTTTCCCAGAAGCTTTGTTCAACTGTGTAGAAACTTCGCCCACTGTCCCCTCTTTCCGTGAAGACCCTTTGGTGAAGCGTGAGAGGTTCACCCTCAACTTAAAGGTACCCATCCAAATATCAGATATCAAGTCTAGTTGTTCTCTCGCATCCTTGACGTCCCGGTACTTAACGAAACCAAATCTCCTTCCCTGTACGTCTCGTTTGTCTGGAATGTACACCTCCCCAACACGGCCGAACCGCGCGAACTTCGGCCAAAGATCAGCTGCCTTCACTTCATCCGGGAAATTGGTGAAGAAAAAGGAGGTAGCCACTTGGTCTAGGCGGTGGACGTACCCCTTCTGTTTGTCATCCGTCTCTCTCCCACCTCTCTCTACTTTCTCTCTCTACTTTGTTATTGAAACTGATGCTTTTACAAGAGGAAAAACCACGGGCCTTCTGGAGTGAAGAGTTGTCTGAGAGAGGAAAGAAGTAATCTGTTTACAGGGGAGAGAATTAATGGATGTGGTGCAGAAATGGCGTCATTATTTGTTAGGAGGGGATTTTATAATCAAAAGTAATAAACACAGCTTGAAATTCATAAAGAAGTCAAGCTGATTGGGTATGACTTAGAATTCAGTACGAACCATAAAAGGACAATTCTGCTGCTAACGCCATGTCCAGAAAAGCATCTTGTACTGCATTATCAGTGGTGCACAAGGAAGATATAACAAATTTGGAGGAATAAATCAAAGAGGACAACAGAGGGACACTTTATCAGCTGAAATTACAACCGTACTATATACGATCACTTGCTAAAAAAACGAGAAGTTGATCCCACGTTTCTATGGACCGCATCAATTGTGAGAATAATTGGAAGCTATCATCTTACATACAGTTGGTAATTTCACCTCAAGGACAAGGTGGATCTTTACGAGGGAGGGTGTATTGATAGACTACGAACCTTGATTAAGAAGGTCTATGTCAGGAAAAAAAAAAAAAAGCAGGTTAATAACCAGGCAGTAATGACAGATCGCATTGGTTAAGAAATGAGCATCTTTTAGGAAGTTAGAAAGGAGTGTGGAGTTATTTTGGGAATGACTCCTTCGGGGAGAGTCTGTATATCTTGAAAAACTAGTGTATTCACTATTATTTTTCACAAGTATTCACTATTATTTTTCAAAACTAGTGTATTCACTATTCAATCTCAATTCATGCAATAAACAAGTATTTTTCACAATAAGTCTTTTTCTATTTCCTTTTTTCATCAGAGATTCTCTCCACGGTGAACTTAAATATAATGAAATAAAAATGAAATTGTTAGTCTCCACAGAGTATAATTATCTACAAGCAAGGTTTGGAGAAGTAACTCTCTACTACATAATGGTGCCATGAATTTTAAGTATATCAGGATGACTCGCCTTGCAAATAAACAATAAGAGCAGTAAACAACTTACAGCATCGTTGAAAGATGAGATAGCAGCTTCTACATCCTCATCTGATGAAAATGTGACAAAACCGAAACCACTGGATTTTGTGGTCCCAGGAACCCGTGAAACCTTGGCACTAAGAGCTTTTGCTTTCTCAAAGAAACTTTTAAGGCTATCAGATGTTACATTCTTAGCCAGATTTCCCACATAAACCTTGTAGGGACTGTCAACAAATTCAGACTCCCCAGCTGGGAGTGACACACTTCCCGTGGTTAAAGGCTTTTCGGTTATATTCACTTTGATCTCACGCCCTCCAATTTGCTGTCGTAAAAACATTAAGTTCATAAGTCTTATAAGAAACCGAAATTATTGAATGAACATTAGCAATCTTTTAATATATTTTGTAAACTCCGCATGCAATGAAACTTACAGTGCCATTGAGTTTCTCAATTGCTGCATTTGCATCCTCAATGGTTTTCATTGTAACAAATGCAAAGCGACGGCTCCTTCCAGAGTATTTATCATACATAACCTATGAATCAAGTGTAAAGAGAAGTTAACAGTGCACTTGATACTCTCGATACTTGTGGTATATAAAATGATACAGCATATAAAGAAAGTTGCAGTTGTTTAACTGCTTCATAAAAATATAAACAATGTCCCTATCAAATCATATCCTTAGGTTATGATACATCCTACATTGCCTTGTGCAGTTCATGTTATCAACAGAAATCTGTAGTTCATTCCAACGACCAGTTTCACATTATAATGAATTAAAAATAGGTTTCAAAATTTAAATATTTGTTCTATGTCAGTCACATGAACTAAATTCTATACTCTTTTTCCTTTAAGTTATTCTTGATGAACTAAGGTAGGTCCTGACTCACCATTACTTACATTAATGCTTATGAACTCTAAATTCTGTTATTTTCATAGAAATGTGACCATTGCCAAGGAGAGAAAGAGTATAGAAACTGTGCCACTATGTGAGTCGCTTCTTTCTCTTAATTCTCAATTTCAAATTAGTCCTTCCTCCTTATCTAGTTCAATGGTCTACATAGTTAATGAAGTTGGACTAATTAGGCAGTTTTTAGCTTTCGAATGCAGCTTTTTGAGTTCGAATTTGTGCCACACTTGATGTACCAAATTGCACATAGTAGTGCAAGTAACACTCACTCTAATACTTTTGTATAAAATTCATCCCTTAATGATTGAAATTCATCTAAGTCACACCACTTTGAGAATTAGCACCGCATGAATTTCACTTTCACCCAATAATGTTTGGTTTGAAGTTGCAAAGTACATTTAGAGCAAAAGTAATTTCCCTGGCTAAATGAATTTTGACTATATATTGTGGTATTCTCCCTAAATCCGTTAATCAAACCAAATTTGCATCAAAAATACAATTTTTATTAGTAAAAACTTATGAATTAACATAAAACTTTATTTATTTGCATAAACTATTTTCATAAGCTCAAAAATAAGCTCAATCCAAACAGGCCCTTAATGTATCAAATCCAAACAAATTACATTTCCTAACACACACATTTGAGAAAACATATCCAAACATAAATTACTTGAACAAACCCATTATAACCAAAATCAATTTTACAAAACAAAGTCTAACCAAATCTAATTTTACAAACTTCAATCCAAACATACACAAATCAAAATCCCAAATTTCCAACAGAAAATTTAAAAAATAAAAATAAAAATTTACCTCAGCTTTCTCAACAGCACCATGTTCTTGAACAATCTGAGCAAGTTCATCATTACTAACATTACGAGGAATGTTCCCAATATAGAGTTTTCTAACAGCAGGAGAATTCACCGTAGCTTGTTCAGAAACCGTTACGTGTCTCCTAAAACGGCGTGTGGTTGAAGTTCCAACGAAGAGGGAAGAACGAAGTGTTGTTTTGGGTTTGAAGTTGTTGTAAGTTGTTAAAGAAATGAAATTGGATTGTGAAAGTAGAGAAGCCATTGTTGAAGTGAATAGAGAGAGTGTGTTGAGGATTGAAAGACGTAACTGGAAATTGTTTTAGAGGTTTATCTCGTTATCTTGGTGGTGTTGGAACTAAATTGACGTTTATGTCCTTTAAGAAAGATAAATTTTTATTCAATTTTTTTGGCTTATATATGAAAATGAAAATAGTCTTTGCTCTTTGCAAAATATAAAAAGTTTTTATTTTATTATTTGTAAAAATATTTTCTAGTTTTTTTAGTTTTTTTTTGTTTTACCACATGTTGAATTTGGTTCGGGAATCAGTTCTGGCATCAAATGGTTCCAGTCATTAATCCGTCTAAAAAGGGTTAGCCCCGCCCCACACTAGTTAGCCCACCATCACCGGTTAACCCGTCAAGTAGTTTTTCAACCCACCATCACTAGTTAGCCCCGCCTCGTCCCATCATTAACACGTCTAAAAAGGGGCGGAGCGGGGCGGACTAACTAGCGATGGTGGGTTGAAAAACTTAAACCGCCCTGTTTCATGGCGGATGGCGGGTTGGCGGAAATGCCCCGTCAATAAAATTATAATATTTTTTAAAAAAATTCCCAAAAATATCTTAAGAAATTATAAAAAAATAAAATAAAAAACCACTCGAGGAAATCAAAATTCAAAATATAAACTAACAAGGCGATAAGAAAAATAAAATTATCATTCAAAACATCCATGATTATAAAACTAAACAAACCGTACTTATAATAAAAAATTTGGAGAAGTGCTTAGTTTAAATCCAAAACAAACAAAATTTGGATTCCATTTAAAACCACAAAAATACTAAGGTTTAGTAGTCCATCAGCACAAAAGAGAACTCATTAATAATGGACTAAAATATTTTAAAAATAAATAAAAAAATTGGTTAGACCCGACGGGCTAACCCGCCCTGTCGTCGTCCCGTGTTTTTGCGGGTTAGGCGGGACGGGCCCCGCTCTTTTTGCGGATTGAAAATCTCAACCCACCCCATAAAAAATTGCCGGTTAAACGGACCGACCCGACGGGCTTGACCCATTTTGCCATCCCTAAAATATATAATATTGTGTTTGTGGTTCTTGACGTTTTGTTTTAGTCTTTATAAAATATATGTTTATGTTAAAATTAGTTCTTATAAGATTAATGGGTTATGAGTTTTATTGAATATCGGTTATTTTAATGGATCTTAATAATATATTGAATGATTTTTAATTTTTTTAAAAAAAAATATGAAATATTTTATATACTATGATATAAACTTTCAATTCAATGGTTAATTTTGTAAAATTTGTACGTATTTATTATCATATTATTCACTATTTGTATATCATGCACCACTTGAAAATTGAGAGACTTATGCATGACAAACCTCACCGAATAATTAATAACTAGTAATAAATTTAGGTGACAGTGACGAGATGAGGGGGTTGGTCCTATCACTCTTCTTTGTGGACTTCGCTAAGGTGATATCCTCTCTCTCCATATTTATATATTATTTGTTTAGCGTTTTATTAGTTGATTGATTGAAGTGCAATATTGATAGGGCTTTATTCATTAATGAGAGGAAATTTGAGTTGGAGTTTGCTTTCGAGAAAGCTCGAGCTCCTTTGTACAAGCTCATATTGTGATTTTTCCTTTCAAAGTCATAACCCCTAAATGTGAAGTCATCGCTTTGAAGCATGCTCTTCTTCTAGCCATATCTAATGGTTTTGAGAGAGTTATTTTTGAAAGTGAAGTTGTGAATGTTTTGAGGAATGAGCATGTATGAAAATGAGCTAGAAATTCTCTTATTTTCTTGTGGGTCTTTACTTCACTCTAATGCTAGTTACAACATAGCTTTTGCTCAGAGGCAAGCCAATAGAATTGTTCATAACCTTACTAGAGCATCTCTATTTCAGTCTAGTCTCATTGCTCGTTATTATTACCCTCTCAGTAGTATCCTTTTTCATACTTTAGAAGAAATGCAATGAGTTCTTTTTTATTCAAAAAAGAAAAGGTGACAATGACGATTATAATAGAGTTTGTCGCGGTATAAAAACGTTTCCTCATGATAATTTTTGTAATTTTCATTCACTCTATAAAACAGAGAAAAATGATACAAACGCCATCGATGCCATTTTTCCATGGCTATTTTCACAATAACGACGGATGGTTTTTTGAAAACAATAAAAGCGGATTCATCAATTCTCCCATCTCTCACCCAATGAGTCATCCCCTCACTTGATTCTCTTCCATATATAAAATGAGTAGTGCTATATGTTACGGGAGAAAAAACACAAGAAAGAGAAGAATTGTACTATATTGTTTTAAAAAAAATTAAAATTGCTATAAATTAGGGAGTTTAGAGGAAATCATGAGGAGGTTGGTTATGAAATTGTAAGGCCATGATTTATTCTTCTCTTTCTTGCTTGTTAATTTCTTACAAACAAACATTTTCCATATAAAATCCTTACATATTTGTGCACCATGCACCACTTGAGAAGCTTGTGCATTACACGTCGCAACAACTATAACAAATTTAGGTGACGATGATGAGCATAACAGAGTTTGTCGCAGCGTAAAGATTTCGTCGTGATTATTTTTATAATTTTTATTTATTTTATAAAACCGAGAAAAACAATAACAAACACTATAAACAGTGTTTATTTCCGACCATTTTAACAATAACGGACCCTATTTTTAAATCTTAGTGGATTCAATGAGTCATCCCCTCACTTGATAATTGATATATTCTCTTCCCTATATAAAATCCTCACGTATTAATCCTCACATATTTCCTTTGACCAAACAAAAATAAAATAAAAAAATCCTCACATATTATATCAATTTAATAAAATTAAATGTATTATTTTAATACGAAATCAGTTACAAATTAATAATAAAATTGTTATTATCTTTGTGTATCACTATTAATTGAATTGTTTACTTTTTTATTAAAAAAATAATAATAATTTACTGACACAGTAATTTACCAAATGTGTTTGGTGTTTGAGACGTGTCAGTGCCCCAAACTAATTTGGTACTTACACATGATTATATTAATTTGTCATTTTTTTAAATTATTATCTGTGTCTATATATTGTATTTGGTGTCTGTGTCTCGCTACAACTATATATACTTGTAAGAATTGTAATTGTAAAAAATGTAAAATCATTGTTCATCAAGTAATATTTCCTTTCTGGACAGAAAAGGCACACAACCTGAAAAACGAGAATGTTGCTGTTATGAAAATAAATCTAAAATTTGAAAATGTGTAGTAAATGCAAAAGGTTACACATTATGAAATTTAAGTGGTGCAAATTGCAATAATTACACCAAAGTTACAGTTATAGCACTCATTTAGACATAGTTTCTCAATTTCCTTAGGACTAATAGCAGTTAACATATTCAAAATTTACAAACATAAAATTAGGCACCACTGTCCTCTGCATCTCCATCTTCACGCCATCAAATTGCTTCCCTCTGGCCGTTTTGCGCTTCCTGCAACAGTGCTCCACATTCCTCCGCTTCATTGTGAGTGTCATTATGTAGTAATTCCCAAAACAAAATCGTTTCATAGTTTTAAATTGTGGTTACGGTCATGGTTGCAGTTATGCTGCAACCAAACTTTTATATTTTGAGAAAATATAGTTGATGTGGTCGAAATTGTGGTAAATATTGTAGTTGCGGACTTCAATTTAAATTGCTGCCACAATTGCAGTTACAGATCACAATTTTAAACTATTATCGTTCTTATCGTCTCATCTCAAAAAAAATTATGATTCCTCTCTCTTTCACCTTTAGATGCAGTGATTGTTTTGCATAATTTTGTTTTCGAGCGATTATTTTTACTGTAGTGTATATCTTTAATTTTCACAAATTTAAACTTGTTGTAAGTCGTTAATTCTAAGGACAAAATTTAGGCGCATTTCTATAGATGATTTTGGTATGGTTCTTAAAATAAAATACATTTTTTTCGAGCCTATAACAAACTCCGACAAAAGTATGAATTTCAGAAAATCATGGTTAGTTAAGTTAAGAAGGGACTATATGTTTTTAGACTCATATCCACATTTTCGTGCATTTTGCGAAGATTCAATCTATCCCTAATAGTAGTATACATGTACTTGTTCTTACTCTTCTTGATCACAATTCAACACATGATTCTTATTTTGATTTTATAGAAATATTGTCATTATATATTGTTAGATGTCTATGATGATTTGACTTACATTTTGTGTTCACTTTTTTTTGTAGAGTAAGCAATGGCCACCCAAAACCAAAACCAAAATCAGAATCAAAAGAAGCAAAGAGAAGATTTTTCTCTAAAGGAGACAACACCAAACATCAATGCTGGAAGAGTGATAAGTGGTGATAGGCTTCCAACAGCATTTGATCTTGTTGAACAAATGCATTTTCTTTTTGCAAGGGTAGTGAGGGCCAAAGACTTACCGGAAACCGGTAATTCCAATACTTGCAACTCTTTTGTGGAAGTGAAGCTTGGAAGTTTCATAGGGACAACAAAGATCTTTGAGAAAACTTCAAACCCTGAATGGAACCAAGTTTTCGCTTTTTCAAAAGAGAGGATTCATGAACAAGTTTTGCAGATTATTGTAAAGGAAAAAGATGGTGGTGCGTTCATCGGTCGTGTCGTATTCACAATTTCTGATATTCCTATGAGGTTTCCTCCTGATAGTCCTTTAGCACCACAATGGTATAAGCTTGAGGGTCAAAATGGTGTGAAGCTTGATCGAGGAGAGCTAATGGTGTCTGTTTGGATGGGAACTCAAGCCGATGAATGTTTTCCTGATGCTTGGCATTCTGATGCAACAACTACTAGTGTTGAAAACATTGCGTACACTCGTTCAAAAGTGTACATTTCTCCTCGACTTTGGTATCTTAGAGTTAATGTGATTCAAGCACAAGATTTGTTGCTAAAAAACAAAACTGGCAACAATGAAATCTTTATCCAAGGTGTTCTAGGGAACTTGGCTTTGAGAAGCCGTCCGATGAAGATTAATCCAAACCCTATATGGAATGAGGATTTGATGTTTGTTGCAGCAGAACCTTTTGATGATTCCTTGCTTTTAAGCATTGAGCAAGGTCAAGGAAACTCCAACAAGCATGAAAGTTTGGGAAGTTGTGTGATTCATCTTAAAGATGTGGAGAGAAGAATAGGTGCAACTCCAACAGCTAGTGTTTGGTACAATCTTCAAAAGCCTAAAGAACTTGAAGGCGAAGAGGAGGTTAAATTTAGTACTAGATTGAATTTCAGAATCTCTTTGGATGGAGGGTACCATGTTCTTGATGAGGCAACTCACTATAGCAGTGATCTAAGGCCTTCGTCGAAGTATTTGAACAAACCAAGTATCGGTGTTTTGGAATTGGGAATCTTGAATGCCGTGGGGCTATCTCCGATGAAGAAGGATCGAACTGACGCGTATTGTGTAGCTAAGTATGGTCCTAAATGGGTGAGAACAAGGACTATTGCTGATAGTTTTTCACCAAGGTGGAATGAGCAATATACTTGGGAAGTTTATGATCCTTGCACAGTTATCACAATTGTGGTGTTTGATAATGGACACTTACATGAAGGAGCTAAAAATAATGCTGGAGGAGGGAAAAATGCTGATGTAGGTGTTGATAAGAGAATCGGTAAGGTAAGGATTCGGCTTTCAACACTTGAAAGCGATAGAATCTATACTCATTTTTATCCACTTATAAATTTGCACACTCAAGGAGCAAGGAAAATGGGAGAAATTCAATTGGCAGTGAGATTTTCTTGTCCTTCTTTGTTGAATGTTTTGCAAACCTATACTCAACCTTTGCTCCCGAAAATGCACTATGTGTGTCCGTTGTCGATGTTTCAGCTCGATAGTTTGCGAAACCAAGCTGCTGCAATCACTATAATGAGATTCAAAAGAGCCGAACCACCTCTGAGTAAAGAGGTTATTGAGTTCATGCTAGATATAGGGGCAAATGTGTGGAGCATGAGGAGAGGAAGAGCTCAGTTTTACAGGATAGCTAGTCTTCTCAGCGGTTTAGTTTCACTTGTCAAACAATTCGAGGAGATTTGCAGTTGGAAGAATTCGGTTAAAACTATAGTTGGTTATATCATCTTTCTCTTTATCCTTTGGAAGCCAGGATGTATTTTGCTGGCAACGTTTTCCTTCTTACTGTTGAAGGGACTGTTGCAGTACCGATCAAGGCCAAGGTATCCTTCTCACATGGATATGAAATTATCTCATGCTGATACAGCTACTACTGAAGAACTTGAAGAAGAGTTTGATCCTTTTCCAACTAAATTTAGTGGCGGTAATCTTCAGAAAAGGTATGATCGATTGAGAGGAATTTCGGGGAGACTTCTGGCTGTGATGGGTGATTTGGCAACTCAAGGAGAGAGAGTGCAGTCTCTTATCAGCTGGAGGGATCCAAGAGCAACGGCTTTGTTCCTGATTTTCTGTTTAGTTGCTGTCATTGTGACTTATTTCGTTTCTATTCGCGTTTTAATCTTCCTTTGGGTCACTTACATATTAAGATCTCCAAGGTTTCGCTTCGGCTTGCCTGCATTTCCACAAAACTTCCTCAGGAGGATGCCTGCAAAATCAGATGGCATGTTATGAGTTAATTTTCTTAAGTTTTTTGCTTCCGTTTGATTTTTTTTTGTTATGTTGAGTAACTTTGCTTTGTGTATTTCAGACATGACATTGTCTTTCAATTTTATTCGTTGTGTTTTATCTCTAGTTTAATCAATGGAATGGAACTTTTTCATGGATATTATGATATTATGAATTTTTTTTTAGCTAGTTCAAATTTTGTAACATGTGCTTGGACCATGAAACAAAAAAAGAAGAAAATGTTTCTATAAACTCATTTGGAGTTGTTAACTAGTGAATTATGGATACCAATTCATAATTACATAATTTAACTTGCACTGGTTAGCCTAAATTTGTCCTTAGTAATGACTTGAAAGGTTTTGATAACCTTTTTATATTTGAGCAAAAATTTATTTTTTGAAAAAGTGAGTGAGAAAGAGAATACATCACAAATTATTCTTTTGGAGATTGATTTCGTTGCTGGCGAGGATCTGAACAAGGCTACAGAATTAGTCTGAAATTTTGGTTAATATGCATACTATGTTTGATTTAAGTTTTCATATTCTTTCCCTTAATATGGACTATTCATAGTATCATATTCGTTATTATATTAATCGCTACATTCTTCTTGCGACTATTTTAACAAATTATGCAGTTATTTTCTCACACTTCTTTTCTGCTAATATATAAAAGTGATTCCAATTTTGTTATTCATATGCTAGTGTGTTATACATTATGTGATAATTTCTATAGTTACATTATTTTTCAGTAAAATTATCAGTCCGAAGGTTCGTTCCAAATCGAGCTTTGGATAACTGCAGATTACATAATTAGACATCTATTTATTCATTGATGTTGTTTGCGCAAGTTTACAGAACTGGCAAGCTACGATTATGATACAAATAACCACAAGTATATTATTTTTACAATGTATAACTTCATTTCTGCATGGTCCTAATCAAGGCGTCGAAAATATTTTGCCCAAGTATCATTGACAGAAGATACATATTAAACATTGTAAATGCTATAAAGAAAATAAAATAGCCATATTGAAGAAAATAAACAAGCATCACAGCATGCTATCTGTTTGAGCTGGTAGCCTCTTGAAGAAATTGCTTGGCACAGAAGGCATCTTGCTCCGAAACTTCGGATACCTCAGAAAGTACAAACCAGTTGCCAAAGCCACCACTTTTGGCGGTGTTGCATAGAGAATCACTGCAGAACACAAGCTGAACACTATAAAGAGACTAGTTGCTCTTGTATCTCTCCAACTCAGTAAAGAACGAAACCTCTCTCCTTGAGTAGCTATGTCTCCGACAACAGTTTGAATCCTTCCTGCAACACTTCTAAGTCTATCATACCTCATTCTCACAACATCATGCGGTTTTGAACTTGGAAATGTATCAAACTCTTCGTCAAGTTCATCTGGATTAACTCCTTCAGCCCATGAGAGTTTAGTATCCATGTGAGTTGGATTTTTTGGACGAAACCGATAGTTCCACAAACCAATCAAGAACATGTAGAGGAACAGCGTCGGCAGAATCAATTCTGGATACAAAATCAATATCAGAAACAGAACGTGAACTAGAACCGATGTGACCGGATTCTTCCAATTGCAAACTTGGTTGAACCATTTCCCCATTGTGATCACGCTAGAGAAAAGTGACATGATGCGAAAGAAGTTAGCTTTGCTTCTTCTCATACTCCACATATGAGAATCAACATCCAACATGTATTCAACTACTTCCTTTCTGAGAGGAGGTTCGGCTCTACCAAGCCTCGTAGCTACGATATTCATCGCTTGGTACCTTAAATTTTCAACTTGATTAACTGTGAAAGGACTTAAATAATGCATCTTTGGAAGCAAAGGTTGTCCATAAATATAAAACATGTTTGCCAGTGAGAGAGTTGTGAACCTTATTGCTAGTTGAAGCTCACCCGTTTTTTTAACACCATGTTGATGCAAAACAAGAAGTGGATATGAGTTTGTGTAAATCTTATTAGCTTCAAGTGTTGAGAGCCTAATCCTTACCTTTCCAATTCTTGAATCCCTAGCTGCATTGCTACCACCACTAGGAGCTTTTTCTCCTCCGCTGCCTAAATGGCAATTATCAAAAACTCCTAGTGTTATAACAGTGCAAGGATCATAGACCTCCCAAGTGTATTGTTCATTCCATTTAGGACTAAAAGTGTCGAGAATCGTTCTAGTTCTGATCCATTTCTGACCATACTTGGCTACACAATATGAATCAGTGCTGCCGCGGCTATTGTTCATTTTCATTGGGAGAAGCTTTTGTGCTCCTAAGATTCCTACTTCAAGCATTCCAATAGGTTGCTTCCAAAGCTGTCTAGCCGTTGGTCTATGATCACTTGCATACAAAGTTGATTCATCTAAGACATGGTATCCACCTTCAAGGCAAATTCTCATGTGAATCCTACTTGAAAATTTAACCTCATTCCTTCTATCACCTTCCATCATTCCAAAACCGTATTTCTCGAGATTGAACCATCGTGAATGAACCGGCCTATGGTCTAGACGCTTATCAAAGAGTGTCAATGGTAACATTATCTTTCCAAGCACCTCGTCTTTTGAACCATGCACGCGATCCTCCACAGTAATTGTCAATTGCTCCTCAAACGGTTCAGCTGCCACAAAAACTAAATCTTCATTCCAAATTGTTGTAGTTGATCTAGTTGGACACACCTGTTGGAATATAAGAAAACACCTTATACTATCTTTGATGCGTAGGATAAGTTTATAATGTGAGAGTATCTTAATTAGATTATCTCTTAAGATTATTTTTTACTTTACTTATTAATGCCATGACTTGTATCATAATTTCCCTATTTAGTTACAACTGAGTCTATATATCCTTATAAATAGGGAATACTGTTTAGTATTTTATATCAAGTTTGTATCAAACTATTATCAATAATATTCCAGCTCTGATTATCTAAAACTCATAATTTAACAATACCTTAGTCCTCAGTACTTGGCTTCCCATCTGAGCTTTGATAAAAACCTCCGGCACGCGGTTTCTGTCGTTGGATATCACATCTTGTGCTTCAATCACATTAACCCTTAGATACCATAGTTTCGGCGAAACATAAACCTTTGATCTGATATTGAAAACACCTTCTCCATACACAGTTGCAGCATCAGAATGCCAAGCATCTGAGAAAGCTTCATCGGCTTGTGTTCCATTCCACACCGCGAGCATAATGTCGCCTCTAACTTTTCCTTCTCCTCTTCTGTCTTCAAGTCTATACCATTGAGGAGCCAATGGACTATCTGGTGGAACTCTAGTTGGTACCTCATTGAGGTCAAAAACAACTCTTCCAATGTAATCATCTCTACCAACCATTTCTTTATCTTTCACAATCACTTCTAAAACAGAAGATTGAATTTGGTCTTTGGAGAAAGCATAGACTTGGTTCCATTCCGGATTCGATCTCTTATCGATATGCTTTGTTCTTCCTTTATAGTTCCCTAACCTCACTTCAACATAAGGATCACAGGTTGAAGTGAGGGTGTTTAGAGAGAGATTCTTCGCTTTCACGACACGAACATAAAGATAAAACATCTGCTCAACTAGATCATATGTGCTTGTTGATCTTTCACCGCCACTCATCCATCCTCTTCCATTATAAGTTCCACCATTAGGCCACCGTTCTCCGAGTTGCGGATTTGTGTCTCTCAGATTGTAGTCCTCTTCATCATTGCTATGAGGATGGACTTGAGGGTTGATTGAGTTCATTGTAACTGGATTATTTCCTCTTGGTCTTCTCTTTATTGACATCATTTTGGTCTTCTCTTTTTCGAGGAAGGTTCAGTCAGGAATAGGTCTCTTTTCGTGGTGGACCGAGACTTCGATAGTTCGGTTATTGTAAGATTTAATTGTAATGTATCGAAAAGAAGAAAAGTTTGCAGTTTCAAATGGAACTGTTTAGTTTCATAAATGAAATTTGTTCTGCTTAGTGTTTATTATGCAATAGGAAGCTAAAGCTTTAAGTAGCTATTCACAAGTAAACAAATATTCCATTCTTAATCAACCAAATTATAGTTAAGAATACAAAAGGTGGAATTTTACATAGTTAAGGTTGTCTCTCACTTTGTCACACACTTGTAGAAGTCCTTGCTTGCAACTTTCTTTAGTTTCAAGAAAGGAATATTTTGATGAAGAAGTTGCATAAGCTTTAGTTGTAATCTCAATATGGTACAGCAGAAAAGGATGAAAAGAAAGCTTCTGTTTGATCAAAATGTAAAGTTAGACTAATCTTTTGGCATGAAGGGTGCATTAATTGGTTAAATGGCACCATATTTTTAACATGCAAAGCTATTTTCAAAAATTAATTAAGCTCCATCTAGTGATAATTTTTTACTTAATGAAATATTTAGCAAGGAAATCTTTTTTTCTAATCCCTTGACAAATAGTCATCTGCAAGTAAAGAATAACTTACTTAATATATTTATTTTAGGCTTAATAGACATTTTGGTCCTTGTATGTTCGGGAATTTTTTGTTTTAATCCCTGTATTTTATTTTGTTGTAAATAAGTCCCTAAATGTAAAAAAAAAATTTCATTTTAGTCCGTAAAGTCAAAATCTGCAGGAAAATCTACACGAGAACTGCAGATTTTCTGCGGATTTTGACTTTAGGGACTAAAACCAAAAAAATTTGTACATTCAGAGACTTATTTGCAACAAAACAAGATATAAAGACTAAAACAAAAAATTTTTAAACATACAAAAACCAAAAGATCTATTAAACATTTACTTTAAACACAAAACAAACTTGTGTTTGTATCACTGCATCATCCTTTGTTTTTAGCTTATCCTCCCACGTTGATGTTACCCTATTTTATGGATTGTATGAATGACTTGTCCCAAAAAATAGGTCCATTATATCTGAATAACTTTTTCAGAAATTAAGTATAAATATAGAACAATATAAAAAATGTCACAAGATTACCGATTATGATATAGAATCTTAAAAGGAGGAGGAAAAAATAAAGCACAAGGAAAGTATCTTTGGACATAGACACAAACACAAAGCTGCTTTTGCTATTCAAATCACCCTTTGGTGGCAATTTTACTTACTTTGGTATTGCTGCAAATACAAGAAAGAATTGAACCGTCCTTTCAAATATTCTCTTTATGCATCCATTGGCTATAATCTATTGCACCGCCGTGAGCGATGATTATTTTCTGTTGGGGAATTTGTGGAGTATACAAAGTGGATTCTTTCCTCCCAGACGAATTTTCTCTATATGCATGAGTCAGGAATCGAACCCCTAATCACATGGCTTAATTAAGGAGACCAAGACCCTTACCAGTTGGACCAATTCATTATTAAAACTTGACTTTTTTTACATCGATATTAATTGTTTAACTCGCTTTTATATAAATCAATCCAAACATAAATTATTATTTTTTTGGTACAAAAAAACATAATTTGTTTTATTGTTTATAAAATTATTTCAGTTAAAAACTGACCATGGAAACTTTTTTTTGGTACAACTAAAACTACTTATTATTCATTTCATTATTTACATAAATCAAATGTATTAAAACTTAAATCATTAACTCACATAGAGGTGTACACGGATTGGGTTGAACCGGATTTGGCCTAATTTCTTATCCAAACTGTTACACTAGATCTTAGCAGCCCTTGACCGAAAAACCTTTTCATTCATCCAAATGTCCAATAACCACTTATATTATAGGACCATGAGAGCAAGTTTCAATGAGTTAGATCAACCCGATAAACTAAAAGCAATCATACGATGACTTTGAGGCCACATTTTCCTCCAAAAATTTAAGGCATTAAATTTAGGGTAAATAGGTCTTTACCCCCTGCAAAATAAACGAGTTTTGCGTTTGTCCCCTGTAAATTTTTTTGTAGGAATACCTTCAAAAAAAAATTTGGTTGTATATTTTATCCATCTATGTTGGAAAAAAAAATTGGCAAGGGGATAAAATACACTATCAAAAAAAATTTGAACATTGCAAAGGGGTATTCCTACAAAAAAAAATTTGCAAGATGCAAACGCAAAACTTACCTATTTTGCAGGGGATAAAAACATATTTACCCTTAAATTTATGGGTCATTTGCACAAACCTCAACTCTTCTATCTAATATAAGACTTTAACTCACACTAAATATATTTCAATGCTTATATACATATGGCACACCTTTCTACAATTCATCAGCCACACTCACTCTTCTTCTCCGCGGGACATATTTCTATACACAACACTGGTTCTGCAATATATCAGCTTTTGCAATTTTCTGCACAACCGATCGATGCATCTTTATATGTGGCTAGATTATAAAGGATTGGATATTGTTCGTAGATTGGCTGATCCCAAAACCATAAATCTTTCCGAAATAAAGGATCAGAGCCATACATGTTGCCATTCCCAACATTGGTGGAGTATGATAGATATATGCGTTGGAATTCACCATCATCGTTATATATGTCATACATTTACTGTTTTGATTCATCCTACATTTTGTATGCTGGGAAGGTAGAAAGAAGCAAAACTCTAAATGTGTGAGGTACAAGTACAATGTTGATGCTAAATTCTCGATCTTTTTCATTGCTACTAGAGATTTTTTCGAAGGGGAGAAACTATGATTATAATGCATATGAGAATCAATACCTAACTCATCATTTTGACATAGACAAAATGATGAGTTGAGAATAAATGCTCATAACCATTATAATCATAATAAAGTCTCTCTCATTCAGAAAAATCTCGAGTAGTAATCAAAAGACTTGGAATTCACCATCATCATTACATCTCATACATTTACTGATCTAATTCATCCTACCTTTTGTATGCAGGGAAAGTAGAAAGAAGAACACTGTAAAAGTGTGAGGTACAGTGATGTTGGTGAATCCCCGGTTTTTTTGGTTGCTACTCGAGATATTTCCGAAGGGGTTAAGGTTAACTATACTTAATTGAAGCTAATAACCATTATAATCATATTAAAGTGTCTCCCCTTCGGAAATATCTCAAGTAGTAATCCAAAGACCTGGAATCCAACATCATCGTTAGATCTCATACATTTACTGTTCTCATTCAACCTACCTTACATGCAGGGGCGGTAGAAAGAAGCAGAACTATAAATGTGTGAGGTACAATGCTGATGGTGAATCCCCGATCTTTTTGGTTGCCACTCGAGATATTTCAAAAGGGGAAAAACTATACTATGATTATAATGCATATGAGAATCAATATCTAACTCATCATTTTGACATAGACAAAATGATGAGTTGCGAATTGATGCTCATAACCATTATAATCATATTAAAGTGTCTCCACTTCAGAAATATCTCAAGTAGTAATCAAACGACATGGAATTCACCATCACTGTTATATCTCATACAATTATTATTCTCATTCATCCTACCTTTTACATGCAGTGAAGGTAGAAAGAAGCAAAATTGTAAATGTGTGAGGTACAGTGCTGATGGTGAATCCCCGATCTTTTTGTTTGCTACTCGAGATATTTTTGAAGTGGAGAAACTATACTATGATTATACTGCATATGAGAATCAATACCTAACCCATCATTATGACTCAAACAAAATGATGAGTTTAGAATTGATGCTCATAACCATTATAATCATATTCAAGTGTCTCCCCTTCAGAAATATCTCAAATAGTAATCAAAAGACCTGGAATTCACCATCATTGTTACATCTCATATATTTATTGTTCTCATTCATCCTACCTTTTACATGCAGGGAAGGTAGAAAGAAGAAGAACTATAAATGTGTGAGGTACAGTGGTGATGGTGAATCCCATATCTTTTTGGTTACCACTCGAGATATTTCCAAAGGGGAGAAACTGTATTGTGATTATAATGCATATCAGAATCAATACCTTACTCATCATTCTGACGTAGACAAAATGATGAGTTGAGAATTGATGCTCATGACATAACCATTATAATCATAATAATGTCTCTCTAACTCGAAAATATCTCGAATAGTAATCAAAAGACGTGGAATTCACCATCATCGTTACATCTCATTCATTTATTGTTCTGATCAAGCCTACCTTTTATATGTAGGGAAGGTAGAAAGAAGCAAAACTGTAAATGTGTGAGGTACAATGATGATGGTGAATCCCCGATCTTTTTGGTGTCTACTCGAGATATTTCCGAATGGGAGAAACTATATTATGATTATAATGCTTATGAGAATCAACGTCCAACTCATCGTTAGAATTGATGCTCATAACCATTATAATCATATTAATGTCTCTCTCATTCGAAAATATCTCGAATAGTAATCAAAAGACGTGGAATTCACCATCATCGTTACATCTCATACATTTATTGTTCTGATCTAGCCTACCTTTTATACGTAGGGAAGGTAGAAAGAAGCAAAACTATAAATGTGTGAGGTACAATGTTGATGGTGAATCTCCGATTTTTTTGGTGGCTACCCGAGATATTTCTGAAGGGGAAAAACTGTACTATGATTATAATGCTTATGAGAATCAATATCCAAGTCATCGTTTTGTCACACAAAATGATGAGTTGAGAATTTTTGCTCATAACCATTATGATCATAATAAAGTCCCTCCCCTTCAGAATATCTCTTAGTAGCACCAAAAAAACTTTGGATTCACCATCAACATTGTATTTCATACATTTAGTATTTCAATTATAAAAACTTAAGAAATATGAATGGTATATATATCACATTAGTAAATATGATGGCAAATATATATAAATTTAATAATTATTACCTTCTTTCAAAAACAAACAAAATCATAGCTTCTTTAATGTTCACAATTTCACCCAAAATATTTTCTACCTCATTACTATACATTTTTACGGTATCAAGAAAATGAAAAAAAAAAAGTAAAAGACTGAAATACCAATGCTCAAAGACGATGGCAGTCTTGGTTTATAATCCCCGAACGAAGAAGTTTCTTTAGCTTTACATTTGCCTTTAACTTCAGCATTTTTCCCTTTCGCTACATGCCTTCTTTTATGTGCACAATTTCACCCATACTTAAGCAAAGAAATCACAGTCAAAGATAAACATGGTCAAAAGGAACAAATGTTCAAAGAATAATTGATAATGTGGAAAAGTATAAGACAGTATTGACAATTTCCATTCAATTAAGAATCGGATAATGGTCCATGAATCGAGTTTTGTTTCCACACTCATAGATCTACTGGGGAGAATCCAACACAAGATTAATTGAGAAAAAATGACCCCAGTATATTTTTTTTAATGAACCTAACCTAGTATAACCACATAACCAAACACTAAATTGTGATACAAACAATGTCAACACGGAAGTGAAACAAAAAAGAGAAACAACCCTAAACATATATTAAGGCTTTGTTTGGGAGTTGGGTTTAGGAGGGGAAGGGAAGGAAAGGAAAGGCTTATGGGAGGGTAAACCCTTGTTTGGGAGTTTAAAAAAAATAGGGGAAGATTTTGGGGGGTTTTGGAGGGGTTATTTTCTCTAAATTTAAAGTTCCTCCAAATTGGGGGGTTTTGGAAGGTTAAGTATATAAATTAACCATTTTACCCTCATAATAATTTAAAATTCCGATTTTACCCTCACAATAATCTTAACCTAATTTCATTCTTTTCATTCACGATCTCTCTTCTCTCTCGACGGCGACGGCGCTTCTCCTTTCTTCTCTCTCGACGGCGACGGCGCTTCTCTCTCATCTCTCTGGATTCTCTTTAGCCCCAACCTTCATCTCTCTCGATCCTCTTTCTTCTGGTATCAATCTCAAACTCTCTTTCACTCTTTTCGAATTTCTTTTCCTTTTGCTATTTCATTCACGAATTGATTTACTTATTGCTCTTTGATTCATGATTTGATTTATGTTTTTGTGTTTAGTTCACAATTTGATTTTTGTTTTTCTATTTGATTCATGATTTGATTTTTTTAGAGTGAATCATGTCTCTATTATTATGATTTATCTTGATTTCATAATATCTCTGTAGTCAGATTCAGAACTTGTTTAAAAGGAATTTTAACCCACAAAAATTCATGAATTTGAACTTGTTTAAGTTAGTCCATTTTATTAAAATTAAAATTAAATTGAAAGTGACTAATAGAGACTTGTTTAAAAGGATTTAGAATAGTATATAACATTCTAATACGTAAGAATATATCAAAACTTTGGGTTAACTATTGGCTGTTGGATTAACTTTGGGTTAACATTGGATTTAGAATAGGATTTTTAATTAATAATTTGTTTGTTTCCAGTCTTATTCAACATAAGATGAAGAGAATAAAGTTGAAAAATTTAAGACCCATTGTTGAATTGAATTGAATTGAAGTGAGGAACAAAGTGAAATGAGTGGATGTGGATAGGATTTGGAGGAGTTGAGTTTATATGTGTTAATGAAAGTAAGGGATAGGGTGATTCATGACAAGCTCACTAGAGAAGATAATGATTATTAAAGTTAAGGGATAAAGAGCGAGGTTTTGGATTAGTGTACTTTGGATATGTGATGTTTGATGATTGGTGTAGTTTATTGGCATAATTTGTTGAGCTCTTTACATTGTTGCTTTCTTGGGTGTCATAGCCTTTGCTAATTGTTCATAGTTTCAATTCCATAATTCTTGTGTAAATTCATAGTTTCATACTTTCAGTTTTGCTAATTGTTTTTTAGAATTTGCTTTGATTTATCTTAATTTCATAGGTGATTTATGCTTATAAATAATTGTTAATTTGTATTTTTCGCTGTTATTATGATTTTTGCGTATAATCATGAATACCGTATGATCACTATTATTCATAGTTTCATACTTGCATGTTGTATTCTACATAATTTCTTGATGGGAGTAGATCCTGATGAAGACTTGATTGCTGAGGTGCACGAAGAAATCGGCAATCAAAGTGCACCTCAAACTGGTCATGGCCATATAGAAGTAGATGAGGATGAAGAACATACACATTTAGGTCAAAATTTTAGAAATTCTATAATTGGTGCATGCCATGTGGACCAATTACCTATCATATCATAATAGATGATAATGAACTACTTGTTTAGATTTATGTTGTAATGACCCTATTTGTGGTTGGAATTAATGTTGAAACAGTTTGTGTATCTTTCATTGTTTGTGTAATGTTGAGACAATTTTCTTACCTTTTTGTTTCCTTGTTGTGTTTTCATTTAAAATTATGGTATCTATTTGTTCTTATTCAGTTTTGCATTAATGTTGTGGTATCATGTTTATTCTAAAAGTGGAGGATGCTTATTATTATTGAGTGTGTTGTAAATATCGTTGAATTACAAGTATATGTTGTGTTTCTAATATAACAGGAATCATGTCTACCTCTAAAAGAGAGACATGGACACAAGAGATGAACAATGCTCTTATTGATGCCTTTGTTCATCAAGTAAGTGCGGGAAACAAAATAGGTGGGAGCTTTACATCAATAGCATACACCAATATAACAAAGGAGATGTCTGAAAAGTTTCAAAGACCTTTTGACAAGGAAAAGGTGAAAGATAGATGGAAATTAGTAAAAAGAAATTTTACTAAATGTCATGACATTTTCAAGGGCATGAGCGGTTTTGCTTGGGACTCGAACACACATCAATGGGATGCTGAAGATGAAGTTTGGAAAACATTAATTCAGGTACATGGTTTAAGTTTAAGTTATGTTTTCTTCCCTTGATTTATTATAGTTATTGCTCCTAAAATATAATTGTATAATTTTTTTTATAGGCAAAACCTGAAGCTGCACAATGGAAGAACAAACCTTTTCCCAATTATGACAAATTGGTTATTGCTTGTGGAGATGAAAGGGCCACTGGAGGAAAGGTTATAAATGATGAAGATATTCGTCAAAATCATCCCCTTAATCATGAGTCAGAATCCATTGGTACTAGTGAGCAGGTGACACTAGAGAGTTTGCAAGAGGGTGGCAATGAGCAGGATGTCACTTCTCCTGAGGTCCAAATTCCCCAAGAACCTAGAGCTAAAAGATCTAGAAAGTCCCGAGATGAAGATGAAGTTGAAGGGATAAAAGCTGCCCTTTTGAACGTTGCTGATGCTTTTAGAGAGAGTACTGCATCTCATGATAAGTATTTTAAAGACAACATTGCGGCTTATGAGAAAGCTAATGTTAAACTTCCGATTTCGGAAGAAGAAGTTTTTAAACTTATTGAGGAATTGCAAGTGGATAGTCATATGATCATTCGGGCATATTCTTATCTTCTAGAGTTTCTTGAGAAGGTTAGAGCTTTACTTGGACTTCCTAAACACATGCGGAAGAGTTTTCTATTAGAATCGATGTTTGGTCAAGGTTACTCGTCAAGGTAATTTATCCATTTTCTCTCTATATTTTTTTTCCTTATAATTAGTAGCTCTATTGGAGGCATATCTGTTGATGATAACCTTTGTTATATGACTTGAATATATTGTAGGAATTTATGAGAGGGTTGAAATGGTTGTAGTAGTAACGCAAAAGGTATAATAACTGTTTTATATATTCTCTTATGAATTATGAATTGAATCCGGTTCACAACTTTACAGACATGTATGCTGCTGTAGAAACCTATTCTGATAATGTTTTACAAGTGCAGCCTTTCCTTGAATCCGTGCATATCCTGCATAAATTTTCATGACAGAGTTATTAATATTTAAGCATATACTTACTTTGCTATTAATTACTTTAGCAGCAAGCTTAGTTATATTCTTGGTTATGTAATTTTTAAAGGTCCTTATGAATTACTATTGGATATATTTGAATTGTTAATGGAATTTTTTTTTTATGTTTCTGTTTTGCTGTCTTATATTTTTTTTGTAATTTTTAAAGGTCCTTATGAATTACTTCTTTGTCTGAGGCTATCTAGTTAGAAAAAGAGCTGATTAACATTGAGATGGCATAATGCAATATATTTTGATTTCATTTTTGATTGATAGTGTTTGTCTATGATCATGCTACTGATAGATTTTGTTGAATCTATTCTAATTCATTTTCATGTTTTTTGTTTTGCAGGTAATCTCTACATATTATTTTGGTCTCTAATAAGGATCTTGAAGTCCTAGATTATGACATTAATATAGAATTTTGTAATCTTGTATTGGGATTTAGTTACTAGCATATTTGACACATTTGTCTTTTTTATGTCATGTTTTGATATAGCAGGATATGCTGCATTTTCAATGTCTTATTTACAAGTGAAATATTTGAATTTCAAATTTAATATATGTTTGCTTCTCTTATGTTTAATATTTTTTTTTTTTAAATTATTGTTGAAAATTAAATTATTGTTTACAAGAGAAAGCATATAACACTTATATTATTATTGTTTTAAATTTTTTAAAATTAATAATGAAATTTGTAAAAAAAAAAAAAAAACACATTAATTAAAGAAAATATCAAATATAGTTTTTTCAGATTTAGAAAAAATAATTATTTTTTTTTTTTTCATGCTTTCAAGATTTTTTATAAAATTGGTAAAAAAAAATATAAGATAAATTATAAAGTATAATACAATTTATTGATTTTAAGTGAAAAAAGGGTAAAATAGTAAAATTAGCACATAAACCCTCCACCTCCTTTCCTTGTTGATTTTTTAACTCCCAAACAAGGGGAAGGTTTTCCCTCCTTTCTCCCTTCCTTCCCTTCCCCTCCCCTCCTTAGCCTTTCCTTCCCTTTCCCTCCCCTTCAAACTCGCCTAATAAAAGCTCAAAACAAAAACCATCACAGACAAGCCAAAGAACCCGTGTGCGGGCATTTAGAACATAAACAATGGTGAATGAATCAACTGACAACACAAAAATGATACAAGTATCAATCACTCCCTGCAAAATAGCAAATAAGACGGCGGGAGAGGCAATATCACCTCTACTAAAGAACCATAGTAGCAAGGTTTAAGGAATAGATTCAGATCCATGACCCATATCCAAACCTAAACCTCACATGCAACAACAACAAATTGCCAGCAACCAGTGGCGGCCCAGACGAACCCGAACTAGATCTAAAAACAAATTGACAACTACACAAAGAACCCTAGCTGAGGTGTTTGAATGGTGCCGCCGTGAAATTACATCAACGGTAGGAGAATAAAATTGCAATTGACATAGCCCTCAATCCCTAACATGTAATCGTAATCAAATAATTTATAGAAGAATATATTTTATATGAATGGTTGACAAATAAATAGTGAAATATCATTTTCACAACTCTTTGTAAATGCAAGAAATGCAGCAAATAGAGATACCTTTACCTTTTAAAAGAAGCGGCTATCTTCCTTGCTAGTTTGTGAAAGTGGTGAGTGAGGCCGCTTTTATAAAGGGAGAACCAAAGAAATGGTAAATTTAGATTAAATTTTAATATTACCAAAATTTTTTATTAAGGCCCAAAGCATAAGTCCATTTAAATTGATCCAAGCCAATCTATTGCGCATTCATCCATTGACACGTTGACATCTTGCATGGGACACTATTAAAAAAATCGCATTTAGCAACCGATTTAGAGACCAATATGCCGAATTTTAAAATAAAAAAATTTTGGTTGCTAAATCGGTCACTAACAAATATTTAGAGACCGATTTAGAGACTGAAAATTAGCAACTTACAAAATCTGTCGCTATTTAATCGGCAACAGTTACCTACCGTTGCCTAAACATCTTTTGACTACGGTTTTGGCCACATATATATTTATTCGTTAAAACTGTACTCATAAGCCCTCTTTTTTTAATTAAAGATAATAAATAAATAAATTTACTTTGAAACACAAACACACAACGCGATTCTAAACACACGCAAAACCCATCATCTCATCTCTTCTCTTCTCTTCTCTAACGCAAATCGAAACCAAGCCTCTCCACGATTATGCACACTTCTCCAACGAAATTGAAATTCAAACTCAAATTTTCATCGATCTTGAACAAAAACACTACTTCTCTTCTTTTCTCCAATGAAAACCCAATCCCATGGCCGAAAAATCGATTCGCACAAAATCCCAAAGTTCAGTTATGAGGTTGAATCAAATCCCTAATCGTACGTACTATTCATCTTTAACGAGAGAGTGATTTTGTGAATCAAATTTTGTTTGTGATTATAGGTCTCTAAAAGTAAAAGTTTCTCTCAAATCTTCAAGCGAATCAGATTTTGTGCCCTAACATATAATCTTCGAGTAAACGTTTGTCTCATCAACTGGTTAGTTACCTTTCATCTTCTTTTTCTTCTTCCTAAATTAATTTTGATTTCTTCCATTGATGATTGTGACGAGAAATCGGGGAAACTTTAAAATTGTGATGTAATCCTTATCTTCTAAATGCATTTTTTAATTTTATGGTTTTTGTTCTAGCAAACAAATTTGATATAACTTCTCTAAGCTATAGAATTTTTTGATGCCAATTCCTTTGTTTGATTGCAGATTTGTTTTGGATCTTTTAACAGTTTGTTGCAGGTTTCCTCTTCTTTTTTAGTATGACACATCTATTTCTTTATTTCACTTTTTATTTTAGTCATGTATGACACATCTTTGTTATAAGTGAATTTCTTTGTGTTTTTCTTTTTCTAAAATGGAGATTTTGAAGACTTTTGTTCTTAGAGACACTGAAGTTGAAGGGTATGTTGATTTTTATTTTTTATACAAGTGAAAATTTAATCTTAAAGTTTTTTGTTCATTATTTTGAATGTTAGACATGTAAAAATTTGATTTAATTTGGCTCTAGAATCTAGATGTTGTAGGAACCAAGTGTATAAACTATAAATATAATTTATACATTCTGTTAAGTAGAATCCATGCCTAAAGCTTGCGTCAAATTCCTAGAATAACACGTGTAGATGACTACTGATATATGCTCACGTACCTCTCTCTTTTCGTGTTTCAGCTTCTTTTTTTCTGTCCAACCACAACACAGCGCTCAAGGTGCAAAGCGGTTCATCATCACATAGTTCAGTGAGAGCTGAACCAAACTTCAACAAGTATGCACCTTGTATAGCAAGGGCATTTATCGTAATGATATTATAGTAATTCAGTTGTTTACAAATTATCTGTGAACATTTCATATTCATAATAACCAATTCTTTAATACTTTTTAAAGTTGAATGTGTTATGGTTTATATATTATTGTCAACTTGTTTAATTTGTCTCAAGAATATATAAATGCATTTTTTGTTCATGCCACAGTGTTCATTATCTTTCCCAAACATATCATCATAACATGTCATTACTTAATGTAGATAAGAGCTCTCTTTTGTTCAAGTAAAAAGATCTCTAAATCATAAGTCAATATTTTTTACAAAGAAAATATCTTGTTCTACTTTAATTATGTGATGTTTGGAAGTTTATGGCACTGACGTGGATGAATTGTGTGAATTTATTTCAATACGTGTCTGAACAATTGAAAAGCTACTTTGAGGGACAATGTTTAGCATCAAACAATTGCCAAACCTGGTAACTCTTAGCAGCCTTTTAACTCTTGTTAAAGTAGCTTATGATGCACAATGGTAGCCATCAGGTTTTTGTTAGTTTTGGATTGGGTTTTGGTCTACACCATGGGTATAGAGGTATAAACTTATAGCTGAATTTAGAATGCACTTAATATTGATGATTACGTCCTTATTATTAACTTAAATTTATAAATAAATATATATTGAGGCATCTTGATTATTACATAGGTAGGTATATATCTTTTCTATAGTAAAGAAATCTGATTTTTTATAGTATATATTACCATGTATTCATGATTAAAGATTGAGTTTATTAGAATTTGATAGGTACATTTCTTTTTGGAGGCAAGTTTCTCTCTCGCAATTTATTTAATTAAATTTTATAAAGTTGAGTGATTGATGAATAATGTAATAATAGTGACGTTTATTTTTTGATTATATGAGAGTGTTAATTGGTGATTTGATTTTTTTTTTGTAGATGAATTGTAGAGGCATATAGGAGAAATGTTTTCTTTCAACTATGAGAAACGTATACGGTTGTGAAGTCCTCCTAAAAAGTTATTTTTCTATGCTTGACTAGATTAACAATGGATTTCTGATAATTTTTTGTTTTCAATTTCTTTGGGTTTGGAAAAAACTGTATGATTATGGTTTTAATTACTTTTCTCACTTCAATAAAATGATTATGCATGCTAAATTCGATTTCTTGATTATTTAAGTTGCTAATAATATTACTGTGCTGCTGAGGTTTAGTAGTTTGTTCTCTTCATTCGCTTCTAGTGTTACGTTTCAAGCTCAACGTAGCTTTTGACAAACATATAGACATGCTTGGTATATGATATAATCCTAACTGATGGCTTTTGTGGCATCTAGGGTAATGAGAAGGGAAAATATGATATAATCCTAACTGATGGCTTTTGTGGCATCTAGGGTAATGAGAAGGGAAAATCTCCATGGCTGACCTCTTTAATTGATAGCAATTTGAGGACCTTTGACATTCACTCAAATTAGTCTAAAATTTTGAATACTTATTATAGTCAACTTGGTTTTCTAATGTTGTTCCTCTTTAATTATTATACTTTAAGGCCAGAAACCTCGAATAATTCCTGAATAAGTAGATGCTTAAGATAGGACTATTAACAATTGTGACATGTTAGATATAAAACTATTCATGAGGTCTCAAAACCGTTTAGGCTCTGATACCAGTAACAAAGCGGAAGTAAAGGAAAACATAATCCATAATAAATTATGATCAAAAACAGGTAAATCATCAAGAACAGAATAGGTCGAGAAAAATTGTTTCCCTACCGTCTACCAGTGAAAATGATAATGAGGAAATATATATTAATAAGATAGAAAAGCTGATATCTCATAAGTGGTATACAAAGATTAGGTTAGTGATAAAAAATACCACATATGATTTCACTGCGCTAGTAGATTCTGGAGCCGATCTAAATTGTATTCAAGAAGGGTTAATTCCTACCCAATATTATGAAAAAACTAAAGAATCTTTAAGAGGAGCTAATGGTAATAGATTACAAGTCTCGTATAAGTTATCTAACGCTAAAGTTTGTAAAGATAAAATATGTTATAAAACCTCCTTATTAGTTAAAAACATTACTGAAGAAATTATTTTAGGAACACCCTTTCTAACCTTACTTTATCCTAGGGTCAAATCTTTAACTTCTTTATCTGTAGGTATATTATAATGATAGACTGGCCTAGTAGGGTCAGTTACTTTAGTTTCTAAAGTTTCTGGTAAAAATTGTTCAACTCTCTCTAATTGTTGTGACATGGTGTATAATATTTGATTAGTGTAATTTAGTTGACTATGAATATTGTTTACATCTTTTTTCTGTTCCGTCGGGTTACTTATAGCTTTAAAGGGTGATGCTTCTATCTCAATATTTTCTTTACAAACTTTAGCGTTAGATAACTTATACGAGACTTGTAATCTATTACCATTAGCTCCTCTTAAAGATTCTTTAGTTTTTTCATAATATTGGGTAGGAATTAACCCTTCTTGAATACAATTTAGATCGGCTCCAGAATCTACTAGCGCAGTGAAATCATACGTGGTATTTTTTATCACTAACCTAATCTTTGTATACCACTTATGAGATATCAGCTTTTCTATCTTATTAATATATATTTCCTCATTATCATTTTCACTGGTAGACGGTAGGGAAACAATTTTTCTCGACCTATTCTGTTCTTGAATGATCATAGTTCCTTGTAATTCTAACAGTTTAATTTCTAATTCATCATCTCTAATTTTTAAGGATTGAATTTCTCTTTTAAGGACTTTAATTTCTTCTTGTAAATCCTTCAGAGTTATAGAATTCTGAGAGGGTTTCTTAAAGAGTTCCATAACATCCTTAAATTCTACCTTATGTAATTCTTTCTTTTCTATCTCGTTATCATCGATTATATCTTTAATTTGTCTCATAAAAGCTTGTTTACTTTCTGATTCTTCCATTTTATCTAAAATTCCTATTAACGTATTAGCTTGATGATTAGTTAAAACATTAATGCTTTTACTGCAATTATTACAGTTACAGAAATCTATACCTAAGCATTCTTCTGATTCTTCTTCACTAGATTCACTAATTTCAACCAATTTGTTAATATCTTCAGCTTCGGACTCATAAGACGAAGAGAAATCTTCATCCGATAATAACATTATATTTTCTAAGGTATGAATTAGACTTTGTTTTAATTCTTCTGATATGTCTAAATCACTGATTTGCTGAATTTTCTCTTTAACCTTACAGTCGTTAGCATAGTGACCAAATCGACCACATTTATAACATTTAATATCTTTAGTTTTGCTACTAGATTTTTGGTAAGAGGTTTTTCTATTCTTTTTCTTAGGATTTTTATAAAACTTTCTATTTTCTTGATATTTTTCTTTTTGGTAATTATCTGTCTTATATTTTTTAGGGTTTTTCTTATATTTACTATAAGATTTCTTTTTACTTTTAGGGTTACTCGGAGCTCGTATGGGGGTAGCACCATATTGCTCGCAGAATGATCCCATTTCTCTTTTATTATTTGCTTTCTCATTCTTAATTTTATTTTGTATTTTATAATCTGTACAGATCTGTAAACCAGTCTCTACTATGTAATTAGATATTTCTCCCATTGTTAATGAATTAAAAGGTATTTCACCATTGTAATTTTGTTTAATGTTGCTCTTGACTTTTTCCGCAAATAATCTAGGTAACCCACTAATAAATCTTTCTTTCCAATAAATGGCAGCCCCATCGGGACGTAGACAAAGCTTAGAAAGAAACATGTCTTTATACCAGCGGTAATCAGACATGGTTGGGCAATATAGGTTTAATAATTGATCAGACGCTCTTTGTTGTAATTTTAAAGGTTCTCCTATAAAAAACTTAGTTATAGCATATAGTAAGGTTGTAACACAAATCTCTTCATTTGTTTCTATCTTAATTGCCGAATCAATTTTTAACTTATCTTCTTCACTGAGGATATTATCCCACCAACCTTTTAATTGACCTGTAAATCCCATTACAAGCATATCTTTTGTTTTCCTATCTGAATTCTTTTTAATTTTGAAGGTAGTAGCTGCCATAGTCATATTTTGAATAATATTTAATATATGTTGTTCGGACGCACCATCTATGTTCCATTCTATAATACAATCTCCGGAGTAACTATCTCCGATGAAGCTATTTCTTTCTTCAAACTGAACATCAGCAAAGGAAGGTCTAGGGTAATAATTTCGAGTTTTAGGCCGAGGGACCTTGTCTAATCTAGAAATAATACTCTCTTCTTCATTTCCGAAAGATAGAGTGTTAATCTTTACTTCTGATGTAGATCCTATATTTAGGATTTTTAATCTATCTACTAATTCATCTAATTTCTGTTCTGGGTTAATCTTTTCTTTAATGGCTGGAGATTCTAATTGTTCTTCTATTCTTTTAGAGTGTATTTCTTTATTAATAAAATTAATTTGTTTTTTCTTTTTATTTATTAAATTAATACGAGATACAGCTTTTCCTTGAACAGAGTTTAAATCTCTAATTTTTGGTTTATCCAAAAACTCAAAATTAATCTTTAGGGAAACTACTACTTGCCCCCAGCATAAGGCTTTACTTGGTTTTTGTGCTGTTTTTGGAATTACTTGGATTACTTCCTGGTCTCTATCTACTGAACCCTTATGGGAAGATGCCCCTACTATGCAATTAGTTAAAAGATACTCCGTCAAATGGTGGAGCAAGTTTAATCCGTTATTACTCTCATCAGAAAGATTAAATGCTTGGTTTAAAGCAAATCCTAATCTCTGCAAGGCAACAAAATTACCTCCTTCATCAGATATTAAGGACTTTTCGTCCCTTCATCCAAAGTTACTAGAATCATTAAAGCAAATTACTGATCCTCAAGAGTTCTTAGAAAAGGTAAAAGATGTTATGTCTGTTTTGTCTGATACTGAAAGTACTAGTATTACCAGCGCAGCAGAAAATGAAGATGACTGTTACGGTATTCAAGACCTGTAGATTTGACATCACTAGGTCTCGATTATTGGAAGAAATAATTATGTAACTTTTACTTTATGCTTTTTTGGCTTTGTCGTTTGTAAAAATTATTAAAGTGTCGAGTCTTGTCTTACTTTATGCTTTTGCTTTATTAGCTTTGTCGTTTGTTAGAATTATTAAGTCGCTTTACAGCTGTTAGTAATTATCAATTGTATTGAATTAGTTCTTGAAGTCCGAAGTGTTTCCTTGTTCTATAAAAGGATACTTCGTTTGTTTGTAGAAGCATGCAAATTTTTCAGAAAGGGGGAGAAGAGAGTCTTATAAGCTTCATAAGCATAATCTGGTAAAGAATCCAAGATTGGTCCAACTGAATGAAACCATTCAACAAACCAAGCTGGAAAATTAATTGATATATTTTTATTGAACCAAATAAACCATGTATGATTGTAGGGTTCAATATCTAGAAAATGGTACTAGGCTTTCATATAATCAAAGTAATTGTAGCATTGAGGAACAAAAGTTCTGCTAAGAGATTTTTCTTTAAAAGGGGGTTGACCCCAATCTGCTGGAGATAAAACCTTGTTAATCTTAAATTTCGAAAAGGTAATTTTTGATGGGTCTTTAGTATCATAGTTATGAGTAAGGATTATGGAATCGGTATCAATCAAAATTAAAACTCTCAAAACTTGTCTGACTAAACTCACTATAAGACTCTCTTCTCCCCCTTATTTTTGTTTGAGTTTCAAAGAAGAATACAACTAGGCTAAACCAACGGTTTCATTGCCCTACCTTCGGGTCTTACTACCTGGACCACCCAGCTATTCAGCATCTTCTTACAAAACAAGCCAACGCTCAGGGTTATGGATTGAATCTTAAAGCAAGATTAACACAGAAAAGATTTCAAAGTAATAATTTAAAAATTCAAAAATTGAAAACTTCAAGATTTAATTAATTCAAGAGGTCTCAGAACCGTTTAGGCTCTGATACCAGTAACAAAGCGGAAGTAAAGGAAAACATAATCCATAATAAATTATGATCAAAAACAGGTAAATCATCAAGAAATAGATCTAAAGTAGTGGTTAAATAGAATATAATTTGATAAGTAAAAACAAGAAAGAAGAAATTATAATAAAACATTTTTATTCAATAATAATTAGTACTTACAATAATTGAAGCGAGTCAAGTTTCTTCAGTTTTGATCTGAAATTTTTTTTGAAAAGGTATCGAAATACCATCTACGCTTATCTTTGTTATAGTCTAACAAAAATTCTTCTCTAATCCAAACTTTATCAATTTCAAAAGGTTCTTCTGAATATTGAGAAAATATTAGCGACCGAATTAGCGACCGGTTTGTTTAAAAATTAAATAAATTTGGTCACTAAATCAGTTGCTGATAGCGTCGCACAATGCGTTGCAAAATCTGTCTCTAAATCATTTTCTAAATTCAGTTGCTAATTCGGTCGCTAATATTGGTTGCTATTTCGGTTTCGAAATTCAGTCGCTGATTCGGTCGCTACAAAATCAGTTGCTAATTCGGTCGCTAACAAATCGGTTGCTAATTGGGTCACTACAGATCAGCGACCAAGGCAGTAGCTGCTGATTTTAATCGGTTGCTAAATCGGTCGCTAAATCGGTTGCTAAACGCGAGTTTTTTAGTAGTGGGATACACTTAGCTTATTACTTGAGATACATTTGGTTTGTGGCATGTATCACACTTGTCTTATTTTGCATGTAGTTCATATAACATTTGTCTTGTTGCATGTATTATTCTTTTGACATTTGTCTTTCTGCATGTAAGCCATGTATTTCTTCATCTCCTATAAATAGGAGTTCCTAATGTACTTTGGAACATTCAAGCATCAGAAATCAAAGTGAATGTGTGTTCTCTAAATATCTTTATAATTTCCACCCTAACTTTTTTAATATTGCATTTTGACCCCTTAACTTCTAGAATTTGTAAATTGACCCCAAACATTTTGAAAATTTCAAATGTGCCCCTAATTTTTACATTGCAATTTTGCCCCTTTATTTTCCAAAATTACAATTTAACCCTAAATCTTAGTTACATTATCAATTTGCCACAAAAAACAATAGAAATGCCTCCAAGACGTCAACCACAGTAGGAAATTAAGATAAAAGATTTGAGAAGACGAATGCGACAGTTACAAGAAACGGTGAATGCTCCACAAATTTTGTTGGATTAATACCAAAAACAATCAGAAGTCAACATATCTAGTAGCGACTCTTCCTCAACTAGACATCGACAATCATATGGAAGTCATGACATTAATACCTAATTTTGAAGTCAAGGAAGTAGAGGCACAATCTTCTAAACCACACCATGTATCAAATTCTCTTTCCAATATGTAGAAGCATGTGATTCAAGATGCACATAGAAGCATGTTAGTGCCCGCGCACACACATTTTTTTTCATGGAAAATTAATTGCATTACCGGTTTCCTCAACATACATGTGGGGTGATTGAGCCCATATTCTCGATACTGTATACATCTTAAGACTGAATATCTAATCCCAATGTCTGCATCCTTCACGCCTTCCATAAATGAAAATATTATGAAAAAAAGATAGTTTGCTATTTAGAATGTGAATTCAAACACAATTCAACTCAGTTTGCACTTTAACTAGTGAATCTTATAAAATTTTTGCTGCCGTTTAATACCGAATTTTGAATGGTCACTGAAGCAGCTGTGACATAGTATCGACCAATTACATATACACACATACCATATAATTTTATAAATTGAAATCTCTTTATTATTTTTTAATCACTTTGCTCATACAATGTTTCACTCAAAATATTTTTTTTATGTGAAGGAAGGGTTCAAATTTTAACAAATAGTTAGCATCCTCTCAAACCATTTTTCCTCTTCATTACTATAGTTTTGAATAATTTTCAAAATATATTATATTGTTGACCCACACCAAATGTCACATTATTGCATTTATATTTCTAAAACATTAATAATAGTAAAAATGGAGATGTTGAAAATGAAGAGGATTCTGACTCTTTAAATTGTGAACTGTGTTTCGTTCAAAAAAATTCATAAGAAGTGAGGCAATGGTGGAGTGACAAAAAAATGATTTTTGTAAGATTCACAATTTATGTAGTAAATTATTTTTCTTAGTTTTTGTTATTTTACACATCACCCAGCTAATTTACAAGGGGTAAAATTGAAGGTCAAGGAGGTACTTGAGAAGGTCAACAGACACTATAGTCACACCTCTATAAAAAAAAATATTTAAGTTGTCCAGTGTTTTTAAAATCAGATCGGTCGGTCAAACCGCTCAGAACCGCTCGAAATCGGAAAATCTGGTGAACCGGTGGTCTGATCGAACCGACGGTCTGATTGCATGCCCTTATTTTTTATTTTTGCCAAAAATGTGTAAACGACGTCATTTTGTTTATAATTTTATATTTAAAAAAAAATTGGCAATTAAAAAAGGAAATAGAAACGTTGTTTGTTGTATTTCTTAAAAGTATGTTTTAACCTTAAAAAAGATAATAAAAACTATTTTTTTTCTTAAAAGTAGGTTTTAACCTCTTCATTTAGAAGCTTTTTTTATTCAATTTTGTACATTAAAAAAAGTTGTTTTTTATGGATAAGAGCTTTATTAAAAATGTGTTTAGCCCAACTTTACATTTTATAAAGAGAATAAAAAACTAATAAAAAATAGGTCAAACAGACCCTTAATTTACATTACCTTTACCTAAACCGAGTTTACATCTACATACACAAAAAATTGTGTTTAAAGATATTTTAATCAATGGAAGAGGGGTGATTTTAGGTCAAAATCATCCCTCCAAATTGTTTTTCTTTTTCGTTATAATAAATAAGTTTGATTTTCACATATTTGTTTGTTTTGATTTTCCGTCTTCGTACGGTGTATTTGGTAGTCCCGTCTTTGTGCGGTGTATTTGTTTTCCCGTCTTTGTGCGGCGTTCATTTGTTTCAGGTTGAAGGAGTAGATCCGATCTAGTGCAGATCCAATCAATATCGACTTTTGAGTCATCAACGCTTCAGATCCGGAGGCATAGATACTTCGAACACTTCAATATAGTCATATTTGTAGACATGTGTAATTTGTCGTTTTATGCTATTAACATAGATACTGTGAGTTTGTTCGCAGATTTATCCTTTTTGTTTTTAGCGATTATGAATTTGTATTATATCGATGTACTCTATTTTATTTGAATGAATTAATACTGTTTATTTTGTCAAAAAAAAAAAAATATTTTAATCAATTTGGTGGTGTAAATATATTTACACGTACTTGCCGTCATTACCCTAAACCTTCTGCATTCTCTGTACCTTTAGCCGCACGTAATTGCCGTCATTCACTATATTCAGTAATAACCATTCTCAATTTCACACAACACTTTCTTTATTCCATTCATTCATTCATATCAAATCAAAATGCCTTACAAAAGAAAATATATCAAAATCAAAAAAACAAGAAACACAGGAATACTCCTACAAACTCTTCGCGATCAAATCAACAATGAGGATGACAGAAGTGATTCTTCTGCAAAGAGACATAAGAAAAACATCGATGAAGTTGAAGAACAAGAAGAAGAACAAGAAGAGAAAGAAGAAACTACTTTACATAACAAATCATCAGTGTCATGTGGTTCTGTTTTGGCTTCAGATTCGGAGTTTAACAATGGAGGCGAAAATGTGATGAATGATGTGAATGTGAGAAAGGAAGGGCCAAGGTTTAAGGATTTAGGTGGGATGGAAAAGGTAATTGAAGAATTGAAGAAGACTATTCTTAAGCCATTTTTTAATCCTAAGGTGTGTGAACTGTTAGGTGTGAATCCAATAAATGGCTTATTGTTGCATGGTTTACCTGGTTGTGGGAAAACTAGACTTGTTCATGCTATTGCTTATGAGACTGGTTTTAATTTCTTTCCTACTTCTGCTACTGAACTTGTTTCTGGAATCTCAGGTATTGTTTCAAGCTTGATTTTAACTTGTAGATTATCTAGCTTGTTTCGATTAGCTTATTTTAACTTATCTGCTCAGATAAGGACCTGTTAGATTGACATCTTTATAAGTTGTTTTCAGCTTATTTTTATAATTTAGATATTCTTTTAAAAAAGTGATTTTTGATATTCAATAATTTAGATATTAATTTTTAGATACTTTTTGGATGTTTTTGTGAACTTGGTCAAAATCAGTTAGGGGCCAGCCTTTTGCAAAATGGCTAAAGTTAAGGGGGTCAAAAGTGCTATTATGAAAGTTAGGGGGGCAAAATCGCAAGTTTGTGGAAGTTACGAGGCCAAAAGTGCAATTTACTCTAGCTTATATGACACCAAGTTGATTTTATTCTATCGTTGGCTGTTTGGTTCTTTCGTTTATCTTAGGTTTAAAAAATTTCAAGTTGTCCCTTACGTTATTGATGTTAGCATAAGTTAGTTCTTTCATCAAATTTTGAGTTAACTTTGTCTGCCACCGTTATCCATGTGTGCTTCTCTGCTAGGCACGTGGATGTTTTACACGAGTAGAACACTAACTTAAAACCTCAAAAAATCAAAGAACCAAACATGCAATTTAGCTTTTATCTTTTATTGAAGAAATAGCTTATACATAACTAATTAAGTTGTCTAAATTGCATTCATTACTATTTGTTATTTCCAAACTGTTTATTATATATTTAGCTGGAAACTGTAGAATGCATGTGTTAGTAACATCCCGCTACTACTATCAGATTATATGATTCATAGTTTGATGATTTCTTGAGTGTATATGTATGTATCATGTATGTTGTTTTGTTTCTTATTTAGGTGCATCTGAAGAAAGTATTAGAGAGCTTTTCGCTCAAGCAAAAAGGATTGCTCCCTCAATTATCTTTATCGACGAGATTGATGCAATTGCACCAAAAAGAGATAATACACAGCGTCTGATGGAGACACGAATTGTGACACAGTTAATGGTTTGTATGGAGAAAGCTAATGATAATTCAGAGGCTTCTGACAAACCTCATCCCCGTGTTCTTGTGATTGGAGCAACATATAAGCCTGATGCTATAGAGTCTGCTATGAGAAGGCCTGGTCGTTTTGATCGCGAGATAACTATTGGTATTCCTGATGAATCTGGCAGGGAGAAGATTCTTACCGTGGTTACTCGCAAACAAAAACATGACAGTTCTGTTGATTTGCGAAAATTAGCCACGTCTACGTCAGGATTTGTTGGTGCTGATTTAGAAGCTCTGGCCAGTGAAGCTGGAATTGTGGCAATGAATAGGATAAGTAATGAAATGGAACTTAAATTATCTCAAGATCTCACGAATGAGCCTGATGAAGATTCATGGAAGATGTTGGATATTGCCTTGAAAACTCAGAAACAGGAAAGAAGCAGGAAACAGGTGCTGTCATCTGCGCGGGGCGCAGGAGGGCTGCGCGGGGCGCAGCACTATTGAAGATTGGAGCTTTTGCTCCTGCCATCTGCGCGGGGCGCAGGAGGGCTGCGCGGGGCGCAGGCCCGCGAGTTTATATACCCTGTTTCAGTTTCTGCAGCCGCTACAGTGAAAGAATAGGGTCTTTCAAGGGTTTTGAGAGCAATATCAAGTCTAGGGTTCAAGGAGTTTTCTCTTGAGGTTTCTCTAGTGTTTGTAACTCATTTCTTTCACCTTGTATTGTTTTATCATTAAATCTCTTGGTCACGGGAAGAGATTGGGAAAAGGGTAGAAATAGGATTAAGCTATTTTCTTGTAACCTTTGTTGAAGAATCTCATTTGTAACCAAGAACAAGTTTGATAAGGAAGAAGGAGAGCTGCCCTCTCCCCCAGACTAGGTTTTAATACCGAACTGGGTAAACAATTTTCATTGTGTTCTTTATTGCTTTCATGTTTTTAGCTTTGTGTTGATTGTTGTTGCTTGGTTCCATTATTGTTGTTAGTTGTTTAGTTGTTATAGCCTCACACTTGTCAAGTTCTATTGGTGTGGTCTTTGAATTCACAACAATTGGCGCCCACCGTGGGGCTAGAGTTTAAACAATTAAACACTATGGGTTCAAAATGGGACATTGAGAAGTTCACCGGGAGTAATGACTTTGGGTTATGGAAGGTGAAGATGAGAGCAATCTTAACTCAACAAAAGTGTGTAGAAGCTCTAAAGGGTAAGACACAAATGTTGGCTACTCTCTCGGATGCGGAGAAGACCGAGATGGATGAGAAAGCTTTAAGTGCGATTATCTTGTGCCTCGGTGACAAGGTTTTGAGAGAAGTGGCTAAGGAGAAGAGTGCGGTAGAGATGTGGACAAAGCTTGACTCATTGTACATGACCAAGTCTTTGGCTCACAAGCAATTGTTGAAGCAACAACTATACTTCTTTCGTATGGTTGAGAACAAGCCGTTTGGGGAACAATTGTCGGAGTTTAACAAGATTATCGATGATTTGGCGAACATTGATGTGAACTTGGAAGATGAAGACAAGGCTTTTCATTTGTTGTGTGCCTTTCCCAAGTCACTTGAGAACCTCAAGGATGCTTTGTTGTTTGGTAAAGAAGGCACGGTCACTTTGGATGAAGTTCAATCGGCGTTGAGAACCAAGGAACTAAGCAAGTTCAAAGACTTAAAGATTGAGGATAGTGGAGAAGGGTTGAATGTGACAAGGGGTAGGAGTGAACACAAGGGCAAAGGAAAGGGCAAGAAATATAGGTCTAAGTCTAGGCCAAAGGGTGATGGTGGTGGCAAGTTCAAATGCTATCATTGTCATGAACCGGGTCACTTCAAGAAGGATTGTCCTCAAAGGAAGAGTGGTGGTAATTCGTCGGCTCAAATTGCTACTAGTGATGAAGGTTATGAGAGTGCGGGTGCACTAGCGGTTACAAGTTGGGAACCGGAGAAGAGTTGGGTCATGGACTCGGGTTGCTCTTATCACATGTGTCCAAGAAAGGAGTACTTTGAAACTTTGGAACTCAAAGAAGGTGGAGTTGTCCGTCTCGGTAACGATAAGGCGTGTAAGGTCCAAGGTGTGGGTACTATTCGACTCAAAATGTTTGATGATCGTGACTTTCTTTTGAAGAATGTGAGGTATATTTCCGAACTTAAGAGAAATTTAATTTCCATAAGCATGTTTGATGGTCTAGGGTATGGTACTAGAATTGAACGTGGTGTAATGAGAATTTCTCATGGTGCATTAGTAATTGCTAAGGGGACTAAAATGAATGGTCTTTACATTTTAGAGGGTTCCACCGTTATTTCTAATGCATGTGTAACTAGTGTTGAAAATGCAGATATAACTAAACTATGGCATTTGAGGTTAGGTCATGTTAGTGAAAGGGGTTTAGTTGAACTAGCTAAGCAAGGCTTGCTAGGAAAGGAGAAATTGAACAAACTAGACTTTTGTGATAATTGTACACTAGGCAAACAACACAAGGTGAAGTTTGGGGTGGGTGTGCATAAGTCTAGTAGGCCATTTGAGTATGTTCATTCGGATCTTTGGGGTCCCGCGTCGGTTTCTACTCATGGTGGAGGTTCTTATTTTCTTAGCATAATTGATGATTACTCTAGGAGGGTATGGGTGCATGTCATTAAAAACAAAAGTGATACTTTTGAGAAATTTAAAGAATGGCATACTTTGATAGAGAATCAAACTGGAACTAAACTGAAAGTGTTGAGAACTGACAATGGCCTGGAGTTTGTTTCAGAGCAATTTAATGAGTTTTGCAGGTTGAAAGGTATAAAGAGGCATAGAACTGTTGTATACACACCGCAACAAAATGGTCTAGCTGAGAGAATGAATAGGACCTTGTTGGAGCGGGTGAGGTGTATGTTGTTGGGAGCTGGATTGCCCAAGAGTTTCTGGGGAGAAGCAGTTAACACTGCTGCTTACTTGATCAACAGATGTCCGTCAACAGGAATTGATCTTAAGACACCTATGGAAGTTTGGAGTGGTAGACCATCTGACTACTCAAATTTGAAGATTTTTGGATGTTTGGCATTTGCTCACATCAAGCAAGACAAGCTTGATGCTAGAGCGGTTAAATGTGTTTTCGTTGGTTATCCTGATGGTGTGAAGGGTTATAAGCTGTGGATGATGGGACCTAGAAGATCAAAGTTTATTATTAGTAGGGATGTTACTTTTGATGAGACCCGTATAGGGATGAAGTGCAAAGACCTAGAAGAAAGACCAGAAACCGGGGTGGAGAAAATTCAGTTTGAGGTGGAGCCTTCCACTGATGAAAGGGAAGAGGAGGATCAGACTCAAGTACCTGAAGAGGGTGGAGGTGATGAAACAACTACTTCTGACTATCAACTAGCAAGAGATAGGGAGAGAAGAGTTATTCGCCCACCTAATAGATTGGGCTATGCTGACCTTATTTGTTATGCTTTGAATGCGGCTGAAGAAGTGCAAGACTCGGAACCAAAGAACTTCAAATAGGCATTAGAAAGCATTGATGGCAAGGATTGGTTGATGCGATGAATGAGGAAATGCTTTCATTGGAGAAGAATCAAACTTGGAAGCTTGTGCCATTACCTAAGAACAAAAGGGTAGTTGGTAGCAAGTGGGTCTTTAAGAAGAAAGATGGTATACCGGGTGTCGAAGCACCAAGGTATAAGGCGAGACTTGTAGCAAAGGGTTTTACTCAGGTGGAGGGAATTGATTACAATGAGATCTTTTCACCGGTGGTGAAACATTGTTCTATAAGGGTGCTAATGGCTATTGTGAATCAATATGATCTTGAGTTGGAACAAATGGATGTGAAGACCGCATTTCTACATGGTGAGTTGGAAGAAACTATCTACATGCAACAACCCGAAGGTTTTGTGGAAGACGAGTCAAAGGTATGTTTGTTGAAGAAATCTTTGTATGGGTTGAAGCAAAGTCCAAGGCAATGGTATCGTCGGTTTGATGAGTTCCTTTTGAAGGGTGGATTTGTTAGGAGCAACTATGATAGTTGTGTATACATGATGAAGAGGAATGAGAAAGTCATTCTCTACCTCCTTCTTTATGTAGATGATATTCTTATGGCAAGTTCCGACAAGCAAGAGGTTCAAAGGCTCAAGGAGATGCTAAATGGTGAATTTGAGATGAAGGATCTTGGTAGTGCTAAGAGGATACTTGGTATGGATATCTTGAGAGACCGGAGTAAAGGTGAGTTATTCCTATCCCAACATGACTACTTGAAGAAAGTGGTGGAGCGTTTTAGAATGACGGATTCTAAGGTTGTGAATACTCCACTTGGTCACCATTCGAAGTTGTCAATTAAACAATGCCCTCAATCCGAAGATGAGAGGAAGAAGATGGAAAGTACTCCCTATGCAAGTGGGGTTGGAAGCATCATGTATGGTATGGTTTGTAGTAGACCGGATTTATCATATGCTATTAGTGTGGTAAGTCGGTTTATGGCAAATCCGGGTCAAGTGCATTGGCAAGCTTTGAAGTGGGTCTTGAGATACTTGAATGGGTCGTTGAAGGGTGGTCTCAAATACAAGAGAATTGATCTAGAAAATGATGCCTTGGAAGGATATGTGGATGCGGACTATGCGGGAAATGTGGATACTAGAAAATCCTTGTCGGGATTTGTCTTTACTTTGTTTGGAACGGCGGTCACTTGGAAAGCTAATCAACAATCGGTTGTAGCTTTGTCGACAACTCAAGCGGAATATATAGCTCTTGTTGAAGGAGTCAAAGAGGCTATATGGTTGAAGGGTATGATTGGAGAATTGGGGATTGGTCAAGGTTGTGTGAGGATACATTGTGATAGCCAAAGTGCCATTCATTTGGCAAATCATCAAGTGTATCATGAGCGAACGAAGCACATTGACATCCGTTTGCACTTTGTTAGAGATATGATTGAGACAAAGGAAATCATTGTGGAGAAAGTGGCATCGGAAGAGAATCCGGCGGATATGTTCACCAAATCGTTACCAAGGTCAAGGTTCAAGCATTGCTTGGACTTGATTAACTTCGTTGAAGAGTAGACGGAGGTTGGAGAGGGCAGCATGGTGGTTGATGGGAAGTTGGCATCACCATCGTTTTGAAGGCAAGGTGGAGATTGTTGGATATTGCCTTGAAAACTCAGAAACAGGAAAGAAGCAGGAAACAGGTGCTGTCATCTGCGCGGAGCGCAGCACTATTGAAGATTGGAGCTTTTGCTCCTGCCATCTGCGCGGGGCGCAGGCCCGCGAGTTTATATACCCTGTTTCAGTTTCTGCAGCCGCTACAGTGAAAGAATAGGGTTTTTCAAGGGTTTTGAGAGCAATATCAAGTCTAGGGTTCAAGGAGTTTTCTCTTGAGGTTTCTCTAGTGTTTGTAACTCATTTCTTTCACCTTGTATTGTTTTATCATTGAATCTCTTGGTCACGGGAAGAGATTGGGAAAAGGGTAGAAATAGGATTAAGCTATTTTCTTGTAACCTTTGTTGAAGAATCTCATTTGTAACCAAGAACAAGTTTGATAAGGAAGAAGGAGAGCTGCCCTCTCCCCCAGACTAGGTTTTAATACCGAACTGGGTAAACAATTTTCATTGTGTTCTTTATTGCTTTCATGGTTTTAGCTTTGTGTTGATTGTTGTTGCTTGGTTCCATTATTGTTGTTAGTTGTTTAGTTGTTATAGCCTCACACTTGTCAAGTTCTATTGGTGTGGTCTTTGAATTCACAACAGAAGAAACCTTTATTGCCTGACGATGATATAGAGAAATGTGCAATCACAATGACTGATTTTGAGGTGTTTTACATTTGTTTACCTTTTTAACAAAATTTCTAGTCCAAAATTTGTATTGTAGTCTTGGATTTTCTTTCGACATTCATTTTAATGGATAAATATCATCATATTTATGTTATACAGGAAGCAATAAAAAAGGTACAACCTTCATTAACAAGAGAAGGATTCACTGCCATTCCTAATGTTAAATGGGAAGAAGATGTTGGCGCACTTGATCATGTAAGAGAGGTGTTTGATCACTACATTCTAAACCGTATAAAACATCCTGATGATTATAAGGTAATGTTTAATACTACAACTTTTAAATGCAATTTTTGTTAATTCTTGTTTTGGTATAAGTCTGTTTACATAATGAGCTTATTTTTGTGTCATGTCCCTGAGTATCTAGAGTTGTAGTATAATCACATTATCACTTCTCAGTTTTACTGGATTTATGTATTTCAGAAATTTGTGGTGAATCTTGAGACGGGATTTTTACTATATGGGCCTCCAGGCTGTGGAAAAACACTGATTGCCAAAGCTGCTGCCAATCAAGCAGGAGCTAATTTCATTCATATTAAGGTCTGTTGAACATTTGTTTTCATTAGTTTTGAATATGTCGAGCAATCATAAAACGAATCATAGTAATATGGCGACAATCTAAGATAGTCTAAGATTAGAAACTCATTCTAGATGATAAACTAATATATGATAGTGTAATATAAAGATCTTATAACATGTTTTATTATATTCTAACAGTTTTGTTAAATTTTTAGGGGCCGGAGCTTCTGACTAAATATCTTGGAGCAAGTGAACAAGCAGTCCGGACAATATTTAATCGTGCAAGGGCATGCGCACCATGTATAATATTTTTTGACGAGGTTTGTGGTTCTTTCTCAGCACAAGAATCTTGGTTGATTCCATCATGTATTTCCATCACACTATTTTTGTTGTGTTTCTCATGCTTAAGTAAACCTCCATCGACTCCTGCACCTACACGCATTATGGTCGATATGCATTTTAGGAAAAGTTTATTTGCTTTCTCAGAAGCATGTACAAATCCTGTTTGTTATAAAATTGTATGACAGCATGCTCATTAGCTTCGAAGATGTAAGATTTATACTTTGTCCATTTTTAGATGGATGCTTTGACAGGAAAACGTGATGATGAAAGTGGACAACGGGTTACTAACGGAGTGGTGAACCAGGTAAAACATTTTTCTAGTGTTTTTTTTCAAAGAAATTGTCATATTGACTTCTTCTTACACTTATAAATTGTATGATATTGCAGTTGCTTTGTGAGATAAATGGTGGAGAAGAGTCCAAAGGTGTTTTCATAATCGGTGCAACAAATAGGTATTGTTGGTTCACCATATGTATTTTCTGATCAGTTATTTTACTTCATACCATGCTGTGTATTCACTCAATTTCTCAATTTGCAGACCTGACGCGATAGACGCTGCTATCTTACGGTCTGGTAGATTTGGTAAAAAACTTGAGGTTCCTCTTCCAAGCCCAGACGACCGTGTTACAATATTGAAAACACTTGCAAAGGGTAGGCCTATTGATGACAGTGTGGATTTGAGTGTCATTGGAAAAATGAAAGAATGTGAAAACTTTAGTGGCGCTGATCTTGCTGCATTGGTTTGTCTTTGCTCTCTTTATTTTACTTGTGTTGGTATTAACTCTTTTACTTTACCTATGTTTAATTCCACGGCCAGACACTCCAGAATCACGTCAGGGTTGGTCAAACATCGTTTGATCATTAATTAGTTGTGTTTGGTTTATTTACGCCTAAAATTGATTCCAGTCTCAAACTCAATTCTTCCCTAAAGCTTATATTCCTAGTTTTTACTGTGACAAAATTTCAGATTTATTGAAAGTGGTAGACACATATACACACTCAAAAGCAATCTTGATCTAACTATCCAAACATTAATGGATAAAATTTACTGTTTTCCGTAAATGTATGCAAACATAAATCATTTGGATTATAAGAAAAAGTCACTTTGGTGGATTTGTTGATTTTCTTGTCCATTTCAGATGAATGAAGCAGGGATGGCCGCACTCATAGAGAAGTGGAACTCAATCGATGAAAACATTGAAACCATCAAGACATGTCATTTTGAGGTAGCATTTAGTAAAGTATCTCCCTCTGTGTCGAAAAAGGTATGGTTCATTCTTCGCGATTTCTTTCATGCATGAAATCAAATAATTTTTTGTTTGCTAAATCAAGTTTTAGAAATTTATACTGGAATTTTTTCTGATTTTTTGGAGCAGGAAAGGGAATACTATAAAGATATTTCAAAAACCTTTGAAGCAGTATCAGAATAAGGGGCAGCAATATAGCTAGCCATGACTTGTTTTGTGTACTTTACAGTGAGTGATTATTGCATTGAGTTGAATAAAAGGTGAAGGAAACCATTGATATATTAGAGTGAATTACAGAAATATATGGTTGTAATTTTTGGCACACACATAATCCTTTCAAACTGCATGATATTTAATATATTTTGTGATTTTACAGTTCAGAAATGTCATTATATAATGTTCACTTGTATAAGAGAAGGATTGAGAGCCAGAAGATCTAAAATAGTAAACCATATATGATTTTCGCACGTTAAAAATGTTCATCAGTAATTTAATAGTCCATTTGATGGTTATGATAGAATAGAGATATGATAGAATATAAAACTGAATAAGAATATGATAATAATATGATATATTTGATGCGCATGTGATGTGATAGCAAGAAGATCTAACCAATTAAGTATTGATTTGAATATGATAATGAAATTGTGTACTTTGGGTGTCTCAAGAGTTCTAAAGTCAAACTTTTTTAAACTGTGCCAAACACGATTTTTTTTAATTGAATAAATTATTAAAATTAACTTTTATTTTAAGGATAAAAATGAGTTTCCTAACAGAATAATTTCAAAAAAAAAAAAAACTTAAATAATCACTACTAAACTAAAATAATAAAAGTGGTTTTTTTTTTGTTTAAAATAAAAATAAAAATAAACAAGCTTTCACAAATCCACCTAACAGGAAGTTAAAAAGGATTAGATTTCCACAAAAACAATGTTGAATTTGAGTTTGGAGAAATGTTCATATTTAATATCCGATTATATCTCGAATAAGATAATATATTTAATGGAGAAAACCTAAAAAAAATAAAATTGAACCAAATACAATTTTTTTATAAACGAAATAACAAACATCACTTAAAACTTATATATTATTATTTTTTCAATTTTTTTAATTAATAGTAATAATTTCCTCGATGTTATCTTCTTTGAAGTAAAGTCAACCATTCAAAATTCTCATAGATCTCAAAGCTAACATACATACTTCCCTCATCACTGAGTAAACATGGCTGTAGCTTTGATTGGAGGTTCCTTTCTATCTGCTTCTGTTCAAACCTTAATGGACAAACTAGCTTCAAAAGATTTTCAAGATTACTTCAACAACAAAAAGCTTAATGTCTCACTCTTAAGACAATTAGAAACAACACTGTTAGCTTTTCAGGCTGTGTTGGATGATGCAGAACATAAGCAAATCAACAATCTTGCTGTCAAACAATGGCTTGATGAGTTGAAGGATGCAATTTTCGACGCAGAGGATTTGCTTAATCAAATAAGTTATGATTCCTTGCGATGTAAGATTGAGAATACACAAGCTGAAAATATCGCTAATCAGGTTCGGAACTTTCTTTCATCTCCTTTTAAAAACTTCTATGGAGCGATCAATTCTCAAATGAAGATCATGTGTCAAAGGCTTCAACTTTTTGCACAGCAAAAAGACATCCTTGGTTTGCAAACTGTGAGTGGGAGAGTTTCTCGTAGAACGCCTTCAAGTTCGTTAGTAAATGAATCTGTTATCGTTGGTAGGACCGATGATAAACAGAAACTGATGAATATGTTGTTATCAGATAGAGGTATAGGCAATAATATAGGTGTTGTCGCGATTTTGGGCATGGGAGGTGTTGGAAAAACTACCCTTGCTCAACTTCTTTACAATGATAAGGAAGTTCGAGACCATTTTGATTTGAAAGCGTGGGCGTGTGTGTCGGAGGATTTTGATATTTTGAGATTAACCAAAACTCTTCTCGAATCTATTACTTCGAGATCTTGGGAAAGCAACAATCTTGATTTCCTTCGAGTTGAATTAAAGAAAAACTCAGCAGAGAAGACATTTTTGTTTGTGTTAGATGATATGTGGAATCATAGTTATAATGATTGGGATGAGCTAATAAGTCCCTTCATTAATGGAAAATCTGGAAGCAGAATGATCATAACAACACGCCATCAAAAAGTTGCAGATGTTGCACACACATTTCCTATTCATAAATTAGAGCCTTTATCTGATGAAGACAGCTGGTCTTTACTCTCAAAGCATGCTTTCGAAAGTAACGAGTTTCATGAAACCAAACAGATAGACCTAGAAGCAATAGGTAGGAAGATTGCAAGAAAATGTGGAGGGTTGCCGATAGCTGCTAAAGCACTTGGAGGACTTTTACGTTCAAAGGTAGATCGAAAAGAATGGACTACAATTTTGAACAGCGATATATGGAACTTACCAAATGATAATATAATACCTGCTTTGTTTTTGAGTTATCAATACCTGCCCTCTTATTTGAAAAGATGTTTTGCCTATTGTGCAATTTTTCCAAAGGATTATATCATTGATAAGAAGCAATTGGTTTTGTTGTGGATGGCAGAAGGTTTCCTTGAACATTCTCGAGGTGAAAATGAAGCTGAGAAAGTAGGTGATGACTACTTTGTTGAATTGTTATCTAGATCCTTAATTCAACAATATGAAACACAACAATTTGTCATGCATGACCTTGTCAATGATTTAGCTACATTAGTATCAGGAAAAAGCTGTTGTAGACTTGAATGTGATAAAATCTCTAAAAACATACGTCATTTTTCTTATAACCAAGAAGAGTATGACAGTTTCAAGAAGTTTGAGATTTTCTATGATTTTAAATGTTTGCGAAGCTTTCTGCCTATAATTGGCTCTTGGAGGGGAAAAAAGTACTTGTCTACAATGGTGGTTCACAATTTGCTACCCTCTCTTAGAAGGTTGCGTGTGTTATCATTATCAAATTATGCAAACATCACCACACTTCCGAATTCAGTGGGTAGTTTGGTGCAATTGCGCTATCTAGATCTCTCCTACACTGACATCAAAAGCTTGCCCGAGACAACATGTAACCTTTATAATTTGCAAACCATGCTTTTATCTAATTGCAGGAATCTCACCGAATTGCCAGTGCATATCGGAAAGTTGATCAGTTTACGTCACCTTGACATCTGTGGGACAAACATAAAGGAGATGCCAACAGAAATTGTTGGACTGGAAAGTCTTCAAACTCTTACCTTTTTTGTAGTGGGTAGACAAAAAGTCGGGTTAGGTATCAAAGAGCTTCGAAAGTTCCCACACCTGCACGGAAAACTTACCATAAAGAACCTGCATAACGTCATTGATGCAATGGAAGCATATGATGCCAATCTAAAAAGCAAAGAACAAATTGACGAGTTGGAGCTACAATGGGGTCAACAAACTGAAGACTCGCGGGTCGAGAAAGATGTGCTAGATGCATTGAAACCGTCAATAAACTTGAAGAAATTGAGCATTCGCTTGTATGGCGGGACAAGCTTCCCCAGTTGGTTGGGAGATTCTTTGTTTTCTAATATGGTGTCCCTGCGCATCAATAATTGTGAATACTGCATAACGCTTCCACCATTAGGGCAGCTACCTTCTCTCAAGTACCTATCAATTAGTGGTATGGCAATGTTGGAGACAATTGGGTCAGAGTTTTATTATGTTCAGAGAGGAGATACCAATTCTTCATTCCAACCATTTCCATCCCTCGAACGTCTGGAATTTTGGTACATGCCAAATTGGAAGGAATGGCTTCCATTTGAAGGTGACAAATTTCCTTTTCCTTGTCTTAAAACTTTATGGCTATACCAATGTCCTAAACTGAGGGGACATTTGCCTAGCCATCTTTCTTCCATACAAGAAATTGAAATAAACGGTTGTCATCATCTCTTGCATACGGCTACACAGCCTACTCTGCATTGGCTCTCTTCAATCAAATACATAACTATTATGGGTTCTCCTTGGGATACTGAACCGACCCAGTGGTCGTTACTTGAGAGTGATTCTCCATGTCTGCTGCATGATGTAAAAATATGGAGCTTCCATAATTTACTGCATTTGCCGAAAATGATTGTGAACAACAAATGTCTTCAGCACTTGACACTCAATGATATTCCTTCTCTTGTTGCATTTCCAGTTGATGGTCTGCCTACTTCACTGCAGTCACTTGTTATTCATCGGTGTCAGAATTTAACATTCTTTCCTCCCGAAACATGGAGCAATTATACATCACTTGTGACATTGGAGTTATGGAATAGTTGTCAAGAACTTACCACCTTCCCACTGGATGGTTTCCCCGCGATACAAAGTATCCACATTTATGGTTGTAAGAGTCTGGAGTCCATTTTTATATCAGACTGTTCGATCCCTCCCTCATCAACACTCCAATCACTTTCAATAAATCGTTGTAAGGCACTTCCTCAAAAAATCGACAGCCTCACTTCTCTTGAACATTTATCTCTTTATGATCTTCCAAAAGAACTTAAGTTACCATTTTGTGAAGGAGCTTGCCTACCTCCCAAGTTACGGTCAATTTATATTGTATCTGCAGGAATAGCAACTCCGGTAACTGAATGGGGTCTCCAACACCTAACCGCTCTTTCAAAATTGACTATTGGAGGCAACGATGATATGGTTAGCACCTTGTTGAACGAGCGATTGTTGCCTATTTCCCTTGTGTCTCTCACAATCACTCGTCTCTCAAAAATGAAATCCTTTGAAGGAATTGGACTTCGACACCTCTCTTCTCTTGAAAAACTTCAATTTCGATATTTTTCAAGGCTCGAGTATTTGACAGAAGGCACATTGCCTTATAATCTCAAATCACTAAAATTTGAAAATTGTCCAAAACTTGAGTCTTTGTCAGAAGATAGTCTCCCTTCCTCTCTTAAGCTGTTGATCATTAGGGAATGTCCTCTGCTAGAAGAAAGGTATGGAAGTGAGAAAGGAGAACATTGGTACAAGATTGCTCACATACCTGTCATAAAAATAAATGACAAAGTGACAATATGAGCCATGAGAAGCAAGTGGAATGAAGTATTGCACTCTTGTTTAGGTACTCTCTTTAATGTATATATTTGTAGCCTGCTCTCTCTATGAAATTTGATGTTCCTTAGCAAGCAAGTCACAAACCTTTTGGTGGATTAGACAAGTCCAGATAGGTAAAAGTAAAAAATATATCATAGTTTTTAGGGTAAATAGGTCTTTACCCCCTTGGAAAATAGGCGAGTTTTGCGATTGCCCCCTGTAAAAAAAATTTGTAGGAATACCCCCTTGCAATGTTGAAATTTTTTTTTGGTAGTGTATTTTACCCCCCTATGTTGGGAAAAACAAATCGGCAAGGGGTAAAATACACTATCAAAAAAAATTTGAACATTGCAAGGGGGTATTCCTACAAAAAAAAATTACAGGGGGCAAATGCAAAACTCGCCTATTTTGTAGGGGGTAAAAACCTATTTACCCTAGTTTTTATTAAAATGTGGATTTGGATCCTCTCTTTTCAACTATTTTCAACTATAAATTGTGGAAGAATGAAAATTGAGAAAATTGATAAAAAGAAATTATGCAAATTCAAATAATATGATGTGTTGTGGTTAACGCTAAGTGGTCCACCGTGGATCATTGCTTAAAATTCTCAAAAATTCTAACAACTATGGTTAATACACTTTAAATACGTACTCTTTAAAAGTAAAGAGTTATGGCTCTTCTCGTCTTTCTGACTAAAAAAATTACATTAAATTTAAAATAAAAAAGAAACTAATTACTATTTTATGGATCACTTGTGCACTGCCATGTCATTAATCACCACCAAGATGATTTTTTTAGCCAGAAAAAGGAGAAAACTTGTGATTTTAAATTTAAAATAAGAGGTCAAAAATGCATTTAAATAAAAAAGAAACTAACTATAAAATAATATTTAGTTTATTCTTTATGATATTTTTATCAAAAAAGAATAAAAAGTTTAACTATATATCCAACTATTTTCTTGAGGAACAAGCTGGGTTTGGGTTTCATGACACGGTAATTAAGGAACAAGCTAGGTTTGAGTTTACAATACACTTCAGAAATAGAAATATTTCTTGAAAGCTCAAACCATAAATAAAACCTCACAATTGTGGCTTCACAATTTTTTCTCATCAAACTACCTAACTATTGAATTCCTCAAAATTTGCAAATCGATTTTTGTTTGTACAATGGAAACAATCAAACAAAAAATGGAAGCAACCAAAGTGCTAGCCTCCGAGCTTAAAGAAATGCTAGTTGCCGAGTATCAAGAACGGTTTTATCCCCAATATCAGGTTTATTATTCCATCACATAATACTCCTATTGTTTTAAATATTGCAATGGCATCGTGAGATTTGCGACTTTATATATTGCGGAGAATTGCAGTCAAATGAAGCCAATGCGATCTAAAATATTGCGGTCACATTGTTGTTTTAGCTACATAAAATTAACATCGTTTATATAATGACCTAGACTGTGATCGTGAACCTTTATCTAATGATTGTGCGTGTACTCGTTAAATATCTAATAATAGTAATACTAATCGATATTGATAATAATAATAATAATAATAATAGGCTACTTATGAAGACTTCGAAGAGTGGTGTAAGAATTATGACAAAACATACTCTTCGGAGAGAGAGAAGCGCTACAGATTCAAAGTGTTTAAGAGATGCTATGCATCGGTCACTCGACACAATCAAGTGGGAAATTCTAGTTGGACTGCTGGCCTCAATGATATGTCTGATCTCACCTGGGTTGAATTTGCAACCACTCGCTGTGACAACCCATCATCAATTATGTTATGGTATTTCCTCTGGTCTTTATTATAAGGGAAAAAAAATCACTTTTTAGGGTCATAGAATAACATATCTTATATTGTATACTAGATACACCAATTATTCAATAAACTAAAAATATGAAGAAAAAAAATCTTGCTAGAGACTTGTTATATCTACTATATACCCTATAAACAAATTATTGTACTCACTTGATTCCACAAGTTTGATTAAAAAAAATAGTTTCAATGTCAAATTGGAAGAAAAAATTAAAGTGGGTAATGTGCTTTCAATTTTGCTTTTGTTGTGCAATAACTTGGTCCACACGGCATTGTTATTTACTCAAAACAATCATGATTTGGGCCTTTTTATTGGTTAAGTATACTTGGCATTGTATTGTTATTGTAATTAATCATGTGTTCAAAATTGATTACTTACTAGTAAATTTTCTTCTTGGTTTTCATTGTGTTTGTGCCTTGCAGGAGTAAATATTATATGGATTGCAGGAAGAAATATTTTGGCTATTAGGATGAAATAAACTATCTTAGGCAATTGCAACATCCTAATCTTGTTAAGTTGATACGTTAATGGTGCTTCGAGGATCCATAAGCAAGTAGTATTATTTTTTAGCTCTTGAATTTATGAATAAGTGTAGTGTGGAGAAATGGCTCTTCAGGAGTCAGTTATGTTATGAATTTTATATGTGTTTGCATTATTAAAAACTTATTGTTAGTTTCAATATGATTCAATTATGTTTAAATCCATTGCGGTCATTGAATTATCTAGATAGAACAGTTTTGTTGATTTCTCAAATTGTGTGATAAATTCTAAGTTTTTTGGGATCAAATTACACCGGTGTAACATTTGAGTAATGTTACACGGCTTAATATCGCTTTAACGAATAAATTTTTTACAAAATTCACTGTTGGATTGAAAGTTTATATCATATAGATCATATATATTAAGTTTTACAAAAATCTAAAATCGTTTGATATGTTATTAACATCGATCAAAATTAGCGGTTTATGTTTTTTTATTAAATACGGTTTATCTTGATGTATCTCAATAACATATCAGCAGCAACAAAACTCTCATATGAGGCTCGCAAAACCCAGCCCCAACTTGTAGAACTTGGACCTTTAGATATGCCCGCATCAATATTGCATTTCCACCATCCGTCACAAGGTTTCTACCACTGAATCTACGTCGTACCCTGTTGCAATGATAGATTAACCACATCTGCAGTAGTAGAGCCGTTTATATGCACAACATCACGAATTGTTGTATTGTTCTGTTGTTGCATCATATTGCACTCCACTCCACTCGCCAATCATATGAATCACCCGCAAAGCGACCTCCTTCGTCGTGTACTAGCAACAGTTCCAAATCCATTCTTGCATATATGTCAAAAAACACCGCTCTTACATTGTTAAAATTACACAATCTAGGCTTAAGAATATCTTCCATTCCGACTTCAATCCACACTTGTCGACTTTCATCAAAACCAAATAACATATGTCAGCCATCCTCCTCATAGTTTAAGCAAAAAGAACATTCACTTGAACAGGGAACATACCTCTCCTTTAACTGAGATCGAGTTGGTAAGCAACCACGACAAACTCTCCATAGTAAATGTGTGGTCAACTTAAAAAGTTAGAATGAGTTTATTTTCTATTCCAATAATTCCGGTGCTTAATGAGGTTTCTAATGGAACTAGAAGTTTTTTTTTACAAAATTAGAAGGTTATCTTAGGGAAGGAAAAAAAAAGTTGCTCTTATAATCTTATATGAATGTTTTAATATTTTTTATATTTGTTGTTTTGATTTTTGTGTTAACTTTATGGTTCTTAGAAAAATGAGTTCGGTAATTCACAATTCATTCAACCATAAAATAAAGTAAGATCTAATAAAATATTATTGTCATAAAAAATAAAATTCAAATTTTTCTAAATAATTCGTTTTAGAATGAATTTTTGTTAATCACTTAAGTCTGTTTTATCGTTTGAGTCAAATATTCATTATATTTAATCAAAAGTACTTAATCTTAATTTGTGATTATATTAGTTTTTAGGCTTAATTGCACTTTTGGTCCCCCTATTTTGCCAAAAGTGCGATTTTGGTCCCCCTATTTTAAAATCAAACATTTCAGTCATCCTATTTTGATTTTTGTTGCACTTTTGGTACCCCACCCTATTTTTTAACCAAGTGGCAACCAAAACGCTTATATGGCAATACATATGGCAAATAAAAATTCCACGTCACCAAATATTTTAATTTTAGGTATTTAATTTCCAATATGAAAAATATTATTTTTAAAAAAAAAATCTGAATAACCAAAAAATATATTTTTTTAAAAAAATCTGAAATATTAATTTATTTAAAAAAATCAAAAAAATATGAAAAAACAAAAAATATTATATTTGAAAAGAAAATAATAATTTCAGTTTTTTAAGAAACAAATTTTCTGATTTTTATAAAAAAATAATATTTTAAATATTATATTAAAAAAATCTGAAAATCAAAAAACATTTAAATTTATTTTAAAAAAAAACTGAAAAAACTAATATTTTTTTAAAAAAAATCTGAAATCTGAATCTTTTAAAATTAATATTTAATTATTTTAAAAAAAATTAAAATATAAAATAAATTTTCACTTATTTTTTTAAAAAATTAATATTTCGGGTTTTTTTAAATCAATATTTTTTGTTTTGTAACTTTTTTGAAAATAATAATTTTTGTTTTTTCAGTTTTTTCTAAAAATAATTTAATATTTCAGATTTTAAAAAAATTATATTTTTTTCGTTTTCCAGATTTTGTTTTTTTAAAAAATCATTTGTTTTAAAAAAATAGTATCTTTCATATTAACATTAAAAAATTAATATTATAATTAAAATATTTGTTGATGTGGCACTTTTATTTGCCACATGTATTGCCAAGTAAGTGTTTTGGTTGACACTTGGTCAAAAAATGGGATGGGGACCAAAAGTGCAACAAAAATCAAAATAGGGGATTAAAATGTTTGATTTTAAAATAGGGGGATCAAAATCGCAGATTTAGCAAAATAGGGGGATCAAAAGTGCAATTAAGGCTAGTTTTTATATACAAGTACACCCATACACCAGGATTGTACTTTTGTGTATCTAGTCAAGTAGGATTTGTACCTTTTTGCTCAATTTAAACACTTCTTTAATTTCTTTTTTATGTTTAAAAAAAAATAGTTAAGCTCCGAAATTGGAAAAGATACGTAAGCCCTACGAAAACTATCGTGCGTCTTCCACAAGATTTCAGACACCTTTTTTCTTACGAAATTATTTACTTTATTACACAAAAAAAAAAACTCAGCTTCTCTCTCGTCACTGTTTAATTCGTCAACACTAGAACTTTCCACTCATTCGTCACAAAATTAGGGTTTTACAAAAGGGGTTTAAGGACCCATTGCTCGTAACCCCTAATCATGGTTCGCTCCAATGGCATCAAGCTTCTTCGTTCTCTCTCTCCTAAACTCCTCCGTAACGCTGAAATATCCGTACTCAATCTCTCTATTTCTCTGATTTAGCATCTTTTTTATTGCACTGCAATTGAACATAAAAATTGATTTTTTTTTTTTTTGTTGGTGAATTTCAGATATATGGTGGAGTGCTTCAAAGAGGTTATAGAACATTGAATTCAAGATTTGGCAATCCTTCCAAAGTTATTGGAAATTCTTTTCCCAATGGTAATGTATTCAAAGAAGCATAAAAAATTGTTATTGTTGTAATTTTTGTTTGCATTTGAATGTTAAAACCAGTTTTTTTTTCCCACTTTATAAAGAAATTAGATTGTTGTGTACTTTTCTGCTACTTTTTTTATAATTTTTTCATACTTCATATATAATTGCAGTTGGAGATGGTGTTAATTTGAAGAACCGGGTGCTATTGGGAGCGGCGAATACTTATTTTGGGGCATCTCGATCAATTCATGGCTCGGGTACAAATAAATTATGTGTTCCATTTCATTCATTATTGATGTTTATGTATGACTGTATGTATTTGTTTATTGTTGGTTATGTTGCTGACATTTTTTTTGTCCCCTTACTCATTTTCAGCGCCATTGGCACGGGATTTTTATGAGGTTCTTGGAGTTAGTAATAATGCAAGTTCTTCTGAAATAAAGAAAGCCTACTATGGGGTAAGTTTTGCACGAAATGAAAAAAAAAAATCCTTCATTATTTCTTCACATGTGATCTTCAAACATATTTGGCAAGCATGTGTTATTTGCAGTTTTGCACGAAATGATTTTGTATTTTTTATTTTTTTGATTGTCGGTCTTTCTTTATGTTCTTCAGCTTGCAAAAAAGCTCCATCCTGACACAAATAAAGATGATCCTGACGCTGAAAAGAAATTTCAAGAAGTTTCAATGGCATATGAGGTGCACCCTTGTTGTTGTTGTTCTTGATGCTATTAAGTGGTTTACTTTAAATCGTTGTATGATTTGTTAACTGACTTTTGGTCCTTTGACTTTTATTCCCCTTTATTTAATTACATTGTAGGTTTTGAAGGACGAGGAAAAGCGTCAACAGTATGATCAGGTTTCATTCTTAAAAATTTTCTCTTTGATTTGTTGAACATTTTATATTGAGATAAATAGTAGGATATATAATTGGTTTTATGCACGGGAGACTGTAATTTGTAGATTAATAGTAATAGATAATAAGGACACAAGTAGAGAGAAAAAAGTAAGTAAGGTGTTGGGGAAGAGTGGTATATTTCTTGAGTTTATCCTTATTTCATTTGATTCAGTTTGACATGGATATGTAGGTTGGCCATGATAATTATATAAGACAAGGAAGCGATGGTTTTGGAGGCGACGGTGGCTTTCATAATCCCTTTGAGGATATATTCCGTCATGTAATGACTTTCCAGTCTTTTCATTTTTTTATTAATCATGTCTTTTAGTAGATCTATCTTTCCTTTTTATTAGGCCAGTCTGCATTGTGATATAAATTTCATCAGGATTTCTTTCATAGCAATAATAAACAGTCATTCTAGTTTAACGAGTTATTGTCAAATACTTTACAAACACTATAATCATCCAATTGCATCAGTTACTAATTCAATCTAAAGGCATAAAATAGAATGGTTAATTGTGTTTTAAAAAGCGTTCAAATATGCATGCTTAAGACTCAAGTAATGGTACAAACATTTTTCCCCAGTAAAAAACTAATTAGTATGTATTATGTGTTTGTTTATGCATCTATTCTTTCCATTATAATAGAAATTTTGTAAATTATTGCTCTCAATAAACATAAATGTCACTTAAATGAGTTAAATCTGCTCGAGTTATATATCCCATTGAAGGCTAATATTTATATAACTTCTCTGGTTATTCTCTCAATGGTGATCAGGGTTTTGGCGACATATTTAATCGGAACATTGGCGGACAGGATGTTCAGGTTCTTTTTTATTTGCATTTGGACTTCTTTAAGTATGTTAAGCATTTATTTAAGGTAATAAATCTAAATCTATTTTTCAGACTTTTGTTGAACTTTCTTTTATGGAAGCTGTCCAAGGATGCACCAAAACCGTTACATTTGAAACAGAGATGCTTTGTAACACTTGTGGTATGCTCATATCTTAATTAACATCTATATGCTATGAATTTAGGTTTCACCTATTCAGCTCAGTTTGTAAGTACACCCTTGAAGATCACAAATCTACTGAACTATTGCAGGTGGAAGCGGGGTTCCTCCTGGTACACGACCTGAAACCTGTAAGCGCTGTAAAGGGTCAGGAGTGGTGAGTATGGTCTTTGTCTTGAAATTAAAATTTAAGCTTCTTTAACAATGTTTCTGTTTGTTTTCATTTTAAATTTAACCTTTTTTAATGGCAATATTATATATCCAGACATCTATACAAGCTGGCATAATTGGGATGAGCGTTACATGTGGTGCATGTAGGGGAACGGGCAAAATTGTAAAGGTATGGGACACAAACCAATTGTTTTATGATTGGTTATATAATTTTATTTTATTGTATTCTGATATCTGGACTTTTCTGTTACTCATGTTACTTTCTTATTGTTGATAACTTTTTTTTCTTAAATGGAAGCGATCCATCGTTGGAGCTTTTTGCCCCTCAAGATGGACTTGTGTCAAATCTTTTTCGTTTATGAAGTTAGCGATATCAAACATACCCAAGAAATGGTATCGTTGTACATTGATTAATATTTAGAGATATGCGGACAAGTTTGAAAACACGTTATTTCAACCAATATAGAAAGTTGAATAGAGGTTTTGGCAAAAGTAAACAAATTTGGAAAGTGAAAATTGGAGAACATATGTTTTAAGTTTCTTAGACCCATAATGCCGAATGAATGCAATAGAGGGGGATTTCAACTATAGGATTCAAATAGGATTGATGCTATAGAGGAATGTTTTAAAGGTAATATGTGATGGGAAAAATATCACACTGAGTGTATAAAAAAATTTATTGCACAATTGTACGACTTGCAATATTGTATGGAACTGAATGTTGGACCGGACAAAAACAACAAGAAAGACCTTAGTATCACTGAAATCATAATGATAATAATTGTTAATGTTAGGTTGAACTTGAAGCATAATGATATGGCTATGCCTGGTCTTTCATACCAATAGCTAAATACATTGCGTATGAATATTATTTAATTTGTTTTTTTTATGGCTTAAAACAGAGTTTCTGCAAGTCGTGCAGGGGTGCAAAGCTTAACAAAGGAACAAAGTCGGTCAAAGTGGATATTAAGGCTGGTAATCATTATTTTTAGAATTTTGGGTTGCAATTATGTGAATCGTGTTCATATGGCTTAAAATGAGAGCACATCAGCTCATTGACCAATTTCCGAGGCAATTTCCTTTGTATTGTGCTCATTAGTCGAACAGTCTTTCTATCTCATTAGTCTAACAGACTTGCAATAAGTTCCTGCTTTCCAGACTAAAATTTGTTTGGTATGAACAAGGAAGAGTCCAGGCATTCCCAATTTTGCCATTTTATATAGCAATTTCTAGTATATTGTGCTCGAATAATTTGAAGGGACGGTGACCATCTTTTTTATGACAAATTTGATTCTATCAATAATAGTGCCAAACAAGACAATTATTAATATTTGCCTTTTAATATTGCATATGCACTATGTTCAATTAGAAGTTATGACTTTTGGAACAAGTTCACTAATTTAGAAGTTTGCATTTACATATTTATATTTATATATTTACATTCACGTTAACATATATTTATACATTTGAAGGGATTGACAACAATGAAATCCTTAAGGTTTACAGAAGTGGTGGTGCAGATCCTGATGGAGATCGTCCTGGTGATCTTTATGTTACTATAAAGGTAAAAACTTTAATTTCTTCGTAGCTTTGAGGTCATTTCCCTTTATCTTTTGTATCTCGTCACAAGCACAATCATTTTTTCATCCTTTTCCTTCTTGCAGGTCAGGGAAGATCCTGTCTTCCGTAGAGAAGGATCTCATATTCATGTAGATACTGTTTTAAGTATCACTCAGGTAATGTTCCTTAATGAAGAAAAATATTGATTCTTTAGCTTGTGCCTAATATTTATTTGTTTCAACTTTCAATTTTCTCTTTTGGATCCTTGAACTCGTCGACACCACTGAATTTACCTAATCCTTAACCCTTAGGGTGTTTCCCTGGGCTATATTTAATGACTTCGGTGATAATGGAATTGAAAGGGATTGTATGTAGCAAAGAAAAGGCATGGGATGAGAAAGGGTCACCTTTTCTGTGTTTGTGCGAGAAACTAGATTAGAAATCAATAAGTGTGATAGTTTTTTCAAAAACCCTATTCCCAATCCTGCTCCAATGAAAGAATGTACAGTAGAAGTGTAAATTCCCTGGATATTGAAGAGCTCTATCCCTCTCCTCCCCCTCCATTCTCTCCTTCCTATTACTTATAAGTTTTAACCTATGAAATCTCTCTTTGTCACTGGCTTCCTAATCCTAATGACCTAATTTTACTAACTGCTTATTAAACCTAACTATTTGAATGATGAATGAATATTGATGATTCAGAAAAGGGGACGGAAAAAATTTCAGTGAGTTGACTAAATTTGTTAGGCTGAATTAGTAAAAGGAAAAGATTTGTATAATTGTAAGTGAAAACTTCAAGAAAGTGATTTTGTGAGGCTGAATTAGTAAATAAAAATAATCTATAAAGCAGATATTTTTGTATTCCTTTTTTATTGTCCGTGTTGCCTTATTGTAGTACTAAACATCATTTAAAAATAACCTATAAACCAGATATTTTTTATTCCTTTTTCAGGCAATTTTGGGCGGAACGATTCAGGTTCCGACTCTTACTGGGGATGTTGTTCTCAAGGTTTGTATTATTATTGCAGCATGAATTTTATGACATTTTTTGTTTTAATAACTGATGAAGTTTGGATGGCGGGTCCTGTTTGGCAGGTGCGTCCTGGAACACAACAAGGTCAAAAGGTGGTCCTGAAAAACAAAGGTGAGCACGTTGATATTGTTTATAGATAATAATATGGGGATGTTTTAAAGAAAGTTTTGTGAAAACTATATACCTGAAAAACTCCATGATTCTGTTGCATGGATTTTTAAGAGAGTTTAGTTTGAGATCATTTTTTTACTATCATTAACTTGTTTGTCATCCTCTTTACAGGGATCAAAGGCAAAAATTCTTATACATTAGGCAATCAATACGTTCATTTTAACGTCAGCATCCCAGTGTGAGTGTTAGATTTGATGTTATTATTCAATGTGCTTTATGAACTACATGACTAGAAAAACTGTATTTTACGAAGGGTGAAAGCCCTTTGAACTGACAGAAACTTGTCGGAAAATCATCTCTTCCGACAGCAAGGAACTAGTTAAACATCATTTCTGCAGAAGAGTGCCTAAGAAACTACTTCTGATGTAGAAGACTGACTTAAAGATTTCTGTCGGTATTCAAATTTCAAAAAACTAACCTTTGTAGTTTCTGATGGCATCGCCCTTCTTAACCGAGACTCAGGTTAATGTTGTCTTCAGTACATAGTCTTAATGTTGCACGTTCCTATGAATAGGCCCTTTTGAAATGAAAAAACGATGCTTTCCTGCAGCCTTGTCAGTTGGAAATCAATTCCTAAGTTTCATTCGTAGGTACCGACGGAAAATGTCCGTCGGAACATGTAAAATTTCTGACGGAGTCAGGGGCCATTGTTTTTCTTGTAGTGAGTGCAAGTATGTACGATACATACTTCTGTATAATGGATATTTAAATGCCTGTTTCTGTAATGTTTTGCAGAAACCTAACACAAAGACAGCGGGAATTGATTCAAGAGTTTCAAAAGGAAGAGCAAGAAGAATCTTCAGATAAAGACAAAGCTGCTTCGGCTTCCGGTTGAAAACATTGGCAATGTATGCAGTCAGTCATCATGTACTATCAAATTGTGTTCAACTGAGCAGGAAATCGCCTGCTATCAAGTTTTGTAGAAGTATTAATTATTTTATTATTTTGCTTTTTACCCCTCCGATTTTGAGTTTTTGTAATATATCTCATCATAAGAGATGATCATAAATTCTAAATTCATTTTTAAGGTTGGAAGAAAGTCCCTTCATGCACCTGTAGACTGCAGACCACAGTATTATGATATGTGTTGTATATATATTCCTTAACATAAAGGGGTGCAAGACATGAATTGCATCATCGACAAACTAGTTGGTAGTTTCTGCATCAATGCAAAAAGATGATATATTCATATTTTTATAGAGTAGTGCATTGTTTTTCTGCATCAATGTTTGATTATTAAAGGGGTTCAATTGTTGTTTTTATTGACTTCATCGATTGGAAAAGAAATTTGACATTTGAATTTTCACTTTAATCTTTGAAATTGCATTTTGACACATGGAAAATATTTTGCATTATTTTTCATATATTGAATCTTTTAAATAGCAATATGAATCTATTATTATTAGTGATGGAGTGGATTATAATTTTATTATATTTAAGTTTTTTAAAAGAAATTTAAATTTTAAATTATTAATCATGATTGTATATTTTATGGCAAAGAAAATGTTCACTCACGGTCCTTCCTTCAAAACATTTTTAATTTAATGACAAAAAAATTATAATTGAGCAGATTAATGATTTTTCTTGTCTTATTCAGAATTTAACTATTGAAATATGAGAAACAATCAGCACAAGGTGAAACATAGACTGAAACACAATCCCATGATGACATAAGTCCCATCTTATGTAACATTATTATGGGAAGCACTACACAAATTACTCCTAAAATAAAAATTAAAAAACACTTATTTCTAATGACACTCCAGCTTCATGCTCCCATTTCACTTCATCATATGATCTCACCTGCATAATAAAGAGAAAGAAGATTCATCCTACTTTCATTTGTCTAATAATTACAAGTGTAACACATTTAAGTTGGGACTTTTTTTATTCACACAATATAATATCAACACCAATGTATGTCTCAATGACAAAGCCAACAAGTGAAATGATTCCTGAAATCTTTGATATTAAATTGAAAAGATTATCTTTGAAATTGGAATTGTTATTCATTTTGATCCACATGTGTGACTCATTAGAGTTAAGATTTAAAAAGGGCCATGTTCAAAGTAAAACAAGAGAAAAAATATGAGAGAGAGAGAGAGAGAGAGAGAGAGAGAACACACAAGGATCAAAGCTTGTGGTGCATTTTTCTGGGAGTTGTGAGGCCATGTTGCGATCAACACCAGAAATTGGAGGGCCATTAACAAGAACACACAAACATGGTTGGCCTAAGGCCCTAAGGGCATTGCAGCAAGCATCATTTGGAGGAATTGGACTAAAAGGTGCAACAGCTGCCCTACAAGGAATGAGTTGCACAAGTGCTGAGAAAAATGTGCTTGAGCAAGGTGTGCTTTGAACTTGTGCCACCAATGTTACCATAATTAAGAAAAACAACATTATGGACATAGTCCTATAGCTAATAAAAAACTTCATCTTAGTTAATTTGAAAGTGAGCACTAATTTACTATACTATATAATATGCTTGGAGAGTTACTATGGTTTTGTATTTATATACACAAGTATATTTGGTCATGTCATGTCATAGGGCATTGCATACCTAACCAAAAGGGTCATTCTGATCATGCTTCCTGTGTTAATTTGATCTAGAAGATTAGTGCTGTATGACTACAGTTAGTAGATTCAAATGACATGATTTCTCCCAATATTTATGAAGTTTTGGTTTATTTAATAAAATTACTATTTATTATCTGAATTGTATTTGCGGAATATTTTTTACTAACAAAATGAGGTGAGAGGTTAAGTTAATCAAATGGGAGAAGTGAAAGACAAAAGTATAATATGACAATTTTAACAAGTTCATCTTTGGTAACTCCAAAAAAATAATCCGAAAATGACATTGCAATGAATGGTATGAGCTTAAAAGGCTAAACCCAAATGATGAAGAGTCAAACGCCAAATATCAACGCTGCACAGACGAAACAGACCAAATTGTTTGGCTCTCTAAAGATCCGACGTGTAAATATTAGCGAAAGGGAATGACGTGGCGGCGCGAATGAGAGAAACTGGTCTTTCTCCTTTGTTTTACAACAAACAGTACAAATAATATTATGAACATATATTTGAAGGTAGTTACAACAGGCTTTGTCTAATACAATATGTAACATTTTTAGGGCAAACTGTAAAATTCCAATATAAACACATTATTTATAATGCAGAAACCAACTTCATAACATTCAACATATGAAATCTCTGACTAATAAAAAGAAAATAAACTCTAATCATTGCTACTTATTATGAATTTACAAGTGGTAACAATGAACTCTACTAAGTATGCAGTTATAGACCAAACAGATTGATCATTCATTTACTCTTCATGTACCAACCGGATTCAAGCATAGGATCTGCGGCAAAGTCTATTTGATTCAAATTACCATGATCTGCCAAACAAGGTGTGGACACTAAATTAATGGAATGAAAACCCTTAAATAAAAGGTTATGATAGTTCATAGTTAACGATTAAAATGGTATCGAATAATATGATTCTAACCTTGAGTGGTTTCGACGAAGTGGGATTGATCAATTGACCACGTGTTAATGTGATGAGTATTATAGTCAGATGGCAGATATGAAGCACCAGACGGATCATTTAGTACATTCCACTGTGTACTATTGTATGCTTCATTAGGCGCGGTGTTATCAATTTTCTCTTGAAAAGAATCATCGTTGGAGTGAAATATTGTATCAACGAAATGATTGCTATCTGGAGAAGTTGGAACTGACTGATACAGCTCATTCGGAGATGACTGATAAGGCTCGTTCGAAGAAGAGGGAATCATTGTTTTGACAGACTCAAGTGAAGACCAGCTACCTTGTTGAGTCTGTAAATATTGGAGTGAAGGGAGCTCATACCTCATGGACCCGTATAAGGGATCAGAAGAAGAGACATTTGGTACGGTATGAATACCATCCAGAATGTTATCATATCCAGGAAACTGAGCATTGTTGTAAAGAATCGGATCACATGGAGCAGAAAACATAGGATATTTGCCGTACTGATCAAATACTTCTTGGACAGCAGCACTACTGCTACAACCGCCGAAATCACTGTATACCATATTGGACTCACAAGTGCGCTTTGAGGAACGCTTGATCAAGGTGGTAATATCAAAACATGGTGGTAACATACCTGGGTGGAATTTGTAATCTTTAAATTCCACATCAGGTATATTCAAGTTTTCTGTTTCATCAGACTCGTTGGCTTCATCTGTGTCGGCATTTTCATGTTTACCCTTTAATGGATTTTTGGATATCTCTTCAGGGTAGAGTGGTAAGCCAACTCGTCGTAGTCTCTTAGCTCTCGTGTTCCAATAATTCTTTATCTCATTATCTGTGCGCCCAGGCATCTGAAAAGAAAACAACGCGGAATGAACATAAGTCAAATATTCCAGATGCATACAGTTATATATGCAAACAAAGAAGTTAAGTTACTACGAACCAATGCAGCCATTCGAGCCCATTTGTTTCCTATCGAAAAGTGGAGCTCAACGACTTTCTTTTTTTCTTCATCAGTAAATTCACCCTTTTTCAGTTCTGGTCTCAAATGATTTGCCCATCGTAGACGACAGCTTTTTCCACAGCGATTAAGTCCTGAATACTTTCGCACCGCATTCCAATTTCCCAATCCGTATTTCTTAACATGTTCTACCAAAATTTCATCCTCTTCTGATGTCCATGTACCTTTCTTAAGACTACCTTCTTCTCCTCCTCCCGAGTTACCTCCTTGATCATCTTCTTCGTCATCTTCCTCACCTGATAATGATGACTCACTACGCTTTATCATTTTGTGACTATCATCCTCAATTGATAACGATGACCAACTACGCTTTAGCGTTTTGTGACCATCATCTCCGCTTAAAGTGCTACTCACGACTCTCGATGTGCCTAGAAAATTGATAAAGTTTGAACAATTTAGCACATAATTAAAAGCATATACACATCTTTAATTCTCAAATGTAAACAATAAAATGTTTAGACAACCTTCTCCTTCGGCGTTGCATCCTTGATCATCTTCTTCACCTAATAACGACGACTGACTACGCTTTATCCTTTTGCAGCCAATATCTCCACTTGATGATGATGGCTGATCACGCCTTAGCATTTTGCGACTCTCATCCTCACTTGACAATGACATCTGATTACACTTTAGTATTTTGTGACCATCATCACCACTTGAAGTGCTACTCATGACTCTCAATATTTCTATAAAAAGATGAATAAAGTTTGAAGATTTTAGCACATAACTGATCATAAAAATCTTTGATTTCTCAAATGTTATCAATAAAACTGCTTTCTTTTCCTATAAACACTTTTTTCAATAACACTTTTTTATATCAAAAAAATAGTCTTTATACTTTAAAAAATTATTTGCACGATCTTTTAAACAGAATTACACAACTTTTCTAATTGAATCATAGAAAAGTAAATTACACAATAAAAATACCTTAAAAATTCCTAAAAATTGCAACTTTTTCTTAAAAGAATTCTCAAAATTTCTTATAACAAAGTATCAAACAGAGCAGATCAAGAACATACTTTACAAAGTAAATTAAACAATAAATACACCTTAAAAATCTTAACTTTTTCTTATAGTTAAAGAAAAAAATCTCAAATTTCTCTTATAATTATGATATAGTAATGAACAGAGCAAAAACAGAGGAGAAACAGAGCAGAACAAGAACACAGTTTACAAAATGCATGGAGATTAATTTACCTGAATAATAAAAACACAATTTTTAGCTCTGAGTGTCTATAGTAACATCATGAAACCGTCGTAGAACTTTGGCAGAATCATGCAAACCCTAATACACCAAAACAATGGAAAAAGTAAAAAACTTTGAGAAATATTTTTGAGAAGAAAGAAAATCGAAAAAGATCAAATTTTTAAAAAGAAAAACCCAAGAAGTGATTTTTGAGAAGTGAAGTTGAAATTAGAAAGTACAGATACAACAAAGAAGAGATTAATATGTACTTTAAGGTTAATTCAAGTTTAATTTACAATAGCTGAAAAGAGTAAGTTTCTATATTTATAGGAGTATTTTTCTAGGGTCAAATACATCTTTAATGGAGTTTATAGGATTAAGACTCTTGTCGGTGTAAATTAATTTTATATCGCCAACTAATAAGAAGGTTTAATTTTTTAAGTTTTATCAAAAAAGTGCAAGTAATTGTTAAGAGAAAAAAAAATTGAAAATAATGATGTGGCATAAAACTTGATTATTATTAGTTAATGATATAAAATTTTTTTATAATATTAAAAGAAATCACTAAAAAAAATTAATCCTTACTATTTTTTTAAAGTTTGTTTTTGCGTTATTTATCTTCTTTCATCTACTCACAATTTATAAGAGTGATATATACAAATTATACTTTAATAATTATCAAAAAAAATTATATGTTACTAGGACCCATTTTAATAAATGGTTTTTTTAAATGTATTTCACTAATCTTTCACTTATGTGTTTATCCTTTTTATAAACCAACAATAAATAGAAAGTAGATAAATATTTATTTATATTTTTTTCTATGTATATATAGTACCTATTTTTTTTATTACTTCTGTGTTTATTCTTTGGAATACAAGTTTTTTTTTTTCAAAAGAAAAATATAGAGAAGAGAGAGAGAGAGAGAGAGAGAGAGAGAGAGAGAGAGAGAGAGAGAGAGAGAGAGAGAGAGAGAGAGAGAGAGAGAGAGAGAGAGAGAGAGAGTTTGAAGTATAGAGAAAAATTGGGAGGAAAAAGTTGCTATAAGTAAGGGATGTAAAGAGTTGAACATTGACAAATGACAAGACACAAGGGAGTGAAAGACCTGGTAAAAGAAGAAAAGGATCAAGGATGGAATCTACATGGAAAATAAAAAACCAAAAAATTATACTCCATATTTTTATTACCGGGATTTAGGATTGAATTTCAACATGTTTGCTAAGTATATTTTGATTCTCAATTGAGAATAATTAATTTTGAGTTAATTGATTTTGTAAAATTGAATTGAAGATAAAATTATTTGTTTTGACTGGTGGTGAAAATAAAATAAAAAATTATTTGTTTCGATATGTTTATATAAAATAAGTTGAATAATAAATTTAGGTGTAAAAATTTTTTAAAAATTAAGTGTAAAATTATTCATTTTCGGATATGTTAGTTGGTTTTTTTATTTTAAAAGGAAGATGAAGATGATGAATATATTAATCAAATATCTGGGATTGGTTTAATTTTAAGAAAAATATATTTAAGAAAATAAAAGTATTATATTTTTTAATAAAAAATTAAAAAAGGAGTTTATATGTTCGCGTTATAAAAGATAAATGACTAAAGTGTTATAAATAAATTAGATAAAGGACCTATATGGGAAAAAAAGGAAAAATAAAGGCTAAAAGTGTTTTTTTTAATAAGGAAAAATTAAATTTTATTAATGAACAATTTCATAAACAAGAAGTATAAGAAATTGTTGAAGCATACAACGAAATGCAAAGTGATGAAAACACTTTAACCAATCAAAAAGTACATCAAATATCACCTCAATCCACCCCTTACAATGCATCAATTGAAAATCCTCAACGACCACCAAAGAAGACACAAACTCAATCATTAGAGACGCCACTAGACACAAACTTTCGAACTCGAATCAAAAGTGTTCGGCCCATCTGAATCCAAAAAGCAGCTCCTTAAGTCGAAAGTTGTGGACATCGGTAGAAAGAGAACTAACAATCAGCATCAATGCGGTATAGTTCAAAAAAATACTTGAAACCTGCAAATCTCAACATATTTGTAAACCCTCAACGACAAGTAAAAAAAATCATGCAAATCTAAACTGATTTGGAAACGGTCGGAAAATCAAAAATCAAGAAAAAACTAAAGACGCACGACATCAACCACACGCTGACAGCGTCAGATCCAACATGTCAGCATCTCAACACCTCACCACTGCAACACCATCTCATCACCACCAATAACGTCATCGAAATAAAACAACCACCTCTAATACCTAAATCCTGCAACCATTACGCCACCGACCACCACCACAGGAGAGTGTGATGGCGGCCGGAAAGAAACTCCACCCCAGAACCAATACCTTCAGATAAAAAAAAAAACACAAACTCAATAAAGGCTCAAAGTATTACAAATAAATAAGATAAGGAACCTCTAGTGTAATTTTACCTAAAATTTAAATGGAATCATGAAGTCGTGATACATAATTGTATACATCGTCCAAAGGACCGAAAGGTGAAAATTTAATGATGGAACTATAAGATTGGACAAGGGGTCCGTATAAAATGGACTCATAAAAAGATTTGCCTAAAGTTGACCACAATTATTTACCCTTTGATTGATTTAAGGCTTAAATATCATTTGGGTCCCTGTATGTTCGTGGATTTTTGGTTTTAGTCCCTGTATCTTTTTTTGTTTTAAATAAGTCCCTGAATGTATAATTTTTTTTTGTTTTAGTCCCTATTGTCTTCTATCATTACAAAAAACACAAATTTCTCAAACGTTTGCACACGTGACCGCTATGATGCGTCAAGTTAAGCTGATCCAGTCATAAATGGATGACCAAAATCACATTTATGATATAAAGAAAATACATGCTTACACCATAATTTTGTTTGAATTTTCACCAAGGTTTGATTTTGGTCCTCCATTTATGACCGGACTAGCTTAACTTGACACATCATAGCGGCCATATGTACAAACGTTTGAGAAATCTGCGTTTTTTGTAACTGTAGCAGACGACAGGGACTAAAACCAAATTTTTTTATACACTCAGAGACTTATTTGCAACAAAAAAAAATACAGGGACTAAAATAAAAAATTTGCGAACATTCAGGAACGAAAATGATATTTAAGCATTGATTTAATCGTCATGATAGTGTTATGCACCAACTACATATTATTTTTCCAACTTCCTGTCAGCAAACACCCCAACTTCTTTCTCTTTCCTTTTCACTCAAATACTTGCTCCCTTCTTCAACCAATGGTGATGAATTATGCTAAACTATTAAACTGCAGTACTATTTTACAAAAATTAATTAATGATTTGGAATTTTGAGAAACTATAGTCATAAGAAATGGCTATCAAAATTTTCTATCATTAGTGGTATATTTTTTCACTTAGAGAAAGAAAACCAGGAAAATATTTGTGTATAGAATGATTTTCCTCCAACTCCATTAGATTACTTTTCAATAAACAAGAAAGTGGAAGCAAGTTCCCGTTTTCAACCTCAATACCCCTTTATCATATAAGTATAATTTTTCTGAACAAATTCTACACGACATGAAGTATAAAACACTGAAGAAAAATAAAAGTAATGTTCTTTTATTTTAAAAAAATTAATTAATTAAAGAGAGATGAAGAAAAGGTGTGGTTGTAGAAAAGAGATGTTTTGTCATGCCTTCTTTTCTGTAATGTTGTTGTAGCTGGAATCTGGAAAGAGAAGAAAGAAAAGAAGATAAGAGTAGATTATATGGTGTAGAGAGTGCATCATAAGATCATTGAATCCACTTAATCTAACGATTCTGACACATTTGCCCATTATGCACCAATACATGTTTTGGTCCATTCTAAACGGACCCTTGGACGGGAAGTATTACTACAAAAAATATGATTTTTTAAAAGTTGTTACAAGTCGCTGGCAAAACAACCAAAGATAATTTTGCCAGCGACTTGTAACAAAAAAAACTATTGCGAAAAATCATATTTCTTGTATTTTGAAAGATGAGACCACCCTATAGGTGCTTGAGGTGATATAGGGTAAAGTTGCTTAATGGATTCTAACAAGATGGTAAGGCATGAGAATAAGATACACAGCTTATAATACCTTTTTTTTTGCGGACCTTTCCATTAAACACCTTGAGAGACAGTATGAATCGCCTTTATTTACCTCACTTTTTAGGTTTGATTTTAAAATAATTTTTCAAAGTCAAATATTTGAATTTGGAATATATTTTTGTGATGGAATCTATAACCTTAAGATATGTTATTTATCAAATTGTTTTTAAAACTAAACCGTATAAACTTTCATCAACAAAATATAAAAGAATGGATTATAGAAAGCTTATCTTTAAATTACTTTTCATAATCCTAATATGCATATATAAAACTATTCACACGGACGCCGGCCGCCTCTAGGTATGCTGAAATGCAACGTGTATGCTGCTTGTTATAACGAGCTGAACAAATACGGTATAGCAGCCTGCATGCATGATTCCCAAGGCCGATTTGTCAAAGCTTACACACGGTGGTTTGAAGATAAATCGAAGATATCGGAAGCGGGAACATTAGGAGCGTTGGAAGCGCTCTAAGATGGTTACAATGGGAACGTATGACAAATGTCCAACTTTAAACGGGTTGTCTTCAAGTAAACCAAGCTATTTATTCTAAGTCTAGGAATAACACAAAGTTTGGTATATTGTGATTGATTTATGTCGTAGATTATTAAACGCAAATATAAACTATACGGTCAATCATGTCAGGAGACAAGCCAATCGAGTATTTCATAGTCTTACTTAGGAAACTCATTTATATGTAATTTTTAATCATTGCTCATCTTGTATTGAAACAATTATTATAAATGAAATGCACTAAATTTGCATATCTAAAAAAAAACTATTCACACAACAACATGATGAGTAATTGAGTATGGATAAAATATAAAATAAAAAGAGTAAAGTAAAGAATAGAAAAAGCAAAGCAAAGAAAAGAAAACTAAAATAAAATTGACATGAGTTTTGCTATGAATTAAAAAGTGAAAGATATAATAGAATATTGCGCCAATGTATGTATCGCCATAATACCATCTAACCTGGCTGTCTTGAAATCACAATGCACCACCATCTCAATTAGGGATGTCAATTTCATCCGTAAATGGGGATTCTCGTGGGGATTGCCCCGTTTGGGGATTTAAAGATGGAGAATTTTTCCCCGTGGGGATAGGGATGGAGGAGAAAATTCCCCCGAAAGAGGTTTGGGGATGAGAATGGTATTTGATACCCCGATCCGCGGGGAATCCGTCCCCGAAAAGTTTATTAAAATAACATTTATAAATGTGTATTTAAGTACTTTATAAATTGTACTTTATATATGATGTTTATTACTGTCATAAGACTCACACTAATATTTTAACTTTTTTATTTGTTTTATAATTAAGCTTTACTATTTTTTTGCAACTAATTTGATCAAAAATAATAAAAATTTGATAACTTTTTAAGGTTGACGGATCCCCGCGGGAACTGTGGAGATCCGTGGGGATGGGGATGGAGGAAGAATACTCCCCGAAGCGGGGAATGGGAACGGGGATGGGGAATGTTTTAGATGGTGGGATAAGGAGTGATAAAGTACCCTCCGCTCAATTCCCGCCCCGTTGACATCCCTAATCTCAATGAGTGACTTATATTTGAAATAACTAGTTGTTGACGTGAGTAAAAATATTGGAATTATTTTCAACTATCTTTGTATGATGGATATAAAAGTAACCATAAGAAACCATATTGGTATTACTATTCAAATAAGTTAACATCAAAATGAAATATATGTTAGCTAGGCCGATGAAGTCTTTCCTAAACAGATGCATTTAAATATATAATTTAGGTACACATACATTAATAATAAAAACATTAAAGAAAAATAATTTTATCACATCAATTGATATCATTTTATTGCTTTTATTTTTAATTATTTTTTACTTGTTAAGTGTGTGTTTAACAAGTAATATTAAGTATTGTACCTAATTAAGTATTTTTCGACATCCCATATCCTTGACATACGCGCAACAAATAAGTCTTACATAGCCGTAACATTAAATAAAATACAGGTTTGACGAATAAGTCATACATAGACACAACATTAAATAAAATATATTGGAACACACACAAATAAAAATTAAATAATTTAGCCACCTCACTTAATATTAACTTATGAATTTATGTTTGTGTGTCTAACACTTGTTATTTAGTATATTGTGCCTAGGTAAGTATCTCTCGAGTCAGCCTAGATTTGTTAGACCCAATTTGTTTCGTTAATCATAACTGTAACATCTCTATCATTTATCGCCGCTGTGGCGAAACCAGGACCCTGGACCGGTGGGTGCAGACCATTTTATTTTTTAAATCATATTATATGTACGAAATTTTTACAGCTAATTTGCAATAAAAATTCTTTAACCATTAACACAAAATAATTTTTTCTCTCCCAATCGAATTATTTGGTTATGCAAATTATTATCAATTTTCTCTAATATTGAATAACATTGATTTATATTTAAAATATTTATGCCTAAATTGTCAAAATTGTTAAGTCGGACGTCATGACCCGGATTCAAACTCGGGACCTCACAATTATGTGTGTTTGATTTCAGTGGATTACCACTTCATCTAACACAAAAATAAAATTGTGAGATCCCGGGTTTTAATTCGGGTCATGACGTCTAACCTAACAAAAAAGAGAAGACCATTAATATTTAGCTGGACAATAAACAAATATATTATATTAAATGAAAACGACTCGAGTAAAAAATTGGGCCATTAAGATCTTGGAGTAAAGGCCCAAATTATGAGTTGTGAAACCCTAAATACTAAGTAACGGCTGCACTGCACATGTTTATACTATATTTACTGTAGCCGCCGTTTCATTTGCTTTGTTCATTTCTTTTGCCTTTTTATCTTCCATTTTCTTTCATGTTTTCTTCTCTGGGATATGTTGAGTTCAGGGTGTGCAAAACTATAGAATGGTGTGTAATTTTTATAATCTCAAGATATGCAGGTGCATCCCCTCACCTCAACCTAGCACCACCTCTATCTTCACATATGATCCATTATGCATATTTATTATATTATATAGAGAGGAGGCATAAATAAATAAATAAATAAACAAATGAAAAAAGATTAAGCATAAAATAATCATATTAATTGTTCAAAATTTTGCTCCACCCATAATCATTCATTTAAATAAATCAAAATGTTTAAAATCAAACAATACAACTCCATAATCATATTAATTGTATCTTCCAATTGAACATCAACATGTAAATCGCAAATCTAACTAGAGACGAGAGAATGGAGGACATTTGATGATGTTACTCATACTAGATGTTGAACCCCCAGCATTGAACAAGCCAGCATCACCTTCTTCCACCTGTCCATCTGCCGTGTTTGCAAAAGAAACAGCCACCAACACCACTGGACCTGAAGCCACCAGAGGGGACATAACACTCCCCCAAATCATTTTCCCTACAGTGTTTGTTAAGCAAACTTCTAATCCTCCCCCACTTGCACGCATCATTGGTGGGAAAATTGTCCCAGATATTGAAAGAATATTGAACCTTCCCGCAAAGGTTTCAATTTTCCCTGTTGGTTGACGAAGGGTGACATTAGCCACCTCTCCATTTCCACTAAGGATGGAGATGCCCCTCCCTCGATTACAAACGTAATCAAAAAGGCATTTGGATACATCAGCTCCAGTAGTGACCTCAAGAACATGAGATGCATTAGGGATGCATGTTGTTACTGTGACATATTTTTCTAGGTTGTTCTTAGAACCACGTTGAAGCTCTTGGCTTCTCTTAGCATCATGATCAAATAAGATATTTTTTTTCATACTCATCTTTGTTTGTCTTACTTTTTTATTATGAGATTTGTTTGTTTTGTGTTTTGTCTGGGCTTGTCTCTCCACCTTTTAACACCAGAGCCGGAGGACAAGAGACTATTATTTTATTGACTTTTGACTAAAGTTTATCAAAATCAAATATTATTCAATATTTTGGGGATATGACCGAGCATTTTGACTAAAGTTTTTCAAAATAAGATATTATTCAATATTCTACGGATAAGATCAAACATCCCAATAAATTATGATGTCCAAAGTCAAAGCGCGTTCCGCATTTCCCTAAATAAATTGTTGAATCCATGTATTTCACATGAAAACTAATTGGATTTATTTAATTAATATATTTATTTACGATAATTGCATCCATTCAAGAGGATAAGAACGCCGCATTGACAGCTGGTCCATGGTTCATCTACGATCATTATCTAACGGTTAAAGAATGGAGCCCAAATTTTCACCTGACAAGTGACACGATTAAAAGTGTTGCAGTCTGGATCTGAACCTCAGGGGTTACCTATATAGTACCTATGACATTAAAGTACTTAAATTTGTAACTAACAAGGTGGGCAAAATTGTGAAAGTTGATAAGAATAGTTTGCAACAAGAACGTGGCAAATATAAAGTTTATGCGTGGAAAGTGAATCTTAGTAAGCCCTTGTTTGCCATGTTCACCGCCAAAGGGAGAAAATACAATATAGAATATGAAGGACTGCATATGTTGTGTATTACATGTGTTAAATTTGGACATTACATAAATGGATGCCATAACAAAATGCAACTACAAAAGGCTACTAATGGTGAAAATCAAGGTCCAAACACAACCAATGCAGAGAATACTAATGGAACTAGTAGATGTTGGTCGGTGGATGGTGGTCAAGAAGGCGAGAAGAAATCACAAAAATACAAAAATAAGGAGAAAGATGTTTCGATACTAGACGGCAAAAGGAACACAACGCCAGCTAAAATTAATGTTGATCCGAATATGACAGGATCGAAATTTATTTCCCTTAGGGAGGAGACATTTGAAGTAAATGCAGATGTTAATCATAATGATGGAAACATGGAAATAGAGTATGAGATACACAAAGTAGAAAATGGGGAGTGTGATATTAATATAAATAGCAATAACCATGCATGCATGTCTCATTCTAATAAAGGCAGGTGATGAAATCTTGTAGGAAATCCAAACAATACAAACGATAATAAAAAAAGACCAATCAAACACTCAAAGTTGGCCACACGGCCCACACGTAGGGCATGTGCTTTTAAAGGGACTTCGGTTAACATGGCTAAAAAAAGGGTTGGAGAAGGCGACTGAAATATTTTAAGCACAAGTGACGTGAAAAACTTGTAAAGAACCTAATCAAAAAGCCCATTAACAATGAAACATGTGAACCAAACAAGGAAAAGGGAGAGAGATGCGTAACTACTATTTGAGCAAAGAAGGGTGTCATTAACAATGACAAAGATATTGAATCCTTGGCCGATAAGAATATATGACAAATAGGTTTCATGCAATCAAACATACCAATACCTCCAAATAATCATAATACAATGCCCATACTCAATCCTATTCAAATCATTATGCAAAGGGAGGTGCTAAGTGTGGACAATGAAGTCTTTTTGGATGCTAATGATCAAGGTTCAAACGTGTCTTCAGACTCAAAGATATATATGTACTTGAACCATATATGGCTCAATTTTCACAGAAGAAAAAACTCTATTAGAGAGGGGGTAGAGAATATCGTAAGGTACAACATCGCGATTGCCTACTAAATACGTGGAAAGAGTCTCAGACTGTTACAATGTGTGATTTCGTGAGAAGAGTGTGGGCGAACCCCAATGAGGTGGCGATGATTAATCAAACAAATATTTGTTTGATTCCTAAAGTTGAGAATCCTGAGTTTGTAAATCAGTTTTCGACCAATATAACTTTGCAATTATATTTACAAAATTATTAGCAAGGTTGTGGTCGAACATTTAAAATACTGTATTCTAAAATTTATATCTCCTTATCAAACTAATTTCGTACCAGGGAGAAATCCATGAGAATATAATTATGGCTAAAGAGATGTTGCATAATATGAACAAGAGATCAATGAAGATTGGATACTTTGCTATTAAGATTTACCTCTCAAAAGCTTATGACAAGCTTAGTTGGGAGTTTGTCTAAAGAGTGCTAACAAAAATCAAATTACCTTTATTGTTTGGTGAATGTAATTATGCATGTAGTTTCAAGCATTGAAAAAAATATCAAATGGAATGGTGCGTGAGCTTAGTATTTTATGCTTGAAGTGAGCATCCGACAAAGCGATCCTATTTCCCCATATTTGTTTGTTCTTTATATGGACAAATTATCTCATATCATTCTCAATGCGGTCGAGACTGGAGATTGGAAAAGTCTCAGAGCAGAAAGATCCGGTCATATGGTTTCTAACCTGATGTTTGCCGACAATTTGTTACTTTTTGGTGAAACATCTGAAAGAAAAATGAAACGTGTCATGGATAGTCTCAACATGTTTTGCAGCATGTCAGGACAAGAAATCAACCAAGAAAATATTAGGATCATTTTCTCAAGAAAAGACCTATTTTCTCCATCAACAACATTATTTCAAAAGTTTGAATCCATAATTTTACTTTAAGTCTCATGTCTAAATCCATCTTTTGGGACAATTATGTCGTGGAGATGCACATTTACGAATATATGATACTTTTACGGAAATAAGATACCTTGTATTTTAACCTTTTTATCGAAGAGTCTACTTACTCAGCATTCAATATAATTTCAAATACTTGCATCTAAAGAATTGCTTAATTGTTTTTATATCTAGATGCATGTTTTCAAATAATTGTATCGTCCAAAAGCACATTTTTTAAAAAATTTAACATCATTTTTTTTTTGGAAAACAAGATGGCCAAAAGTCCAAGAAGATATTATAAAGAAATTATCCTAGTAGTAGCAATCCTTGTAAGATCAACATAAAATAATAATGAACTAATAAGAGCAGGAAGTCGCTCGTAAAAACTTATGACTGGACCACGAGTCATGTCACATCCCATATTAGCTAAGACATTTGCTCATTTATTAGTATCACGATAAACATTACACGGTCTAACTTCTCAATCCATTTGAAGCATTGCTACACTAGTCTCCAACCATAAGCAAACACATCAAGAATATTTTCAACTCTATCTTTACATTTAGGTGCAACTCAATCCTCTTATAATATTTTCTACAGGCCAATTTCAAATCTTCGAAACCTCCCCATAACTCGGTCAGATAAGCAATGAACTACTCAAAATCATCCAATATCTTCTGATAGCGTAAAGCTCTATCGAAAGAGATCTTCTAGTAATCTAGTTTATCTCTACTTGCAACACAGGAGAAGAGCAATCACCTTTTCAGATACATATTTCGGAAATACATTGGGCCTAGAAATAGTTAAACCCAAAAAAAAAAATAGAAAAAAAACTAGAAGGCCCAAGCCCACATAGTAATCATGGGTTTCCAAATGATTACATTACATGACACACAATTGTGATTCTCACTCTCACGTGAAAACAGCAACAAAGAAGCCGCCTCTCACAGCCACTTCTTTTCGTTTCTCTCAAACCTCACTCACTCCGTTCTCTCTAAAACCCTTCTTTTTCACTCTTTTCTATTCTATGCTTTTTCTTCTCTAAACCTTACATTACTTCAACTCCAATTCTCTCTGGTAATCAATAAAACATTCATCTTTCGTTGCAATTTGTCATAATTTTTTATATTTTATTCGCTTAATTTATCTTGTTAATTTTTGTGCGGAAATTACTAAGCTGATAATGATTTTTATTAGTTTTTATCGTTTTTTTATTCATTTAGGTTTCTTTTGTTACGTGTGAATTATTACTTTTTAGTTTGGATTTCAATGAATACTGATTTTAATTAATTATCGTTAAAAGTGATTACTTTTTACATTTTTCTTGGTGTTTTAGGGTTTAGTTTGTGTTTCTATTGGTTTCATATATAATCATTTGATAGATGATGTTATTAGCTACTTTTATGGTGTCAAGAGTTGATTTTTAGGTTTATGATGGTTTACAAATTTTAAAAGTTGGTTAAATATTATTGATTTTTATTTTAAAATGTTTATATTACTTTTGTATTTAATATATTGATTTTGTATGTGTGTTTATAGAGGGAGAAAATGGCTGGGAAATCGAACAAGGGGAGGAACAAAAAAGGGTCACATACTGCTGCTGCTCCTGCTCCTGCTCCATCCGGTGGTACAGAAACGGCTGTCCAACCTGATGTTCCGGCAAACAATCATGTGGAAGCTGTTCCAGAGTCTGCTAATACTGATGCGGTGGAAGTTGCAGCGGTAGGTGAGGCAACTAGTGTGAATGCAGAGGTGAAGGAGAATGAAGCAGTAAACGAAGGGAATCAACCAAATCAAGGTGAATCTGGTTCGCGTATTTTTGTTTTGTTTTGCATGAAATATGTTTGTTTGTGGCATATTGGCGGTAAGGTAGATGAAGACAAAACACGTGCTTAACGTCTTGATTTGAAATGTGCTAACGGCTAAAAAATGAATATGGTATTAAGGAAATGCCTGAATGTTTGGAAAAAGTATCGGTACCAACTAATTTGCATTAATTTTCCATATAAATTATCATAAAAGTGCATACCTTTTTTAAGTGTATTTTTAACAGTGTTAATTTGTAGATTGACTACCTTTCGGGTTTGATTGGGTGTTTGTTACTTCGAGAACCCATTATTAGTTCAAATTTTGCTGTAGAAGATATTAGAAGGTTCTGCAACATTTGGCAAAAATGAATCTAAAATTAGAAGAATTGAGTGCACTTCATAAAATATTCTAGTGTTACTGAACTGGTCGTGTAGTAATCAAAACCTAATTTTGACGAACTCTTCGGCAGCTCATTTTTTCTTTCGACTGTAGGAAATAAGTTATGCTATTTGTAACATCAATTTCACAGACGGATTCTTCTGATTAAACCAAACTAGAAAAAAATAAAAATTTCATCGGCAGATAATATTCCCAACCATAAATCTATAAATAAATAATAATTCCCAACCATAAGAATGATGATTTTAAACTCAAAAATCAAAATCAGTTATTCGCATAATTGAGTCTCTGAAATTATAGAATCTCATAAATTTTAATCACATGCTGGCTGGGTCATTTTTGTTAATCGAGTTGGTCTTTTTTTGCTAAAGGAAATACCAATAGTAACAAACAACGTAGTTTTTAATGGTAAATTAGTTCTTACCAACTTAATACGAGAGACCAAGAACCAATCCCCTATCATTAGGTGATTGTGTAGTTTGCATATATTTTATACTATGCACACATTTTTTTGATAATTTATGTACTCCAGTTGTGATTATTAATGTCCATAAAAAGTAGTAATTTAATTTTAATTGTGATATGATAGAATTCCATTTCACCTGATAGCTAATTTATTTCACATCTTGATGGTGCAGGTGATCTTCTACTATACCCTGTTTCTGTCAAAACACAAACTGGGGATAAACTTGAGCTTCAGGTGAGCCAAATCATGAAGCTATTGATAAATTCACATTAAGAAACCAAGAGTTGAGAGTTTCTTAGATGATCTTGTCAGAGATTAAAATATTAACATGTATTCTTGGTGATGTAAAATTTGTTTAAATTTTACATTTTGACTCTTTGATCCATTCATCATATCAAATTTACATCTATGCGATATTTTGATTATAAATGATGGAAATTAAAAGCTGTTCAATTGTTTTACAGTTGAATCCAGGAGACTCTGTGATGGATATCAGACAGTTCCTTCTTGATGCTCCAGAGACATGTTTTATTACATGCTATGACTTACTACTTCTCACAAAGGATGGATCCGCTCATCATATGGAAGACTATAATGAAATTTCTGAGGTAGCTGATATTACTACCGGTGGTTGCTCCTTGGAAATGGTGCCTGGTAAGAATGTTTGCTTTTGCATAAGATGATGTTTAGAAGTTAGTCTATTTTAATGTAATGATCAATTATAAACTGTTTTTGCAGCATTTTATGATGATAGATCTATAAGGGCTCATGTTCACCGTACAAGAGAATTGCTTTCCCTTTCTAACCTCCATGCTTCACTATCAACTTCACTTGCCCTACAGAATGAGGTAGCACAGAATAAAGCTGCAAATTCAGGAGGTATGAGATAGTTTTCCTGTTCTTTATGGAATTGTTCTATATTAATTTGCTGATTTGCACCCTTTTCTGAAATATTTAGTTACTAGTCTGCTTCTGCATTTGCTTAAATATTAGATACCGTAAAACCCGAGGTTCCCGAACTTGATGGGCTTGGTTATATGGAGGACATCTCTGGTTCATTGGGTAATTTATTATCATCCCCATTGAAGGATGTTAAATGTGTAGAGAGCATAGTGTTTTCGTCATTCAATCCTCCCCCAAGCTACCGAAGGTAACACAAGAAAATCCTCTTCAGTTAATATTATTTCATGGCTTTGTTTAGTTTATCTATTTGTCAAGGATGCTCTCTGGTTTACAGGCTTGTTGGAGATTTGATTTATTTGGATGTGATAACTCTGGAGGGAAATAAATATTCTATTACGGGAAGTACAAAAATGTTTTATGTCAACTCGAGCTCGGCAAACACTCTTGATCCAAGGCCAAGTAAAGCTACTTCTGAAGCAACAACTCTTGTTGCGCTTTTGCAGAAGATTAGCCCTAGGTTCAAAAAAGGTAGTAAAGTGTAATTGTTTCATACATAAATTTCTCAAATTTTAACCCTGACAATGCAAACTTATGTTGAGCTGTTCAATTTTGAAGCATTCCGCGAAATATTGGAGGGCAGGGCTTCCGCCCATCCTTTTGAAAACGTCCCGTCTTTGTTGCCACCTAATTCTTGGCTTGGCTTGCACCCAATTCCTGGTAAGCTCATCCTCTGAAATTTTATGTCATCATTTCATCTTCAGTTTTTATTTCATAATAGTTTCTGCTCCAGGATTTGGATGCTATCACCGTTTTTTCACATTTATTGTTCGGTTGTATATTTTCCTTATTTGTCGTAATGGTAATTTTTAATGAAAAATATATCTTTTATCAGATATAATATTTTGATCTATTTGTAATGCTATGACCAGATAATTACATGAAGAATAAATTTCAACAACTTTTTTGTTTATAACGAGATGGAATCACTTTTGAAGATTTCATCCCATACAATAGCTTTACTGTGTTGATGAAGGATAATTGAGAAAATGCGGGTTGTGTTTAGTTAGTGTGATATAGTTAATGCTAGCAAGAGCATAAGATGACAATATTGCAATGAATGAGTGAACATACAAGAGGAGATAAGATTAAGGATGAATGCCTTAGAGAGAAAATTGGAATAGTACCAATAGACTGAAAGTTGGTATAAATGTTACCAAGACTGTTCAATTGTACATGGGAAGAAAACCAATAGATTTGCCACTTAAGGACTTTGAAGAAGACCAAGAAAAACTCGTGCCTAAATTATTAAAAATTATCTAGATAAAAATAGCCTACATGGTTTTCGACCAAACAGAAAGCCAACCTTGTGTTGCAGGACTGAAGCTTCGGTTATTATTGTTGTTTTTTATGCTTGTATATGATTTTGAAGTCAACTCCGTAGTAGCTTGGAATTATGAGAACCTTGCTGGTTTCTTATATTTGAACCGTAGGCTGGCTTGATGTATTTTGTAATATAGCTTGATGTGTTGGCAGACCACAAACGTGATGCTGCCAGGGCTGAGAATTCCTTGACTCTTCTATATGGAAGTGAGCCAATTGGCATGCAAAGAGACTGGAATGAGGAGCTGCAATCCTGTCGAGAATTTTCTCATACAACTCCACAGGAGAGGTACTTTCAATTTCTTTTATTCATAGATTGATAACTTCGGGAGTATGCACATTCTATAGTTTATCCGATGATAATGACTTGGTACCCTTCATTATCCTCTTGGGTGATTTCTTTACCGCAGGATCTTGCGTGATAGGGCACTTTATAAAGTGACGTCAGACTTTGTTGACGCAGCCATTAATGGTGCTATTGGAGTGATCAGTGGCTGTATTCCTCCAATAAATCCAACCGATCCAGAATGCTTTCACATGTTAGTTGTCTTTAACCGATTTAAGCAATTTGTTAAATGTGTACCTGAATCTTTATTTTCTTATATTTCTAAACAGTTTTTCCTGCGTTTTGATATTTTGTTGTTATGAAGTTTTTAAAAATTGATCTAGAGGAAGTTGCATATTACATTTTTCTTCTTTGAGATTGGGAGGTATTGAAAATATTCTTTATCTGGCCCAACATTTTTCCTTGTGAAGAATCTGTCCATGTCTTAATGACTTGACCGTTCCCAGTATGATACATTGTTTTGGCGAAAGACACCATGGTGTTGTGATGTAATATCATTTTTGTGTATAGAAATCCTTTTAGATTGTTGTTTTCAAATCTCATGCTTTGTTGGTATATATATGATATTGCTTCTTCTTGCCAACACGGGTATTCCTTTGAACTAGGAATGCTTTTTGACTTACACTGTAATTTTGACAATAGGTATGTGCACAACAATATTTTCTTTAGTTTTGCTATTGATGCTGACCTTGAGAAGCTGTCAAAGAAACACGGGGATGGTAAGACATGCTGCACAGGCACTTTGCAAAGTTCTTCTGATAAAGCTTCTCATGTTCGACCTCATGGGGACAGTCTGGTTCCCAATGGGGGCAAAACTGATGGTTCAAGTTTGGAAGATGTTAATAACACAGAAACCACTCAAGATGTTTCTCCTGAAGCTCAGCTGGCCGAGAATGAGCAAGCAACATATGCTTCAGCAAACAATGATTTGAAGGGCACCAAGGCGTACCAGGAAGCTGATGTCCCTGGACTTTATAATCTTGCTATGGCAATAATTGACTACAGGGGTCACAGAGTGGTAGCTCAGGTGTGTAGTAAAACACAAATTCACCTATTTCTAACTTGCTCTTTTTTCGTGAGAGCATGGTCAGTTATTATACTGTATTTTTTTTTTTTTTTTTGAATGGCAAATTGTTAGTTGTTAGTATATTACAATATTGTTACTTTTTCTCCTTGCCAGGACTTGAAACCTGGACCTCCAAACTCCTTTTACCCTTAGCTCAATTAGTATAACCAATTGAGCTACCCATCCCACCCAGTTATTATACTGTTGTATGTTCAGTTTTCTAAGAAGCACATGTATGACTATTTGGTGATTTTACCCATGCTTTTACTTTTTGGGGTAGCTTATTTGTTCTATAACATGGTATTAGAGTCTCTATGGCCAAATGGTCTCTACTCTCCAGTCATTGTTAGTTGCCACCATCATTGTGCTATGAAGAAAGTTTCATATTTGAACAAAGTTATTAGCCTGTTAATTATAAGGCAAACATGCTTTTGCATAATGGTGCATCTTAGAAATTTGATACATACCTATTCACACCTCACCACTTAAGAGCCCATGCTTTTGCAATGGATCATGACAATTAACAACTCAGTAGTTTACATACGTATACATATTGGCATAAAGAAAATCTGTATTTTATTTAAAGTGCACATGTTTAATACTTATTGCAGTTTAAATACATGGATCATCACTTAAGAGCTGTGTTGTTTTACAGAATGACAACAATTTGGACGATTAATGCAGTTTAAATATTTGGTTAATTATTCTCAATGGATGAAATTAAGTGTTGCCACAACTTTTAGGTGTATACATTTGAAAACAAACCCTTGTTAATAGATATCATGTATACTTGAACAACTGAAATCTTTGTTAATGTTGTCAAAATCGTGGTTTATGATGTTCATTGGATGATTAATGAGTTGCAATACCTTGTGTTCGTTAACCATTTCACGGAACATAATTAACCACCTGTTTGAACTGCGTTAACCATCCAAATTGTTTTCGAAATTTGTGTCAAAGTATCATTTCTGTTATTATATCAGCATTGGCACTAAACAGCATAAATGTTCTTGATGTCTCTATTTGTTTTCTATTAACTAAATATTATAAATAGATTAGTTTCATTGTTAAAAAAAAGATTTATCATGAAGCAAGCCTAACCTATAGAAAGCTTTATGCTAAATAGTTTAAACTGAGGAATGTGCTGGATCTTATACTTGAAATTTGATTAATTGTTTGTAACCATGAATCTTTCTTCTCAATTTAAATTTCTATTTTGATCTGAAATTATATATTGTGCTGCAGAGTGTTTTGCCAGGCATTCTTCAAGGGGACAAGTCAGACTCTCTCTTGTATGGCTCTGTTGACAATGGAAAGAAAATTAGCTGGAATGAAGATTTTCATGCTAAGGTAAGGAGGGTGCCGGAAGTTTAATTTAGTGATGCAGTTAGATAATAGAAACCGACGAAGAACAGAAACAAATTTCACAATACAATTACTTTATTAATAATAATTCTGGAGAATGATTCCAAACTAGATTATTACACATTGACACATTACAATAATTATAGGAAATAATACTGAATAACAAGACACAAATACACAACAAATCCGAGAGCTTGGCTCCCTCTCTCTCTCTCTCTCTCTCTCTCTCTCTCTCTCTCTCTCTCTCTTTCCCTCCCGATTGTCTAACACCACAGCTTCAGGATACTCAGAACTCTGTTCTGTTTCCCTTCTTATTCTACACATAACTGCCTCTTTTTTTTTTTTTGTAACTGCTCCTAAACACACACAGTAATTGTTATTGACAGCATTTTGTCATGCATTACTTAGTAATAACTGCTGCCCCTAAACGCAGTAATTGTTTTTGACAGCATTTATCAAGCATTACTTAGTAATAATTGCTACTCCTAAACACAGTAGCTGATACTGACAGCATTTAACATGCATTACTTGTGCCCTTCCTCTTATAAACATTCTTTATACGAGGTCTAACATTAGATTTAAGTTTTATTCACTGCGGGTGACATTAAAAGATATTTGCTGTGGGAGACATGAAAAGATAAACATATTTGCTGCTAGGGTAAATATGTATGTTTTGGCTGCATTATTTGTACATATTGCAACTATACATTATTTTTAGCTGTGTTCTCTATCAGATGGATTTGTTTTTTGTATCTCGTCTAAGCTTTCCTTATGTTAGGTGTCAGAGGCTGCCAAACGTCTTCATCTTAAGGAACATTCAGTCCTTGATGGATCTGGAAATGTATTCAAATTAGCTGCACCAGTAGAATGCAAGGGGATTGTTGGTGGTGATGACAGGTAGTTGTTTTTGTTTTGTTACATTTTATAGTGTGTTGTTTATTGGTGTCCTCTTGGTAGATTTGCCAGGGCCATTGTAGGAAAAGCATTTTATTGAATGTTGGTCATATGTTTGATTTTTTTGAACTCCAGTCTTGCATTTTTTTTTGTATGTTATTTTTTCCTTCCAAATATAAGGTATTTAACACTAATATATTCAAAGTTAGCAATGAATGTTATATAATGTTGTATTGCCCAAGTTTTTAGTGTATTACAACTTGCATTTTTGTTATATAGTGCAACTAAATGAATTAAACAGATACTTGAAAATGATCCCCTGATTAATTATCTGAACATGGAGCTTATTGTACTCAGATTGAAGGCAAAGGTTAACTTGGTCAACATCTCTTACAGTCTATAAACACATCTCTCCCCGTGCAACTAAATGAATGAAACAGATACTTGAAAATGATCCCCTGATTAATTATCTGAACACGGTTCTTACTGTACTCAGATTGAAGGCAAAGGTTAACTTAGTCAACATCTCTTACAGTCTATAAACACATCTCTCCCCTCCAAATCCTCCCAATACTAGAGTGGAGCTCAAATTGACTTAGAATAGAATTTGCCCCCATCCTTTCAAAAATTAAACCAAGCAAACTACATTTTTAAAATACTCCATGTTTTTGCTCCATGCTTTAATCTCACGTTTTTGCCTACTTATTGGACTTCATTCCAATCTACAAACTATTGTGCTAGTGCTTTGCACTGATGCTCTTCTTGTTAGGCCCAATGATGATATTGGGCCTCATGATGGGCTGGTCCACAACACACCACCTGGGCCTAAGGCGTGGAGAGTATATTCTCGTCGAGGAAAGCAAGGAGAGAAGGGGGACTGATCCTTAAATGAGCTGGCAGCTTCTAGATTTCATTTGGAGATCATCTGGCAATATTCCATTTGTTTGTTTGAAAATGGAGAGCTTTAGTTCTCTATAGGGGCTTAGCCCTGTGGCAGTTGGATTACCTTTTTCCTCTGTAGTTTCCCTTTCAGTTAACATGAATAGTACTCAAATTCTCTCTTCATTTCATTGTTTAATTGATTACTGTTACTTTGTGATTCTGGTTCTTAACACTACTCTTTCTGTAACACGATCAGGCATTATCTTCTTGATTTGTTGAGGGTAACTCCTCGTGATGCCAACTATAATGGACCTGGTTCTCGATTTTGTATCTTGAGACCAGAATTAATTAATGCCTTTTGCCAGGTATGTATTCTACGCCAGTGTTCACAGTATTATGGATTTTCTCTGTATATTCAATTTTACGCAGCTGGCTCTTTGTTCGAATAGGTCCAAGCAACCGAGGCATCAAAGCCTAAGGAAATCATTTCTCAAGGGGAAGAAAACTTGTCCACTGATTCTCAAAATGCCACTGATGCAGATAAGCCAGTAAGTATTATAAGAATAACTTATGCTTGTACTTGAGTAAGTTGTGTTTTTTGAACCACAGTTCTTTTATTTTATCCGTCCTCTAGCATTTTAGTAGAATCACATCACTTTTGATGAAAATATTTGAAATATATTTTTTTTGTCATAATCCAACTATCACAAAAGTTTTAGCTGTTGATGAAAATATATGAAATATTTTTTGTATCACATCTCAAATACATCCTCCGAAGCAAAATCACTTTTGGCCTGAACTGTGGACAGTGAAGCATTGATTCAAGATATCTTGTTCATTGTTCAATTATTTTTGTGTTGTTGTTTATAACAGCTATCTTAGCATGATTTTTTTTGTTGCTTTCTGTTGCCTCTGAAAAAAGTGTGTGCTATTGTGATTTGATTAGTTGTCTTGTTGAGCAACCAAAGTCAGCTGGTAAGGATTTTGTATTTTCTGCAGGATTTAGCAAAGGAAGAAAAAACTGAGGATGTCAAAGAACTTGCATCTGCAGCTAATGAAGCTTCTGGTTGTAAGGAGGATATTGTTTTCAATCCTAATGTTTTCACTGAATTCAAACTGGCTGGGAGTCCAGAGGTATGTATATTTTGCAGTTACCTATGTATCTTTCATTTCAATGTCTTTATCATGTAATGTTGTATTTTCCCATTATTTGCCCATGATGTGTATTGTATGAGTGTATTTTCTGCTTGAAAACATCATGAAACCTCTTATAGTATTTCATGGTAATCTTACATGGCTCTGTTTGATTATATTCACCAGGAGATAGCATCCGATGAAGATAACGTGAGAAAAGTTGGCCAATATCTTACTGATGTTGTACTTCCGAAGTTTGTACAAGACCTATGCACACTAGAAGTTTCACCTATGGATGGCCAGACATTAACCGAAGCACTTCATGCTCATGGAATTAATGTTCGCTACATTGGCAAGGTAATCACTGTGTTTCTTGGTTGACCTGCTTCAAGTAATTATTTCTTTTGATAGCTGGTCAACTGAATTGTGTGTCATTTTATTTAGTGATTTACTAGATATAGCTTTACCTGTCTTGATAAATACTTATATTACTTCTGATATGCCCTTATTTTTGCGAAGGTGGCTGGGGGCACTAAACATCTACCTCATCTGTGGGATCTTTGTAATAATGAGATTGTTGTCAGATCAGCAAAGCATGTTATCAAGGTGACAGAAACTATCTTAAGCATTTCATTTTCCTCTGTTTTCCCGCTACGATTAATTAATTGCAATTTCAAAATTATCTCTGATCTTCTAATTCATGCGGGCACTTGAGCACTCGGAATAATGAAGGAAGTATCAAATGCATAGTTGTCTTGTATAATAGGAATGGGAATTTTGTGGCTTCATTTTTATTTTTGGAGTGCACTCACCATGTTGTCCTTAAAAATAATTTTATCTTTTTGACGATTAGAAGTTAAATCTTCATTTACTTGAGTATTGTATTACAAGTTGTTAGCTATATAATGAATTGTTAAAATATTAATTAATATCTAGATGTTTGTAATGTTTTATTGCGTGAAAATATATTTTATCATGTGTTTAATTATTAATTAATGGTGATCCTTTCAATTGATGACTTGTAGATAAGTCTTTGATTCACTATTTGAATCTTCATTTGCAATGCTTGATTTGCATAACTTGTGAGGGTAGGAGAGTTTAATCTGCCAATGGTGATCAGAAAATTTTGTTAGCTTTTAGTAGTTTGTTGTCAAAAGTTAGTCATTTCTAAATTGTTTAATTTTTGCCTTTACCAAATATGCATATCCCTTGATTCATGGTTTGACTAATAAATGGTTTGTTTTTTACTTAATAAATAAATGGCATATTTTGCTTCATTGATATAAATATTACCTAAGTATGAGAAACATGATTTTATATAGTTACTATAGATAGTTTAGGTGATACTTTTGTTTCTAATCATGAGGGATTTCTATTATGTCTCCCTTGTTAGGTATATATAAATTCATTTTATGCAGAGTCTAAGCTATATTCTAAAATTACCATTCTGCCTAGTCATCTTGCTTGAGAATATAAATGATGTTTACGTTTGGCTTCTGATACGGGTGCAAAATAATGTGCTGTTTGCAGGACTTGTTGAGAGACACAGAGGATCATGATCTTGCAGCGGCAATTTCTCATTTCTTGAACTGCCTATTTGGAAGTTGTCAAGCTTTTGGTGGAAAATTAATTACTAATCTCACACAGTCCAGAACTCCTAAAAAGGCAAGTCCAGTATAGTTGAAAATAAAGATATCTGCAACTTATATTTCCCAATTAATTAGTTCCTGTTTACGGTGATCCAGTGAATTCATCTGTGAACTTTTCCTTTTATTAGGTTCTATATATGCAGTGTTTGCTTTCCAAGCCTTGAAGTTCTTGATATCAAGTTGATAATCCTAGCTCTTCAATTTACAGGAACATGCAGGGCATCGGTCTCCAGGAAAGAATTCGAAGGGACAAGTTCGATGGAATGGCAGGGCATCTTTAAGAAAGACTCAACCTTCATATATGAATATGAGCTCTGACACTCTTTGGTCTGAGATTCAAGAATTTGCGATGGTCAAATATGAGGTACCGTCTATTGCCTAACTTGAACATATGGTATTAACGGATAGAACCCACCCTGAAGTGAACAGAACTTGTATAGAACAACACCAAATTGCAATCTTTTATTTAAGGAAGTTCCCCTGATAAATTTGACCTTGGGTAGAAGATGCCCTTACTCTCACCCACCAGAAATTGTAAATCCTTTCTTGTCTTCTTCCCACTATTTTTATTCTAATATAACCAACATTCTAACTATTTTGAACTGATACAATTAGTTACAGTTAGTTTGTTGAGGAGTCCTTCCTTGCCTTGCTTATTCCTCCTAGTACACACTTTTAATTACAGATCCTCTATCAGACAAGTTTAGGTGTTTATAATCTGTTTAAATTTGTTTGGTAGTATTTGCATTTTATTATTTTAACTGTTTTAGTTGAATGAGGGGCTTGGCCGTGCCGTTGTCATTTTGGAGATTGCACTAGATTTATATTATTTGTTAAGTTCTAATATATGTAATCTTAACATAGATTCCTTTTAGCTACAATGAAATTAAATAATGTTGCTCGTTTTGTGTTTGTATTTTTGTATATTCTGTAACCCTTTTCTATACACGTGAATTTGTTGTAGTTTGAGTTACCAGAGGATGCAAGGTCGCGTGTTAAGAAAATTTCTGTTCTTCGTAATCTCTGTCTGAAGGTAGCCGCATCATGATCATTTGCAGTTTAGTCAATTCAATTTTATTGATTTTAAATTAGTGTTAGTGCCATACCTTGACAATGTTTGTTTTTCAGGTTGGTATAACCTTAGCAGCACGTAAATATGATCTTAATTCTCCAACACCTTTCCAAACTTCAGATGTATTTGATCTCCGTCCCATAGTCAAGCATTCAGTTCCTTCATGTTCTGAAGCCAAGGAACTTGTGGAAACTGGAAAACTTCAATTGGCTGAGGTTCTTACTATGCTTTACATTTCTTTTTTTTTACTGTAAAATGTTATAATTAATACAAAGTCAAAAGAAGTGGACTAGTAGTGGGTGGTTTGGGTAGGTTTTAGCATGTCACTGTCAGTTATCAGGACAGACCTCTTTGCCAATGTATAAGAATGGAGTGCTACATTAATGTACTGTTCAAAGTCGTGGTTAGTATGTTTTGCATTATTTTCAGCATCTTAAACTTGGAAATAATTTTTTTGGATGAAGTATTTAGACTAACCAAAACCCATATATTTCAATACTATCAGGCCGTGTTCTTGAGGTTGCACCCTAGTGAATCAATTGTGCTTCCTAAAATGGCACTTACAAATATGTTAGATACTATAAAATAAATTTAAAAAATTATGGACATTGGTAAATGATTTTTTTTGTGTGCATGATTTTACAGTCAGAACACACTAATGTAAAAGTTTTGTTTCATGCAGGGCATGCTCAGTGAAGCCTACACTTTATTTTCAGAGGCATTTTCCATTTTACAACAGGCATGAAATTCAGTTTTTTTTTTTATTTTTTTTATTTTTTTTTATGTTCTCATGGAGGAGTTACTTGTGCATAAAATAACTATTTTTGTTAAATAACCTGCAGGTTACTGGTCCCATGCATCGGGAGGTTGCTAATTGCTGTCGGTATGTCAATAGTTATTTCTATCATGTTACATGATCTTAAATGTTTTTCTACTTCAATCACAGTTTTTCAATCATCTGCAATTTTTATTGGCATGCTGGTTAAGAACTGGGATAATGGATGCAACTTTGCCTTTATAAGATTCATGACCAATGTTTATGTCTTTTGCTATAATTTGTTGCGAATTTCAGGTATCTTGCAATGGTTTTGTATCATGCTGGAGATATGGCTGGTGCTATTATGCAACAACATAAGGAGCTAATTATAAATGAACGTTGTCTTGGTCTAGATCATCCTGACACTGCTCACAGGCATTTTTCTATTCTATTCATCTTTGTTCATCTGCATAATATCTTGGGGTTATATTATTCTATATTCCATTTCCATTTTGCATGTTTGTAGCTGTTGTAATTATGTCGAACCAAATTGGTATGTTACTCTAGCCAACAAAACAAAATTGGGAAACCGGGATGTGTCTATAGTTTTGGAACCTTGACAGGAATATCAAAAGACTGTCAACCATTCAATCTGGTTTAATTATTTTTTTTGGAACCTTTTTTTATTTCTTTTTAGCTTTTTCAGTTTTTCTTTTTTTGGGAACCATTTTATTGTACGTCATATATAAATTTGTTCATATTACATATTTCAGTTTGTCCAAAACAGACACACACACACACACACACACACATATATTTGGCATATATTGTTTTGCATATTGTCTTATGTATATCAATGTTCATGTATGTACAAAACATGGTTCTACCCAGTTGGGTTTTAGTTCATCCAGTTTTCAAATATTTGGTCTAGAACATTTTTTTGATCCATATTATTGTTGGTGCAGCTATGGAAATATGGCTCTGTTCTACCATGGACTTAACCAGACAGAACTTGCCCTTCGCCATATGTCCCGTGCTTTGCTTTTGTTAAGTTTGTCATCAGGGCCAGATCATCCTGATGTTGCAGCAACTTACATAAATGTTGCAATGATGTATCAAGATATAGGAAAGATGAACACAGCTCTTCGTTATTTGCAAGAAGCTTTGAAGAAAAATGAAAGGCTTCTCGGCGAGGAACATATTCAAACAGCTGTTTGTTATCATGCACTCGCCATTGCATTTAATTGTATGGGTGCCTTCAAGCTCTCTCACCAGGTATGTAGTGGGATAATTGGTTTTTAGTAGTAACAGTGGATGGTTGACTGATTTTGACCTTTGGTGTTGCAGCATGAGAAGAAAACATATGATATACTTGTCAAACAGCTTGGTGAAGATGATTCTAGAACTCGGGACTCGCAAAACTGGATGAACACATTTAAGATGCGGGAGCTACAGGTATCGGCACTAGACTCATGAGTTAGTTATACATTCCCATATGGAATCCATCAATTTCTTTGCAGTAATTATTTAGTTTCTCAAGAACGACAGTTAACTTTAGAGACTAGTACAGTAATTAGGGGAATTAGACACTGGAGAAAGGGGAAGAAGAGGGAGATGGAGTGTTTTTGCATGCATGTGGTGTGAGAGGGAGAGAAAGTGATTCTTGATATTGGCAATAAATTCTTTGAGATCAATTTTTGTATGGGATGTAGAAGGAAGCAAATTAGTTTTTTTGGGGGGGTGGGGGGCTTGGCTCTAGTTTGGTGGTGTGTGGTCTCGTGCGAGAGGTGGCGGAGAGAGATAATTAGAAACGGAGTAAACCATTGAGGTTATTGGTTGTACAGTTGATCTAAGGTTAGTTGTTTTGTGATTTGCCTGCAGGTTTAATTACCTGGCTTAGTTAGTTTCCATTACCATATTAGCAAATTCCAAACATTTTTCTCATTGTTTATGTGGTTGGTTTTATTTGCAAGTTCTGGAACTATAAATGACCAAGTAAAATTTTGCACTCAACTTGTGTTATCTTACATTTCACCATTTGTTTTGTTTTGGCAGATGAATGCTCAGAAGCAAAAAGGTCAAACTCTGAATGCAGCTTCAGCTCAGAAGGCTATTGATATCTTGAAAGTACGCTAAAGAACTTTAATTTATCATCTGACAATTATAAAGCCAACACTGCGTACTCAATAAATTTAGCTGATTTCTTGGTCAATATTTCCTTACTATTTCGTTGGTTGGTTAGTCATATAGCATGACTTTTTGACCTTTCATATTCAACATGTATCCATTCTATTCCAACACTCCGGATATTGGCAATCCCAATCTCTAGGTTTTACCTTCTTAAAATTTAATTTCCCTCAAGAAAAGGCTTTTATAAAAGCTTGCGAGAGGAATCCATTTTGTTCTTGTGTGGGTTTCCTGAAGGATAATATTTGAGTCTACACTTTTTTTTAATTTCCCGGGGTAATATTTCTGACCAAGGATTTTATATAATGGCAGGCTAATCCTGATTTGATACAAGCATTCCAAGCTGCTGCAGCTGCTGGGGGATCTGGAAGTTCAGGTGCTGCTAATAAATCCCTTAATGCTGCAATGATGGGTGAAGCAGCTCTCCCCAGAGGAAGGGGAACTGATGAAAGGGCTGCACGAGCAGCTGCAGAAGTCAGGAAGAAGGCTGCAGCAAGGGGCCTCTTAGTACGCCCCCATGGAGTACCCGTACAAGCTGTGCCGCCCCTTACACAACTTTTGAATATTATAAATTCGGGTACGACTCCGGATGCCGCAGACAATGGGAAAGCAGATGGAGCAACGAAGGATGAAGATGTCTCGAAGAAACAAGTAAATGGAGCGAATAACGAAGCAAATGGCCCTCCTCCAAGTGATTCAACGGATGCTGAAAAAAGTGTGCCTGTGCAAGAACAGGCCCCAGTTGGACTTGGCAAGGGGTTGTCATCATTGGATACTAAGAAACAAAAATCAAAACCAAAGGCCGGGGCTTGAAATTTTGAACATTAAGCTCTGCTTTGGTTGTGTTGCTAATGGTACATTTGTTTGAGATCATGAATTTTTTGAGATTGGTTTGATTCCCCGGGTTCTCAGCTCCTCGGCTTTCGAAGAGTCTGCCGAATAGCGGTTAATCATTTTTTCCTGCTCTTTTCCAATAGGTTTTGGTAGGTTTAGAAAGCCTGCTTCAGTGCTAATGAGTACAAACAATAATCTGATTTTTTTTATTTTCTTCTGATAAATCTGTTAGTGAACTATATATTTTGGGATATAGGGTTAATAAACTTTTGATTTTGACATGAACCCTTGTATTTGCAACAAGTTTAATTGCCAATTGAATTGGGGCAAATTAAATGCACGATAAATTTTGTAGAATATCTTGAAACATCTTTCATATTGCATTATTTTTAATAAAGTGGTGGCTATTCTTTCAATGAATCACTTAATTCAGTAGGAGCTGATTTTCAGTTTATTTGCTTTACTAAATTTCATTGGTTTTTCAGGTTACTTTCAATTGAATTAGAGGACTAACTGAAGTTGCATATAGTTTAGAAGACACGTATGAAACAAATGCATATAGTTTGTGAGATGATACATTAACATTATTACTAATTATACATTAATACATTAAACATAGTCAAAATATAATTTTACAAAATATTTATGATAAAGTTTAGTGAAAATTAGTGCTTCTTTTAATGTGTCTCAAATTATAGGATTTCTCAGACTTATTGATTCAATGGTAAAAGCATAGTGAAAAACTTGTTTATTTATGGTCGTAAAATATTGTCCCAATTTATTTTTTTGTTGTAAAATGTCTCAAATTATGTCATTTTACAAATGTATTAATGCTTCTTTTTCAATATTATACCCTTCATTGTTTCTTATTCCATCTCGTTTTTTCTTTTTTTTTTCAATTCTATTAATTTATCATTTTTGTTCTTCATGGCAACACATTTTTTTTCAAAGTGTGAAGTGTGGTGGAGAAAAAACCAAGACAATGTGTATTAAATTTTTTGAACTTTATGTCAAAATATTCTTTGGAAAATATCTTCCAAATAAATGTTATTCTTAGCTGGGTACACTTGAATCAAAACGCTAGGGACATATTCTAGTGACCTTTCTAGACATCTATATTTCATGTTTTTTAAACCCTCATTCGATTTGAAACACACTCGAATATCACTTGATTAGTTAAGAATATAACAATTAAACACCAAGAATAAACAAAATTTTCATTAACCTTCGATTATATTTTAACATGTTGTCATATCGCACTTCATCATAATAGTAGCAAGTATGGTATGATAGTGAAATATAAATAGTTGAATTTTAGTCAACTATATTAACACACACCATTAGTGCATATAGTTATTAAACACTCTAGTTGACATTTTTCAATGTTAATATCTATAAAGAATTTAGTATTAAGCACTGCAACAAAGTCTAGAACATTGATTTAACACAGTCATAATTCTGTTATAACAAAAGTTGATTCACTTATGTTTCTATGTTGTTCAGACTGTTGTTGCTGTGGATATGCCATGGGATAACTACAAAGAAGTCATTAAGACTGCAATAGATGGTAACCCACATTCAAACATCATCTTTGGGTTTCAATTCTGGGTCCCGGTTGAAAATCGCACCGCACCATTCATCTGAACAGAAAGTCGCCTCCAAGATGAGGAGGAGGGGATGATATCTTTGAAATGGATACACTTTGATGATCCTTTGTAGCCCATTAACATTATGGATTTGTTTAGTTTTTGTTTTGTTGGAAATTATGATTAACTGAATATGTCTCTAACATTATGAATTAGAAAAGATGAAGTTTTTGGTTACATTAAATGTATTACTAGTGGAAAGAATATTAATTGAATACGTCTCTAACTCACTATTGATCAAGCAAAATGCAAGCAAGCTATAACTGTTAATTTGAAGACCCAATAGAACAATAGACATAAACCCGGCCATAACAGCTTAAGCTAAGGACCTGTCAATCATGTTAGATGCACGAGTACTCTTGAATCAAAATGCTAGGGACAAATTCTAGTGACATTTCTAGACATCTCTATTCCATATCTTTTAAACCCTCGTTCGATTTGAAACACACTCGAATATCACTTGATTAGTTAAGAATATAACAATTAAACACCAAGAATAAACAAAATTTTCATTAACCTTCGATTATATTTTAACATGTTGTCATATCGCACTTCATCATAATAGTGTCTCGACAAGTATGGTATGATAGTGAAATATAAATAGATGAATTTTAGTCAACTATATTAACACACACCATTAGTGCATATAGTTATTAAACTCTAGTTGAAGACAATTTTCAATGTTAATATCAATAAAAAACTCAGTATTAAGCACTGTAACAAAGTCTAGAACATTATTCGATAATGCAATCAAACTTTTTATATGTAAAATGAAGAGCTAAAAACAAAGATCTCAACTAAACATGATATTACATATTGATCCTTTACTCAAGCTAAAAGAAAAAGAAAAATCACAAGACAAAATTGAAAAAGAAATTCAAAATTTCATGGACCTAACCTCATACATACTTACTAGGCAAATATCAGCATTATTTTCTATAATTACAATTGCCAAGTTTGGCACACTCATTAATGATTTTTTAATATATACACAAAAATTCAGCTCCCTTTTGCTATCTAGAGGGATTAAATCAGCTGCATTTTCTAGAGTGTTGCTTCTCATGACTTGTACATTTGCATTTTTCCTTACGAACCGTGAGTATCTACAGAGATGATAGAAATATAGTTAGACATCATAAATTTCGATCGAATTCCATTATTCAACGTGTTTCTTTTGTACATTATATATGATAGGGAATATAGTAATTTTCTAGTACCTGAACTTGTTCTTGCAAGTCTTTAATGTACTCAACTGCCAAATCTAACATATCTGCTGTGCTTGTTTGCTGCCAAATTACAAGTACCATGTCACCAAAATCAACATATGATATGCTTCTAAAAAATTAAAGAACCCGAAAAATATTTTTAGAAAATAAACGGACGCTAAAGTACCTTGTCTGATTTTGGGAAAAGACTTTCCAGTTTCTTGATTCTTTCACTTATTCGCGTTCTTCTTACCTGAAATTTACAAATAACATATATTAAACCGTTGAATCATATAGATTTAATATCATGGTAGAATGGTTATGGATTTATAATTGTAAGTAGTTTTGTAGTAGTAGTAGGATTTTACCCTCTCTGCTATGCTTCTTGGATGAGTTGCGAAGCCTCTTTTTGCTCGAATTTTACAAGGAACTGTTCCTTGAACTTGAAGAAACTTCTCCATGGATGATATCTTTGTAGATGAACTAGGCAAACTCAAATGATGAGTCAAACCAAGATTTTGATAGGCAAAATCAGCTTCTTGAGATTCCAAACCATTTGAAGTAGAAAACATGATTTCATCTTCAATTTCTGTTTTTTGAGCATTGAATGCAGAATTGTCCCAAAATTCATTGGTGAAGTTTGGAATGTGACATTTGGAGCTACCATTTTCATTTACTAGGTTTGTTGTTTGATCACAATTTGCTTCTATGTTTTGGATTCCATTTTCAGCTATTTGTGGCATCCTTTTCAAGCAAGTAGATGGCCTAGATGAGAAGTTAAGTGAACCATTTGAGACTTCATTGGCTTTAAAGCTTCCTAAATCTCTCAATGTTGCAAGACCTTCAACTAATAAAAATATTCACAATACAAAAATAAGTCAAAAAATTTGATTTGATTTAATTCTAAGTAACTTTCTAGGTAAAATTGATTTTAAACATTTTCGTAGTTTAACAAAGAAGATTGTAATTGCTCGCCAATCTTCTTTTGGTTTAGACCTTCATTATAATATGAGTCGAGCTGAGTGAACTCATATAAAGGACACAACTCTTTCGGCGTTATATTTTTCATTTACAAGACTCAAACCTGAGACTTTGTTAATGATGAATCAAGCTCCTCGTTACTTTTATTTTTTGACTCAAAACTCCTAGCTACTTAGACCAACAAACATTGGTCTAATTGTTCATTTAATTTTGTTGGTTTGGGAAGTGATTTCATACAAGAAAAATATTTCAATTTAAAGCATAACATCCATTTTTCAGTTATAAGAAAACACTAAGCCATGTTTCGATACAAATCGTTTGTAGCATAAGAGTTTATCTTATAATTCTTTATGTAAACACTATTCCTATAAGCCATGTTTGAAGAGTTTTAGGAAATAAGATTAAAACAACAAAGATATGTCATAAATTGTTAATTGTTTTTAGAAGCTCTTTCAAACAATCTTACAAATATTTATATCAGTAGATAAGCTCAAATAATTCAATCCAAACCGACCCTTATTACCGTGGAAAAGTACACAAAGTAAAATCTAAAATAGTTTGCAAGTAAGAAAAAAGTTCATACCATTTTCATTAGAGAAAAATCCAGCAGGTGAGCTCTTTTGCCTAATTAGATTGGAAGAAGAATTCCTCACACCAATTTTAGAGCTAACTCCATCAAAAGATCCATAAAAACCATTACTAGAACCATTTGAAAAGCCTTGGTAAATCAACTCAGATCCACCATAAGAATAGTCACCATTCTGTGGAATAGATTCACCTATTTCTTGCTTCACAGGCTTCACATCAAACTCTTGCAAAGGTTCTTCAGAATTGTTCCATCCATTATTGGATGATACTATTAACTTAGACAACATAGTATCCATTTCTGAACTTGAATTCTCACTTGTAAAAGATTCTTCATTGTTTAAATAGCTTTGAGTGTTGTTGTCAATAAGGCTTGTAAGCAATGAGGTTGGAGCAGAATTGTACCTCATAAGTAGTCCAGAATTATGTTGTTGATGATAGTGTTGTTTTGAATGAATAATAGAAGAATCCATATCTTGGTTTCTTCTTAGCTCTTCATACATAATACTCATCTTGCTAATTTAATTATCTGCAAAAAAAGAAAAAAAAATGAAATAATCTTTATAATTTCTTCCTATAACTAGATAAGACACTTTTCAATTGTGGCTTCCGCGTCGCATCAAGATTTTTAATGTCTCCACAATTGCGGCCTATTAGTAGTATCAATGATTCCAATATAATCATTAAGCAACCGCAATTGCAATTTGAAACCGTGTAATTATTCTCAAATGATTAGACTCGTAGTTTTATGTTGCGGTTTGCAATTGCAATTGCGGTAGCAATATAAATGATTTTGAGGTCTCTACAATGGCAGCACAACCACAATTTCAATCGCAATATAAAACAATGATTAGACTTACAATCTTGATGACTAACAATAATAACAATTTACCTTAGAGAATCTTTCTTGATTTATGTGCCTTTTGTAATCAAGAATAGTTTTTGAGACAAGAAAGCTAAGAAAATCTTGAAAGGAAATAAAGGGTGTATGTGCAATTCAAATTGTGGTGAATTATCCAAAGTTGAAGTCTTTTTGCTTCTTGAGTCTTGACTAAGAACTCTTAAATAGACACACAAACAGATTTGAGACAAGAAGAGGAAGAAAAGAGGAAGCTAAGAAATGATTATGTCTTGTCTTCCACTTGTGACATATATTTATGTAGTGTCTTGTTTGGTATTCAACCTTATGTTTTAACTATAATAACGATTATACCTTGATGACTTAAGTGGTCTATAATTCATTGTACCCTTCATTTTTCGATTATCTTGCCGCTGACTATTAGAAATTAATCAAAATTGGGGTCTAACTTTAGAGAGATCTTTTGGTTGTGAACATTTAATAGTGAAAGTGGACTTTATTATAATTTTTTTTGTGTTTATACTTTATAATATTGTTAGACTTTTGTAATTTCATAAAACTCAAGTACAAAATAATGATATTCTAATTTTGAGAAGTGAGCATGGTCAAACTTTACACATCTAATTCTTTTATTTGTTCTAACAAAAAAAATATTTAAATTTTTTTAATTTATATTTTTTCAACTATTAAAATTTTAGGTAAATTGAATTCAGATTCTATAAAAAAATATCATAACTTAGAAAGTGCTTACACTCATGTTTTTACACCGACAAACATTAATAAAGATATTTGAATTCACAACTTTGTAAAGCAATATATTTTTTCTGTTTCGAAAAATTTAACGGCAAAATTTACACACATTGAGCATAAAGAAATAAAAATTATAAGTTCGGTCAAATTTAAGAGTCTCAAATATAGTGCATTCGAATATTTTTCAAGATCTATTAAGTCACATATTATCAAATTACTCGAATTAGTTATAAGCGGCAAAAGTTGAAATTTTGCAGGATTAAATTAAGTTGTAGTTACGAGATAGCATGATGCATCACATAAGCTATGTAATTAATTTATTATTTTTATTTAAAATGAATTAAATAATAAATATCCTGACGTGGCAAGTGGATAAGGTAAGTGATGCTTTGCTTATTAGCCAAGCGACCTTTGTATAAAGCCTTAGGACGATTGTGGTGCAAGAAAATTGTACGGTTGGTGTTCTTTGGTTGCAGGAAGGGGTACACCAACTTTTTACTTTTAATTTTTTTAGGTACGTGCATCTGCATTATCCCCTGAAACTATTCTTTTATTTATTTATTTTTATAAAATAATATTGTCCTTTTCACCAAGAGTTGATTAATGATTACCACAGAAAGGTGATTTTCTAATGGTTGGTGATTCATTCTTGAACGTTTGTGATTTTTCTTTCTTTGTGGTTATCTAAGATGATATCATTAGTATTTTGTGAGAAAAAAAATGATATATCATAGTATGAATTCAGCCGCCAGCTAGCATGTGTTTGAAAGACTTAGAATTTAACTTTCATGTTGTTATTAATATTGATGATATTGATGTTAGGTTAATTTCACATATGATTATTAAATAATTTGTGATCAAACTCAAGTAATTAATGTTGAAGTCAGATTAATAAGGAGTACTACTAGTATTTATTTGAGTTGCATATTGAGTATGACTTATAAAAATACTCATATGATACTGAGCATGCATATATTGACATGTCGATATTAATAATAATTTTAAAAAATAATATAATTTAATATAATTATGTATATTGGTATTTATATATTCGATATTGAAACACGTCTAATTTAAAAATATTCATGTTTCATAGCTCTTAAGTGAACAATAATAGTGTTGTAATTTAGACTATATACTTAATACTATAATTTCTAAACACAGTGTTGTAAAACACCGTAAACATTAATATGTTTTTTTGTTACAAAGCTATTGAAAGAAAAACAAAAAAAGACAGAGAAAAAGATTATTCTTTAAGTAAAAAAGTTCCAGTTGCGTCACTTCTTAGAAGATCAAGAATGCCTTTTGGAGGAGAAGCGTGAACAGACAGATCAACATTTGAGGAGGCTCCGAGCTTTGCGAAGAAATCCGCGCATTGATTTTTCTCTCTAAAGGTGTGAGAAAAAGAAACATTGTTGTGCGAAAGCAACTCTTTTATATATTTGATCAACACAACATGGACATGAATGATACTTGACATTAGGACCTGTGATGAGGTTGATATATGTTTCACGATACTATAAAATCAATATTGTTGTGATTTTTCTTTCTTTGTTTGTGGTTATCTACAATTAGAGATGTTCGCACTTACACGACAATTTGATTCGGTTATGAGATGAAAATGATGGATTTGAATTTTTTTCCAATTTTTTTTTTCATATTTTCTCTTCTTTTCTTAATTCAATGGCTGATAAATTACAAGAACAAAAAAACACTTAAAAAGAGAGAAAAATAAATAAATAAAATGAATGACTATAATTACTACAACATGACCAACGTGAGAGATAAAAATTGGAGAGGATCCAAATTCAAAAGTAATATCATACATTGATTGAAAAAAAAAATATGAAAATCAGAAACAAGTGAAAAAAGTGAAGTTTAATAATTAAAGTAATTATAAAAATAATTAAAAATAATAGAAAGAAATAGGATTAAAGTAAGGAGTGCTTCATAAAAAAAATAAAATTAAGTAAGATATTGTATTCAAGTGCTTAATAAGTTCTTCTTAGAACGAATTATTTTAAAGATCCCAAATTTAATTTATAATTATGAAATAATTATTAATCAGACTTTACTTACCTTGCAGTTGAACTCTAAATTATCGAACCTTTTTCTTAAGAACCAGAAGTTGTGTTTTTTTTTTTTGGACAAACGTAATTTATAGATACTTATCCATAGGATTTATTTCAAATTAAAAATAAAGCTAGTCAGTGATCACATAAAGTCCAGATTCAGTTACCATAAGTTACATCGTTCTGGTTCATTGAAATACGTATAAGAAGACAAACAACCAAGTCTCATTCAAGTAGTTCTAAAGTTTCCATTTGTATCAACAGTAATGATATATTAGGATTCGGATTGGATGCAATTAAAAAGACTATATGCAGTCATATATTAATAACCGTATTTTGTTTATAAAAAGATGTTAATAATCGTTTGATATAATTATATTTGCTATTAAAAATAATAATAATAATAATTATTATTTGATTAGGATTCGGATTGGATGCAATTAAAAAGACTATATGCAGTCATATATTAATAACCGTATTTTGTTTATAAAAAGATGTTAATAATCGTTTGATATAATTATATTTGCTATTAAAAATAATAATAATAATAATAATTATTATTATTATTATTTGATTAGGATTCGGATTGGATGCAATTAAAATGACTATATGCAGTCATATATTAATAACCGTATTTTGTTTATAAAAAGATGTTAATAATCGTTTGATATAATTATATTTGCTATTAAAATAATAATAATAATTATTTGATTAAAATTAGACAATTCAAGTTAAATACAGTGTTTTTATATTATTAAATAAAAATTAATATTTTTTCCTAGACTGTTTGGATTGGACGACTAAAAGTTAATCTGGTGAAGTCATGCATGCAGTCAAGAGCTTTTAGTCGTCAAATCTTAATTCAATCGTCTAAAAGATATTATCTAAAAATTTATTTACTAGATTTGATAAAAGGAATTTGATAATCAAAGTTCAGTTAAGAAATAAATAAAATATGATGAATAATTATTACAAGTCAAAAAATAAACTCAAACTTTTCTAATTTATTTTGATTTTATCTAAAATTAAATTGTTAACCATTTGTGTTTTTACCTGATTGTAAACTACTATCAACAGTGGATTCTGATCTTTAAACTTGAGAAGGTGATTATAGGTTGGAGACCCATTAGTCACTTGTAAGTTGTAAGGAAGTAAATGTACACCTCTTGGAGGAGAAAGGATCCTCTCAATTTGAAAAAAAAATTGAGGAAATAAAGTGAGGTTTTAAACCATTGGATTATAAATATAAAGTAATATTTAAATTGAAAAGCAATAAGGAAAAGTTGATTGATGATTAAGATATGAAAATTGAGAAAAATTGAGGGAAAATAAATTGAGAGGATCCATTCTCCTCTTGGAGTCATTTAAGATTATTAGATGAGAGTGGACTAGTTATTAAAGATTTGATTAATGAATAAATACACACTACTATTAATTTATTTTTTTGGTAGATTATTAAATATATTTTCTAAGAAATTGATTAATGAAAATAATTTGTGCTGAATATTGTATTACAGATTAAAAGACTTTTACTAGCTTTGTTCCTTTTCAATTGTCATTTTAATGTTGATTATACTTATCAAAGAAGCTGAATAAATTTTGTTAATTTTAAGAAATAATTATTTGTCTTTAACCAATAATACTTTCAACTATTTATATATTATCTCACTTTATTGTATAATTACTATATTAAGAATAAAATTTAAATATATCACGTTACCTTTTGTTGTTTGTTTCACAATAATTCCTTTCACTTCTTGTGGAGGAGTTGTTCTTTAATAAAATTTTGCCGATTCAAAAAAAAAAAAAAAAAAAAGAATAAAATTTAAAGTTTTTTTTTAAGAAGAATAAAATTTATAGTAATTTAATTTAAATCGTTAATACATTTTTTTATAAGGATATATTTTGTTTGTGACAATTTGAGTTTGATATTTTGAAGAAATAAGTTTTTATGAGATTTTACTTATTTTTCAACTGAATTTCACATTTTCTTTATTTTTTTCCTTGAAAAATGGAGAACTAATACAAAAAAATAAAAATGATAATTTTGCTAGATTAATTATTTAAAACATATGCATTTTTTAGTTAGTGTCTTGGTTTGACCGGACGTAATACATTCAATTTGGATCCCACGCTTTTCTCGTGTTGCATGGCACTGTCAAAAAACTTTGACATTCTATATTTAAGTTGCTAGTTGTTTACAACAAGCAAAAAACAAAAGTTAAGAGAGAAGAATCATTCTTGTCTTTGAGAAAGAAAAAAATTGAAATTTAGTTTGGTTTATTGAAAAGAATATATTAATTTCTAGTTTTTTTAGGTCAAGATTAATTTTCTAGTCTTTAAGAATATAGTAAATTGGACACCTTAATCCGTACTTCAACTTGTATTTAAATAATGTTTCGATGTGTAACATTATATATCATCCTTGCCCTAGAGGTGGAAATAGCTGATCCGAGCTAGCCTTTGTAGTATTTGAGTTTGGCATATGAAAAATTTTGAGGTCTATGTTTGACCTGTAATCTATTGTACATTTATTTTTAGGTTTGAGTTTCATCTATTAAAAGTTTGATATAATCTATTTAAAAGCCAATGTATTTAATTAAGTAATCATATTTATATTTAAATAGACTAATAAATTAATGAGGTTAAACTTTTTTTAATATTTAACATGCATTTTAAAGAAATTGATTGACTATATATGTGGTTAAGTTTTACATCAACTATGAATATGAAAAATGTTGAATTTATAAGAGAGATGGTCTGTTAACTTAATATCTTAATTTTTTAAGTCGAGATGTGACGTTTTTCTCTTATGGTTCTGGAGCATTATTTAACTCGTTGTTATTACTCCCCCCAAACTCCCCAACATGTGGGTACTGCAGCCATGGTCCGACTTGGTGGGAGAGCGAGAGTGAATCCTTTGTCCTGTCTCAAATACGTCCCTTGAGAGATTGTTGAGTTTCAAGCAGGGGCGGAGCTGCCTTAGGGCGGGGGAGTGCCACGGCCCGTCCCAAAATTTTCGATTTTAATAGGTATATATGTAAAAATATTTTTGTCACTGAGTATATTATATATATTAATATGTTCACAAAATATTCAAATGATTGACGCAGCCTAGTGGTTGTAAGCGTTGCTCTTAATCAAGAGGGCAAGGGTTCAATCCAGCCCTTTGACAGTTTTTTTATTTATTTTCACTTTTAACAAACATTTATTTGAACTATAGTTTTAAGAGCAGCACGTTGTAAGCTTTGAGTATAGTTTTCATTATGCTATTGATCAACATATATTTTCTTACATACATGCATATTTGCAGGAATCAAATTAAATCAATAACATTGCATTGATTATAAATATTATAAGATTTACTCTAAAATTAAAAATTTATATTCTTAAATTTTAAAGTAATAAAAAATACTTTGATGCGATTGAGATCCATAAAATTAACGATATTCAATAAAAATATATAAACATTTAATATTTACGAATCTCAAAAACATATCGAAAAATATTAAATTTATGTAAAATTTTACACAAATATTTTATATAATATAAATTTTTTAAAATTTATATTTATTAAGATACTACAAAGCAATATAAGATATTACACTGTATATATATGGCTCGCATAAAAAAAAGTCAAACTCGTTACGGCCCACCCCAAAATTTTATCCTAGCTCCGCCACTGGTTTCAAGTGTGAGTGATTAAGTTTTACATCAACTATAAATAGAAAAAAATGTTAGATTTATAAGATAAATCAGACGATTCATTAACCTAATGCCTTAAGGTTTTGGTGAAGATGTGGTCCTGAAATATTTAACTCATTGTTACTTCCAAGCTCCTCAACACATATTAATTTCAATTAGAGTTTTGATACGTGTATCAATAAACTATTATTATTAATTAATATATGTATTTTATTTGTAATAGTATAATATAAAGTATTAATTATGTAATTATTCAGGTAGTTATTAGTAGTTTTAAGAAGTTATTAGTAGTTATATGATATTTATCTATATATATTAGTATTGTATGTGTAAACAAGAAGGAAAGAATTGGAACAATTAACCCTATAATTTATCACTTTCCTATCAAGTTTATAATAATACATTTAAATCAAAAATTTAATGTAGATTAATAGGTTTAAATTATTGAAAATTTAATGTATTTTCTCTGTTGTGAATTATATAGGTCAAAAAAAAATTATACACTATATTACAACTTGTATATATTTATCTAAAAACAGATATATGCACATGATATAAATAAACATATATAGTAGAAAATGATTAACTTCTTCTATATAAAATATTTTACACCCGAGCAGGAATAGATATATAATAATTAAATTCTTAACAAAATTCTTAATAAATATTAATACTGCATTTTTCAACATTTTTTTATCAATACGTTATAAATATTAATTAGCATTGACCTCGTAAATATCATGATCTGTGTCAACCCTTCACAAAATGACAAAGCAAGTAGATAAGAAAACTTAAAAGGTGCAAACATGTAAGTCTCAATCATCGTTATTTAATTTTAAAACCATAGCTGCCGCAGAAAGCAATGCATCAGCAACTCGATGGATAAGAACAAAACAAAAAAAGTTCAATAAACACTTCTTTGTTCATATTCCCTTGAAGGTCCAATTTACACCGACCTAAATATACCGTTGATCCACGTTAATTTAAAAATATGAAAGTGTAAATTATTAATGCATATTTTTTTTTTAATTGAAATGAAAATTCATTCCCACTATTATAAACTAAAGGATAATTACATGAATTTCATGATACTGATTGTTTCATTCGAAATTTAAAATGCTGATTTCTCAAAACCGAACAATCATAGATAATAATCAGGGAATATAAAAAAAACCGAGAATAAAATGTTTATCATTAAAGAATGTAAATTAGTAAAGCGGATATAAACAATTTAATTAAATTTGCAAAACTAGCTCTCACTTTATATTAGTTTTGAATAATACAGTAACAATTAATGATTTTTGTGTCTAAATAAAAAAGTGCGTATTGTTAAGTTTGTTTTTTTTTTGATACAGCGAATTGTTAACTTTTACTTTCATACTTTTATATCAATGTCAATTAATATATATTTTCTCTGTATCAAAATATAAATTGTTTTAATTATATTATACACATTAAAAAATATAATTAACCTTATATATATATATATATATATATATATTTAATTCAAAAATTTGTTATTGGTGACATGATGAATGAACCTTTGTATAGAAGAAAAGACATGTGCCCATAAAATAAAAGTTGGGACAATAGAAACCGTTTGTACAGCATATATCTAATACATCTACCCTACCGCAGCCAAATTTGTATATCGAAAGCTTGACAAAGGAAAGATCATTACATACTTGTATTAGTATACTACACACAACACAACTATGATAGAGACAAAACATGAGAAGGAAAACAAACTACAAACCGCGGTTTCAATGAGCGGTTTTCGTATATGAGCTCGGTACTATGAACATAACTCGTAGAAACATTGTAATATAAGAGATTAAAATTTTTGTTATTAAATTACTTAATAAAAATAAAAATAATTTATCAATAGAGATATTTATAAATTGTCAACTAAAGAGACTTTTATGTTAACAACAAGAGTCGAACTTTACATTTCTTTGCTGATAAAAAAAAAAAAAAGTCGAACTTTACATTTATATAAAGAATGAGTCGAACTAATATATATGAGAGATGCTTGTTTTCTTGCTGTAGAGGTTGTCAACCACCCGTTTCGAGTTCAACTCAAAATCAATATCGTGCAATTGTAGTAAAATTATGAACATTTTCCTGTTGTGGCAAGTCTGAGGTGAATTAAGTCTCACATTATTTAGAAAAGTGGATGTTGAACACTTTATAAATGAGATGACTTATAAACCTAATGCCTTAAGATTTGGGTTAAGATGTGGTATCTAACTTTCTTATATAGTTGCTTTGAGGCCAATGCGGATGATCTCTAGCCGCCCCCACATGACCCAACAATGGTATCAGAGCCAATGGTTTGACGAATGATTCGACCGGTTCTTTGTATCGAAAGTTTTCCTGATAAAGGTGGACAAACAGTGTGTCCTGTTAAGTGCGGCCAACGACGGTGAAAGTTTATGGATGAATAAAGCTTCCGCTTGAGGGAAAGCATAAAAAAAATTGAATAACTCACACTTAGAGAGAGATTGTTGTGCCAAGTGTGAGTTGAGTTAAGTCTCACACTACTTAAAAAAATAGAAATTACACACTTTATAAACGAGAGTACCCATAAATTTAATGTCTTAAGATTTTAATTAGATTATGCTGAATATGTTGATTTTAATTCTATGAACAACAAACACAACTTTAAAAGTAAAATGTTAGGTTTTTTTTTTATATTTATTTGACAATATTAATTTGAATATATCTTATAAATTATAATTCCTTGTATACATGCATTTAAATTATTATTTTTAACTAGATTATAGTTTCAAATTTGATCCCCTAAACTTAACTCCGTCCCTACCTAGAGGCATTTTATTATATTTAGTCGTATCTAATCATTAAAAAGAAGTATATTCAGGGGACATTCGAATTTGTGCTGCATAACTATTCTTGCATTGCCATTTTGGCTAACATGTTTCAGTAGAACAAAGACGGAATTATTAGAATCTTGTGCTATCATAGCAGATCAATATAGTTCAGCCTTTCTATATCGGGTTGTTTATAGTTTGTTTAGTGTTTTGAGGATTTTTTTGTTGAGTGTAAGGGTGTGTTTGATCTGCTAAAAAATATGGGACATGACAATTTCAGTTGTACTGTGTTTGATTGTAAAATTGTTTTAGGAACTGGATAAACTGGGAGACAAGAGACGGGACAAAAACAAAATTTTTTGTTTTTCACTAAACCACAACACAACTTTTTGTCCTAAGTACAAGTTGTCTAAAATATCAAAATTATATTTTGTTCACCAAACAACATGTAAGAAAAAAAATTGTTCAATATCATAAAAGTTTATTCTATACTGTTCTGCCATGTGTTGTGCTGTTTTATCTTGTGTTGTTTTGTCCATTACTTATTCATTATCAGATCAAACACACCCTAAATTTCGAATCGAGAACCTTATAATCTTTAAACTAAGAAACAACTCTAGCAATTGGTTGTGTTTTGAGGAGTCTAGAATTTCTATTTGATTTACTTTTGGTACTCGGTGTAGTTTATTTGAGTTGGTTTGTAATAAAGATTATACGTGTATTTTTTTGTTTAACTTTCAAGCAAATGATAGGGTGAGATATCTCCGAAAGATTTATCATTTGAAATATTGAGTTGGATGTATTTAATAAAATTCTTATTTGTGGGAAAGAAGAAAAAATAGAGGCATTATTAGATGCTTCAATTTCATGGCATCAACCACTCTATTATTGATGGATATCCCATTCCAATTTCACCATAGATTTGGTTTGAAATAGACTACATGACCTAATATGTCACCATTATTGGATTCAGTTTGTGTCACCCTCAATGTACATAGGAATAAAAAATTTATTTTAATTAACTAAGAAATAACATTTTATTGATGGGATGAGTATTATGCATGGTGCATAAACATCAAAATACAAGATTAAGGTTGTGGTTGTTGCGGCGGCGGTGGTTGTGATGGGCGTCGAAAATGGAGTGTGGTTGAAATTAGAATGTATTAGTTACTGAAAGTGAGAAATAGATGCACACATGCCAAAATTATTTTGTTGTGGAATGATTTCACATTAGATGTACTTAATCGCCAAAACCGTTTTGCTATGGAATGATTTAAGAGAGTTGTACTCCAAAACCATTGGATGTTTATGCACAATGCATAAGGAATAAACTTATGCACCATAATCAGACCCTTTATTGAGTACGTAAAAAAAAAACATTTTATTGAGAGCTACCAACAATATTTGCGGCATAAGTAATTGATAAATATTTAGATCTCTTAAGTACTACGCATAAAAATATTTGTATAGAGATGTCAACCTTAAAAATGGTTTAAGAGACATATATTTGTAAGTTTTTTGGATGTTAAGTTAGATTGGATCATGCAAAATCTAAATTAACATTCTAAATTTGAAATTTAATTCATTTGATCTTAACCTAAATTTAAATTTTATTTTCTAATTCACATCCACTCCATATTATTTATAGATTACATACATTCAGGGTCCTTTTATTGGACATGATATGATAGAAACATGGTATTATATAGAGCTGGATAGAAAAAAGATAAAATATAAACATGATAAACATTTATCCTATCATGTGTTTGATGACAACATGATAACAAATAAGATATCAATATATTATATTCGATGTTTGATACACACCTTATAATAATGTTAACAAGCATTACGATAGCAAATGATAAACATGGATATAAGCGGAGCATGTTTATACCAAATAGCAATGCTCCAAAATGTGTTTATCACTTGATAACTCTTTTTTTTTTTTGAGAGAAAGAGAGATGCATACCTTGGAGAAGAAGAACGCAGTAGAGAGAAGAGATGAGTTGCCGTGAAACGATGAGCTGCAATGGAGACACGAGTCTTGGAGAAAAGAACGAGTGTGAAAAAAATATGAGGAGGCGAGTGAAAAGAATGAGCGTGGAAACACGAGTCTTGGTCCTTAAACTACCACATTTTCTCCACTTTTACATAAATATATATTGGGTCTTGCAAATAAGTGTCCGAAAAATATGTTAACAAATTAAAAAAAAGAATTTATCTTGAAAATTGTGTTTAAAACAACAATTTTTAAAATATAAAGAATTAAATATACAATTTGTATGATAAAATTGTTATTTTATACATCTACCAAAAAAAGATAAAATTCTTGTTTTTAGTTTCTTAACTTGTGACGTTAAGACACTACTAGCAATTGCAAAATTATAGTAAATAGTTCTCAAACTATATATAAAAATCCATCAATTGAGTCCATTATGTCGTAATAACAAATACTGACTTGAATATTTTTGCATATGTTAAAGATTATTCATATATTTTGGTGACAAAATCAAAGTGAATGTGATAATTTAGATATTAAATAAATTGATAGTTTATAAGTTAAAATTCCATTATCAATGGGAGGAAGTTTTATAGAGTGGGGTAAGCCCTCATCCAAAACTAAATCTTAAAAATTGAGAAAAAATATTTTTGTCACTTTATAAGTTACTCGCGCGTTTTATGAAATAGCTGTTTTATCTTTCCGTTACTTTAGTAGCGGACGTTATAAAAAAAAATAGAAATTTTAAAAAATATCGTCTATTATTTAAGTAGCAGACATTATAAAAATAAAATCTGATAGGATGTTTTAAGGAGTATCCGTGGATTAAATAACAGACGGGGTATTTACCATAATTTGACAAAGGTAAACAAGGAATGTCACATGTGACATCGGTAGAAGTCTTCAGAGGATGACTTTGGCAGAGGTCTTCAGAGGATAATCATCCATCAGTAGTAGCACTCTTTAACCATTCATTTATCATGCAATCACTCACATACTTAGTCATGCATGAATATTCATCCTCCAGATAGTTAGTAGCATACAATCCCACCAACTAACAAGTATCAGTATGCAATCATTCACAACTTAGTCATGCACACTCAAGTAGTTAGTAGTCAGACATTGCATTGTACCTACTAGCATCAACTTTGAAACCTCAAAGGTCAAAAGGGCCTGATGTCTTGCCCGATGCTCCAACATCCATTAGTAAATTTCCTTCCATTGCACGTCTTCTCAGCTTTTCTTGTTCAGAGATTCTCACAGATGCAAACACCAAGAGTGTTGCTTAACTTTTCAATTAGAATAGCATCCAAGGCTTATGATTTCAGTCTTTCAAAGTTTGATTCTTCTTCTTCACTTGAGGATTCTTGCTGCATTGGATGTAGATTATATCATTCAACCACCCATGATCAATCAGATCAAAATAAGATCTTTACTTGATACAAATCACAGTTCCAACTTCTCAAGTAAAGTATTCAGAATAAGTCTCCACACATTAAGCCATCTTCACTCGAGGTTAGAGATTTCTTCATCAAGTGTAGATCCAAAACAACTTCAGTGGAGTGTTTGTTTACTGAACCGAATCTTCCTTTGTCTTGGTTATAGTCTTGTTAGTAGAGGGAACCTTGCTCCTGCATAATTAACCAATTATTGAAGGTGGAGGCTTCACACGCTTTCCTCTATCATACACCATTCTATGCTCCTTGTAGTCATCAAGATTGCCAATAAGTTCCTTGACTAATTTCTCACACTAAGGACCAACATCAGCTACAGTCTCCATCAATTTGTTTGTCATGTCATAAATGCTAACTACCATAAGATTCTCATTGTTGATAGTAACATCCTTCAGTAGATGAACACCTTCTCTGAATGACAAGGCTTCTTTTGATAACACCATCTCCTTATGGTGGGTTTGTCTTGCTCTTGACGCATAAGTAATCATGAGATTTTTAATAATTACTCCGCGTATTTTCTTTGATTGCTATAACTGATTTGGCGCAGCGATCATATGAGATGACCTTTCTCCTTTGGCACCATCCTGTATGATATCTGTGCATTTTTTCTTTTTAGAGGAATCCATGAGTAGTGATGATGAGATGTTCTTACTCCTCTCATTTCTTCAGCTCCATTCTTACTTGCCACACATAATTCCTTGTTGAAATTCAGTTCAAGCCCCTGATCACATAGTTGATTTACACTAATTAAATTAGTGGTTAATCCTTCAACTAAAAACACATTGTCTAGCTTAGGGAGGCCCTTTTTCCTTATCTTCCTAATTCCTTTGATTAAACCTCTTTCTCCATTCCCATAAATCACATGGCTTCCAGTCCAAGGCTTTATTTCAGTGAGTTGACTTGTATCAAAAGTCATATGATTTGTGCATCCACTATCAAACAACCATTCTTTGGTTGATCCATTCTTTAGGTTTGTAAAACATACTAGGCTCAAAACTTCATGAATTTTTCCTTTATTTTGTCCTTGAGTCTTCTTGGAGGTGGCTTTGGGTTTCCACTCTTGTCTCGTGTTAGCTTGACTCTTTTTGTACCTTGAAGAGTTAGTTCCAAATGAGGAGTTGGGAAATGTTGGATACCCATATAACTTGTAGCATTGAGGTCTAATGTGACCATATCTTCCACAATGATGACATCTCCTTCTGGTCTTCTTGCCATGTTGGTGGGCAGGATGTGCTGCAGGATGCCAGGACATCTGGTGGCACATTGTGGATTTTCCAGGCTTTGGTTTAGAGGAATCAAACCCAACACCTTTCATGTCTTTGTGAGACTTTCCAGTGGCTAGAATCTCGTCCAGTTTGTCTGACCCATTCATCATTCTGATGTTTTTCATCAAGTTGTCAAGTTTGGATTTGTATAGTGCAACTTCCTCTCTTAATTCAATGATGGTGAGTCTCATCTATGCCCTTTCATTGTGCAGTATTTTGTTGAGTTCTGCCTGATTCTCATTTGCATCCATAGCTTCCGGAGTTTCTTCAGTGGAGCCATGACTGGAGTTGCTTGGGGAGTCACATTTGCTTGTGAATGCATTCACATTATTTGCTTTTTCCTCTTCCCCTTCCTCATCAGAGTCGGTTCATGTTGTTGATAGACCTTTGTTTTGCCTCTTGAGGTATGTTGGACATTCTGGTTTAATATGTCCAAAGCCTTCACATTCAAAACATCTGACATCTTTACCCTTTTCGGTTTGATTTTCATTCATCCCTTTGTTCAGAGGATTGATGTTGGATAACTTGCCTGGGACATTTGTTCTCCACTTTCTGTCAAGTTGTCTCAGGGAGTTATTGAACTTCTTCCCGATAAGTGCTAGATCTTCAGATATGTCGTCATTCATATTTTGATCTTCTTCAGCACTGAAGGCTATGCTCTTGATCTTCTTTCCAGTACGGTCATTAAGGTTCATCTCAAAGGTTTGTAATGAACCAATGAGTTCATCTACCTTAATCGAACTGAAGTCTTGTGATTCCTCAATAGCGGTTACCTTCATGTCGAATCTCTTGGGTAGGGACCTGAGTATTTTTCTGGCAAGCTTTTCTTCAGGTATCTTTTCTCCCAAGGCAAAGGATGAGTTAGCAATATCTCTGAGTTTGATATTGAAATCTGATACAGATTCATCTTCATCCATCTTAGTTGTGAGCATCTGTAGTCTTGACATCTTCACTTTTGATGTTACTTCATGAGCTATTCTGATAATTTCCCATGCATCCTTTGCTACAGTGCATGTGTTGATAAGTTTGAACTTGTTGGTATCAACTCCATTAAATAGAGCATTCAAAGCCTTTGAATTTCCTGAGGCTTCTGTATCCTCTGCTTCAGTCCATTCATCTTCTGGCTTTAGGCTTGTAGTTCCATCTTCAGCAGTTGTTGTTGAATGTGTCCAACCCTTAACCACAGCTTTCCATGCCTTGTAGTCTAGAGACTTGAGAAAGGCAGTCATTAATGATTTCCAATAGTCATAGTTTGATCCATTCAGTACAGGTGGCCTGTTGATAGATCCTCCGTCCTTGATAGTGTCCATTGGAACAAAATTTATCTCCCTGGAGCTCACCCAAGCAGTGTAGGGTGCCTGCTCTGATGCCAATTGAAATTCTGTTCCCAGGGGACATATGTCTTACACAATTGTTCCGACAACTGTGATGCGTGCAAGATGTCTGGCACAACTTGTACCATAATGTAGCGCAGTAATAATGACAAAACAATAAAGGAAAGCAATAAAGAACACAAGTAATTGTTTACCCAGTTCAGCACATAAACTGTGCCTAGTCCGGGGGATACCAATCCAGGAGTATGAATTCACTATCTTGAATTAAAGCCCTAGTCGTATATGTTACATCAAAGACCCATTGACATACACAATGCCTCACTCTAACTCTAGTGTCTTCTACCTAAGAGCCTAACTCCCCCTAGATATGAGAACCCACTCAATACCCCCTCCATTAAACCCAGCGGGATGACGACCTGAATGAAAGAAAGGTTTAAGAAAACCTTAGTCGTGTGTTGAAACGATACTTCAACACTAACCAAAACTCTAAACAAACTTAGAGCAGGTAGAAGCTAGCACTCGGTGCTAATGACTCGCAAAACTCTAAATCCTAAGACTCTTTGTATCTGAATATTTGCTCGTACTTTAGGTCTTGCCTAAGCACTCCTATTTATAAATGTTCAACTCCTTGATCTTTTGTCTTCAATCTTCAAAGATTTGCTTCAAATAAAAACTAACCGTAACAACTTTTATCTTTTGATAAAAGATACGATTAATTAATCTTCTCATTGGCTTGTACTTTTATTCTGAATCTTCAGTTTAAAACTCCAAGCATATCTTCAAATATAGTCTTCAATTAAATTCTGAAACCAAATCTTTTTGTAACAAACTTTTTGATTAAATATTTTAACAAATCTTTAATCAAAGAGATAGTTTGAAAAATAATGTATTTTGCCTTAAATACATCTTGAGAAACCTTTATGAATTGATGCAAAAGTTTGAGACAATGGTTCATGAAAAAACATAATTTTACATTCTGTCCAGGACGTATTAAATCGGTTGTACTGGTTACGCGATTTAAAAAGTCCAGTATTCAAATTTCAAATGTTGCACTTTTTGACAGCAACATGCCTTTTAAATCCGTTAACGGAACAACTGATTTAAAAAGTTGCTGACAGCTTTTTATAAAATTCAGCTTATTATATAGCTTTGCTTTAGAGATTTGTATGCATGTCAAAATATTTTTATGCAAAATCACATTTGAATAAAAATCATATAGATGAAGTGAGATTGAGCATTTAAAGTATGAGAAATTCTTGCATAGTCTCTCACCTAACAAATCATATTTAGGCACAGCCAATTAAAATATGACACCTCATTATAATTATTATTTTAATAAATTGTCATTAAAAACTGATTCCTATTTTCTCTCCTCCAAGTTCAATGTTGTTTCCAGATGCCGTTCCACCGCCACAGTAACAACCGCAAAGGACTATGGATTTCTCTTTCATATAAAATAATTACAAGCAACATTGCTAGAATTAATAACATGAAAAATTGGTTCGATCTCTTGGCCTCTTAGGTATCGTTATTATCTTCTGCAACACAACTTTATCTACATTCAAATCCCCCAAATCTCTAGCACCATTAATTATCATAGACAAATGAAGGGAAAAAAACGATGTCAAGAAGAAAGAAAAGGTAAAGGGTGCTGCAATGAATATTTAGGGTGAGGGCAAAATAAAAGCAAAGTGGTTGGAATGTGTTGGTGGTAGAAGAGATTTAGTGAATCTCGAAACAATGGTTGAATCAAGGAGAGAGATAGAGAATGAAGATCATAAATTTCTAATCTTATTAATTTTTATAAATAATAATGACGTGTCACATTATTAGTGGTTGTGCCTAAGAATGATGTGTTAGGTGAGAGACTATGTAAGAATTTCTCTTAAAGTATATACATGAATGAATTGTCATTGGTACCGTATTACATGATCAAATCTCTTGAAATTCAAAGCTTGTGCAATCTTGATAGTTGATTACAATCTTTTTCTTCTTTGATCATTCTTCATTGATAAACTTTTGTCTTCATCAAAACTAAGCTAAGATAGATGACGAACATCTTCTTCCAGCTGGAACATCTAATGGCGGTCGGAACTTCCGCTGTTAAAGCTAAATAGATTTGGTTCTTGAGCATTCAACATGGATCAAAGACCAAGAAGAAAGCTATATGACCATAGGTCAACTATGGAACCTAGTAACTATCAATTAAAATATGAAAATAATTTCTCACCAGACTAAGAGCTGTGGTCCCAAGAAGCAGCAAATATAGTTTACCCTGAAATTAATCAAATATCAGAATCAATAAAGGCTGGTTGGTAATACTTCCAAATTTAAGCTTAACTTTCAAGCAATAAAGGCCGGAACCTGGATCTGAGTTGGACTGAGCTAAGTTTAGTTCAAGCTTAGCTAAGTTTAGTTCAAACTAGCCTCTCTATGCCATTCTTCGTTATTGGGCCGATCTAGTACTGTGTTAGTAAACGGGTTAAGGTCTTTTGGATCATACGGTTCCCAACAAGTGGGCTTGCTAGTCACAGCCCAATGCCACTGGGTCTCGCCCAGTACATATTCTGACACGACTCTTTTGATAATTATGCAATTTGATGAACAGTTTTTATTTCTAAGGATCGTTGCTATAATAAAACTTATACACTATAAGTATAACTATTGAGAAGCGTTGCATGTTTAAGCTTTGTGTTTCCATAAACATCTAATTAGTAATTTGAAATGAAAAGAGTAGTATAATACCAAAACCAAAATAAAGTTATGAGATGTATTATTATGTGGTATTTTTTGTCTTAGATAAAATGGTAATCATTAAAATTAAAATCACACAAATTGTGAGACCCCGAATTCAATTCTGAATCAAAAAATTAAACTCACAATTTTGACAATTTTTCAGTTAAACTATAACTTTTCGATTAAATATTCAAGCTGTATTATTACATACTAAGAAAATAAAAATCGTATCCACCAACTGTCTGTCATGTTGCTTCTTGGCAACTTTGAATAACATTAAATTAAAGGAAAATGTTAATTGGGGCTTTAAGACACATGTAGTGCTGTCAAAATGGGCAAACTCGAATGGCCAGCAAGCAAAGTCCGAATATTTTCCGGGCTTGGGCCTTAAAAATCTGACTCGGATTTTTTTCCAGGCATTCTAAATCGGTCCGATAAAGCTCGTTTGAAATATGGGCTAGCCCGAATGGGCAACGGGTAGCCGAGTCCGAATAAATTATAATAATTTAAAAAGGGCTTAATTACAGTTTTGGTCTCCCTATTTTAAAATCACGCAGTTTTGGTCCCCCCACTAGATTTTTATTCTTAATAATTGTTATTTAATCTATTTTAAATATGTGACATACAACCTGATGATATATTAATGATCGAAAGTCATAAAATTACAAGAAAACTCAATAAAAACTATGATTTCGATTACATAAATTATTCATTTACGAAATTTAATTAATGAAATGTAAATCTTTAATACACTTGCATGAATCTATATCATCAAATCGTATGCCATATCATTTAAAATATAGGCTTAAATGCACTTTTGGTCCCTCTATTTTTGAATTTATGAAGTTTTGGTCCCCCTATTTTAAAACTCAGCTTTTTGGTCCCCCTATTTTAAAACTCAGTTTTTTGGTCCCCCTATTTTAAAAATTAAGATTTTTTTTTAGTCTCCCTCTTATTGTTCTCCAATTCAATAAGAATTCGGTGACGGTATGATGATGATTCCGGTGACAGTGACGGTGATGAATCAAGATTGATTTCGTGTGTTGATGTTGATTTCGTGTTGTTGAAGCTTGATTTCGGTGACGGTGATGATGATGATGATGATTTCGGTGACACAGTGCTTGATTTCATGTGTGTTGAAGCTTGATTTCGTGATGTTGAAGCTTGATTCCGGTTGATTTTAAACAAAAAAGTGGAAATGGTTTTGATAACCGTTAGTTTGAAGATGCGCCTGGAGGTGTATGACGAAATAAGCTGGAGTGTACGAAGCAATTATGTTGGACTACCGGGTAATGGATTGGGATTTATGCAGGGTGCATAAGAATGACTTATGAATGATAACCAAACACCCGTGCCAAAATAATAAAGTATCAAATATAGTATCAAATATGACCGCATAAAAATATTTAAATTTTCAAATGATATACGTCAAGACAAAAAAATGCAAAAAAAAAAAATCTTTAGAAAGTAAAAAAAGTCATATACTTATTTAACCCTAAAATACTAATTTTGAAAAATAAATAAAAGACTCCTGAAATAATTCTTATCTCTAATCATAATAATAAAGTATCAACAACATTGTGGCCGTTTGATTTCCCGTTGAGATTGAGAACAGTTAAAGCGCCGTCTATCATCATTCACAGCTTCTCTATTTCAACGTTTCAGTCGCGATATTTCTTCTTCTTCTCGTTCCACATCGAATCACAGATTCAGATATATAATATTTTTTTTATCCGTTAATTTCCGCCGTTTAAATTAGGGTTTCTCATCTTTTTCATTTCGCTGTTCAATTTGTTAATTGAATAATATTTAAGATCTGTGTTGAAATTAGGGTTATATATATGTTCTCTCTCTCCACTTGAATCATCTTTGATTGAAACAGAAAACCCTAAAGTGCGTGCGGAACTGAAATTGACAAGAGAAAAGAGATTTGGACGATGGGGAAGTTCGTAGACTACAATTACGAAATGATCCTAAAAATGGCAGCCGACCGCGAGGAGACGGAGGAGGAACTTGAAAAAAACGATAGGGAATTAGCCAGAAATTTAAGTTGCCCGGAACGTGTCGGGTCCGACGCCGATACTGAAACAAAGCTTGCTTATTTTGCGTATGAATTTGGCCTGGACGAAGATGAAGATGGTGATGAAGTAAATGGTCCTCCTGGAGAGGTATGCTTTTATTTTTCCAAACAAAGGAATTTGTTGTTGATCACATTTTGTTATTTAAAATCCAAGATTGAATTTGTTGTTCATCAAATCCAAGATTGAAGGATTTGTTGCTGATCATATTTTCTTTAAAATCCAAGAATTGAATTTGTTGTTGACCATATTTTGTTTAAAATCCAAAATTGAATTTGTTGTTGATCATATTTTGTTTAAAATCCATGAACAGAAGCAAGCTACTGATGACCCCTCTGAACACCAGGGGGCTGCTGATGCTGATGCGGTAAACGATTTTTTGGAAGATATTATTCAAGCATCCAAGAAGATTTGTAATGCGCATCATGTTGATCCGGAGATTCTCACAAAAGTCATGGACAATTTGAAGAATTCCATTGCTGCTCAAGAAATTTCGATTCCAACAGAAAAACGTGCTCACCAGGCCCATGAACAGCAGGAGAGTAAACGGAAACGGAAACGGAAATTAACCAGGTATACATACACATGTTTTAATTGTACCTCTGAATTAACTAAATGATGCCGCAGTTGCTTTTTTCTTGGCATGACAAAATATGATTCCTACTTTTGGCAGCCACATTCCTGACTCTGCTGATTCAGAAGTAATCACTCGGGCATCTAAGAAGAAACATTATTTGCAGTAAACAATGCTTCAGAAGAAATCACTCAGTTACCTGCATCTAAGAAGAAACGTTATTTGCATATGTAATTTCCTTTGGTGCGTAAGGGGTTTGTTTGTTTTGGAGATTTGTTTTTATAACTGGGTAATTTGAATTGAGTAGTTTCTTTATGTAATTATTTTAACTTAATGGTTTTTATTTTTGAATGAAACTGAAAGTTTGGGTTTTTGTTGATAATTTTTTGCTTCTGCCTTATATATATAAATATGTGTTTTGTTGATTGGTTGTGTGATTAAGATTTGATAGAATAATAAGGTGGGTGTTGGGATGTTGGAAAATTTGTTTTCTTGCATTTATATGGGCATGGAATACTATTTTTTAGTGTCATTCTCCCTTCATGTTTGTTTAGTCCAAATAATCCATTGGATAAATTCAGCTATAGTATACCAGATTATGTTTTTGAACTTAAAGTGGCTTTAAGAGGTGTAGTTGTAATTGTAATTTCTTTGTATATACCAAAAGTCCAAATAATCATGGACAAATACAGCCATAACTATGGTATTGGTAGCTGTGCAATTGTGAAGACCTCTCAAATACAACAGTGATGCAGAGGAATCTGATATGCATATTCACAAAGCTGTGAGTTTGCTTTATTGTTATGTATTTTTAAGCACAGTTGAGATTGTTTCCTATTTTTTGGCAATTGAACTTTACCTTTTGTTTAGAGTTTGTAGTCATTTACGTCAGTGTTGTAAAATACCCGCGGCGCTATGGCATATATACATGGGAAAAACCCCTATCCCTGTCCCTTTCTTATTTAATAGCACCGTCTGGCCTAATATTAAAATTTCTGTTCTGAACATTCTTTCTTTGAACTCAATTGCTACTCTCTGTCGCTTAGGTAGGTTTCAGGGCTATCATTCTCGGTCTGTAGCTTTTCTGCTTTGCTTTTGCTGACCACCATGTAACTATCCTTTGGCATCTTTATTAACTAGGTTTACCATCTTTGGCCATCTATCTACACCTGACTTTTGTGCTTCTAACAATTAATGTTTGGCCATCTCTGGAATTTTGAACTTCTTTGTATGAATGTTTTTACAGTCATTGTACCAATATAAATCAGTCATTAATATCAATTAAGTGTAACTACAAAATATTTTGGTAGTATGCTGTGAATTAGGTAAGTAGGGCCATATGGATAATCGAATGCAGCAATAATTGAGTCAATATTTCCTTAGTTATTTAAAATAAAAAAGCAGACACCCTCATGAGAGATTCAGTCCCTGCCCGCAAACTTGATCATAGCAATAGCAGTGAAACGAGTCATACTGTTCTTCATCATCAAGTACAGCTGCAGATTAGGGATTACAATTTGACCCATACCCAGTGGGTACTTAGTAAAAATACCCACAACGGATAGGGTAAAAACCCGCATTTGACAACACTATGCTATGACGTCGTTATTTGACAACACTAGTTGATGCAAAGATGCAACCACTTTCGTATGGCCGAACTTTCTTCTACATGCTATTTGAGAATTGAGAGAAAATGTATTAATATTAAGGAAAATGCTAAATAGTGCCCCCGGGACACTAGTTAGTAGTTAAGCATATAAATATGAAAATTCTGTTTTGGAATTTGTGCATTCAATATATCGAGAATGTAAAAAGTTATTTTATCAATATTAATTTTATCATTTATTTCTAAATGGGGACAGGAAGGAGTTCCAGCGAATAAATGGTCTTTTCTTCTTCTTCTTCGTTACGCACAACTTGTTTCTCTTTCACTATCCGCCGGTTCCGCCGCCTATTCTGCCACCTTACTGCGTCTATCTTCTCCAACCTCTTATCCACACACATGCTTTGCCGTCTCACCGTCATTGACATGAGCAATAAGACAACCATAGCTGCCGCCGTCGTAACGAGCCAAGGTAGTATTTATTTTTGAAACATTATGTTCCAAGAAACACAATCAAGCCAAGTTGACAATGGAACTAAACAACAAGTTACAATCCAAGAAAAGTTGACAATGGAATTCAACATCAAGTTACAATCCAAGAAACACAATCAAGCCAAGTTGACGATGAAATTCAACATCAAGTCAAGTTACAATCCACACTACTACATATATTACATTTAGTAACATTTTTCCGGTAACACCCCAAAAATTGTTACTAATTGTCTAATTGTATCACTTTTTTATTTTTTGCAAAATTTCTCATCACTTCCTCTCTCCCGTTTCTCAACAGACACACAATCATCAACTTTCTCTCTCACCCGATTCCATGGAATGGAAGTTTCTTCGTCTTTCGGTGCGAATTTTCTGCATCAAGATCTTTGTTAAGAACTCGTCTTTGGCTTCAACCATCGTGATTATGCCAAATTTTCCGCATTCATCACTTTGATCGAAACCCTATCGTCGGGAAGATTCGAAACTAGCCGTCACCAGCAACGGTAAACCCTATTCTGATTGTAGTATCGATCTCTCTGTTTCTATTTGTTCTCATTTGGTTAGATTGATGATCTCAAAGTTCGCACACTCTATTTGTTCAATCGTTTCAGAATCTTCGCGCACTTTCTCCAATCGATTTGTGCTCTCACCATCTTTGATCGATCCGTTCTCTGTGTTTTGATCCTCAAAGGTGAACATTACTTCAATGCTATATATCTAAGCTTTCTTCGATTTATATGTGATTCAATATTCAATGACTTGAATCTTTGAAAATATATCGCAAAAGATACAAAAAAGTGTAAATTAAGCCATTTGCATGTGTTGTTTGGTAATTAATTAAGAAGTTAAAATGATGTGGTGAACCACATGATTTTTTGTAATTGAACAATTATGTTGCTATTGGCTTAATTTGAAGCACTGCACTCGTCAATGGAACACTAGTAGCAACTAATGGTACTCTAGTAAGATGATAGGTACTTAATTAGTTTGCTATCATAATAACACTAGTTTCTACTATTAGTTAGTAACTTTGGAGGTATTTGAAGTGTATAAATGTTAGTTGTAACTAATCCATTATTGTTTCTACTCTATTGCAGACAAGCTCCTGCACCTGCTCCTAAAGGTATAACAAAAACCTACATTTGTATAATTAGGCTATGGTATGTTTGGAGAATTGGTTTGATTAAGGGTTTTGTAGCATAAACCCTTGTTTTGGATAATAGGTTTAATTAAGGGCTTATAAGTTATAAGTCAAACTGTATTTATATAAGTTATAATATGTTTTTATAAGCTATCCTGTAGAGGTTACGTAAATAAGCTGAAAACAACTTATCAATATGTCATAAGCTGTTTTCCATAAGCTCTTTCAAACAGTCTCATTAGTGTTTATGCTTGTAGATGTGTTCAAATAATCCTGAACAGCTTATGAACATGTCATAAGCTGTTTCAATAAGCTCACTTATATTGTTTCATAAGTGCTTGTTTATGCTAGTAGATAAGCTTAGATAAGCTTAGTTGTTATGTATAAGCATGTTCGGTTAAAATTTGGCTGTGTTCTGATTGATGGAGTGGTACTAATTGTTATTGTTGAGATTGTTTAAAATACAATGGAATGGAATATGGAGGAATTTATATTCAATCTCATTCTGTCTGTATCTTTATGTTTCTTGTCTCGATTTGGGTTTTAAGATGGAACTAACCTGTTGTTTACTAATCTCTATTGACAATTCTGATCCCGATTCTGATAACCATACTCTTTTCTTATTTCACGTATCAGTTGATATCCAACATTAGCCACATGGTTCTAAAATTTTATGCATTGTCTTTACCAAACCTAGGTCATGCATTCCATTAAATATCCAATGTTGTTAGTCATATAGATATGCGTTTCATGATGATGCGACTAGAACCTTCCAGGACAAAGCATGTATGTGAAGTTGAAACTTAAATTTTTTAATTTTTTGATATTTTGATTTAGTACAACTTAGAATATATACTTATCTCTGATCTCTTTGGCAGCAATATATCCAGTGCCGGCGTACACCGCCCCAGTAAATACAGTTCCACCAGAATATGACATAAACAATACCACCGTAAGTCTTGTAGCTGTAACATTTTTTAAACTTTCATTTCCTATGGAGCTCTTACATACTTTTGCAAATGCAGATTTTTGTAAGTAATTTGGATTTTAATGTCTCAGAGGAGGAGCTGAAGCAAAAATTTCTGCAATTTGGAGAGATTGTTTCTGTCAAAGTTCATGCCGGCAAAGCATGTGGTTTCGTTCTATTTGGGGCTAGGTCTTCTTTTCCCCACTAATCTCATTTTAATCATTGAAATGTTTTTATGAAATATTTTTGAAATTGAAACTAAAAAGTAATGATAAGATTTTGATATGTTGTCTTTCAAAGGAAATAAGTTTCGTTTCATGTGACCCCGTTTCACCATGCATCTTGAGCTCTTTCACGATCTTTATATTTTCTCCTTAATCCTATTAATTATGTCATGAATCATTTAACCTTTTCCATATCTGATGTCTGTAGAGCATCTGCTGAAGAAGCCATTCAGAAGATGCAGGGAAAGATAATAGGTCAACAAGTGATTCGAGTTTCTTGGGGTAGGCCCCTAACAGCTAGACAGGTAGTTTTCCATGGGGTGTTCTAGTATAATGTTTATTGCCCTTTTTATAAATTGCTATGCTTTGATGTAGAATATTGTCTATTAGGGATCTGTGTGGAAGATAAATCTAGATTCTATAGAACAATCTTGAGATTCTATCAAAATGTAAAATAAGCCATAAACAATCTTGTGGAAGATAAATGTGTTGTAGTGGCCAAGAGACACAATCAAATCAATTTCACAACTTCTTCTAGACATTTATGGTTCATTGGTTTACTAATTATGACAATGAGTTGTTTATGTTTATGTGCTTAATGGTTTACTGGTTTACTTGTTTATGACAATGGCATTTTGATGTGCTACTGTGCTTAAAATATCTATATCATCATCCAACTCTATGCTATGTTCTATTTGTATGTATGATTTCAATGGCATCCACAACTCTATGCTTTGTTCACATAAGCCACTGGCAACACTAAGTATGTTGACCAAACTCTATACATGTTAACGGTGATTAGGTAGACAGTTTCTGCAACATGATAAAATGTTATAAACAAGATATTTTTCCTCAAAACCTGATAAAAGGTTATCTTAACTTCTACACTCAACTATTGCTTCAAGTTTTGGGAAAACTATATCAGAAAAAAAGGAACTTGAAAACTTACAAACCTGAACTTGAAAAATACAGAACTTGAAAACTGTTGTAAATATTATATAATTATTATTATAGAACTTATCTAGTTTTACTTAGTCTATAAGTTAGGCCTATTAGGTATATCATAGTCTATTTAAATTTTTTTAGTGATTGTACTCAAAACAATTCATTCTAATATTATGCATATTTTATTCTACAATTATTTCAACATGGTATTACGAGCTCCCGATTTTTGGGACGAGCTTCCGCATAAACCCTAGCCACCATAGATTCAATTTTTTTTCCACCCTTTTTGTGCAATTTGTTTCAGTTTTCCTTGTTTGTCTTTGAAACAAAACTCTTTAGAAACATCCATCAATCTGTCGTGTCGTCTTTAATACTTACAGTGACGATATCAAAACTTCATCGCCACCATCGTAATCGTCTCCAAATTCCGAGTCCAACGCCATAAAAATCACCGCCTCAAACCACCGCACGCGCCCACAAGCGCGGCTTCTTTATCGGCGCGTGAAACCCACTCTCACCGTCGTCGCTAGCGCGTGGTGTACACGCGCCGCCTTTCTGGCCTCCGTTTTTGACGAATCCGGTGTCAGTTTTCTCGTCTCGACCTCGTCTTTCTGTTGGTGTGTTCAAACAATTTTTTCGAGATACTTAATTTTTTGGGTATTTATTGATACCTCTCTTTTTCAGTGTTAATCATATTTCCTTGCTCTCGTTCTTCTTGCTTCAATGGCACAAATTGATCCTCCAACTTCATCAACCCGTCCACCCCCACCCCCACCTACACCTCCTTTTAATGCTAAGGATTTCGTCATTCAAAAAGGTTATTGGCTTAATGGCCAAAAAAATTATTTTCAATGGTCTCAATTAATTCGTCAGACACTAAAAGGTTGTGATATGATTGACCATCTTGAAGGTGACCCTCCCTTAGTCACTGCTCCTAATTTTCCTTCTTGGGACAAAAATGATTATGTTATTATTACTTGGCTTTGGAACTCCATATCTCCAGAAATTAGTAGAAATTGCATGTTCCTCTCTACCGCCCAAGCAATTTGGGACTACCGGAGTTGCAGTTATTCCATGAAACAAGACATGTCTGCCTGTTATGACTTAAAGAGGAAAATCTTCAACACCAAACAAGGAAATCTTCCGGTCACTGAATACTTCGGGGTACTCAATGTTCTTTGGATTGAGCTTGATCAATATCAAAATTTGAAGATGGAGTGCAGTCAAGACACTGTCATCTTGAATGCTGTAGTTGAGAGGGACAAAATATTTGATTTCTTGGCAGGTCTAAATGTTGAGTTTGACCCCATTCGGGTACAAATTTTGGGAAAGGAAAAACTTTCCACTCTTACTGAAGTTTTTTACACGGTTCGTAGTGAAGAAACTCGTCGTCATGCTATGCTTAGCGAGCATTCTCCTGATGTGTCAGCACTCGTCGCCGGTAAACGACCACAACCATCTTCACCCATATTCTATTGTGAGTACTGAGTACTGCAAAAAGCCTTGGCATATAAAGGACATATGCTTCAAACTGCATGGAAGGGATGAGGTCCTTAGTCGCTTAGGACCAAAAATCGAATTAAACCGAATCAATTGAGAGTTCATTAGTTCGGACATTGAATTCATCCAAAATCGATCCAAATTGATCCAATTATACCCCTAAAAGTAGGATCAATTAGATGATCACAAGTTGACTTTTTTTGACAAAATATAAATAATAATTTTCTTACTAATAAAAATATATTTATTCATTTAAATTAGTAGAACATATTAAAAAAAACAACACATCTTATAATAAACACAATACAATTGTTTTTTATTATAACAACACAACTTTAACACATTTTAACGTGACTAAAAATTAAAAATCATGAATATGCAAACAAATTCATATATTTTTTCATTTAAAAAAAATAACATAACACATGAGCTGTCACATTACAGTTAAAATAAAAATAAAAATTAAATTGTCCTGTTTTATTTTAATGACAGGACAATAAAATAAAACAGGTGGCTCTTAAATATTGCACTTAGAAATATTTTAAAAGGAATATAAATAGAGCTTCTAGAAAAGGACCACTTGTCAATTCATAGATATATTTAAGTACCACTTGTCAATCAGCTATGCTCTTTTTTAGAAGCTTCATTTATTCTTTATTATTGCACAGATGATTGACAAGTGGCACTTAAATATTCAATGGTTGTGATTAGAAACCTCGCAACAGTGTTAAGCTGGTAAAAAAAAAAAAACTATCCTGTTGAACTGTTGCTCCCACCACCGTTATGTCCACTGCTCTGTCGCAGTGTCTCCTTTACACAACTATGTTCTTCTTTCTCTCAAGGAACAAATCGAAAAGGACAAGTTTTTCAGGACTACAATTAAAACGGCTTCCAAATTTTAGTTAGTTACCCACACACACAATCATATAACACCAAACAATACAATCCACAAATCTATTTTGTATGAAAAAGAACAACAAACACCACTTCAATTCATGTTAAATTAAATAAATAATGATTTTAAGGTTTTTAATCACGACCATTGAATTTTTAAGTGCCACATGTCGACCATCTGTGCAAGAAGGAGCCTCTGGAAAAAGAGCATAGCCAAACTCGGGTTGAGTTATTATGCATAAGGAATATCCTTATGTAGGGTGCATAAATAAATCTCCACCATGCATGTTTTAGTGCATTTCATTGATCAAAAAATATAATTGATCAAAAAAACATTGGATGGTGAAGATTTATTTATGCACCATGCATAAGGATATTGCCGCCAAACTCGTTGTTGTGAGGGATGAAAATAGTTTGAGTCTAAAATAAAATTGGATTATCAATTTGTCTTGTTTACTCAAGGCAAGGGAGCACAGTTCAAAACTTGAAACAGAGGTTCCAAGTTCCAAGTGCAACACATTGATTCTGTCGTTCTGTATAGGATAGGGTGTGAGAAATGGACATAATAACATTCCCTCCTGCCCTGAAATCATCCCTCAACAAGTTAGCAGTATCATCAAATCCTTTTCATTTTCGATCCAAACTTTCTCTTTTTCGTCACTCTATCACTTTACTTCACTTCAAACGTCCCACCTCCATTTCTTCTCCTCCTCGCTTCTCTCCCCTTTCCTCTCTCACTAGTAATCCCTCTCTCTCTCTCTCTCTCTCTCTCTCTCTCTATCTCTCTGTGGCTGGCTAATTTGCTTTTAGTGTTTTAATTATTCTAATTATTTTTGTTTAATTGTTATTACAGATGCTGCTGAGATAAGCAAAGAAGTTAGTTTGCCTCAGGGTGTTGGACAGGGGGTTGTTAATGATTCATCACATTCCAAGATTCTTCAGGTTGTGCTTGTTTCCCCTCAGGTAACAACACTCTCTACTTCAAATTCAGATTTAGTATTCCTGTCTGTGTTTGTCAATGTATACATTCTTATTCCATGAGGTATCAGCTCACTCATAACTAGCAAGAGTTTGACATTTAACCAACCTCAAGAGACAAACTTGAAATTGTCAAATAACCAGCTTTATCCCAAAAGCTTAACATGTTACGATAGAGTCGCATCAATGATTTTATATTATTTCTAACAGAGCCAAATAACCCTTTGGTCACAACTCTATTGTATAGTCTCAAATACTATTTAATTGCCAAGAGATTAACATGTTAGTTCAATACTCAATATACAAGAAAGCCTGCTTTTTATTATTTTCCTGATCAAATCCACCAATGAATAACCAATATTTGTTGAGGATATTGTAGTAAAATCTGTTTCTGTGAACTTTAAAATGAGTACAAGGTTGATAAAAAACAAAGGACTTAAAGTGGGTTAAAACAAGTCTTGGTAATTTTTATTTAAATGAATATTCTAGTTTTAAATAACATGCAAAAAAGTATTTATTTTCAGTCCTTCTATTGTAAATTGACTTTGGTAAAAATAATGGTTATGTTGTTCTTGGTAGATTCCAGGAAACACTGGTTGCATTGCTAGAACATGTGCAGCATCAGCTGTTGGACTACACTTAGTTGGGGTGAGTTTTGCTTTCTAAGTCAATAATTGTTCACATTTGATAATAAGATTGTCTTCTATTTTCATTTTTGTTGCAAAACACTAATCATAGCCTTTGTATTTCTCTATCTTTTCAGCCATTAGGATATAAGGTCGATGATACCAAACTAAAGCGAGCTGGATTGGACTACTGGCCGTATCCTTGGATATATTATATATATACTTCTTTAAAGTTGAAACCTTTATCTCATTTGCATCTCTTATGCTATTCTAGAAAAACTTCTCTATAACGCCGAGTAGTACTAGTACTTAGTACGATTGTTCAACAAAAACCTGAATCAAACCATTAAATCAATCCGAATTGTGTCAGAAAGAACCAAATTGTGACAAGTAGTTCACAAGCTGTACTCAACCAGTTCAATTCAGTTGAACGGTTCGGTTCAGTTTTTATTAACAGTCTTAATATTTGGTCTGCTTCAATTTTTTATTTAACAGTCCTAATATCTGTTAATAATAGCAATTTGGTACAGTTCGGCTTACAAAGAATCAGTTTAGTTCAAAAAGGTTGGTTTCGGTTCAGTTCAGAAACATATAATCGGCGCTTTAAACCTTTATATTATACCAGTTCAGTTTGGGATGAACCATTACCAGTTCGATTCAGTTTTACCGAACTGTTGTGACGGTTCAGTTGTGTTCGTTTTCCTTTCTGAACCAAACCATGAATAGTCCTACCAGTACTGTAGTACCTAACTGTCTATCGCGGTTTATTTCAAATTGAGTTCTGCCCGACTCTTATTAGCTCATATCTTCCTCCGCATCTTGTTTTTACTAGTTGAAGTGTGTTGCCTTTCAAATTTAGTACATCTAGTAGTTTCAATTGATCTAATATTGTTTTATCTAAAACAAAACAAAACAAAACTGAATATTGGTCCATTCACATTTTATATTTGTTTCCATTATTAACATAAAACTGCAGATACGTAGTTGTTAAAATTCACGATTCTTGGGAAGGTTTTCGTGATTATTTTTTGCAACAGGTAATTATCATCTTAAAAGTTAAATTGCTGGAATCTCTGTCATAATTTTCTTGACTCTAGATGTACTATTATTTTGATACAGGAGGGTGAAAAACGGTTGCTAGCATTTACAAAGAGGGGAACAAAAATTCATTCTGTGAGTTGTTCATCATTAAGTTTAATAGCATAGTTCCCTTTAATTATCGCATATCTTTATTCGATGCATGATAACTTGCCTGTCTCTTATTAAGGAAAATGTGAATGGACCATTGATTACGGTTTTGTATGTTGTAGGACTTTTCATACAGAAAAGGCGATTATCTTTTATTTGGCGCTGAAACCACCGGTCTTCCACCAGAAGCATTGTTAGATTGCAAAACTGAACCATATGGTGGTGGTACTCTTAAGATCCCTATGGTTGAAACATATGTAAGGTGTTTAAACCTATCAGTAAGTGTTGGCATAGCTTTGTATGAAGCTTCTAGACAACTAAACTATGAATCACTTCAGATACCTTCAGAAACATGTATTGATACTGAGGAGGAATCATTCATTACTGAAGACATTTTTGGCTGATCATTATATAATTTATTTCATTTCAATACAGTGAACATTCCTTTGGTATTTTTCTTAATTGATTATGCTTGTTATGCCATTAGTTTAAACCTGATCAAAGGGCATATACATAGTTTAGCATTTACAAGAGTTAATTTGGGTTAAACTTATGATATAACTACTTTTTTATCTTATGATACAAATACTTGAGTTAAAATGTTAAATATACATTAATTTGCAAATTTGATGCAATACTTTGCCTTGTTGTTGAGTTTGTGAATGCATTTGTTTCCTAGATTTTGCCAATTCTTTTATTGGTTTTAATTTAAAGAAAATGTTAAATGGTGCCCCGGGGCATTGGTTAAGGAAGCAAATATAAAAATATGACATTGGAACTTGTGTAGTCAACGCCTCGAAAGTGTAAAAAGTGTTATTTTCAATTTAAAAGTTTCTTTTTTAGGTTTTCTTAACCAGTGCCCCGGGGACACCGGTTAGCAAGACCCTTAATTTAATTTGAAATGACTAGAACTAAAATTATACATAAAAAGTGAAAATGTTGGGCATCGAATCAAAGATTGTCCACAAAAATATTTTATTCCACCAAAACCATCGATACAAATATGATATTTTATAAACATGTCCTTCAAGGCTTGATAGACTAGTCTATGTAATTGTTCGTAGAGGATATTTGATTTACGCAAAAAAAATTATTAATATTAATAAATTTAAATATTATTGAAATTAAATAAATGACTTTCGGTTAAAATGAAAAAAGTTGAAAGATGCATATGTACATATTGATAAATTTGAGCATTAGAAAATTCCAAAAACAAAATTATTATTATTATTATTTAAATAATTAACCTAAGGAGTGTTCTAATGGAGTATGAAAAATGGCTTATCCTGGAGTTTTCCAGCTTTTACTATTTTATTTTCTTTCCAAAGAGTCCAATGGAACTCACATGCCACCAATTTCTTTAGTGTCTTGCTAACCGGTGCCTCCGGGGCACTGGTTAAGGAAACCTAAAAAAGAAACTTTTAAATTGAAAATAACACTTTTTATATTTTTGAGGCATTGACTGCACAAGTTCCAATGTCATATTTCTATATTTGCTTCCTTAACCAATGCCCCGGGGCACCATTTAGCATTTTCCATTTCTTTATAATGAAATCAAATATTTTAACTTTTAACTACCACAAAAGGCTTGAAAGATTTTAAATTTTTACTACCAGAAACTACAATATACTTCCTTCACTTTTTTTTTACCTTCTAATTTTTAAAGAAAAGAGTCACGGACACGATAATTCAGAATTCAGCTACAAAGTAAATAAAATCTGATAAAATATTATTCCTATATATAGTAATAAATATCATATAAAAATTCGCACAAAAATAAATAAATTGAATAATGAAAAAAGAATTCGAATAACCGTAAAAAACCTCAAACTTAATAATAATAATAATAATAACGATATTGTGAATCGAGTTAGGTTTTATTGATCAAAGAGCTACTACTTTTATAATTCTTAAATAAATTCTAATTTTGAGTTGATATTTAAAAAATTTATTTTTAAATAATTTTTACCATTAAATTGATTATTATGCATATTTTAATATAAATATATCTAATCTAACTTATAATTTGATTTGACCAAAAATAATTAATATTCTTGTTTTTGTTTTTACGAAAAAAAATCAACATTGGGTAAGTTTTAGAAGCAATGTAATAATTTATATTAAAAAAAAAAAAGAACAATGTAATAATTTGTGAAAAAAGAAAAAGAAGCAATGTAATAAATCCAATGAGACCCCACCGAATGCGTGGTGTATCCAATCAGAAACGAGGATCGTTTCATCACTCCGTCACTCTTCTTCTTAAACCCTCTCTTTCTTTCTTTCTTTCTCTGAAAAACCAGAAACTGCAATTGAAAACTAATAATCAAAATGCATTCATTCGGTTACAGAGCCAATGCTTTGTTTACCTTTGCGGTTACAATTCTCGGTTTCATGTGTGCTATTGCATCTTTCACTGATTCATTCAATTCTCCATCTCCTTCTGTTCAAGTCAAGGTACCTCATTCTCTCTCCCTCTCTCTCTAAAACCCTTTCTCTTTCACTTTCAATAACTAATCATTCTTCAATTTCTCTTTTCTGTTTTCATCTAGGTTTTAAAGGTTAACTGGTTTCAGAAACAGCCTAACGGCAATGACGAGGTAATCATTCATTCATCACTCATTCATTCGTTCTTGATTGAAATTGAAAATTGATTCTAGATGTTTAGAATTTGATTTTGACATTTTCGTTGTTCCATAGTAGAATTGATTTTGTTTTCATAATTGATTATACTTGAAGCTAGAAATTGTAGTTTCTGATTCTAGAATTGAATTTTATACTCAAATTTGATGTTTAACTAAGTTTTATATGAATGTATGTAATTGTAAACATAAAATCATTTCACCTTCAACTTAGTTTTAGCGAGAATCAATTTACGGAATCAATTTTCTTCATTAAATAGTGATTTTGTTTTTTGAGGTAAAGTAACTGTGATTTTTTAGACCTAAAAGTGAGTGTATTGAAATTACAAAAAATATCTTAAGTGTGATTTTGTTAGTAATTTTTGAAGATGAAACTAATAATAAGTGGCGGAGCAAGAAAATTTATAAAGCCTGGGCAAAATATCAGTTTTAAACAAAAATCTCAGTTTTGCACTGAAAAGTCTCAGTTTTGAAAAATAAAATCTCAGTTTTGTCCTAAACTAACCCCTAAAATACCAATTTTTTGACGGGAGCCTTGGGCAAGTGCCCGGGCTGTAGCTCAGCCTATGCATGTTTTTGTAATTCTGATACATTTGGGACTATTGGAACAATTTCTGTTTTTTTTTTTGTTTTGTTGCAATTTTGATGTATTTAAAACGATTTTGAGATATTCTTCAGACATTTAAGGACCAAAATAATCGTTTCTTGTTGTTGTTTTAGTTTATTTGTTTATTTTGTCTTTATTTGTGAGGTTATTTATGCGTGTAGGGAGTAATAAGTTTCATACTTAGAGAGTGATAGATAGAAATTCAATTCACATTGTGATGTGCTGGAATGATATTGAGAAGGGAATGTAGTGATAGAGAAAATGAGAGGAAACATTAGTGATGCGAGAATCCTAAGGTAGGGAGAATTTGATGGACATGAATCAGTTTAGTTGATTATATCAAAGTACTTGGTATATGGGTTTCGGGATTAATTAAAAGGGGAAGGTATGTATGTGTATGAGAAAACGAAATCTGAACAGAATGAATTGGGGAAATGTCATCAGTGTCCTTCTTTACTATTAGAATATAACACACACCAAGCCGCATATGGTCGGATCTTTTGCTCACATTTACTGTGATTTGAGTACAAATTTGAACTTTTTTTATGTTCATAGGTTATGGTTAAATTCCACCTTAAACCCACGTATAGGTATATTTTGTTGTGAAATGTGAATAGCAAAGCTTTAGCTGAGCAGAAATGGCCCATTGTGCGGCACTAAACACTAGCTATCCACGTTTTGCAGTTGTAGGGGCTGAAAATAGCGGCAAAATAGTTCTTTAGCAGCCTACTTATCTTTAATTTCTCCAAACCTTCCACTTAGTTGGATTTTTGTTATCCTTCCTTGATTTCACTAAACCTTCCATTTAGACCTATTTATATATAAATATGTACTTTATAAGATTCCAAAGTTTGTTTGACCTATTCGAATTGGAGAGGATCCCAACTCGTCTAGATAAATAGGATCAAACAAACTTTGGAAGAATTGGAAATGGAGAGGATCCCAACTCTTATCTTAGACAGGGTCTGTTAAGTGTTAACATATAAAACCTGTGTACCAAATGTCAGATCCAAACTCCTTTTACGGGTGTGACACAATATACCCCAATTGACTTCCTTTTAGTGTTAAATTGCAACTTTGGGGCCAACCTGAGTTATACTTGTTCCCTTGACCAAAATTTTGGTGTACAGGATCTCTTTGGTCTTACATAACTGTGGGTAGTGGTTCCAACTCTGTACTATATCTGGTATGATAGTTGCGTATCTAAGTCACTAAAAAAGCTTTCAAAGTCAAGATTTGGTCCTCAAGGGTCAAGGTTCAGACTTAGTTATACTTCTCCAGTTGACCTCAGGTTATGCACACATACAGTATTAGGGATAACAAAACTGTCAGAAAAGGTTTCATCCCAATAGCTTACCTGGTTTAACGTTTATGCCATCTTCACCTTAGACACTTTCTATAGGCTTTAACACTTGAACATACATCTTAGTAAAAAAAAAAACACTTGAACATACATCAAGAGTTTGACTTGATGCTCTCGTACGGTTGGCTTTGGAATTTGTCAAGCAACCTAAAATTTGAAATTCAGGACTGGTATGGCAGTAAGTTGGGTGATTGGAACTCAGTTATACAGATTGTGTATATAGCTTGATAGTATCCTAGACTTAATTATAACTTCCAATTGTGCTGATAGTATCCTAGACTTAAGTTGAGTGATTGGAGCTCTGTTATACTTCTAATTTTAACCGCCAATAACCTCCAAACCATTACTTCTAAATCTTGACAGCACCTCAATAGTCAACAAAATTTCTGCATAAGTGCATAACCATGCGTAAAATGGCTTGTAATTTGAGCCGTAGTAATGGTATCATAGCATAGGCCTATTTGGCCAGAAGTAACTTGCATTCCAACACATTGATTCACTCCTTAAACATTTTTCTTAAATTCATAATGCTTCCCTATCTGAAATGAGAGCCATTCTATCCTTGCAGGTTGGCTTGACACTGAATATATCAGCAGATTTACAAACCCTTTTCACGTGGAACACAAAACAGGTTCATGACTTCACTTTGCCTTTTCACTTTTTTATTGCTTTCTGAAAAGTATATAAATAAGTTGAATATCACAGGACTGCATGGGAAGAATGAAAACTAATTTTGCATATCTTCTTGTACTGTCATTTTAATATGAGCTTTGGTTTCTCATATCTTGTGTTTTGAGGCTGTCAATGAACTTTTTTTGCTTCTTTTCTTTGCTTGCAGGTTTTTGCATTTTTAGCCGCTGAATATGTAACTCCAAAACATATCTTGAATCAGGTACGATTTGTTTAGTTAGCTAGTTTGCATCTTCAGTTGAAATACACATAGGGATAGGGCTCGTCTACCTTCCATGTGTCTTATTTTTGTTTTCAGTTCAACTAATAAACTGAGAGAATACAAATCTAATGTTTTCCTCACAATTGTCTTTTACAATTTATTGAAAATAGATATTGTTTTCATTGTTCCTGAAACTGCATTCTTCCTAGTTTCTCTTTCACATTTTCTCTATCACAATTGTTCACTCTATCTACTTGTTAGCAATTTAAAATCACACAAATTTTAGAAAATGAAAACTGAAAATTGTTTTTAGAAAGTAAACAGCCTTAAATTTAAAACTCGCCAGCTCCTTTTTATAAAGAGAGAATAGATAGAAGGAAGTCATGGTAGGGTAGTAATAGTTGGTTGGTGGATCTCAAACTTCTATTGTTTTGGTGGCAGCCTCAATGTTTGTTTATGCTATTCCTGATTTCATGTCACTCAAATAACTATGTCTTTGCATGTTATGCAATCTCTGTCATGTTCTGTATATGTTGTGTCATATATGTTGCTTACGGTCTTGAGATGCCATTTTACAGATATCCCTCTGGGATGCTATCATTCAGGAGAAAGAGCACGCAAAATTTACAATTACCACATCAAATAAATACCGCTTCATTGATCAGGTATTCAACTTTTCCTGGATTGTGTATATAATCTGAGTTGCTTTAAACTTTTTTTTGAGAGCTGAGTGCTTTAAACTCCATTAGGCCTTAAGTGTGCAATTTTTGTGTGTTCAGGGAAGCAATTTGCGTGGTAAAGAATTTAACTTAACCTTGCACTGGCATGTTATGCCAAAGACTGGCAAGATGTTGGCAGATAAACTAGTCATGCCAGGTTACCGGTTGCCTGCGGAATACAGATGATTCCTCTTTGTCATGTTAATGTTTTTTTATGTAACTTTAGCCTTTTCTATTACAGATATAATAGGTTCCTTGAAAGAACTAGAATCAGAAAAAATGGATTATTGTCTTGGATAGTGGAAATTAATAGCATTTGAATACTTGAATATTTGAAATTTTCTTTTATGGTGTGGTAAAAAATGTCTCAACTTTATTGTTACTCTGGTAAAAACATATAATGTTATCACAAATTCTGCAGGATGTGTTTGTATTAGTGGTATAGAGTAAAATGAGATAATATCTATTTAGAATTTATGAGCTCATTCTATCTCATTCCACTTCACTCGATGTCATCGTCGGATCTTTCGACTTTTATTTTGGTACCCTTCAACTTTATTTTTACTTTGATATGGCAAAACTGGTGCACTATGGAGATAATGGGTTCTGAATCTGGCTCTTGATTTTTTACTACGTTATTACTGTTACTGTGGGGTGATGTTGTCGACATATTTATTCCTCCACCCATAATTTTGTATTTTTGGTCCACCCTAAGAATAAATAACGGGAGGAATTTTTTCCAACCAACACTTTGAATGTACATTTTTTTGGGTGACCAACAAGAGCATAATAAAGTTTATAGTACCAGTGTATAATATAAAGTTGCTCTCTAATTAACACTGACCCCTTTCACAGGGTCTCTTCCCTGTGTTCCACACCACCTTTTCCCCCCTTCTCCGATCTCTCGTACTGTAACTAACAACCTCCATCACTTTCAGTTTCAGCACATCAATATGCTGCATGTAGTACAACTTTATACGATGTAGAAAAGATGCCGATGGTGAATCAGAACAAACACATAAGTTAATATGCTACTGCATCTTGTACAACTTTCCCATGTTAAATGTCACCTATAAAGTTATTGACTCAATGCTGACGTTTATGGTGGGGAAGGGTAATTTTTTTCACATGGTAGGTAGGAGTCTAGGAGAAGCTAAGTTTAATGGGTATTCTTAGCTTAGTTTGGTAAAAATAACGGATGACCGATAAACTAATTAATGACCGATAAGTTATACAGTATGCGATTCATAATAAAATTTAGAATAAATTATATTAACCTCCCCTAAAAATATCACTCACATCTGGGGATGGCAAAAATATCCATATCTGCGGATATTTGCGGATAAAATCCGCAATGGGCACGGAGCGGATACTTTAATGGATATCCACGGATAAAATAAGTGGATATTTCAATTATCCGCGTTTAATAGATACGAATGCGGGTTTAATATTATCCACGCCCGTGGATATCCATACCCGCTAAATTATTAGTAAAATTACTCAAATATTCTTAGTTACATATAAATTCTAATTTAGATGTATTGGAAGATGATGCCTACATTATTATTAGTGAGTGAAGTTATTACTTTTTACTTAATTTAGAATGATTGATGTATGGATATTATGTTTGAGTGTGATATTATATTTAGATATTATGTTTGGATCTTATCATTATACTAAGTACATGTATTTTGATATTATGTTTTGGTGTGATATTATATGTATTTTTATCAATGTGCTAAATATTATGTGTTAATAGTATTTTGTTTTTATAAAAACTAGTTTTTTTTAATAATTAATTCTTTTTATTTTTGTTTAAATATCATCCATGGATAATATCCGCGGATGCTTAAATATCTGTGGATTACCCGCTTAGCGGATATCCGCATGAATATGGAGAGGACATTGATATCATATTTATCTGACGAAAAGGACACGAATATCACACTATCTGCGTCTATGGATATCCATTGACATCCCTACTCACACTTCTAGATTTTAACAAAATTACTAAATCAATGGGAGGAAAAGTTGGAAAGAATCTTTTTTTATTTAGCAGTTGAACTTCCATTTTCCACATTATTTCAAAATTTATATTATTAGGTGACATTACTAAAATAAATTCTTCCTTTCAAACAAATGGAGAACAAATTACTAAATCAAAGAAAATAAATTTCATAATTAGATAACACAATTCTTAATGTAATACTTCCTCCATTATCTTATTATGAAAACTTCCAATACAAATCATGGTCATCACAAAAAACAATTGTTCCATAAATTTGTCAAAAGATTGTGCTTCTTTTAAAAATTTATTTTTAAAATTACTATATTATCTCGGTCTCAATTTATAAGATGTTTTTGCAAAATTTTGTTGTTCTTTTTTATAAGATATTTTTTAAAGTTTAAGATGTATTAATTAAATTTTTACAAAAATATTTCTAATTAAATATAAAACGATAAAAGATTATTATTTTTTTCTTTTAATAATTGAAGAATAATTTTAATATATATATATATATATATATATATGGGGATTGCTAACATACTCCCACCTAAAAACATGTGGGAGTATGTTAGCAAGCCAACTCCCACTATATATTTACGTAAAAACCAATTATATCCATACAAATCAACATAAGTCATAAGGTTAGTTTTGTAAATTTGTATTTTATTCTAATTTCAAAACAAAATATTTAGAACATAGTTCCTTAATTTTAGTAAATGTCTCATAATTAATAACTAACATTGTTTCTTATGGTTTTCTTTTCTATTAAAGTATTGTAAAAAAATTCACAAGAAACATTATATTTTTTATATTAAAATGGTTTCTTACGAATTATTTTGAAAGTAAATTCGTAGGAAAAACAATGTAAATGTGTAGGAAATAAAATATATATTTTACAATTTCCTATGGATTATTTCGAAGGTAAATTCGTAGGAAAGACAACGTAAATCTGTAGGAAAAATATATATATTTTAAAGTTTCCTATAGATTATTTCGAAGGTAAATTCGTAGGAAAGACAACTTTAAATCCGCAGGAAAAAAAATATTTTAAAGTTTCCTACAAATTTGTTTGTAAGTAAATCTACAAGAAACATTATATTTAGTTGCGGATTTTTCCAAAGGTAGATCTGTAGGAGATAATTACGATCTTCGTAGGAAACAAGGTTAATCATTAAAAATAGTTTCTCGATTTTCCTACATATTTTCCTTTGAAAACCAAGGAACTTTTTTTTGATAAAAAACATGTATATATTTTTTTGCAAATTTTATTTTGAAAAATCCGCATAAAACTATTTTTCATTGACTATTAAATTTACATAAGCTTTTTTAGTTGGCAATTTGTTTGAGTGATCATAGAGAATATTATTTGGAGGTTTATGGTTGTCTTTGTACATTTGGATTGGGTTGTCTTTGTACATGATTCTATTAGAATTAATTAAAAATTAATGTTAGCATGTGTCTATGAAATATTTACTAAAATTAAAGAAACATGTTTTTAATATTTTATTTTTAAAATAGAATAAAATATAATTTACAAATTTATCCTTTTGTTCAAATTGATTTATATAAATAGAGTTGGGTGTTTGGTAAATATATAGTGGGAGTTGGATTGCTAACATACTCCCACATGTTTTTAGGTGGGAGTATGTTAGCAAACCCCTATATATATATATATATATATATATATATATATATATATATATATATATATATATATATATATATATATTATTGAAAAAATTAATGCAAAAAGTTTACTAAAACTTATCTCCGTCCCAAAATAAATGATACTATATTTTTACTTTAAATACTATTAATATGATTTGTCTTGACCATATTTTTCTATTAATATGTACATGTAAATATTATTGTATGAGATATTGTTTGATTTGTCTCGAGAGTATTTTTAAAATGTACAATTTTATAATTTGTAATAATAAATAATTAATAATATTTGTATATTAACAAATATAAAATTGATCAGCTAGATTATTTATTTTGAGAGGAAAAAAATACTTACTCCTTTTAGTTTTTATTATAAGAAAAAAATTGTTTTTTAAATTCATAAAATGTTTTATGTATCTAAACTATTTTATGAACTAGATACATCAAACATTCAATGAATGTAAAAAATAAATTTTTTCTTATGATAAAAAAGGGAACAAGTACTACTCCCTCCGGTTTTATTTATAAGCAAAAGTTACTTTTTAGGTTTATTGGAAAAATAATATATCTAGTCTATATCTAAGACTAGATACATTACTTTTTCAATGAATTTAAAAAATAACTTTTTGTTTATAAATTAGACCGAAGGGAATAATATTTAAGATAAAAGATTACCAATTTCCCAAAAGATTAAAGTAACAATATCAAGAATTTTTTGAAAAGAGAAAATTAAGAAGGGAGGTAAAAAGAGTAGATCAGTAGGATCCTACTACTGATTCTCATATTGATATTAAAAAGGTTACCCCACCATACCATGTCAAGCACCGGCAAAATCACGTGGTTAATGTCAGTAAAACACAGAGCTACAGATTCACACAGTGCAATAATATCAACACACAAAGGGCAATTTCGTCACTCAACCCATATATATAACCATGCAAAACCACAACATAACTACTCACAAAAACCCACACAATACAATGGCTTCTTCTTTCATACTCTCTCTAACCATTTTCCTCACCACCGTCATAATCGCCGTTAACGGTTGTTCACCGTCAGACAGAACCGCACTATTATCCTTCAAAGCAGCACTCAAAGAGCCTTACCACGGCATCTTCAACACATGGTCCGGTGAAGATTGTTGCGTCAACTGGTACGGCGTTAGCTGCGACTCCGGTAGAGTAACCGACATCAACCTCCGCGGCGAGTCAGAGGATCCTATCTTCGTCAAATCCGGCCGTTCCGGTTACATGACTGGAAATATCTCACCGGAGATCTGCAAAATCGATCGTCTCACTTCACTCATCGTCGCTGACTGGAAAGCTATCTCCGGCGAGATTCCTCAATGTGTTACTTCTCTCTCTAGTCTTCGAATCCTTGACCTTATCGGAAACCAAATCACCGGTAAAATTCCTTCCAACATAGGAAACTTACAACGTCTCACTGTTCTCAACCTCGCCGAAAATTCAATCTCCGGCGAGATTCCGGCGTCGATTGTTGAACTTTCTTCTCTTAAGCATCTCGATTTAAGCAGCAACGTTCTCACCGGTTCGATTCCCGCTAATTTTGGAAAACTCGGAATGTTAAGCCGCGCTTTGCTGAACCGGAACAAACTCACCGGTTCAATTCCGGTTTCTATTTCAAATATTTACCGGCTCGCTGATTTGGATTTATCAATGAACCGGTTAACCGGTTCGGTTCCTTCTGAACTTGGAAAAATGCCGGTTCTATCAACTTTAAATTTGGATAGTAACTTACTTTCGGGTGAAATACCTTCTAGTTTGTTAAGCAACTCGGGTTTGGGTATATTAAACTTGAGTCGAAACGGGTTTTCGGGTACCATACCCGATGTTTTTTGTCCAAAATCGTATTTCATGGTTTTGGATTTATCGTTTAACAATTTGAACGGTCGGGTACCCGCTTCGTTATCGTCGGCCAAATATGTCGGGCATTTGGATCTTAGCCATAACCATTTATGTGGATCCATACCATTGGGTGTGGGTTCACCTTTTGATCATCTTGAAGCGTCGTCGTTTAGTAACAATGATTGTTTATGTGGTAATCCATTGAAGACATGTTAATAGTGTGGATGACCCATGACCCGAAATAAGGGAATTACCCGATTCGTTTGTGATTTGCACTGATATACTACAATTCAAGTTATGAAGTAATGAAAATATATAGAGATGTTATATTTTTAATGCAATAATTTTTGTTTTATTAAGTGATGTCATATTATATATAGTAGTATATTAGAATTAGTATTGTAGTGATAAAGATGTTTGTTGAAAGGAGCAATGGCATTATATTAAGGTTTTGAAGAAAAGAATTTATGTTTAATTGTGCAGATTATGTTGGATCTGATATCTGAATATTTCCGTTATGCATGTGAGCTTCATAATGTAAATATTTAGATTTGGATAATGAACCAATTCAAGAGAATACAGGGCACGACAAAATTGTACTGGAGAAAAATAAAGAGATAATATTTTTAATATTCGAACTTAAAATTGATATTTTCGTATTTTTTATAGTTGTACAGTGGACAAAAAGTTGTCTTGTGATTTAGTGGGGGACAAAAAATCTTGTTTTTGTCCTGTCCCTCAATGCCTCTTTTGTCCAGTCCATTAAACAGTTTCTGAATCAAACAGAATACAACAAAAGTTGTTCAGTCCAGTCCTCTATTTTTTAGCAGATCAAACGCACCCTAAATACATGAGTACTTTATGTTTGAAAGTTTTTAATGAAGAACTTATCCAATTAGATTTGTGACATTTTAACTTTTAAGAGTATTTGATTTAAATACATTAGCACTTTATGTTTGAAAGTTTTTAATCGAGAACTTATCAAATTAGATTTGTGACATAAATTAGATTTGAAAGTATTGAACTATCTTTGAAGATAAAATTTGAAGCTTTTGCATTTAGAGTTGAATTTTATCCTTTAATTTATTGTTCAATCTACTTCTAAATGAATATAGTCAAACATTGAATGGGGGTGGAATAGGTAGCTCAACTTGTTAAATTAATTGATCTAAGGGTTAAAAGAGTTGGAGGTTCAAGAGACAAGAAGAAAAAACTAACAATGACATATAATATTGACAATTTGTAATTCAAATAAAACCTCAAAGCCAAACTTAAAAATTAAAATCAATATTTATCAATTGCACTAAAGACCCCCAACAACTTTACTATATGCGCACATTCTGTGTTAAGATGGAGTTTCCACCGGTGTATGAGGGGACCCGGTATGCGTTGGAACATTTAGTGTGTGTTTGTTTCTGCATGGTAAGAATTAATTTTGATATAATTGATTTTATAAAATTGATTATGGTCAAAATTAATTTCAAGTTAAAGTAGTTTATGTTTGTATATATTCATACAAAAGTGAGTTGAACAAAAAATTTAAAAGTAAAAATCAATTATAAAATGAGAAGTTACGATTTCTAACTTCAAGTATATACAATTTTGGAGGCAGAATCAATGCTACTTTTGAGAAATCAAATCAGAATCAATTCTACATGTCCAGGATCAATTCGGACTATTCTAAAATTGAAACCAAACATATTTTTAGTTCAGCTAAAAATATCTTTTCATGGTTTGAATATGAAAATATGATCTAAATTTGAACATTGGTTTCATGTAAATAAGAAACTTGATAAAATGATATAACCATATTGCTATGTAAATTTCATATTAATTGACTTGAATGTATATAATTTAATTTGATTCTTGTTGTAAACTCCAGCATATAGCAATAATTTAGTACTTTGTGATGGTACATTTATAGGAATGAGAAAATATCTTTTGTCTTTAATCTTGTTAACTATTTACTCCCTTTAGAGGCAATTTCTCTCAAAGTCTAGAAAGGTTTAATACTGTTTTTTCCATTTGGGATCCCACTAAGATGAGAATAGTGTAATGAGAACAATAATACAAGCCAACTACCACTTGGGGGACACATGAAACTGCCATGCATATGCATTAACTATGAGCCAGGTCTTTATATATTCAAATCTGCAATGCAATACATGTAAAATTATGTACAATGTTAACTTGTGCCCTTAATGTTAACAATACAAAAGTAGTAATATTCATCTTGTAACTTGTGCATTATACTTTTTTAACATTAAATTCTTTTGCATTATTAAATACAAATTTCTAATATTAGGTATCTTAACATGTGCACTTAGGGCACAAGTTAACCTGACCCTAAAATTAAAGTTAGAAATAAATGCATATCTAAGAAGTAAATGAAGGATGCACTATCACCTCCCAACCATGCATATGCCTTTATTTACTCTATCAAACACATAACATAAATATGGTCCAATCGTGTCCTAGCAAGCACCCTTTCATTTCTCTGGCATCCTCTTTTTCAGTCCCCTTCTTTATCATGTGCACCTATTCACTACTCCCTCCGTCCCAATTTATTTGAGCCAGTTGACTTCAGCACGCATGCCAATGCACAACTTTAACGATTAATATTTTTAATTGTATAATAGTAAAAATTATAAAAATTTGATATTTTGAAAATACTCATTGAGATGAATCCAACGACATCTTATATGCTAATATTTATATTTATTTATTGAGAGAAAAATATGGTCAAAATAAAATACATAATAATGCATCCATTCAAAATAGCTCAAAAAAATTGGGACGGAGGGAGTAGCCAATAAGAATTACTAATCAAATTAAAAATTACAAATATCATCCTTGGAAATTGATTCTTTATACTCTTCGTTTTATAATAATCGACACATTGTAACTTTAAGTTTTCATGTTTTTTTTTTTTTGAAGAAGCAAGTTTTCATGTAATATTAATTTAATTTATTTATTTATTCAACTTATATTTATGGCAATTGAAATAGTACATCAATTGTTAAGATGAATAATTTATAAAATCATCTCTCTTTCTTCCATTTACCATATGTCTTTTCTAATCACGTTGGTACCTTTTTTGGCTTTTTTTTTTTTTTGCCAATATTTGTATTTCAACTTCACTTCAAGCTGAAATATCTATGTTGCAATTTTTCTATTGAAATGACACATGCTACAAGTTGGACAAATTTGTGGCTATAGTGTAACTCTCGTTCCTTTGAAGCTTTTACCAACATTCATTTGGCCCCTTGGTGTTATGAAGAACTTTTTAGTTCTTCATAATTAAAAGAGATAATTGCTAGAAAATGCTAATAAACTACACTAAGCTACAAAATTAATTTCTTCATTCATTTTTGCTTGATCATTACATTCCATCATGTCTTTATTTATAGCATTAATACATTAATAGAACATTCTAGAAAGCATGACTCATAACCTAAAGTTATCTAATGCAACTTGGGCCGATTCTATTCTATTGGGCCAATATTGGATCATTACAGTTGGAGACTTCAAATCAACAAGAAAAATCACGTAAACTTTTTATTCAAAAATTTCAATTTAGCGTTTATTGTATTTATTGAGAAGGAGAAAAATGCTTGTGTGGATATATTAGCCCATGCAAATAATTTTGTTGATAGTTTAGTTTGGTAGTATCAATTGCCAATTGATTTAGAAAGACCTTTGTTTAGAATAGATTTGATTTGCCTATTTTTACATTAACCTTTTTAGGATAGATTTGTTTTGTGGGTTGGTTTATCCTCCCACCTTTTATTTTTATTTTTATTATTGATAATACTTTTAGATTATATCATTTTTTTGCTTAAAAAAAATGTAAAATTTAATTTTTATATTTAAGTTAATTTCTTTAAATAAAAGTTTGATATGATATTTAATATTTGCAGTTTTTAGGTGTAAAATAAAATTGGTGTTGGTACAATGAATAATTGAAGAATGTGTGTTTTTGACTGAAGAATATTCTTACAAAAAATATTTTAGTAAAAAATTTAATGATTTTGACTCAAGAAAATTTAATAATAATTTTGCTTTAAGAATGTTTTTTGACTCAAGAATATTATATTTTATAAAAAAAAAACATTTAATGACGTTACAAATTTTAACTCTATATAAATAGAGAGTGCTCATATTATTTTTTAAATCACATCAAGCGTGACAATACTCCAAGCTTTCTCTTCTCCCTTTTTGTTTGATGCAAATTTTTATCTATTTCTCCTCTTTATATTCATGAGGCATACTCTATCTTTTCATAATTTATCTATCAATCAATGAGAGCAAATCATATGTAAGCTATATAGATTTGAATGTGGATACCACATTAAAATTTATTTATGTGGTTTATTCTCATTGATCGGCGGATAAATATATTCGAGGGATTGATTAGAAAAAACCCATTTATATTTTTTGTCTCTTCGGAAATTAATAGTCCACTAAAAAAATTGTCCCTTCAAAATCTTTTCTCCCTTTTGAAATATCAAACGAGTATTATCAATTTGCAACAAAGTAAGTATTCTCTTAAGTTTCATATGCATGCATAAATATTTAATTTTGATATCTCTTTCTTTGTTTCTAAACTATATATATTTTTGTTCAAAACACTATATATATTTTTAGCTAATTAAGTTTTAGCATATTTTGATTTTAATCAGGCAGATATGCAACTGATTTTGCATGTACTTGGGGCTAATATATTTTTTTTATGTTAATAATTTTTGCAACAAAGTTAGTTTTTCTCTTAAGTTTCATATGCATAAATGATTTTGCATGTACCTGTGGCTAATATTTGTAGCTAAATTTTGATTTGAATCAAGAAAATATGTTAAATAATTAAGTTTTATAACCATCAAGAAAATATGTTAAATAATAAATGTTGTGATGGAAAAGGCTTTCTAATGGGATGAATGAATTGTTCCACATCAAAGATATATCCACCCTATGGATTTGGTGCGGTAACACTGTTATACGCAGTAATACATCACAGTCATTCATTTCAAATCAGACAATTCATGATGCATCTTATCAAAATCAGTACAAAACAATCTCATCAGTTAATTGTAGATCGAATAGTCCTGATTAAAAATTGCGTTGAAATTGTGTGGATTTTTACAGCATTAAATTCAATTCCCCCATAGTTTTTGCGGTTTGGATTTGATGATGTAAAAGTATCCCGCAGTTTCACGCTATACTGCATCTAAACCGTTCGATCATGATCCGACGGATCAGATCTAAAGTGATTACTTTTTACTATGTTTAATCTAAACCGTCAAATCGTGATCGGACGGTTTGGATGTAGTACAGCGTAAAACTGCGTGATATTTTTACAGCATCAAATTCAAATCTCAATTTATGCATGCCATTGTACTTTTCTCACTATCTTTTCTTTGTTAATATTTTGGAAATATCTTAAATTTGAAACCACTTAGCCGATGATTTTTTTGTATAGAATTTACTTTCATTTATTTTCTGGGGCATTTGAGCATTCAAGTAGGCTTAACTTACCTATATTTGTTGATAAGAATTATCATATATAATATATGTGCATAATTGAGAGAAGAAAGAGCTAAAATGTTTTCGATATATGATATAAATTGTTTTATATTATCTCCGTAATATTTTATAAGTAAAATTGATTTTTTAAGTTCATTGTAGATTTAAGACCAGATACATTAAATTTACAATGAATCTAAAAAGTCAATTTTACTTATAAAATGTTATAGAGAATGTACGAGAGTGTTCTATTTTTAACACCATTTTGTAGAGTAAACGCAATAACACTACAAAAGAGGGAATATGTTGTAGTATGTATGAATATATCTTATATATGATTGTTCTTATCGATAAATTTAGGCCGGTTAATGTTATGAATGCTTAACTTCCCCTGAAAATAAATGGAGGTAAGTTCTACACAAAGGGTTCTTATTTTAATATGAAAATTCGAATGTTTGAGTAATAATTAGTGAAATTTAAGTGTATATTCATAATCCTGATGAAATTCTGAGCAAAATGGTATATTTACATGTTCAATTTGGTGCAAAAATGAAAAAAAAAAAAAACGATTTTTTGAAGGGTTGATGAGAGGTTGAAGATGATGAACAGTAACCAAGCGCGCGTCTTTAGTACTTATATTAGTATTTTAAATCAACAATCACGTGATGGTCCAGTGGTTAGGCATTTGTTAAAATTTTTGTTTTTTTACTTCATTTTTTTTTACCTCATGCTTAAATATAACCCAAAATACCAAAAACATACATTTAATTGTTTTTGTGTTAATCTCAAATATGTTGTAATTCTACTTTCTTTCATATTGTGTGGAGTTTATGACGTTTACTTATCTAGTTATTATGAATCAAATATTTAGATTAAATTCTTAAAATTAATTACTTTTATTATAATATCAATATATAAATAATATTAGGGGTAGCAAAACGGGCCGAGCCCGCGGGGCCGACCCGTTTGGCCCGCAATTTTAGGCGGGTTGGGCTGAGGTTTTCGGCCCGCACACATAAGTTGGCCCGCCCCGCCCCACACCGTTTTTGAGCGGGCTTAAATGGGGCGGGCCTAAATGGGGGCGGGCATGCCCGTTTTTCCACCTCTTTCTAGTATTTATTGTTTTATCTTATATTTTAAGGGGTACTTATTAACTTAGTTGATGATTTGTTAGTTTAATTAAGCATAATTATAAGAAATTGTTTATTAATTTGGTTAATGTTTCTTTTAGTTTAATTATCTCTATTATCTGCTGCAAGCTTCTCTTATTATCCATATTATAGTATTATTGTTAGTTTTAAAATAGGAGGTAAGAATTGTAAGAAATTGTGAAGTTATTATAATTCAATCTGTTTAATATTTTTTTAACATTTAATTGTGAGTTGTAATTCAAATCGTAAAAAAAAAAAAAAAAAAAGGTATTTGGCGGGCATGACCGCCAACCCGCAACCCCGCCAATAAACGGGCGGGCTTGAATTTTGAGCCCGCACATCTAAGTTGGCTCGCACCGCCCCACCCCGTATTTTAGCGGGCTTAAATGGGGCGGGGCTAAATGGGGCGGGCATGCCCGTTTTGCCACCCCTAAATAATATACATATATTATTAGTTAAAAACTGTAAGATCTAGTTGAATCCTGATCCGAAAATCTTAAACCAATAAACATTTGTGCATTTACGGTTAAAATTGCGCCCGGGCTTAATATTATTCCTGGCTCCGCCACTGAAGATAGACATGGGACGAAGATCAACTGTTGATTTTATAATGGCTAAGTTCGTCAACGATGAGTCATATGTATTTTGACTATTTTTATTTTATCATATTAACTTAAATATGTGAGTTTATTTGCAGATCTATTCTTTTCATTTTTAGGTGTATTAAATTTGTACCTGAATCTGATGTACTCCATCGAATTTGATGAATAAATATATTGTAATTTAGTAAATAAAAAAAAATGCTTAATTCAAAATTTGGTCTCTTATGTTTTAAAATTTTCAATTTTGTCACTTACGTTTATTTTAGGTTTTAATTTGGTTTTTTCCTTCAGTTTTGTCATATGTGACAGACGGTTTGCATACGTGAATAGACACGTGGACATCGGGAGATTTGGATACGTGTTCAAATTAAACGGTTTTAATGATAAAACTGACAGAAATGAACAACTTATACAAATGGTGAAAACATAAGGGGCCAATAATAAAACTGACATAAAGAACCAACTTATACAAACGGTAGAAATATAATAAATCAAATTGAAATTTTTAAAACATAATCACCAAAACCTAAAATAACCAAATCTTAAATTAAGCCTTAAAAGCAGTAAAAATCAAAGAAAGTTTTATAAGATTCCTTGGACCTACTGTACTAATCAAATTGATCAAAAGGTTTATGCTTCTTCGTTTTCAATGTAACATTTCAACTGTTTGTTTTTGATACTTTTGACTTCCTAGCATCAGATGCGGTAGATCTTTTAAAAAGAATTTAAAGGGTCGTGCATAGTAATGTTGTGTCGCCTAGGTCTAGGAATGTAGTCTTTCAGAGATTGGGTTTTGCTATACAAAAAGGTTTAGCGGCGCAACTTGTTGACCGTTTACCTTTTATTCAAGTGTAATTATCTTTTATATATATAAAATTAACAACAACAAAAAAGGTTGAATGATTATTCTAGTTGTTAAGTAAGACTTTCATGGATTAATCAAACTAGACATGTTTAGGTTGTTCCATGCAACTTTGAAAACTTGCATGCTCCTACGACATCATCCACTAAAGCCTCTCTTTTTACATTCTTCTCCTCCTACGTTTTCTTCACTTCTTTCTCAAACCTCTCTCCAGTTCCATTCAATTTCCACATACCATTATGACCCTTTTCTATCTACTTTACTTCTTGCTCTCAAATCTTCATCCTCTGTCTCAATTTGCAGGATCGTTCATGCCCATGTGATCAAATCACTTGATTACCGTGATGGATTCATAGGTGATCAATTGGTATCTTGTTACCTCAAAATGGGTTCAACCCAAGATGCACATTTATTGTTTGATGAAATGCCTAACAAAGATTTTGTCTCATGGAATTCTTTGGTTTCTGGGTTTTCGAAAAATGGGCAACTTGGTTACTGCTTGAGTGTGTTTTGTAAGATGAAATCTGATTCAGAATTGAATTTGAATGAGCTTACGTTTATATCTGTTATATCGGCTTGTGTATCGGAGAAAGCGTGTGATGAAGGCTATTATGTTCATTGTTGTGCATTGAAATTGGGTTTGGTGTTTGAGGTGAAGGTTGTTAATGCTCTTGTTAATATGTATGGGAAGTTTGGCTTTGTTGAAGCTTCTTTCAAATTGTTTTGTGAAATGCCGGAAAGTGAGAAGAGTATGGTGTCTTGGAATTCCATTGTTGCAGTTTGTGCTCAAAATGGAATGCCTAATGAGGCTTTTAATTGGTTTGATATGATGAGGGTTAATGGATTTTTTCCTGATGAAGCCACGATGGTGAGTTTGCTTCAAGCTTGTGAAAATTTGCCTTTGGGAAGATCAGTAGAGGCTTTACATGGTGTAATTTTTACATGTAGTCTTGATGGAAATGTAACAATTGTGACTACCCTTTTGAACTTGTACTCAAAGTTAGGGAGATTGAATGATTCTTGCAAGGTATTTTTAGAGATAAGTAAACCTGATAAAGTGGCATGGACTGCAATGCTTGCAGGTTATGCGATGCATGGGCGTGGGAAAGAAGCAACCGAGTTCTTTGAAAGGGTTGTAAAGGAAGAAGGCATGGATCCTGATCATGTTACTTTTACTCATTTGTTAAGTGCATGTAGCCATTCAGGGCTTGTCAAGGAAGGAAAATACTACTTCAAGATCATGTCTGATGTTTACAAAGTTCAACCACGATTGGATCATTATTCATGTATGGTTGATCTTCTCGGTCGTTGTGGTCTACTCGATGATGCTCATGAACTCATTAAGAACATGCCATTCGAGCCAAATTCTGGAGTCTGGGGTGCCCTTCTTGGTGCTTGTAGGGTTCATCGGAACATTGCTCTAGGGAAGGAAGCCGCGGAGAATTTGACTGCGTTAGATCCATCAGATCCTAGAAACTATATCATGCTGTGTAACATGTATTCTGCTGCAGGATTGTGGAGTGATGCATCAAAAGTGAGGGCTTTAATGAAGACTAAGGTTCTTACACGAAATCCCGGATGTAGTTTCATTGAACATGGGAATAAAATCCACCGTTTTGTTGTAGATGATTACACTCACCCTGATTCACATAGAATACACAAAAAGCTAGAAGAGGTTATGAGAAAAATTCAAGAGGTTGGATTTGTGCCCGAAACAGAATCAGTTCTCCATGATGTTAACGAGGAGGTGAAAATGGATATGATCACCAAACATAGTGAGAAAATAGCTCTTGCATATGGACTTTTGGTCAGCAGTGCAGATTTGCCGTTAGTTATAATAAAAAATCTAAGAATATGCCGTGATTGTCACAACACTGCAAAATTTGTGTCAATGGTAGAGAAGCGTACTATCATTATCCGAGATACAAAGCGATTTCACCAGTTCTCAGATGGACTATGTTCGTGCGGTGATTATTGGTAGTCCGTCAGGTAAAGTCTTTTTATAGACTCAGAAACTTACACAGTTAGTTAAAATAATCCGAACTACCTATGGATGATTCATAATTTCTATATTGTCTTGGAGATGAGTAACTCTTGCTAGGAGATGAAACATTGGTTAGAACACCAACCACTTGATCTTGAGCAGGTTTTGGCACACATGAAGAAGTGTAGAGAGAACCTTTTTTCCTTAAAGAAGTGATCAACCAAGCTTCACATATTTGGTTCTGTGAGCGAAAACCATGGAGTTTTAGCTGAGTAAGGGTCAAGCTGTGATATTCATTCTCAGTTCAAGAACGAGCTACCAAGGATTGTTTCTCAGAGCAAAAAGATATAATGTTTGGGCCGAGGAAAATGCAAGAACCATAGGTAGATTGCGCATCATGTCGACTGTTAGGCCAAAAACATTACAAAAGGTATAGGCATATAATGTTAAGGAGGATACAAATTAGCAATGATGGTTAGATAAACTACCTGTAAATGTCTGTTTAGATAGAATAATTTTAAACAATAATGTTTTTGTTTTTTAAGATATAATTAAATGTGAAACCTTCTTGCCATTGTTACCTTTGCACATCAAATTAAACGAAAGAAAACTATCAACTAACTCGGTGCTCCATCCCTCCGCTTCCCAATCCAATCATTTAAAGAATAAATCCCAAAGCTTTTGAATCTTAATGCAATTGACAGATGAATGGCTTGCTGATTCAATGTTATCGAAACAAAAAACGCAGCACAATTGATGCTCATCCTGGATAACTCCTCTCCTCCATAATTCAATCTGAGTTGGAAGTCTATCCTGTGTACAACAAAACAAACATATTTTTAAGGGTGGACACCTCTCATTAGGCTTAACGGAATGACTCAATCCATCACTGTCCGTTCAGAAACAAGAGTTCAATCAAATAATTCATCAATTATTAGTGCTTAACAATAGACCATAACTATTGTTGAATATTTTAACATGGCGTACCAAAATCAGAGATACATGCAATTATATAGCATAATATTATTTTATAGTACAATAAATTATGTACCTTTATGATCAGAAAAAAATTCATCGGAAGCAATTGATGAGCGAAGCTACATGAAATCTTGTTGAGAGTTCTTCTATCTCCTTGATAATACACAACGCTCACCATCAGGGAGATAGAAAGATCTCTCAACTAGATTTCATGTACCTTCGCTCATCAATCGTCTCCGATGGATTTTTTCCGATCATAAAGGTACTTAATTTATTGTAATACAATAATACTATACCATATAAATGTATCTCTGATTTTTGTTGACTCTTTTAAAATATCTGACAATAATTTGGTCTATTGTATTTAAGCACTAATAATTGAAGAATTGAAGAATTACTTGATTTGGCTCTTGTTTCTAAATAGATCGTTGTAGGTTGGATCATTCAGTTAAGTTCAATGAGAGGTCTATGCCTTCTAGCTATATAATTGTCATCCTATCAGAACATATGGTGAAAACCTTTGAAGTACGCTAAATGATGACTAGGGTAGTTCAGCCTCTCATCCTTGGTCTCTCACTAATTGTCTCTACAATCTTGAAAGGTACGTTGTTCATGATCTATTTTGATCTTTTAAATATGTTTTAACTTGTGTCTTATGATATATTGACTATTTGTAATTCCAACAATTTCGTGAATTTCATTACAAATGATGGTGGTGCACTCCAATTCTCGGTCCTTGAAAAGTGAAAATTAAATTCATAAAATAAGAAGGTTTAAATTGCGATCCTTTAAACATTTAATAATGCACTTAAAATACCTTTTTCAATTATGAATTTGGAAAAACAAAGTTGTAAAGAACATTCTCTATAAAATACATTTAGTAATGTAAATTTATTTAATAAAATTACTATAGTGTGTGTGTAAGTTTATTGTAAATTTAATAATGTAAATTTATTTAATGTACATTTAGTAATGTATAATCAGTGTATACTGAAAGAAAGAGTTGAATTAGAAAGATTACACACAAAAACTATCACGGTTCACTCAATGTGGACTAGTTCAACTCTTACAATTGTACAACTGTGAGACTTTTACTATAAATTATAATGTTTGAAGAATCTTCTATAATTTGCACCTTCTCTATAGATTCCATCTGATTTTACAACCTATATTTTTTAGCTTCAATGGACTTGCAAATTACTTTTCTTCACTTGAAAAGACTTTTAATAATATCACTCAATCTAATATAAAGGATAGACTTATGAAATTTACAAAAGTATGATGATTGTTTGAGATCTAATTTACCATTCTTTGTAAAATCAATAGAATATGTTTTTCAATTTTACTATAGATCTCTATTTTATTTAATGACCACATATAGTAATTGTAAAATTATAAAAATGTGTCGAAGTATCCAATATTTCTTCTACTATACACTTGAAATGTAATATACAATGAAATTTAATTCATAATTCTTACAATTATTTAATTATTTAATATTTTATAAGTCAAATGTTTTTGGTTAAATTAAATTTTAGACCAAATACATTTGAATTTTAATAATATATATAATTTATTATTATAGATATATTACTAAAATTCAAATGTATTTGGTCTAAAATTTTAACCAAAAACAATTGACTGATAAAATAGTAAATAATTGTATATATATAAGACATTAAATATTTTTTGTTTAAAAGAAAAATCATAAATGGTATTTTTACTTTTGGATTAATTATGCAAATGTTCCCTATGTATACTTCTGTAGTCAATCGATCTACACAAATGTATTTGAACCTTATACTCAAATATGAAACCCCCACCACTACTACATCATGTAATTAATATTCTTTCTAACTACATCAACAACAAAACTTGACTATAGTTTTGCTAGTTCAACAACTATAGTATGATCATTGTTCTCACATGACTGATAGTTGTGTGAGAAAAATTATCAGACTATAGTTGTTGTTCCAGATAAACATGAGTTGAGTTTTGCAGTTGCTATAATTACGAAGAGAGAGGATTAGATGATGAAGCATGTACGAGTTTCAAATATAGTATGAAGATTCAAATACATTTATGTGGGGGTGATAAGAAGACAAAGATGGTCTATCAATAGACCATCTTTGAATAAAAGTCATAGAAGGGGTGTTTCTGATGTTTGAATAAACCTCAAGGGAGGTTAGTGTAGTTTGCTCATAATATTTTGATGAACTTTTGATCTAATTTATATTTTATTTCCACGTTTTAAACTTAGGGCCTTGAAAATTGAAAGAGTAATACATTTAGATTTGGTACAATTTTTTGTTTGGATTGTGAGTACCTTTTTAAAATTAACTTAGTAATTTCATTAAAAGAAAATCATGGTGTGATTTAAGATTTTTTATTTTTTTTATAATGGGGCCATAGACAGTATGATAAATTTAAACAATAGACCCTAATTAATATCCATATGGTTGAATGATAATAAATAAATAAAATAAAAAAATCACTTCATCATAAGTTTTCAAATAAGTGCAGATTCATGCATGACTCATTTACTGTGTTCTCTCGAATATTATTACTAAGATATCAACATATACCTAATAAAAATGATGAAATAAATAAATCATAAAATAAAATAAAAAATAATAAAAGTGAAATACCTTAACACTGTCTTGATCAGAAAATGATTTGATTCACAAGAGTGGACTCTTAAAGTGTCCTGGTTAATACTTCTGAAACAAAAGATTATCCATCGTCAAATTCGAGAATATAAATAAAATTTAACTTAAATTAGTTTACAACAAAATATTAATATATAAACCATAGAAGTATAACCAACATTAAGGTAAAGCAACGTCTATGTTGGCCTAAAGCTGTGATAGTTGCCCCTCCAATACTGTTTACACACTATTGATAATATTCATTTGGTATATACTTCATTGATTTGATTTGATCATATGCAAATATTATGATAGATATTGTATTTGCAAAGTAAAATGTTTCATTTCATGGACATTGATACTTGGGCATCCATGAAACATATTTTGGTGATATATATGAAAGAAAAAGATAAATGGAGAGAAAGTAAGATGTTGAATGGTTATTGATAAATTAGGGAGTATAAATAGACTTTGCCTAGCTAACCTTCATAAGTAAACAAATCTTTTTGGTCAAAATTTTGACCAATGCTTTATTGACTGAAATTTAATTAATATTTTGTACAACTATTTATTATTTTATTAGTCAAATGTTTTTTACCAAATTTTGGACCAAATACATTTTACTTTGTATAATAATAAATACACCTCCATCTACCAAAATTATTTTTTTGGTAAGGTATTAATTATTTATTTTTATTACAAGACATTAATTATTTTTGGTATAATGAGATTTTTTATAAATAAATTAGAGATATAATAAATAAATAAAAAATTTGAGTTATTGAATGAAATCTGATTCATATTTCTTACAACTATTTATTATTTTATTAGTCAAAATTTTGGACCAAATACATTCGATTATTAGTATAATAATAAATATTTTCCCATCTACCAAGATAAATACTCCTTCACTGACATTTTATAAGTAAATTTTATATTTCTAAGTTTATTGCATAATTAACATATATGTGGATTATATTATAGCCCAAATACAATAATATGATTCATTTTACTATAAGGATATGTAGCTGCAATGGGTAGACCTGGGTATATGGGTTAAGGTCCACGGAGTGATCCGTTTACCCTGCAGTCCGCGCGAACTTAAGATTAACTTTTTCTGCTCATTTATATTTTTGCTTGTGTAGGTTGGACCGCTTAAATCGCGATTTAAATCCGTTGATTTGCGGGTTGGCCCGTGATCCGTCATATATATATAATTAGTTGCACATTTTATCACTTATAAATTATAACTTGATCCATGTTCAAATCCAACTTTTCTCTAAAAAAAAGTCAATTGAACTTCTTATTAAATATCATTTGTGTTTATTTTAAGGATTTGAGGTGTGTGTGGAGAAAGAATGACAAACAGAACTAATTGAATTTGATTTTAGTTGCATTACTTACATAGAAAAGATAAATAAACTCAAAAATGTCACAAGCTTTACTTTTTTATCAGTTGCTTACAACTATTAACAAAATAAGAGAATTGATTTTGTCATTCAAAATGAATTAGTGGCGCAGCTTGTTTCCCATTTGTCTTCCATTCAAGTGTAACTATCTTACATATATACTACCTTTGTCCATAATTATAAAACTCTTAAAAAATTTCTTTGTCCCTTTTTAAAAAACTCCTTTCAAATTTTCGAGACCATTAAATATATTTTTTACCAACATACCCTTAATCATAATGCATCTTTTTCTACAATCTTTAATAAATACACTAAAAAAATATTAACACATTATCTCTCTTAAGGATTAAGAAATATTAACACAATCAACTTTCTTAATCTCCATATTTTTCTCAAAGTTATCTTTTATATTATCAATATTTTAGTTTAGTTTTTGAAAAAAGTGTATTATCAATATTTTAGTTGATTGTTTGGCCAATTTTGGGTTTATCAGCAAAATCCTCTTACACCTATACAAACCAAATTCACAAAACATGGAATCTTGTCCATAACATAATTAGGGGACTATATATAAATCTTGAGGTTTGAGCACAAGCAAATAACTACACACTTTTTAACATGTTTGGTTTACATCTGAAGTGAAGTAAAACAATTGTCTTTCATTTAGCAACATCGGTAAAGTTCTATGATATCGACCTCAGTATTTCGGCATTGCAAGTATGTTCACTGGTTTCAGTACGTGTTATTGAGCATAATCTTCAACTTGAGTAATTTCCTAAATTTTGATAACTTTTCCAGCATAAACTGTTTATAAGTGAAGATGAGTAGTGAATTTGATTGTGTGGAGCTTCCTCTACCTTATCAACATCGAATAGTTGGAAAAATTTATAAGGTTGAAGCATGCGAGACAAATTAGTTGGGGAACAAAAAATGATATTAAGCACATGAATCCAAATTATTTTCCTTCTATTAACAATAAAGTAAATAAGGCCGTTAAATGGAACTCAACTTTTCATTTTTCCTTTTTTTTTTTTTTTTTTGTGTTTATCAATTAATATTCCACCGGTAACACCAACAAAAAAGCAGAGAAACAGAATCTCCCAGCAATAAAAGAATTACCATAATCCACCCTACCCCATATATCCACACACATCAACTGTGGATAATTCCCAGATATCTCCATTACATTCTTCTCACCTTCAATCCAATAAAATCAATCAACCTCCTCCTCTTCTGTAGCTTCAGCCGAAGACCAAAAATAGAGATTATTAAATGCAGTCTACTACCTAAATAGGCATCTTAGTCTCTAAATATTCAAATATCCTCCATGTACAAAAAAAAAACATTCAGAAATTATGGCAAGTGTCTCCTTACATTAATATTCTTTTTTACCAATTTTTACGCTATAAGATATGAAGACTCCAGTGTAACAGTCGTTTACCACCATCTCAATAATTGAATCAAGTTGTCCTACCAAAACCTCGATATATGAATTATGTTGTACCCAAGCCTTCTGGCTTAGATTGTGTTCTAACATAGGTGAGACCACGAGTAGCAGGCATGGTAATATTGCCGGTATTCACTGATGAACCGCTGTTGGCTGGATTAGCCGGAGTATCTCCCCGCTTCCATTGCATGCTCCTTGCACCCAGTTTCATTGGGGGTCGAGGTCTAAATGAACCAGGAATACCTCTTGCAAAAGGAGGTCTGGGGAACCTAGCAGTAGGAAATGATGATCCCCTAACAACGTGTGGCCATGTCGTAGTTGGAGCTGATTCTTGATGGGCAGCACTTTTCCTTACAACCTGCAATCAAAAAGCAAACAACTTAGCTCACCAACTATGTAATTTTCTTAAAGTTTAAATAAAAAAATTGATGCACACATCACGTAAATTGCCGTCACATGTCTATCATATATAGTGCATTTTCATATCAAGTTGGCAAGGTTGACTAAATGACAGATTTTCAAGCCTGTGTTTTCCTTATACATACTCAATGTCGATGACATGCAAAGGGAGGGTATTTATAACCAAATTTCAAGCACCCGCAACCTAACTGCAACAAGCAAAACTGAAAACTACCTACTCTAACAAAACCATCAGAGCTAGAAAATTCAATTGACTACAATTTATAGGAACAAGATCACTGTAGTGTAGCAACCAAATATTGCTTCTCATGGGAAGTTGGGCTACTTTCTTCATTGGAGTAAAATCTCACACGGTTAAGCAAAAATATCAAAACCCATGCTAATTGATATTTAGTTATCAGCACATTTTATTAATGTAATCACAAAAGTTATTATATTCCGCAATCTTCCCTTCAGGGAAGCTTGTTCAGTGAGGATAAAATGACTACTGAGATATCAACTCAATAATTAAAGTACATTCTCAGAGTAACACCTGTAAGAGGATGAAATTAGTTATGGTTTATATATATTATGGACCAACCAACATGAGTTTATATTTGCATATAATCAAAGACCAAAGGGAGTAAGCTTTACATGTCAACTTCGAAGAGTCTAAACACAATTGCAGGCAAGTTTTAACACCCGCAGCGTGTATGACAAAACACAATTGGAAGAGGAGTTGTGGTGGCACAAAGGAATTTGACAATACTGGTAATTTAATTCCACAAACAAACACCAGAATGATCTCATGAAGTGTGGACCATGTATATATATATATATATATATATACACACAAAGAGAGAGAGAGGGGTTAATGTTTTCCTTTATCGTATCCTCAAAAACATAGCAGAGAGAGAGAGCATGGGATGGACAACAGGAAACCAATAATGACAGCAAGAAATATGTGCAAGTCACGTGGACACATAAGACATTCATGGCTAGAAACATGACGAGCAATGGATTAATTAATTTGGAGATTGAAACCTAAGCTTGTCAAAGGCAGTGTTGTCGATTGTGGATCGTAGAAAATATTGGTTTGTTCAAATTCCACTATGCAACAGTGCTATAGCAGCTATTTCACAAAGCATGCTGTTGAGCAAAAGGTTGAGCTTCAAAAAACTTGCTGACATCAATGCAAATGTCATTGCTATGGCATGTACAGGAATAGTGTCCATGCACTAAGATGACTAATACCATCTTAGGAATCAGAGTTGGAGAAGGACGAGACAAAATGCTAGAGAGCAAAGAACTCCAAAAGTGGTTTAATGATTCAAAGATAAATATATGATAAGGCTATGGCTTATTCTTATACCCATTGTTTTGCATTATACAACTTAACTCTAACAAAAACTCCATCCATTGCATATTAAGAATTGTTAAAGATAGTGCACGCATATTAAAAAAATATTATAGTCATATCAAAGGTAAAATAATCTTTGCTAACTAATATGTCCTTGGTAAGATATAAATAAGGGTATTATTGAAGGAAAAAGTGACTCTTGATTTTTTAAGGTAAAAAATAATAATTAGAGACATACAAAAAGTAGTCTAAACAAGACAATATGAGACATGGAGTAACTGACAACTAATTGACTACTCTAATAGAACCAGCGAGATTAGCTCCTAATAAAAACACAAGACTAGGAAACCTAGTATTTTATGATAAAAATAAGGACAAACCCCAATTGCAGAGCAGAGCAATGGATAACTACAGCTGTGAAAATCCTCCTTAACCAATGTTAACTATTGGCGCTATTGTGTGGCAGGATTTTGGAAATATGCTATAAAATCCAATAACCTTATGTCTGATTCGCTACCACTGCAATAGTGGCAACTTTTCCCGTTCTGTAGCGGCAATAGCAGACATAGCTAAGATGGAGAGAAAAAGGATTTGCTGATTTTAATGTTAACCTCATGACCCCTTAATGTTAATTTCTCATTCCTCTCTTTCGTTCACCTCTTATCCATTTTTTTTCTTCTTCAGTTTATTTCTTTTTCTTTATTCGATTTCTTTCTTTCATCTATCTTCCTCTGTTTTTTAATTCTGTCACTTTTTAATTGATGTTTATGCAGCTTTTTTATTAGTATGCAGCATGCTTATATTTACATATAATTGATTGATTGATTGATTGATATATTGATTTATTTAAACCACGGCTTCCACTATTTACCCGCTATATGCTATTTCTCACATAGCATAATTTTGGTGTTTCACCATTTTCCATGATCCACATTTGATAACACTGGGATAGAACCCCTAGATAACAGTGTGTTAGTTTCTAAGGTAGTTCATGTTCCAAAGTTGTGTTGCAACAAAGTTAATAGAATGGCATTTGTGAACACAAGTTTATTCCCCTGTTTATCTAAACATATGCTAAAGCACCAAGCTGAAGATCAATACCTTGAGAATTCTTGACATGAAAGAAGTTCCATCTAGAGATAGTGCATTGTCTGCTGCTTCTTTTAGCATGAACTCAACGTAAGCTGCCCTGCTCAAGTAAACACAAGTTAAAATGAAGTTGAAAACAATGTGCTGAATATATAATGAGCGATAAAAACTATTGAAACATCTTACCCTTTTGGCTGGCCAGTTGCAGCATCAGTAACTATAATTACTTTCAACACTTCCCCAAATTTATTGAAATGCTGAGACAAGCCATCTTTGGTAGCAGCAAAATGAACCTGTAATAACCAATATAGTAAAGCTTCAAAAATCAAACAAATACAACCCAATACCCATCTTTTGAGGCCTCCCGTCAACCACTAAGAACAGAGGAGTAAGAATTATTACATTGCTAACAAATATGGTTCTGGAATCAACATCTTCTGAAGGACGACCAGCAACACCAGAACCTGAGAATGCACAATATGCAATCAATTCTACACCCGATAGATGTCTGAAGTCTTTAAGTGGTAAATTACAATATTATAAGATGAAAGAAAGATACACACTGTATAACAAAGTTCAACTTTGCAATTAAAAAAATATTTAACCAGTCAAAAATACTACTTGCATGTGTCTCAGAGCAACAAGAATTTCTACTAGTTAAGATTTTAAACTCACCAGTAGTAGAGTTTGCCTTGATAGACTCTTTCTGAACACCAGGAGCAATGTTTACCTGTCATATGCCAGAATACAATTGAAAACAATCAATAATTAAACAACCAGGCACGTTATACTTTATAATTGTTCGTGTAAAACAAATCCTACCCCTCCACTCTCAATGGAAGGGGTTAAGTGATGGAAAAAAAATATTTAAGGAGTTGGGTTGAGAAAGATATACTTTTCAAAGAGGAAAATATATTATACACTAATTATATACAGAATATCAGAATGTAGGCATAAATGAACATCTCACATTTCCATTGCTAATTTTCAGAGCATTTGCATTCTCCTTCACCAGGTGCATGTTAGATCTTGATTCTCCAGTTTTCTTGTCTAAAATGTTATGACCATCTAATTCTACAACCTCTCTTGGTTCCTGGTATTGCTCTGGCTTCCAAGTATTTACATTAACCGAAATATTCACTATTTTACGAGAAGTGTTATGTGCAGCAGCAGATTGCTCCTGTTCTCGGTTCTGTTTTAGACGCAAAATATCATCAGCATTTTTTGCTACACTGTACTGCACCATGAGTGAATCACTGCCCCTATTTCCAACAGAGGAGCTGATCTGAGAAGTTCCGGTCACCCCACGACCTATGACATTTAAATCATGACAACCTTCATTATCTGAATTAGAATCGTAAGGGAAACCAGTTTCATGTTCCGTCATAGTTGTATTTGCAGCATATTGCCCATCATAATTAGTTCTTTGAAGATGCACTGATTGATTTTGTTCCTGGTGTTGATAATCAAGCTGGCTGTTACCGGCTAATGAATCCATACCGCAACCAAGTCTATCAAATACACTTCCTGAGGATTTGGACTTCACATCCTCTGCAGCTTCCGCCACAGCCTTAATCACTGTAGCCATTGCATTTGGCACCCGGGAAGTGGGCTGCGCGTGCTGATAATGTTCAACCAAAGCTGAATCAGCAGAGGATGTAGAAACCACAGAACGAAGACGTTTTAGGGAAGGCTCCACTGACGTGCCAAAAGTGGGTGTCCTTGGAGTACCCACTGCATCTCGAACTGCAAATTGAAGCAACCGTCGAGGAGCAGCAATATTTACTTGTGAGACAGTATCCCTCTGTTGAGAAATTACCCAATTAGATATTTGAAAGCACCAGATTAATAGTAGTTTGTTATTTTATTGAAAAACAATCCACAAAAATGAACAGGAAAATTAGCAGGCAAAAAAATTGAGTAGTGATCTTATTTGCGCAAGGAAATTATTTGTTTCTGTCAGTTTAGTAGTGATGGAAAGAGACAGGAATCTATCTAAGTGAGCACAAATTGATGCATTTCTCTTTGATGAACACAATATGTGTATACATTAGATTGGGGTGGGAAAATATCGCAGTAGTAGTTCGAACCTTTGTCCTCTGTTGTTCATCAGCTCGATCTCTTTTCCTCTGAACTGCAGGTTTAGGAGATAGTGACTTTCGACCACGATTGTCTTTTGGTCGGACTTTTTCTTCTAAATGAGCATTGTCAACCTCAGAAATTCTTATAGTCGATACTTCAGCTTCTCTCACCAGTCCTTTCCAATCTTTGTTATGCCGACTTCTAGAAGACTTACTAGAATTTCCTCTTTCTAACTCTGATTTTGATTGCTGAAAGCCATCACCCCCAGATTGAATTTTGGATATAAGCTTTCTTTTAGGAGCTTCATCCTGTGGTTTTTCAGGTTTTACATACAAAGCTAAATTCAAGTGTAGATGATCCCACAACCTGTTAACAAGATGTGCACATAAATCAGCACATAGAATTATATTGTGAAAAATACATTTCTTACAATTAAATTAACCTAAATAATATCCATCAATGTGAGACTAAATTGAAATTACCAGGATACAAAAGAATCACTGTCATCGCCCAAAAAAACATTCAACTCATTCTTCGCTTGTTCTTTGCTCTTGCCATTCCTCAATATAACGATAACATATTCCTGTCAGAGCATATATGGTCAAATTAAGTTTATATACACACCAAAGTCATGAGAAATTTTTTATAACTTAATAGTTTCCTAAACTGACTAATAAATTCCTCTAAATACATAACTTCAAGTAACTAGCATGTGCAATAACAACCACCAAAACAGCAGTAATGACTTCGGATATTAAAGAAATTCGAAAGACGTGAAAACAGCTTAGAAGACCTTCCACCAAATTACACACCGGTCTATAACTGACTTCTCAGCATAAATACAACAACACCAACTACATTCAAGCATTATCACAATAGGAATAGTTGGCTAGACAAATCAAACAACACCATTAGACTGTATCAAAAATTAGTTTTAATTATATAAGTTTAAGTAATGTCTATCAAAATAGTTTCTCAAATTTTTTAGGGTCTGGTCTTCTCTGCCTCTTTTAATCACAATATCTTTCTGTTTGATCTGCTTTTCTCACAGTAGGCTCTGTTGGCAATTTTCTGCAAGATCAAATCACTTAATATGTTTTTTATTTTCCAAAATAATCTTTGTTTATCAACAAAATCTCTATCCTTAATATAGGCTTCATATCACCTATCTGTATTTTCCCATGAACCCTTGAACACAAATATAACATATAGTAATAACTTTTGGTAATGGTGAAGTTATTTATAATTTTTAAAGGGAAATGCTAGGGCACAAGTTAAGGAAATAAAATTTACAATATGCCCCAGGGGCACTAGTTAGAATACCCTTAAAATGGTAGTGTGGTGTTTAATTTTTATTTAATTTTATACAAACCCACACATTTATCCAACTTTTTTATTTTATTTCAAAATAAACTCATATATCTGTCCAATTCACACTACAAAATACACAATCCCATAACTTTCAAAAAAACCAAACCATGCTACTAACCACAATATATAGGAATAGGGAACTTCAGACATAAGTTTTCTTCCACAATACACAACTTATAGCATAAATCATATCCCAAAACATTAACACTTCAACAGAATGACAGATAATGACAATTTAGTTCATCATTATCAAATATCTTGCAGAAAAACCCTAACCAATACAACCACAGCATTTAGGAACAGGGAAATTTCATCTTAACACCTCCTTCCATCATACAAATTACAGTATATCACACAAATCACATCCCAAAACATTAACACTTTGATATTTCATCAAATCTCCAATAGCAACAACATTGCAATCAACCCTAAACCTAAACCTAATCCACATTAACGCAATCAACAATCTAGAAACAAACACACTACTATCCAATCCAAAACATTGACGTTTAGAATCATACCACAAGAGTATCATCGGTGTATTCCCCCATGAATTCCTTAAGCTTCTCCGTAACACTCTCTCTAAGCTTGGCCGCACCATCAGTACTGAAATTCATCTTGATAATCCGATTATCATCTCGATCAACACTCCCCATCGCAACCAATCGCAATAATAGAAAACAAAAAACCCTAACGAAAAAACTATATCTCAAAATCGAAATCGAAACCCTAATATTTCTCAATCTTATCAAAATCAAAACTACGATGGGTGAATTAGAGGAATATAAAGAAGAGATCGAATAGAGAATAATTTTTAATATTTTTCTTTTTAAGGAAAATGATGGAAAAAGAAAAACCCCGCAGTTACGTGTTCGCGGGGAGAGAGTGAGAAATGTGGAATGAGGAAGGTTTGGTGTTTATATATAGGGAGAAAGTAAGTGAAAAAATAGAAGGTTCGGAGTCGGTTTAGTGTAACCGAACCGTACCACCAAGACGGCACAAAGGGAAGAAGGGGCTTGTTAATGTGGTGGAGATGTCCATATTAGGGGTTAGTTTGAAATAATTTATTTTTAAGTTTATACAAAATAAAAGGTACGTTTGTTTTAGCTTTAAAAAAATTGATTTTTTTTTTATTTTTGAAAATAAATTTTATAAAATCATTTTTTAAAATATTATAAGTTTTTAATATTTATTTTTTTAAATTCAAACACTAATTTTGATATTATATAATATAAATGTATATTATTGAATATCATAACATAGTCAAAATTTCAATTTTTACAAAAAGTTGTATTTTAAAAATGAGTTTTATGAAAATCTATTTGAAATAGTTTCAAAAAAAGTGATTTTTTTGAAATTTTGATGTCCAAAAAAAATTCAATAAAATGGTGAAATATCTAAAATTAAACCAAGTTTTCATTTAAAGCTTTTATAAAAATTTCTTTAAAAAAAAAATTAAACAAAATTATATTGCACAATAAGAATCTATTTTGAAAAAATCTATAACAAACGCACTCAAATTATGTAAATAAATAGATTTTTATGTATTTTTAAAAATTTGATAAGGTAGTTTATGAAAAAATAATTTATTTGCATAAATTGATTTGTGTAAGCTTAAAAATAAGTTATTTTAAACAGGTCCTAAATATTATTATTTTATTGAAATAAAGGTTTAATGGATTTGAGTAATTCAAATTTTGGCTTTTTTATAAGAAAAAATTGCTCAAGTTTTATGAAAATTTGACTAAATTATATTTTTGATGTGTTAAGTTACTTTTAGATTTCATTTTGGTGTATTCATGACCGTTTGGATTTGATTTACTTTTGAGTTTATGAAAATAATTTATGCAAATAGAGAGAGTTTTATGTTGATTAATAAATTTTTATTGACACAAAATTTATTTTTATAAATTGTTTTTAAATAGTTTAAAATAATATATGTAAAAGTTAATTTATTTGCATAAATTGTTTCGCATAAGCTTAAAAATAAGTCAATTCAAACAGACTCTAAGTTTTATTTGTTTCATTTTAATTCCTCAAGTTACAAATATTATAGAATTTAGTCAATAATTTTTTTTTGTTTCATTTTAGTCTCTTAAATTATAAAATATTGGGCACTTTAATCTTTTGGGTTACAAACTTTATACAAAATACCTTAATAATTGTAGATTGGGGACAAAAATGAAACGTGTAACATCCCGGATTTTTGGCCCGAGACATTATGACTAATTCACTTATTTAAATAAAAAAAAAAAACTCTTCACCTTTTTACTCAAAATCACCATTATTATTTTCTCAAAATTACAAGATGATTAATTATTGAAAAATTTAAGAAAAAACTTATTAAATTTAAATAGTACAAATCATCAACTTTAAAATATGTTAAATTTACAAAGTTATAAAATTGTTCAAAAGCCTAATTTAAATTTACAATTATATAATTATAAACCCTTTGTTTATCCCCGCGCACGTACAAGCAACACATCAACTTCAAAATTCTTTGGTACCTACAACCATATTTAATGTAAGGGTCAATTTCCTTATCCAAATTGAAACATGCCGAACGGAAGGTAAATGTGATAAAATAATAATAAAACGGTCGACCATAAAGAAGAAATCAAATAAAATCAATGAAAGAAACTATTTTAATAACCCCTTATACCAGCCAATAATGCATGAAATGCAACTAGCTACAATGATCCGAATATCACCACTCCGCAGAGCAAAATAGAATGTCCCGCTTGGACAGTGTCCCTCTTGGACATAATACCCCTCTTGGATATTAAAGTTCGGTTGCCCCTCTTGAGTATTAAGGTTCGGTACCCCGCTTGAGTATTATTCCGAAACCACACCAAAACAAGTGCATGAATGAATGAATGAATGCTCTCTCACTGAGTATCCAATTAAATCAAAACCTCTCTAATCCCACCAGATTAAGAGACCTAATCAACACCTCTAGCAAAATAACCGATAAAATAACCAAATGCACAATCAACCACACACCAAGAAAACACATAATTAAACACACAACCAACCAGACATATCACTCAATGTATATTAAAATAGCATAAAACGTAATAAAAATAATTCTATCATTCCTTCTATCATCATTCCTCTTTATCAGTTAACTATTTCATTATTAATCTATAACATAAACCCTAAGTGCATGAGTGTATGGGGAAAAAGCCCTTACCTTAGCCGCTTTTCTTCCTAGCATAATATTCTTGAAGTCATTTGAGTTACTCGCGCAAATAACTATTTAAATTTTTAAAGAAAGAAATTCTAATATTAGAGACAAAATGGTGGTCGGAGTAGAAAGATAATGGACAAAGGATTAGAATCGATGATACCTCCGGAAATCACAAAGAAGAACTCGATGGAGGGAATGGACTTAAGAATATATATGTATTTCATGGGTGCTAGCGATGAAGTTAATGAGAATTGATAGATGGGAAAACAAGTGACATGTATATTTGTATATTAAGCTGGTCAGGTGGCATCATAAGGTTTTAACATGCAGGGAGTTGTTTGTCTTACAAAACTACGGATACAAGACTAAATAACAGTAATAACTCATAATTAGAATGAGAGAATTGACATACACATGAGAGAGGGCAAATATAAGTGTTGATTAGGGATGGTGAGAGAAGTAGTACGTTGATCGCTTTTGCCAAAGACAAGTGATTATGGTTTTGTTCCACTAATTAGTATGAATGCTAAATTTAAGACTACATGGGGAAGCATTAATGATCAAGTGGCTAAATTATAGGAGATTGGGTTACATGATACGTGGAGCACTTCATGTGTAGAAATAGTTTGGTTAAAGTATTTCAATCATGGCTTAGTCAAAATAGATTTATATCTCCCCCCATCCTAAATTAAACAAATAATTCGCTAACCTTATAAATTAGTTAGGTAACCACTCCCTCATCTATTAATAAATTTAAATAAATAAAATGGGATGCTAGATAGTTACTATAGAATTTATTTATCAATTAACCAATCAAGCAATTAATTATTATCATTGTGACACCAAATTGGTAATATATATAATTAGGGTCAGGATCAAATGACACCAACTAGTTTGACACCAAATGTTACACCGCTCAATAAAGCTTTAAAGAAATCAAATTTTACAAAATCCACCGTTGGATTGGAAGATTATATCATATAGATCATTCATGTTAAGTTTTATAAAAATCTAAAACCGTTTAATATGTTATTGAGAATCGTCACGATTAACGGTATTCAATAAAAACGCATAAACCATTAATCTTGACGAGTCTCAATAACATATTAAACGGTTTTAGATTTTTATAAAATTTAACATGAATGATCTATATGATATAATCTTCCAATTCAACGGTGGATTTTGTAAAATTTGATTTCGTTAAAGCGTTATTGAACGGTGTAACATTTGGTGTCAAACTAGTTGGTGTCATTTGATCCTGACCCATATAATTAAATATATTATATAAAAATGGGTGTCCCAATAAATTAGATAAAAATAGAAGGTTATCTAATAATAAGTTAAGAAAATTATTAAGAATTATATGTATAAAATATTGGGATGTTACAAAACGAAAAAATAAAATAAAATATCATATTATCAAACGTTTATAGTATAAGGACTAAAATGAAAAGGCAGAAAAGAAAACAAAAACTTAAGGGATTCAGGTAAAACCTAAGATTAACATGAGATACCAACTGTATAATTTAACCTTCAATTTTTTTAAGATAATTTACGAAAAAACAATGTATAAAAATACAATTTTTGTTGGTCTGAAATCGTATGAATTAACATAAACATTTATTTATTTGCATAAATTATTTTCATAAACTCGAAAATAAATCAAATCCAAACAAACCTTAATTATTGATTGGTTGATGAATTGAATTAAGTTTGTTGTGCTCATAAAATCTCTTCTATAAATATTTAGAATTTTTTAGCAAAAAGTTAATTAAATATGTATTTTGAGCGCAAAAAAACTCGAGGATTCATATTAAATATTTCCATTGTTAAACAAATTACAAATTTTTACAAAGAGAGATTTCTATAAAATGTATCAAACATGGCTAAAAATATAATTCAAAATTTTAAAGAATACACCGAGTTCTAGGCCATTCATTTTATGGCCTCTAGATCCTTAATTTTGAGACATCATGTTGCGAGTTGCCTTGAAGACAATGAAGAAAAACAAGTTTTGAGGCTAGAAGTTGTGCTGGGCGCAGACCCCCTGGCGCTGGGCGCCAGGAGCCTTCCAGAAAGGGCTCTGGCTTCTGATGTTTGCGTTGGGCCCCAGCCCATCCGCGATGGCTCGGGGTGCGAAGCCTATATATAGGCTGAGTGTGTTTCGATGTTTTTTAAGGGAATTTTAGAGTTATTGCCGTCAATTAAGGCTAGCGTTTTAGAGAGATTGCTCTTGGTATAATCCTAGGGGTTTTGGCAAATTGTTCTTGATTCATCTTGGGTAGCTAGGTCAATTGAGTCTATTGGTCACGGGAAGAGATTCAGGATTAGGGTAGAAGTAGGATTAATTCTTATAACACCGTTTGTGAATTTCTTGTGTAAGGTTTCTCGTTGATCATAGTAGAATGAAAAGTCTGCTCTCTTTCCCATATTAGGTTCATTAACACCGAACTGGACAAACAAATTATTGTGTCTTCTTTATCGCTATTTATTTGTTATTGGATTATTGCATCATCAACTCTATAAACTTATATTTTGTTTGTTTGGATCTATTTGCTCCACACATCAAGATTATTGGTGTGAATTTATCAATCGAATTCACAATCAGAGGTCAATAAGATCTAATGACCAACAAATTACATGAAAGCAAAAATGGAAAAACATAGCTAACAATAGTTAGGATGTACACTTGTTATGGTCCTAGCACCATGTTACACGGCTATAGTAAATCTTTGCGCAATTCTCACATTTTGTCAAATTTGCTATTCTTTTCGACTTTAATTATAAGTAAATTCCACTCTTAAATACATTGAATAACTATTGTATTTAGTCTTAAAAATGAACAAAAGACATTAATTTTTTAATATAATTTTTTGTTTGCATAATCTTTTTCTCCAATAAATTTTTTTCTCTAATTTAAATATTCACGTTATATTCTTATTTTTTTTTTAAATGTCTAATTATCCTAACATATATGCCGGTGAATGTCTATTTATTATAACTCCCGCATTTGAGCCTTTACACTGTGTTTGGATCTATAGAAAGATTGCAAGAAGAAAAGAAAGTGAGGGGAGAGAACCATTTTTCATTGTTTGGTTGCACAACAAAAAGGGAAGGAAAGAAAGTTTTAATTGGGCCCCACATCAAAAAAATTTCCACCGATATATGGACGGAAACCTTATCGAAACACTCTTTTTTATGGAAAAGTCAAGAAAAACCTTACTTTTGTTTGGATTTTTTTTACTATTCACTATTAAGATTATTTTTTTAAAATATTCACCACTATTTTTTTTTCCTATTCACTACAATTCACCACCAATATTTTTTTCCTCATAGCATATAATTGCTCCAACACCCAGACACACATTTCTTTTTTCACTGAAATAATATAGACCGTGTTTTTTATTTTAATAATAGAGTAATTTGTATTTTTTTATAAAGAAGAGTATTTTTGTCAATTATTAAATAGAAATCTTTCTTTTCACTCACTTTCTACCCTACTTTCTCTTCAACCAAACAACCATAAAAATCCCCTTACTTTCTACTCTCTTTCTTTCCTTATACAATCTTTCCTTTCTCTTTCTTTCCTTTAACTTTCACTCTTCAACCAAACAAAGCCTTAGGATTTAGTGCCGGCCACATCGACAAGCTTTGTGAGATAGGACAACTCACCATATAAATGTCATGGTAACATAGAATATTAGAAATTAATATTCAAGTGCAACTTACTTTCTAATTTTTATTAAGAAAATTACCGTCTCACCACAAATTCCATAGTGACTACAAAAAAAGAGCAGGCGAGTAAGTAAATTGGGAGACCAATATCTTATAGGAAATGAAATAGTGGACCAAACAAAAATTAAGTCTAAACAATAATGCACTTACTTTTCACCAAAAAAAACTAATACTAATAATGCAATTACCTCTTCCATCTCCACGAAAGCCAACACACTACTAAACTTTTACTTTTTACAATCAAGGATCAAACCCACTAAACCTAACAAATGAATCCAACAATAATATTATTCCGTATTCCCTCTTATTTAATATTTAATAATATTGCTTCTTTCGCATTAAAATAAGGTCTTGCTAACTAATATTTGGAGGTTTTAGTTTGTGATCCGTTCCAACCTAAAAAAATTTCGGAAAAAATAATAATGGAAACTTGGGCGGTTTATAAAAATTCAACTTGAACCGGATTGATATGAGCAAGTTTGGATAGAGGAAACTATACCGGTAGTGTCCGAAATTCGTCCACATGAGTAAATCAAAATGACGTGTTTAACACTTTTCTTTTGCAATATACATATTTTAAGCTCTTCTCCCACTTTCTCTTCTCACAATTTATCATTTCACGTCAAATTCATAGGGACCGAAACAATCATGAAACATTTTGAAATCCAAAACTTGATTTCTCTTCATCTTATTTATCTAACTTTGTTGGAATACAAAATTATATTATTAATTCTTTTTGAGATTATTGTTTTTCCTTACTTTTTATGTCGATTTAGAGTTTGCAACATTTTTCATTTGTGTTTATTCATAATTCTCTCATATCTAATTGCATATTTTCAAAATTTAAACTTCAAAGGCTAGCTTTGTTACTGTTTTTATTTTCAATATTTTTATTTATAACCGAATCAAACCGCTTAATAACTCATTTAAACTACAAACCAGAAATCGTGAAAACTATTCTCCATTTAAATTTCTATATTAATCATCGAAATGTGTAAAACAGTCGACTGAGCCGCTAAAGAAAGAAGAATAACAGTATTATTACCGACCAATAAATGAAAAGACGCATTACTATTTTTAATTTGCTCATCACATCCTGACATATACACGTCACACATACCTGTTAGACAAGAAAAGGTGGCAAGAAAAAGTAGAACAACAACAACTACAACTTGTACTACTAATTTTATTTTGATGATTTGAATAATAAACAAAGAAATGTCTCATACGCTTTCTCTACTTGGCCCTTATTCCATTTCCATTATCAACCTCACATCACAACACAACACAACAACATAACATATCATATTCCTCTATTCTTCTTCTTCTTCTTCACAAAAACCCTTAGAAAATAATTAAATAAATAATAATTTATAAATTATTATGGCTCAGAGAACTGAAAACGAAGAAACCGAATTCAAAGTTGTACCTGAAACAACGATAACGCTTTGTATCAACAACTGTGGCGTAACCGGTAACGCTTCAACGAACAACATGTGTCAAAATTGTTTCACGGCGTCAACAGCAACAACCACAGTCAGAATCGGAAACAAAATTTCATCATCTCAATCTTCCAAATCTGTTCGTTCTACGAAGAGATCTTTCCCGGAGGAAGAATCATCACCGATTGTTACCACCGATCGGAGTTCGTTAGATCAAGCGACGTTTTCTGAGGCGAAGCGTGTTGTAAGTCGATGCTCTGGTTGCCGGAAAAAGGTAGGGTTGACCGGATTCCGATGTAGATGCGGTGATCTTTTCTGTTCGGAACATCGGTACTCCGATCGTCATGATTGTAGCTATGATTATAAAGCTGCTGGAAGAGAAGCGATTGCGAAGGAGAATCCTGTTATCAGAGCTGCGAAAATCGTTAAGGTCTGAAATCGAAGAAGATGAAGAAGAAACGTGAAAATCTGAAAACGGAAATGGATCTATTCGACCCGGTTATTGGTGATCGGGTTCGGATCACACGTGGTTTTTTATTTTACTTTTATTAACTTTTTCAGATTTTATTATTTATATAAATAGGGAAAAATCGTTAGCTTAAGGTAGATTTAAGAGAGGTTTGTGTGTAACGTTTTAGGGAGATGGATTGTTATTTGTTACAAGAAAAAAAATGGAAAATCTGAATTGTTATGTGTTTGATCATGCTCTGATCATTTCATTTTTTTCTTTTAGTTGTCGTTTTTTTAAAATACTTTTTTTAGTTTGAACTTTGAAATGATAAGTTATTATTGTGGATTTCTGATTATATATTCTTGGGTTAATTATAGTCTTTGTAACATTAGGAATTTATATAGTTTCTATATTACTATTTTTGTTTCTAATTATAATTTTTTTTAACAAGTGAAAATGAATTATATATATAAATACAACATAAGAAATAATAAACTCATTAGCACAAAACGTGTCAAGAAGAGTTACGGGAGTTTACAATAGTATCTAAGAGAGCAACATATATAGAAATACAATCAGTCGATGCTCAAACATAACAAAGAGCTCGCCTACCAACAATGAGAGTTGGAAGTTAAAGTAACATCCGTCGTCTGCAGCCACTGATAAGATAATAGCTTCACTTTGTCCATGAGTTGGTTCATAGATTTTTGCCGAATGACTGAATATCCGAAAATTTCATTCATTCCAAATTACTCAAACACAAGCAAGCAATACAAGCTATAAGAAGACTGCCGAGCACGAAGATCACCTGCTGAAAAAGTGAACTAAACGAAGTGATCTGAGAGACTGTGTGCATCCACCGTCGAGAAGCCAATTCAAGATCGGACGAGAGGCTAGGGGTGTTCGCAGTGCGGTTTGGTTCGTTTTTAAACATAAAAGTGATCCTAAATTCCTAACCACGAGATAAAATTGTATGTGGTTCGATTTGGTTCGGTTGGTTTTTAAAAAGTCATCCAAACCAATGCGGTTAGGGTTGGTTCGGTTTTCGCGGTTTATCAGGATATAAAAAATATGACAATATTACCAACATGTTACAAAATAAACATCGAAAATTTTAATTTATTTTATTGTTTACATGATATACTATGCATATACATAAATTAGATACACATAAGAACTTATTTTTAATACTAATAGTATAGTTCTAGTTCGCATAAAATAATATGTTTTGACATCCTACTGTTTTATGGATTCAATTTGAGTTTCTCTTTCTAAGTTTGATTAGGTAATAAGTTGATTCATCCTAGTTGATATAGCTAAGTTAATTTTTGCGGTTTGGTTCGGTTTTTTAAAATGAAAACCGCAAACCAAACCAAATCGTGCGGTTTAGAAGAAAAATTATCCGTGCGGTTTTTGCAATATGCGATTTTTTGCGGTTTTCGATTTGGATTGGTTCGGTTTGCGGTTTTACTTTTGGATTGGTTCGAATACGATCACCCCTAGGAGAGGCCAAAGAGAACTGAAAGTGCTGCAGGAGAGGAATAGATGTTGTGTTGTCTCAATACCTCTGCAGTCTGTCACACAAAAATGGAGATTTGGAGATAGAATGCCTTAAGTAACCAGGTTCGTCTTCGTTGTCAACTGATCCCGCAAGAGACGCCATACAAAAATAGATATACCTTAAAGGGAACCTATCTGTGCCATAAAAGATCTCCAGCTGCCCCTAAAGTAATAGGATCCTGATAGGTCAAAATCCGATAGACATCACAAACTGAATAACCTGTAACAGGATTAGGCCGCCACTGACTGTGATACCCGAGGCTGACGAGGGCGGGGAGTGGTCGCCGGTGCATGAGGCATGACAATGTGCGGCTCCTGGCAGCTTCTAAGCAAACCGAATCACATCGGAATGAGAGGGATCCTGAGGCGGTGCAGGTGTGGGACTGCATGGTTGAAGGAAGGCTTATAAGGATTGATTTGTACTACCTATACCAACAAGATGCATCTTCTTTTCGGGAGCTCATTCCATAAGAACTTCACAGTTAAGCGTGCTTGACTTGGAGTAGTCTTTGGATGGGTGACCTTCTGGGAAGTTTCCCGGAAAGCGTGCAAGTGAGGACAAAGCACGCTGAAAAGACTCGTGTTGGTTTGTGGGGCCAGTCGGTCATCCTGAAAGCAGTCTGGGGCGTTACACTGCCACTGCCACCTATCTGGATAATCAACCTGCAAAGTCACCGTACAAAGTAAGGTCTGACACCCCCTCAATGAATCCTCCTCCCACGCCCACAACTGTCTCCTTCAATCCCACGCCTCACCCCATCCTCCCATCCTGCGGCAAACATTTCGGCAACCATACACGACTTGGTCACCGCTAAATCGAACATGTGTAACATCCCGGATTTTTTTGGTTCGAGACATTAAGACTAATTTTATTATTCCTTTTAAAAAATACTACATTGTTTTAAAAACAGGTCAACATCATTATCTTTTCAAAATTACAAGATCGTTAATCATTGCAAAATAAGAAAAACTTATTAAATTCAAATATTACAAGTCATCAACTTTAGAGTATGGTAAATTTACAAAACAAGTAGCTATAAAATTATTAAGAATCCTTATCTAAATTTACAATTTTAAAATAACAAAAACCCTTTGTACTTATCATCATGTTCTCCAATTGGTTATTTTCCCCAAGACAACTCTAAATATATTATGTATAAGAAGCGGTTAATTTGGATGTAAGTGCTAGCTGCCAATACAAGCCTAGATGATCCGTAAGAATCGAAACCGATAAACAAGATGGGTGATTTGGCATATATGCGAGGATATGTAGCATGGTTACATAGAGTGATATACGAATACGTACGAGGCAAAAGATCATAGGGGAAGTGGTTGTTATGGTGATCATGTGTGAGTGAGCTCTTTAAGCAAAGCCTAATTGATTATAAGAATTGAAACTAATAGTATTACTTAGTGGGTTGTGTTTGCCATAAACAAGGGAATTGTGGAATTAATAGACTACGTGGGGAAATTGGAAATTCGGTTACTCCATAGTCCGTATAGGTCTTCACGTGTAAAACACATTTTGCAAAAGATTTCAATTTTGACTTGGTCAAAATTTATTTATCAAACTCTTAAAATAGGATAATAATTCAATAATTAATATATCATCAAATAAGGATGAAATAAGTAATGTAAAGAATAATTGTTTAATTATAATCACATTATCACATATAGATTAGTTTATTTGACTAGTTTCGGGTGAATGGATATAGTAAACAAACCTATGGTTCTTAAAAATAAATACAGCATCTTGCAATATTTAACTCTTTACACATAAAATAAAATGTTAAGCAAATAATAAATTAAGAAAATTGCTAAAAGACATATATAAAATATTGGGATGTTACATTCTCATCCTCTTAAAATAGTTTCGTCCTCGAAACTAGAAAATACAATAATTATGAAAGAATTTCTCTAACAAGATAGAATTATAAATAGTAAAACTAGTATTTTATAAAATATAGTGTTAAAGTATTCGGATCGATAAATACACTATTTATCTATATATAAATAATATAAAATTCTTGGATCTTACATTCTACCTACATTTCAAAAATTAGTTTCATCCCCAAAACTAGATAATAGAAAAAGATGTTAGAACAAATTTTCAAAAACTCTTTAGGTAAATATCAACAAAATTAAAAGGTTTAAGAATGAGGTAGTAAAATGTTATTTTTCCCGTTGCGCACTCTGATATCAAATAAACATCATTTAAATTTATAACTTAAACTAAACTTTCAAAGAAAAAAAAAAATCATTATAAACATCAACAACACAAATCACTAACCGAAGTTTATGAACACAAATCACTAACCGAAGTTTATATAAAAGGGTACGGGATAAATAGATTAAAATATATTAATAAAGGTTCGATATAGCTCAAGATAAAAATATCATTTAAGAAAATAACATTTCACACTTTATATTGGCAAAATTCTAGAATAGTAAAATCACTCTAAAAAGATGAGGTAAAAATAGTTTAAAACACTTTATTTTAATATAAGTCACATCATAAAGTTAAATAAGCGAGTGAAATAATAATTCGGAAAGGTTCAAAATCAGAAAGTTTCAAAAATAAAAATAAATACATAAACTAAATTCCATCACAAAAGATTCATTAGATTAGATCCGACACCTACCCCTTAGCACATAAATGTCCTATTAACTTCGCACGCTCCAACAATTGGTGAGGGCGATCCATTCTAGTCACCATGATCTTGTCTACTATTAACAAGAGATCGAGGTTGATCAGTTCCCCAATTTATCAATAGTAAACGAATAATCATAATGGTAGTATAGACCATCCTACTTCAAAAGTCATCCCGTTTATTACAACTTATACTTAGCGCTTGTCGAGTTTTTTTTTGTAGCCATCACACTCTTTATCCACACTTATCACATAATGATATGACTTATCACAACTAATAAAGTCAGAATATCAAGTAATCGTGCCTAAAGAACATACCATTCGATAAAGAACATTTCAAATAAGGTTTGGGCGCGGGGTGCTTCTCTTAAGCCTAAATTACTAGATATCTACATTCTTCAATTACAATGAGTTAGAACAGATTGCTACACTCTAGACTTAACTCCAGGGTTTCAAAGTACATTTAACTTGTAACTAACAACATAATATCAAAATGAAATCATAAAGTCAACAAACAAAAGAATCAAACAACACAATAACAAGGAACATACATGCAATGCACAAGACATGCAATCAACCGACTTTTAGATTTTCAACTCTTAAAAGAGCACTTAAACCAAATATCAATCCACATTAATCATTTACACCGATTGAGAACCCAAAAATTATTTTGGTAATAGCATCATTAAAAGAATAAAAAATTTCAGCACAAAATCATAAAACAACATCATTATTAGTAACAGACAGCAGAAAACCAATTTCATAGAGACCAACTTTTAGTGACGGCCAGCAAAGAGCAAATACCATTAAAAGTGACTTTTTGTGACAAACAACAAAAAACAGCACATCCAAAAACTACGTTATAGTGACAGACAAATGAAAAACAGATTACACTAGAAAACACTTTTAGTGACAGAAGAAATAAAGATAGATTGCACATTGCACAACGAAGTACCTTTAGTGACAAGAATATGGTATACATAAAGCAACAAAAATCAGTATATTAAGCCAACCAAAAATCATTTATAAAGACATATATCATATTAAACAATCTCTTTTTCATAAATGGTGATAATCACAACTTATAAAAAAAATAAATTAATCTTTACCTAGAAAGAAAGTAATTAGTCACTTATAACTATTTCATAAAATGGTTTATTGCTTTTATTTTGTGGAGAAAACATCCCTCAACTTATAGGAACCCAATAATCACAATATTCATAAAAGCATAGTGACAAAAGTTAAATAGAAAAGCTTACACAAAATAATTCGTACTAACATACTCATATATCACAATTTTTTTTAATTTTTTTTTTTGGTATTTTCATATATCACAATTCTTATGATACATATCAAACATATTTCTAATCATGTTTATTCAAAGATGATTTCATCACCGAAGTAAAATAAGCATTTTCAATTCTCATTATATTACCAATTTGTAACATTTTTACCGATTTCAACTAATAATATAGACACCTATATCATTGTAAAAATATGAGTTCAAAATTCAAAATGATGATTGGATTTTTTTATTTTTTATTTTTTTTTTAATTTCTTCCAAACTCTTGTTCCATTTTTTTTTTTTTAATAAACAAAATATATTGAAAGGAACTTGCTCCCAATCAGCATTAGTATTCTGAAACAAGAGAACAAAGAAATTATAATACAAACTCACCACCAAAACTAGAGAAAGGAACACTACTCCTTAAAACAAATCGGAATCAAAGAGGCTATGAGAACAAACAACAAATCAGCCCATATGCCACCAAGAACCAAAACTAGTTATTAATTAAGACGTGGAAAACAACTCAATCTAAGAGACTTAAAACAAGATACTAACACACCAAGATAATAAAGCAACATGTCCATTATAGGAGACCAATGCTGAAAATTACCAAACCATAGAACAAGAAGCATAGAACCATAATAGAAAATTAAAATCAGTCAACAAAACAACACCAAACCACAACACTAGTCTTTAAAATAGATACTCTTTTAATTTTTAAATGTCACAATCACTTTTTAGCTACCAAAAATTATTTTCAAGAAAAATGCTCTAAACACTACTTTCTTGAACCTCTAAACACCAATTTCAACCGCCTTCTTTTACGATCAATATCATGGATAAAAGACTTGAAACAACACTTTTCTTGAGTCAAACTTTCAACAAAAATCTCTACAAATCATACATGCCAATACTATTTTTTTTTTTAAAAAAAAAAAACTATATTACCTTTTACTTATTTTGATCATCATAAAATTATTCTCTTATAAAACAAAAATTATTCAACAATAGTATCTCACCTTTAAAGGTTTTAATAGTTCATCGTGGACGCTACTTCTTTTAAAAATTATTCAATAGAAAATTCACAAAAAAAAAAAAAAAAAAGACATAACTCTATCAATCACAAAATTATTCCTATAAAACAAAAGAAATCATACAATCATCGTAAAAGAATCACATTAAGAAACACCATATATAATAACAAGAGAACAACCAGCTTGCAACTATGATAGAACATGAAAGCAAGAGAACAAGACACTCCACCAAGAAGAGACTACAACCAAGATGGTAAATGCCCCCAACACACGCCATGATAAGATAAATTTAAACCCAGCACCATCAAATATAATCTGCCCGTAACTCCAACTTAACCAAATATTAACACCCCATGGTGAAAAATCACAAGTTCAAAACAGCCCGTCACACCAAAAGAATAACACTCATAACCATTAAAATCAGCAACATACATAAGTCACACATCATTCAAGGCACACGTCATAAAAAAAATCGCTCCCAGCCCAAAAATTGTCCGAGGACCATGCTCTGATACCAACTGTAACATCCTGGATTTTTTTGGTTCGAGACATTAAGACTAATTTTATTATTCCTTTTAAAAAATACTACATTGTTTTAAAAACAGGTCAACATCATTATCTTTTCAAAATTACAAGATCGTTAATCATTGCAAAATAAGAAAAACTTATTAAATTCAAATATTACAAGTCATCAACTTTAGAGTATGGTAAATTTACAAAACAAGTAGCTATAAAATTATTAAGAATCCTTATCTAAATTTACAATTTTAAAATAACAAAAACCCTTTGTACTTATCATCATGTTCTCCAATTGGTTATTTTCCCCAAGACAACTCTAAATATATTATGTATAAGAAGCGGTTAATTTGGATGTAAGTGCTAGCTGCCAATACAAGCCTAGATGATCCGTAAGAATCGAAACCGATAAACAAGATGGGTGATTTGGCATATATGCGAGGATATGTAGCATGGTTACATAGAGTGATATACGAATACGTACGAGGCAAAAGATCATAGGGGAAGTGGTTGTTATGGTGATCATGTGTGAGTGAGCTCTTTAAGCAAAGCCTAATTAATTATAAGAATTGAAACTAATAGTATTACTTAGTGGGTTGTGTTTGCCATAAACAAGGGAATTGTGGAATTAATAGACTACGTGGGGAAATTGGAAATTCGGTTACTCCATAGTCCGTATAGGTCTTCACGTGTAAAACACATTTTGCAAAAGATTTCAATTTTGACTTGGTCAAAATTTATTTATCAAACTCTTAAAATAGGATAATAATTCAATAATTAATATATCATCAAATAAGGATGAAATAAGTAATGTAAAGAATAATTGTTTAATTATAATCACATTATCACATATAGATTAGTTTATTTGACTAGTTTCGGGTGAATGGATATAGTAAACAAACCTATGGTTCTTAAAAATAAATACAGCATCTTGCAATATTTAACTCTTTACACATAAAATAAAATGTTAAGCAAATAATAAATTAAGAAAATTGCTAAAAGACATATATAAAATATTGGGATGTTACAACATGCGCCCAAACCTCATAAGCTCTGTCTCATAAAAATATACTCTTATTTTTTTACCGTATTTTTTAATATATAAATGTAAATATAAACATATAAGATCTTGTTCGATTTGTTTTGATGAGTATTTTCAAAATATTAAGTTTTTATAATTTTTATTGATAGAAAATAAAAAATATTAATGATTAAAATTATACATTAATATACGTGCAATAGTCAAATGGAATCTTAGAGCACCATTATCCAAAGAACTCATATTGATTCTTTAAGTGGATCTCATATAATTTTTTATATTATTTCACACTTTCCAATTATTTAAACAATTCAACTATATTTACTAAATATCCATACAACTCACCAAAAAGTTTCAAATGAATCCTACTAATCACACCAATCATTTTAATAACACTACATTTTGTACTGCTTTATCTATTATTTTAGTCCATAGTGAAGAAAAGCACCGTTCCTTTGCAGACCAACGTGGTTAAGTTGGAGAACTATGGGTGGAAGTCAAATATCGGTAGGAACCTAACATAGTCTCTTTGGTTTATGTGTAGACACGGCAAATAGCAGGCGATGTGCATGCTCTTATAATTAAGATAGGAGGTAGTGGCAATTTTTTCAAATAATTATCGAAGTTGTAATAATATATTAAATAGGTTAATTTCTTATTTTCTCTTATATATACGGTAAAAAAACAAAAAGGTTGTACTAAAAAAAATCATTTCTCTTGAATTAATATAACTTAAATTTTTAGATTAAAAATAAATTTTTTTAATTTCATATACATATGAAATAAATTCTACGAGTTTACATTTTGATTCCACCTAAACTAAATGAGTCGATGTAAAAACTCGATTATGACAATTTTATATGCAACGATAATTCCACGTGTATGTTTTAGAAAGAAGCCTTACACTTCAAAGACAATTCCTGCTTATGAACTAATAATACTAGTATTTGGATTTATTTTTTTTCACCATCAATTTAATCTGGTTCGGATGTTAATTCTGACATTAAGTGACTCCAACTCCATTCCAATTGCAATTGCAAAGATCGAACCATGGACCTCCCTATTAAGTTCAGTACCATTCACCACCGAATCCACTAACAATTGATTATTTGGATCTATTTTAACTCCTACTAAAAAAACACACAAACTACTATACTGATTGCAATGCAGTTAACTACTTCACTTCTTAAATTACTCCAAAAAACCTAGTTTTTCTACTTGGAAAATTTCAAATTGACACGTAAAGTAAGTTTCAATCTCAAATTGAAATTGATCACAATACACCATCCTCATCCTCATCATCATAATAGAAATATCCATTGAACAACCATATTATCTATACATCAAAAAGACACATAACAATCAAGACCAAAATTAAACAATAGTCTTAAAAGACTTATGAACATGAGTAAGAACATCCTTATCTCTATTCCACTCAGGAGTAGGAGCATTAACAAAATGAGCATAAAGCTTATTATTAGCACAAGTAACAGAAATTAAGCTATGAAAAGCAACACCATCAATTTCATAAACATAATAAACTTGACCCTTTTCATCTTTCACTTCTTCAGAACTAACATTATCAGCATTACTAATTATATCCTGCAAATTCACATCAGAAAGTGCTAAGTTGTTCAAAACAGCATCTTTTGGTGCTAATTGACGAAACCCAGAAAGGTAAGTTAAATATTCTTTCTCTGTTTTCTTCTTTGGGTTATAGAATTCACTATCTGTTCCATTTGTACCTTTTTCAACTTTTGAGATTAAACGTTCCTTCCAACCTTCTGGTACTTCATAGATGTATTCAGCTGAGTCTTTCTTGTTTGAGTTTCCACCGTAGCCTCCGTAGTTTGCAGCGCTTGCCGCGGTGCCGTAGTAGAGATTGTAAGGGGATGATTCTGCTGCTAATGATGGTGGTGATGCTGTGAGAATAGTGGCTATAGCTGCTGCTGCTGTTAAGGTTGTGGCTAGAGGTTGTTGGTGTTTGAAAGAGAGGTAAGGTTTTGATATGGTGGGGGTGGTTGTGGTGGTATTGGTGGCGGAGGAGGAGAAAATGGGTGGTGGTGATGAGAAAATGGTGGCCATTTTTTTTGGATATGTTGGTGTATATTGTGAATGTTTCTCTTAAGTTTTGTTGTCCATTGAAACTTAGAAAATAATTTGTGGATTTTTTTCCTTATCTATAAAGGATAGAGTAATCCAAGGTTTTGGCTTAGGTGGATGCTACGAACTACGATGATGTTGGCCTTACACAATATCAATTAATTCATACTTTTTTTCGATGGATCAATTAATTCATACTTCTAAATAATATATATCGTTCTTAAAATTTAAAATATTTTTTAAATCCAAATCCATGATGGACCATATTAAAAAAATTTCATTTCCTCCTCAAGAGTAGACATATTTAAAATATGGTTATCTAAATTAGATCATCTATAATGGTTTTAACACTCAACATTCACTTTTATATTACACATCATACTCTCTCTTTCACCTAAGATCATGTACAATGGTTTCAACACTCAACACCTATTTTTACGCTCCATATCATTTTCTCTCTCTTCCACCTAATAATTCAACACTCATTTAACTTTTACCATCTCCAATGATTTTTCATTCAACACTCTACCCCACCACTAATAAGATTAAGATAGTGAAAAATGTGATTATTTTTTTTTCTGTGTTCAAATCAAATGAATCTAGTCTCTATTTATAGAGGAAAAAAAATTATAAATTTTGGTAAAAATTAAAAAAATTAATTTGCAATGAAATAATTTGAATTCAAAGTAATAATTGGATAAAAATTCGAGAAGTCAATCATAGCAAGACAAGTGTCCCCCTGATTGTGTTTCAACTGTGTTGAAAATTTTCAACTTCTCTCTCCTCCATGTCATTTTCAACACCCTCATCGGAGAATATTACATTGTTGAAATTCAATTCAACATCATATTCAACTCCCCATTGTACATGGTCTAATAATTCAACACTCATTCAACTTTTACCCTCTCCAATGATTTTTTATTAATTCAACACTCTACCCCATCAAGGTTAAGATTAAGATAGTGAAAAATGTGATTTTTTTTTTTCTAAATCAAATGAATCAAGTCTCTATTTATAGAGAAAAAAATTTATGAATTTTGATCAAAAAATGAAAAATTTAATTTGCAATGAAATAATTGAATAAAAATCCGAGAAGCCAATTAGAGCAAGACAAGTGTCCTCCCAATTGTGTTTCAACTGTGTTGAAAATTTTCAACTTCTCTCTCCTCCATGTCACTTTCAACATCCTCATTGGAGAACATTGCCTTGTTGAAATTCAATTCAACATCATATTCATTATTCAACTCTTCATTGTACATGGTCTTAGAGTTAGAATATTGATTTTAGGGATGACATGAAAATCCAAATTCAATAGACTCATTCGAACTCAAACTCAAGTCAATTGATGAAATCCGAGTTAATCGGGTTTGGGTGACGCCCAAATATATGGGTGTGAGTTTGGGCAGTATCAAACCCACACCCGAAACCCGAACATCCATCCGAATATATGTTAAATTATATAATTACCCTTATTTTGAAGACTATGTTATTATTGTATTATCATTTGCAAACTATGTTACTACTATTTTGACTTTTGTGAACTATATTACCAAACTATACTACATTTTGCATTTTATCAAATAGAATTTGTGTCGGATTTGGGCTGATAATTAATTATCCGCATTCTTGTTGCAGATTTAGATTTGAGTGAAAAAATCCGAACCAAACCGATGTGGGTGTGAGTTTTATTTTACCACCCGAATAGCCCTTGGATTTGGATAGTAATTTTGAATGTGAATTTGGATAGTATCAAATCCGCACCCGCAGACATCCGTTGCCATTTGATTTGTTATATTGTGTGTGGGTTTAATTTCTTCTATTAAACCCAATTGATATTAGTTATTACAAGCTTATTTTTTAACGACCGGGCTAGCTTTTTTTAACGTTGATCCTTCTAAAATTATGGGCTAATAGGTTGACCCATCAACTTAATAATTTTTAATAGCTCAATTTTTTACCGAATACTAATTAAGGGTCTATTTGATATACAAAATATAAGTACTATACATAATATTACAAAATAATACAACGAGTCAATTTTCTCATCTAAAAGTACAACAAAATAGACATTATGATTTTGAAAAAAGTTTTATAATACTTTATCCGTCTCAAAATGAATGTCGTTTAAAGTTCTTGCATACAATACATATTAAGATATATAATTACATTGTCAAAAAAAATATTAGTTTTACTAAATTATTTCTCTAAGTTATTGTTTTGTTTTCTTGAGAATAACACATAAATTAATAATTATGGAATCCAATTGAAAAATATGACTATCTCCGTCCCTAATTATAAAACCTTGACCACTGCACGTCAATGCACAATTTCGATAACTAATATTTTTAATTGTCTATTAGTAAAAATTATAAAAACAGAATTTTATATACCTATATTTACAGTTATATTATAAAAAAGTTACAGGCAAAATAAGATAAATGAATAATACTTTTTATCAAACAATGTCTTATAATTTGGAACAAAGATAATATATTTTTAAAGTGATAATTATTTTAAGACGGGGGAAGTACTATAATTAGGTACAAGAAAAGTACAAGGTAGTTTCTTTTCTTTAACAATTTTACAGTAATTTTTACTTCAAAGTAAATAAAATCATCCATATGACCATGACGATGAATGAATATGATGACGCACAGGAATATAAATAAGATAGTTGTACTTGAAAACGTGTATATATATATTGGGTCAAGAAATTTCCATCCTTTACCGTACGTACCCCCCTTTTTTCAAAATAAGGTCACACACACACTCTCCATAACATCATAACTTAGGTTTATACAATCATAATTCTATAAATATAATTTACCTTCAACTATTCTTCTTCTCTCTCTCTTTTCATTTTTCCACCGTTTTTCACATTCTTTCTCTTCCTAAAATCTCACCATGTCCACCAGGTAAATCTCAACAACTTTTCTTCGATCCTATTCACCATTTCATCAATTTCCTTTTTCTTCATTCAATTCTATTTCATTTTTACGGTTTAGGTTTCTAAATTTTATCATTCTTGCTGTTTATCATGTACAATTTTAATCTCATCGTTTATCGTTTCTATTCTTCATGTTAATTTTCTCATTTCATAATTTTTTCAGCTATTTTCTGTTTTTTTTTAATGCCTTTTCTCATTGTATTTATCACAAATTTCATTAATAAGATTAATAACAAAGTGTAATCAAGGTTATTTGTTGTTTTAGTCTAACAATGAAAGATTAATTTCTTAAATTTAATTTTAGGGTTTTATTTGTTTTTAATCCTAATCATATGTGACTTAGCACAAAAAATTGTGATCATATACACCGGATACATCGGTTATTCGATCAATCTAAACAGTAATTTAACTTATAATAATGTCCCGAGGGTGTATTGTGTGAGGATTTTTGTTTGTAATATTTTTCTGTTCTTACTTTTTTAGTAATTGAAAGAAGACTCTGTAATTTATATAATTATTTACTTAATTGTTATAGGGTTTGCAAGTTCTATGCCAGAGGGGTATGTTTGAAAGGGGAGCAATGTGATTTTTCTCATCAAAGAAAGGAAACTCCAGTTGATGTAAACTTTAATTCTGATTTTCATTCACTTTTATTATCGACCGATTGATTTTGTTTATTTTTATTTTTCTTATTACTTGTTTTCTTTAATTGGAAAACAGGTTTGCTCTTATTATCAGAAAGGGTCTTGTGCTTATGGTAGTCGATGCAGATATAAGCATATCAGAGCTTCTCAAGCATCATCTTCTGCGTCTATGGTTTCAGATTCTGCTAAAGTAGCATCAAATTGGGTTCCTAAGGTTACTAAGGCTCCTGCACCTGACAAGCGTGGCGTAAGGAGTTTACAACGCAAGCATCAGGACTCTGTTGATGTTGGTGAATCCAGTACTGCGAGTGCTAGGCCGCATGATATATTTTGTAAATTTGCTGCGGCCAACTGCCCCTTTGGAGATGGATGTTCTCGTGTTCATGGAAATCAATGCTTGTACTGCAGAAAATATTGCTTGCATCCGACTGATAAAAAGGAAAAGGAGAGTCATTTGAGGACTTGTGACAAAAAGGAAAAGTACCTTCTGGCTTTGAAAAATAGTGAAGAAATAGAATGCAATGTTTGTTTGGAGCGCGTCCTTTCCAAACCCAAACCATCAGAATGTAAGTTTGGGTTGCTTCCAGAATGCGATCATGCTTTCTGCTTGTCATGTATCCGCAATTGGCGTAATAGTGCCCCAAACACTGGAATGGAAATCTGTAGTAATGCCAATACTGTGAGAACCTGTCCTGTTTGCCGCAAACTATCGTATTTTGTCATTCCAAGTGGTATTTGGTTTACTACAAAGGAAGAAAAACAGGAAATTATTGATAACTACAAGGCAAACTGCAGGTAATTTCATATATACTCACCGTTGTGCATGGTGCAATAATTAAGCTTGATTCTTTGGTATTTAAATTTGACTCTACCAATTTTATTTTTTTTACCTTCCAGATTGATTGATTGCAAACATTTTGACTCTGGAAATGGGAATTGTCCATTTGGAGCTAGTTGTTTCTACAAGGTACCATATTTCTTGTGTCTCTTGCCTTCTTTTATATTTCCCTTGGTCAAGTTTGACTATCAAGAAATGTGAGTAACATGACATTGTTTTTTGGGCAATAATTATCTGTTCTGTCTAAATCCTTGTAGCTGTTGTTGACTTATGTGCACTGACCACACATCTGAACTACAAAATCTATAACTATGTTTTTTTTTCCTCCTTATTTCTCCCTTTATGGGGGCTTTAATCTAGGCTATAGAATGATTAAAATTTACATTCCATTCAGCCTCTAACAGTTTGTTCATATATGACAATCCTCCCATTGTATGAAAGTATTACATTCCATTCAAATCATAGGAAGATGACATAGGCCTTTTAAGGGAGGCATGCTTTGATTTTTACTATAATTCGCAAAAGAACTTAGAACTCCACTAAAAGAAACCAGTAGTTTGCTTTAGTTTACAGTTTTTTCTTGTAGGGGACCAGTGTTAAGATAACTAACTGAACAACAATCATTTAGCGCGTGCTCGCGCGCGCGCGCACACACACACACTCTTTCATCATATTACTTCTGTGTGTATATGTTGCAATCCTTTAGAGCTTTTGAAGGCCTAGAAGTAGTTTCTTCAATTTTGTTTGGCGCCTGTTACGTAGTGTACATTGCAAGTTATCTATTGTTAGTTACGTTAGAAACAACTCCATAAGTTAAAGTATCACCTTCAACTTCTCTAAGCGTCAACTCCATAAGTCAAGTTATTTTAAATATGTTTCATCTTCAACGTCTCCACTCCACCCATATCTCCTATCAATGACTCATTTTTCTTTCTATTCTAAGATTGCAATCAATCTGCGTTTGATCCTTTCATGAAAAACTGTTGTAAGCAATAGGAGAAGTAGCTTTAGTTATCACAAATTTCTTTTACTTCCTTCACATCGTCCAATTTAAGTAATTAAGCAATTGTTTTACCGAAACATGTATAGTTGCTATCATCAAAGTAATTTAGCATTATGTGATTGATCAATCACACCACAGCTGTCATAATACCATTTAAGGGCATGTTTATACTTATCAAAAAGTCCTCATTACTTCTATTAAAGGGTAGAGTTTTTACCCACCAAAATTGGTCAATACAAGTATTTATTGTATTTATGATTAGTATTTGAAAGTTTTTTGAATAACTTTGGAATTGAGTTGATGCTTTTATTTGTGCTGTTTCATAATTAGGATTTGGATGATCTTGGGTTTTTTTTGTTGTTGCATTATATGTTTCTACTTTTAATGAATATAATTTTTTGTCAATTTCCTCTGTTAATGTTAGTGTTGTTATTGTTATTATTATTAGTAGTCATGTTTTACCAGACTGTCAAATAAATACATTAGGAAAGTGCTAAATAGTGCACTAGTTATATTCATTATTGGAAACCAAATTTAGATTAACAAAAATGCGGGTAATGGGCTAGAGTAGTAGTTGGTACTAAAGGTTAAGACTAGGAGTATGGAAATTATTATCCATGCAATTACTGTTAGTATTATAATAGCACACTCTTGGTTTTCCATTTTGTCAAACAAATACATTATTGAAAACTGCATTCAGATTAACAAATTACTGGTAGCTAACTTGTAAAGCTAGAAGTGTTTAAGTTGTTGTCCATACGAGTATGAATATGTTTTTTAAGGGGAGTATGGAAACAACTACATGAACAAAACAAAGACCAAAGAGGGAAAATCAGCGCTAATTGAGCTGTTTTAAGATGCATGAGCTGTTGGTTAACTGGACATGATGCTAGAGCTATGGCTTGTGTCCGTATTCTAAATCCAGGTATACCTGTGTTTTTGGATTTGAAACAGATCTCAGAATATTGAGTATTGACACACATTGCTTGTTCAGTAGCCAGCTAGGATCATCTATTCTATTCTGTTATAACACAGTTTATTGTGTGATAGGACACGATAAAATGCGCACCCTTGGTTAGAACATGAAAGTAGATTTAAAATGTGGGTTAGTTCTGATTAATATTTTTCTGAACTTTGAAAAACATGTAATTAAAATAGAAAACAAAATAAGCCTTAGTGGCTATGTTAAAAGTTTGAATTAAATCCTAAAATACTATAAGTTGTCAGGAGAAGAGTCTACTCACATTTTGAATACATGTAAATATTGTCTTTGGTTCGTTGCATATCCATTTGATTGTAGTTTTTTAGATTTTTTTCGATTGGTTTCTCTTTTAATTATTTTTTCTATGTTACTTTCAGCATACAGTGAAGCCTGGGTCATACACATGGGTACACCGCAGGCCACCACCTCAACGTAGACCAAACAATTATGATATGTATGATATGTTGGATATGCTCAGTGAAGTTGATTTATCAAGTGGAGAATTTTTTAACATCATGAGAGACTCCGAGTTTTTTGATGGAATGGATCCATTTGAAATGATGGCTTTGTCAGATTCGTTGGCTGGTGGTTCGGGTCCTTGTTTGAATCCTTTTGATTCAGACGATGAGGAGAATGAATTTAATGTTTTTCGAATGGCTGCTATGTCAGAGGCCTTGGCTTCTGGGGTAGATGATTTTGGTCCTGATGATTTTGATGATGAATTTGATCCTATGGAGGCAGCCTTGTTTCAAATGATGATGGATTCTCATATAGAAGATGACGATGAAGACGATGAAGAAGAAGAATACAGTGACGATGAATATTAGGTTTACTTGGTTCATATGATGCTTATTTTTAAAGAGTTTTTGAACAAGTTTTCTTTAACAAAGTATGTCACCTTTCTTTTCTTATGAAAATCATTTGGCGGGAAGATTAAGATTATCATTCTAGTTTGTGATGTGTTTAGTAATCATGTCTATAGCTATATTTTGGAGATCATATGCCATTTTATAAGGTCATGCTATTTAAAGAGTTTGTGGCTTAAGGGTTTTGTTTTGGATTTTGTGGTTCATGTAGTTATTTGGCACCAGTGAATTCTATAATTCTACCCTATGAAAAGATTGGTTGGTTTTGACTTGGTTAATGTTTAGTAGTATATTATGCACTTCTCATAATTATATCCAAAAGTTTACTGAAGAAATTTTTTTCATTTAAAATTGTAATTTTCGAAGCCATTTTCAGAGACATTTTACGTGGACTTGTTGCATAGAACTGTAAGTTGTATATATAAGCAAACATTTTTCATTGAAAAATTGTACGTGCAAAAAGTAGTTTTCCAATATATATATATATATATATATATATATATATATATATATATATTAATAGAATTGATTTTATTTTATTTTTTTTCTGTAAAATTGATTTTCCTTAAAACTATAAATTGTAATTTTTTATTTTAGATTTTCAAAATTTAATAGTGGACATGTAAAAGTCCACCTCGGCACCTCCTCTTTAAATTGGAGGACTTTTTATAATAGAATTTTTCTATCATATACAAAGTTATACTACTTGTTAAAAAATTTAAAATAATAGATTTGCATAGAAATTTATACATTTTATATTAAATGTATGAGTTTTTAAAAAATAATTACATACACTCGTAAAAATATTAGTCAAGTCTCCCTCCAACATGTTAGGGGGTGCAACAAGTGAATTAAATTGATAAAAATCACGGTCATTTTTGTTGTTATCCATTTTAGGGTTTATGCAGTCAGACAAAAAAACTTGCTATCAAATATTGGAGGAAATGAATAAAAATGAAACAAAAATTATAACTGATATTGTAAAATTTTGTTGAGTATTTGTTATCTAATCATCAAAGAAATTATATATGATCATAAAAACCCTCAAAATCCAAAAAATCCAAGAACCAGCCTACAATCCTTCATTTTTCATTATTTCAACATCTAATACATCTCATTTGTTAAGTTTCGAACATTTAAGCAAGAACTTTGTTCAAATTTCTTCAAATCTTGCATTTACATTTTGCCATTTCTCCCCCTTTTCTTACATATCTAATGGTAGAATTTTAAAATTCAAACTTTATTTTTGTCGTTCAAATTTTAAAATATGAAATATGCGGAGTTTGTGAATATTGTTTTTTCATAATTTCTTTTATTTTCTCTATGAAAAAGAGAAATGTTCAGAATGTGGGTAGACTTAGGAGAAATAGAGTCTCAAGTATCGTGCTTTTGTTCGCCATCAATGGGAAAGCCAACAAATACTTGAAATAGACACACCATTTGAGCCACACTTTCGGGAAGTACAAGCATAACCACATGGAGGATCCTAAAGTCATATTTTCTCTTTGTGCTTGTATTGAATCATCAATAAATTTTTTCCATTCTAAAAACAATCTTGATAACTAGTTAAATTTTTAAGCAACTAAAGTTTACTTTTATACTTTTTTTAATTTGTTCGAAGAAAATAAATTTAGAGAGATATTATTCTAATCTAAAGAAGAAAAAACTTTGAACTACAAAATTTCCGCATAGAAATATATTTACTTTTTTCTAAAGTTTTTCTTTTTAATTTGCACTCAAGCTATCATCACAAAAGTGGCCTCAGATCATTCACTATAACACAACAAATATTTTTTTGTGTGTATTATATGATACCTTATTTAGAACACAAAACATATGTATATAAAATAAAAATCAATTTATGATGATAATTATTTTTTAAAAAAATTATTCTTATACCATTTGATTTTAAGAAAAAAATCTTCATAATCTAAAATTGATCTAAAAGATAAATAAAATCTAATAAAAAATAATTCAAAATAAAAATTAAACACATTGAATTTAACTGAAATTTATTAAAATATAATTAATTAAGACAAGACAATCTAGAAAACCTAAAAATCAAGGGCACGTGATCACATGAAAAAGCAAACGCACGTGCTTAGGACAAAAAAAAAAAACCTATGAACTACACATAGCTCTGAAACCTTTGTTTGTGCAACTTGTGTTCTGTCTCAAGTGTGACGTTTTCTTTATTTTCCATCCCAAATTCCAAGTTCCAATCTTTTCTCAATTTTTCTATTCTTAAATCCTATCCTCACCACCCCACAACACAATTTCTCTCAATCTTTTTTTTTTTTTTTTTTTATGAGTGGCTGCAAAACCCCACTTTTTTGGCTACCTCAATTTTTATTGTTACCCCTTTTTTCTTTTTAACCTTTTTTTTTCAATCAATAATCACTTTGAGGTTTAGGGTTTTGATCCTTACGCCTCTCTCGTAATATTCTTCTTTATTTTCCAATTAATTCGCTATGTCAAAGAGGTCAGATTCATTATCATACTTTTTTCTGTTCTCAATTTAATTTCTTTATGTTTTCAATCAGATGATTCTTGATTGTTATTATTTATTATTCAATATACGGATTGTTGTTAATTCTTCAATATATTTGTATTGATTAGTATTGTTGGTATGTTCTTAGCAATTTGGTTTTTCTCCCATCTGTTTTTTTTTTTTTTTTTTTTTTTTTTTTTGCCTTCTTTTGATTAGGATTCAGAAATAAGGAATAATTTAATGTTACAAAGTAGAGCTTTTTCCCCCTTCTTTGGAAAATAGTTATATTTGGAATTTTGGATTATTATGTTAGCGGCCAACACTCGGTGGGATTTAGTCCCACATCGGATAGATATGATTCTTGATAAGAGTTTATAAAGAGGAGGCACTCCTCACCGTACAAGTCGGTTTTGTAAGGATGAATTAGGCCTCGACATTCATGACATATTAAATAACTTATTTGAACTCAATCAAGATCATGTTATAATTTTTTTTAACCTATGATGATTCTAGAGAATTTTATTTTTGTTGCTTTGTGAACTTGAGGTCAAGGTGTTGAATCTAGGAAATGCCTCTCCGCCGAGGTAAGGCTGTGTATGTTAGTCTATCCTCCCCAGATTCCACCTGCCGAGAGCCTCGGGCACTCGTGCCCCTTTTCTTGTAATGACCTTTTTAGGATCATGACATGGAATAAATGCGGATAGCATTCTTTTTAACAATGAATTCATTTTAATCAAACATTTTGTTTGCATTTGTGGAAACATGGTTAATATGTATTTAACGGTGTACTTGATTTTGATACTCAGGAGGACAAGTTTTGCGCGTGTCTTTATCTTTCGCAGTTAATTTGCTATGTTTTTGTTTCGTATGCTACTTGAAGATGTGCTTATTTGTGTAATTATTGTCTTTTGAATCTTTCAGGGTTCTTTGTAAGTTCTTTGCTCATGGAGCGTGTCTGAAAGGGGAGCATTGTGAATTTTCTCATGATTGGAAAGCTCCTCCAAATAATGTTGGTGATACAACCTCTTCTATGGTGGATATTCCACAAATTTATGGTTTATGAGTTATACATTTCTCTGATTGTTTGTGCTTCTTGTCGCAGATATGCACGTTTTATCAGAAAGGAGTTTGTGCTTATGGTAGTCGCTGTAGGTATGATCATGTCAAAGCTTCTCGATCACCGTCCTCTACTCCATCTTCTTCAATAATCGAACACCAGCCTCTTGTTTCAGAATCTGTTGTACTTGGTAATACAAGAATTACATCGAACAATGTTGCTACAGCTGCAGAATTTTCTCTTTTCAACACTCCTTATGTTGTTCCGAGCGAACCAGCCTGGAATCAAGAATCTGCAAATCATGACTTCTTAAGGGAAGATGATGTTGGTCAATTGTTAATTACTTCCCCTTCTGATATTCCGATTTGTTCATTTGCTGCTGCTGGAAACTGTCCACGAGGAGAACAATGTCCTCATGTACACGGAGATTTATGCCCTTCGTGTGGAAGGCATTGCTTGCATCCTTTCCGTCCTGAAGAAAGAGAAGAGCATATTAAAAGTTGTGAATATAAGCAAAAGCATCTCGAGGCATTGAAAAAAAGTCAAGAAGTTGAATGCTGTGTTTGCCTGGAACGTGTCCTTTCAAAGCCTACCGCAGCTGAACGTAAGTTTGGTGTGCTATCTGAATGTGATCATCCCTTCTGCATTTCCTGTATTAGAAATTGGCGTAGTAGCAACCCAACATTAGGGATGGATGTGAATAGCACATTGCGGGCTTGTCCCATCTGTCGCAAGCTATCTTACTTTGTGGTTCCAAGTGTTATTTGGTATGCTACAAGTGAAGAAAAACAGGAAATCGTTAATACCTACAAGGCGAAGCTCAAGTAATTTCTCGATCACTCACAACATCTATTTATGTCTTCTTTTGCCTTTTCTGTTCAATTGATCTATAATCTAATTACAAGTTTACAACAAAACCTTAGTTGTTTTATGTTTGTGTCACCATACTATGCTCGCTTAGTTTATGAGCGGTGATAGCATCGACCTCAACGTAACGCCCATTTCCTTTTCGCTTGGTTATATTGGGTGCATCTGTAGGGGCTGCTGATGTTTGAACCATATGCACACAACATCTATTGCCTAACAAGCAAAATAATAGTTCAGAGTGTTTATAGTAGAAATGCTTATCATATAAGTACTTATATATAAGCTAAATTAAATTAAGTCAAACTATTTTCATAAGTTATACTGGAAATCTTATGAAAATAAGTTGAAACCAACTTATGGTTATGTCATAAGCTGTTTTCATAGGCTCTCCAAAACAGTCTCTCAAATGCTTATGCTATAGTATATAAGCTCAAATAGGCCGATCCAAACTAGCTCTGAATGTGTCTCGGTTTTATTGATATTTCTATTTTGTATTTGTTCAATACCATTTGTAGGTCAATCGACTGCAAGCATTTTGACTTTGGGGATGGAAACTGTCCTTTTGGAACTAGCTGCTTCTACAAGGTAAATACGTGAATATTAGTTCTATTTATAGCTCTCACTCCTCCAGCTCCTCCTTGTTTGGCCTATTTTACTTGTCCTGCCAAGACTTTACTTATCTTATATCTCGGTACACATAAGGTTTTTTTTTCCCTATGCCATGGTGCTTTATGGCATTGGTAAATCATCTTCGATATAGAGACCAAAACTATATTTGATTCAGTTACTGCGACAAAATTTCAATTGTCTTAATGACTTCAATTTTTCTATACATCCCTGAGTCAGCGACTGCAACTTATTTCTAGTACTTAACAGTGTCGTCCAATAGCGGCTATAGCATAGCAGAATTTTAGCAAAACCACTATTGAGCCACGATACTCAATTTAGTGCAAAGTGTTGACAAATAGTGGCTATAGTGGCGATATAGTACTGTAGCGAAGCCTAATTTGTTTCTGTTATCTTCGATTGCAGCATGCATATCGAGATGGCCGTCTTGAGGAGGTAGCTTTGCGACATCTTGGGGCTGCAGATGGTGACACCATAATTGCCAAAGACATCAGGTTTCTCTCTATCTTTACATGGTTCTTATGTTTGGCATTGTGCACTTTGACGTTTTCAATTTCAATGACTTAATACTTGATGCTACCAGGTTGTCGGATTTCCTTGCTACCATGCGTTTAAGTTGAAGGTTGGTGCTAACATTTTCTGATGTAAGTTTTAAACTTGTGTTTCTGTTTCTTTTACTTAATTTGAGGATGTCTTCTGTATATCGAATTATATAATAATGATTCTTTTGGATTCACTTTTTGAAAATACTATATCTTAAGTATTTAGACAATCTAATGATTTTTCCACTTTTCAAGTATTATAGATACTTTAGACCTTAGGAATTAAAATTAGCATAATTATACTTTATGATTTATATACTTATATTTGCGGTGCAATAAATATACTTCTTTTGAGTATGCCTTTTTAGTCAAGCTAACTCCTAAATAATAGGGTTATCCCATCTCTATTGTGCTCACCTTTGTCCACCTTTGTATAGGCTCAATTGTTCCCAGGATTGGTTCCTAGGTAATCCCGTAAGAGTAGTTCTTATCTTCCCATTTTCATCTGGTTTGAGAAGTTGGTCTATAAACTCAGTTTGTTAGTGTCTTCTTGTATTCATGGAAGAAGATATTAAGTACACAATGTAAACACAGTAACGGCATAATCATCTTCATTTTCACTATCTAGTAAAACATTTCCCTATTCCTTTTCTCATTCAGATTTATCAACAAATTCCTTTTTATCAGCTTCAACCACTTCCTTCTCTTTCCCTTTCGATAGTTCTTTGCGGAGCTCAACCATCTGTTCTTTGGCCAAAATTGTGATATTTACCGCAGCTTGATGTTCCTGTTAAGCTATAGAAGCATCAAAACTTAACCATCTGGTGACCTTGGTCAAATTCTGCTAAGCTTTAGCACCACTATTTTTTCACTTCCAAACTTAGAATGGTCTTCATCCACCAAATAGGTCTTCTATTTGTTGACTCAAAAAACCGCTTATTTACTTTTATGCCCAGATAATTGTGTGAATCGATTATCTTTAAGATCAGCGCCTCTTTCTTTTTTTTCTCTCTGAACCATAGTTGTCTTAATAGCTTCCCTTGTTATTTCTGCAGGATACTTGCATAAAAAATGGAATGCTTCAATGTGAAAAGTTATATTTATATTGCAAGTGAAGCCCCTCTTCTTGTTTCTATGGTAAGTATTTTTTTCAGTAAACCATATGCACCAGCACCAATTTTTTAGTTATATTTATCTGTTGTCATTTAATCATAGTAAACTGTTTTGTTGCGTTGCATTGATTTATTGGTTGAAAATGATAAAAACTAGATCAGATAAACAATTGAATTAAAATTTTATGGAAGAAGCTTGGTTCCCAAGTTCCGATGCAAACCTATCAATACCCCTCCGTTTGCTTTTATTAGGAGAGTATAAGCAGTATTCACATTGTAAATTGCTTGAGAGAACTTGCGAAAACAACTAATGACATGTTCATAAATTATTTTCGTCTTATTTTCATAAGCTCTCCTAGATAGCTCATGAAAAAAGCTTACATCTTATACAAAAACAATTTAACTTCATTTTATCTTTTGTTATAGAAATAACTTATACTGTTATACATAAGAGCAAAACTCTTGAGGGTAGTCTATTTATAACAAGATGTACAAAAAGTCTTTGGAAGTGAGAATCTTGAAAGGAATGGAAGATAGAAAAAGTCTTTGGAAGTGAAAGTGAGAATCTTTTAGTTTTGAAGGTCTATTGTATCCTTTTACTCCCTTCTCTATGAGCAGCTTTCTCTCTTAAAGTTTTTTAAAACTGTTTTCTCATATAAGTATAGAATGGAATTTAGGTTTGGTTTCATTTTCTCTCTGATGTTAGAGTGTTGACTGGTTGTCTATTAACTTAAGAAAATGCGAGTATCGGTGTTATTTGCTGAAAGTTTTCTTTTTCATGCAACATCAAGTTTGGTTTAGCCTATACCATTTAGTTTAGTTGCTAACAATGATTTCTTTCTTATTTTGTTTGAGCAGTTTCAAAGGTACCAAAGAAAAAAAGCTGCACTGTGCATTCCATCGTTGTAATAAAAGTGCAAATTGTAAAATGATAGATGGACATCATATATGCTTTTGTACAATGGAATAATTTTGCAATAAGCTCTAATTTTTAAAGCATACAAAATCAATGGATTGATTGGTGATTGGTATAATAAAACTACAGTGTGCATCATTTTAGCCATCTGAGGAACTTTTTATGTGGTGGATTTATGTAAAGGTTTTTTGGTGCATTGAAGTTTTCTTGTTACTTAAGATATAGATGTTTATTGTAAACTTGTTTTTCTTGCTTGGTGACATTGCACCAAGAACCTTTGGAACAATGTATGGATTTTGTTTATTATTTACAGGAATTTGACAGAGGATACTTTTGGGGTTTATTCTTATGCTAGTAGCTAGTACGTCTTCTGTTACAGTTCCTCGTTCACTATGCTGTTTTCTACCCTTGTTTTTTCCAGAACCTGCTTTACCTTTGTTCCTCTCACGATCCTGGCTCTCAGTCACACGCAAATCTTTGCTTTGAGTACTTTCCTCTACATTCTGTCTCCTTTGACTATGAGACAATAGTGTATCAGTAATAACGTCGAGGCTGATAGTGTATTTCATAAGGTAACATCGGTCATCAAAGGCCGATAAGGTATTGACATGTTGATGCAAGTTGGATCCTTCATGCATCTTCAACTCGTATAGTCATCGTTTTGCCAAGAGTTTGTTCGTTAGTGCCTTGGATATATAAATTGGACCATTTTCATATAAAGTAAAATTTATTATAAACAACCCTATAGGAGTGCCGGAAGAAAACATGTAAAAACTACTAGGTGAACCCCTACGATATGGTGGATTCTGCTGCTGCCACCGTTGAAACCGACGAATCCGAAAAAGATTGGTCCACCTTCACACAGAAAATCTCGATAAGGGTTGTATTAAAGTTTTCGAACGGTTAATAATCCGAATGCTTCTAGCGAAGCTTCTAGAAGGCCCACCACTTCACTTCATAGGAGCGATAGCGAAGCCGTATAAAGGCAAACAACTCGTATAGCTCGCAGCAAGGAAATCCTACTGGCGGGCGGTAGTGGTTGTACCTTTGACCAGATCATTCATACATAGCATAGTCCAAGCGAACCCACTTAAAATCTTTAATAAACTATGACCGGCCATCATATTAGCAAATAAACGTATTCCTAAGCTTAATGCGCGAAAACAATAAGAGATTAGCTCAAGGAGTACTAAAAAAGGCACTAACGCATTGATAAACGAAAAGTAAAACTAGAAACTCATGGCAGAGCCTCAAGTCCTTTGTTAAACAAAAAGGTGAAAACATCCATTTTACTCTTAGGCAAAGCTAACCCTATCTCAATTCCACCTTCAAAATCTCTACTCTCAAAAAAAGAAACACCTCTTGTAAAATCAATTGAAATCTCCTCTATTTTCTTAGGCTTCCCCCATCCAAAATTCAACTCATAAAGCTTCAATTTTGGTGACCATGTAATATGAACATGTTCCTCTGACCCATGTAACATTTCCCAATCCAAAATCCATGTCTCACCCTCTCCCAAAATTGATGCATCAAGTTTCTTAATTGTGCTTCCAATTTCTTTAGCTGCAATAACAATACCATCTTCTCCTAGTAAATCATTTCTTCTTAATGATACCTTTCCAAATCCAACACAATTACCTAAATAATTTTTTGGTACTTCAAATTCTAACCTTGTTATTCCACCAGCAATGAATCCAAAGTGTGTAACATCTTCATGAACCACTTTTTCATTCACAAACTCTTGTTGGGTTTTGAGATAACAAACCCATAAAAAAGCACTAGTTAACACATAAGAAGACAAATGCAAAGGTTGAGACTTTTTCTTTTCTTTGCAAGATTCAACAATAAATTTTTTGATTTTCTCCATTTGACCTGCACTCATTATGAATGTAGCTCTAGTCATGTTTGACAAATCTACTTTGACTTGTTTTCTACCTTTTTTGTCGAGTACAAGTCCTCTTTTTCTCCAATCCTTCAAGAAAACTTCACGAAGGCCTTTTGGATCGATAATCACTCTCCGGTCGTAAGAGGGTAGCACTTTTAGTGAGGAAGAGGCTTCGGAGATAGAAGATGAGTAATATGACCATGTTTTGATGAAATTGTGGATGGTTCTTCCATCGGCAATAACATGATGAAATGCTAGGCCAATCGAAAAGCCGGAATTTGGGAATGATGTTATTTGAATAGCTAACAAAGGAAACTCTTTTGCTTCAAATGAATTTATTTGTTGCAAATTTGGTACCAAAGGATGGAATTCATTGACATCTCTCGAGTGATTAGAGCATAAGTGTTTAAATTCGCTATTTGACTCTGCGACTATGAATGAAACTGAGTTGTTAAGAGTAAATTTAAGGCATGGCTCGGTTACATCGAGTGATGGACCGAACGTACCGGCAAATGGGAAGTAATGTTGAAGTGTGTGGGAAAGTGACTCTTTAAGTTTTGGGACAATGATGGTTGTGAAATGGTTAATTGAGTGAGGGAAGTCATAGAAAATTAGAGGTTGGCTTGGAGAGAAGAGAAGCCAAGGAATGTCCAAGAATGTTAGTGGGAGGGAAGAGATTGTTGGAGTTTTGTTGAGTTGAGGAGTGACTTTGCAATGCTCAAGAACCTTCAATATGAAAGGTATGGTGGACATGTTTTGTAAGAGTAGCTAAGAAAGTAGATAGTTGTTATAATGTGCTACATTGTCTTATAGATATGAAAATCTGTATCTATATGTAACTAAGAGCACGAGATCAACCCTAAAACATCTTAGAGTTGACCTTAGGAGCACTATACCAAAATACTTGATTTAGAATATACCCTAATAATCATTTGTAAAAGTTAAGTTACAATAAACAATTATTGTTCTTCCATAATCACTTCTTTAACAAAAAAAGAAAAACATGTCTAAAAAGAATCATTTGTAATATCAAGCGACAATAAAAAAATTATTGTTGCTCAAGAAAAAAGGGAACCGGGGTGCCACTTTCTTAAAATAAAATATAGAACGTGAGTTACAATAAGAAATTTTAAAAAGAAGAAGTAAGAATAGAAATTATTGTGAAAAAATTAGAATAAAAAATTGATGCAAAAAGAAAAAACATACTTCAAATATAATTACTGAAATAAGCTGTGTTACGGTCAAATTCAAATAATAACGAGCCACTATATATTTTGTACTTCTCATTCTGTGTACTCCCTCTTTGGTCCTAAAACTCCCCCATTCCCCATACCATTACGTAATGCCCTTTGTGTATACAAACAGTAGCCCAAATAAGAAGTTACACTATTTCATAGCGCAAATAAGTTACGCTATTTTTTTTTAAAAAAAAATATATAATAGTTGAATTATTTTTATGAAAAAAATATGATGATTCATTTTTTAGTGATTGTTTTTTAAAAAATAAAAAAATAATGATATGAATTACCTATTATTCAACCCAACTTAAAAATCAGTGGGTTTATCCAATCCAGCCAAATATTATATCGGTTGATTTTTTATTAAACCCAATCTGAAATGCCTTATGTGATTTTGATTTTGATCAAACTCAAATCAATTTGGTCCACGTACATCGCTATATACACTCTTATTTTTTGTCAATTTTTTATTTGTCTACAAAAAAATTGTAAATATAAAAAATTCGGCCCCATATTTCATACATTTATATATAAAAAAATTATAAATATAATAAGTACCAATGTACCATGTGCTCGTCCCCATTTGGTCTATCACTGTAACTTGTATATTGATTAATGATTATTGAAGATTGAAAATGAGAGCACAGATATAAATTTAACTCACTTACAAACACGGGCACGAGCTTTGAATTTCTTTGGATGATTATTTTTTTTTGAATCGGCTAAATTTTATTAAGAGACAACTCCTCCACAAGAAGTGAAAGGAATTATCGTGAAAACATACAAACAAAGGGTAATGTGATATACCACAATTACCAACATCAAATCAACCCCCCAAACCACCCATACACCAAACTAGATTCGTTAAACCCCCAGAGAAAACCCCTACCCGACCCCAGGAAACACCACTAAGCTCTAACTTCTGAACTCGAATTAAAATTACTCGGCCCATCAGATCCAAAGAGTTGCACCAGAAGTCAGAGGTTGGGGGACTCCAGTAATCAGAGAATCGACAGTCAACGCCTAATGCAAAAGAATTCGTCCAGATACCAGAGACCTGCAAGTCTCAACAGACCTGAACACCCCTCAGCGACTCCACGAGTCATGCAAATCTCAGCAGATTTGAAAATGGTCAGAGCCTCTTGTCTCAGAGAGAATCCACTCACACTCGGCTTTAACCATCCAACACCACTTCCACACCAAATCGTCCTTGGAGGTACGATAACGCAACATCGTCCGTCAACACGGAGAGTCTACGTACCTCACCCTTTCAAGCCCCATAGAACAAGAAACCACCACCTCTCCAAGGCCAAATCTCCCTCTGTCCAGATGATTATTATATTTATATGTATGCTTTAACTCACTTTTCGTTTTATGGATATTTTTTATATATAATGAAGTTGAGTATTGAACCAAGAGTTATACAAACTACCAAATCACTACTAAACTAAACTTAGTAGTTTGAAATAAATTTCAAATTTGATTGAAAACATGACATATTAAAAAAAATATTTTAAAGCATGTCATATTTATATTATTATTCTATTTATAAGATTTTTTTTGACGGTTCTATTTATAAGATTTTATGTATTCAAAAGTATGTGAGTTTGGGGGAATACTTTCACAAATAATAATAATAATAATGTATGACTATATATTTTCATTTTTATGAACAAGATAGTCTTATAAATTGAGTATTGGGCCCAACTCAATCCTACAAAACCAGTTTGTAAGGTGAGGATTGTCTCTTACTTATAAACTCTTATTCAGACCATCTCATATTCGATGTGGGACTTCTTAACAAATAATGTTCACTGAATCACTGTCGAGTACATAAGTGTTTTCCCTTATTTGTATATAATCAATATCTACCGTTAAATCTATTATCTCTAATGTCTAGCTAAGTGGCTAATGTACCAATATTTCTACTGCCCCTAGCTAGCATGTTAGAATTTGTGATCCTCAATTTTCTATGTAATTGTTCCTTCATGGAAGCTCCTAAAATCAAACAAGTTTAGTGGCTTCGACTCATTAATCTTTGTAAAGTGCAAGTCATACGATGGTGTCCATGGAAGTGCAAAAAATGTTGTTCGTTGTGGTGTGTTCATAAATTTTCATGCCAACTTATTAGGATGTTATGCCCTTAACATTGACATATCCTTTGTTTTGCTATTGAAATTGATTTTGAGAAAGGTTGAACTCATTTTGACTTGGAATTGCTTGCACCTACCTACTCAAATAAATTTAAAGGTTAGTTAAATCTTTAGTGAAGAAAATTGTCGTGGTAATTGCAAAAATAGCTCGGAGCAAAAAAGAAAGAACTTTTTTTGCTAAATTTTGAAAGTAATCTCAAATGAGTTAGGAAGAGTTAGAAATAAAAAATAACTCTTTCTAACTTATTAACTTTATTGACAGAATATATATATATATATATATATATATATATATATATATATATATATATATTGCTATGTAATTATTTCATTGTAACTGACAGCTGTCAGTACATTGTCATCCTTCTCTACTATAAAAGGATGAGTAGTTTCATTAGCAGATCATCGAAAAATTCTCTAAGAAAACATCTGAGGAATTCTCGAGATCTTTTGTAAGTATTTCCAGATGAATAAAATGTTTTCTCAATACAATCTCTTCTTTCATATCTTAACTTTTCAAGTTATATTTTTATTAACTACTGAATTAGATTTGTTTCTTGATGACCTTCCATTATTTTCTCATCATATTTTATGGATTATGTTTTGTTTTTACGAATTTATTATTGATCCAGCATTTATGGTATCAGAGCCTCGAAAGAGGTCTCGTAGAAATTAGAGTTTATTTAAGGTTTTACGTAAACTAAGATTTACTCCTTATTTTCTTATTTGTTTTTTCTATTTCCTAGCGTTGGTAAGCCCGGATAGTTGTGTTGGTAAGCCCGTTAAAATCCCAGGAGAGGAGTTAAGTGGTGTTCCTGCAACCTTTTGAGTCCGTTGGTGTTCCCGTTAAGAAGAGAAACCAAAAATATAGAAAACAAGAAGTATGTCTAGAATACTTAGAACTTTAAGTGAACTAGGATCTTCTAGGAGAGATCGTGCCATAGTTACTTCTGGATTATCATTCCAAGAATTAGAAGCTAGAAGTGACCAAGATAGATATCAAAATCATGAATTAGAAATAGCTGAAATAGAAAACAAATTACAAAATTGGAAATTACCTGAAATTAGTTACAGAGAAATTTATAAATCAAGTATGTTCGACAACTTTAAAGCACATAGTATTACACAAACTATAGAATCATCAAAATCCATAACTCATCAAAGAGAAACTATTAATTTATTAAACGAAAAATTAATAGAAGAACATATAAAACATGGCTTTCGTTATATCCATTTAGGATTAATTCAAGTAGCGGTAAAACCTCTACATAAACTAGGATTAAATACTCCAATATTACTAGTATTAAGAGATAGTAGGATTAAAACATTTCCTGAATCCATCATAGCTATTCTAGAGTCAAATCTAAATGATGGACCAGTTTATTTTAATTGTTATCCTAATTACTCTATGAATTTAACAGACAGTTTCACCCCTACATCATTAGTAATTAATATTCAATGTATGGACGACTTATTTAATGAAGGAGTTGCTAATTTAGACGTTTGTCATAGAATTAAATATAAAGTTTCAAATATTAATTATAATTTTAAGTCACTTAGAAGTTCGCCAAAAAATGAAACCATTATTGTGGAAGCTAACTTAAGACGATCAAATATTACTACACCTAAAAGATTAAAAGCTTCTGACTTACGACAAAAATTACCAGAGGAATGGATATTACAAGATATAATGCCTCCTCCAAAAGTAGAATCTAGACAACCTAGACAATTTATATTAGAAGACGGAGGTAGTATTAGAATCAGAATGAATAGAAGTCAATCCATGAGGATTGAAGAACCTATTAGCAGTAGAGCTAGTATAAGCTCTAGACGATCTATAGATTCTACCATTAATATTAATTTAGCAGGAGTTGATTTTACTCCCAATATTCCCCAACCTATCTACGAGACAGAAAGAAGAAATGAGTCTCCTCCTATGTCTCCTACTGCCTCACAAATTCTTAATGTCATAGAATTAGAAGAAGAGTTTGAGATAGATAAAGCTTGGATTAGAGAAGACTTTGAAGCAGTTTATAATAAAGAAAAAAGAAATTGGTACTTTGGTACTTTTGAAAAGATACAAACTGATTATTATCTTAAAAAATTTTATGACTATATTAAAAACAAAAGAATTAATGTCTATTTCTTCACTTGGTTTGAAGAATATTGCACAGAACAAAAAATAATTAACCCTTTCATACAGACAAATTATTTAAATGTTACTACAAAAACTGCTAAAAAATGGACAACATTAACCAATAAAACTATTGAGTCTGTTCATCCTCCATTAGAAGCCATTAAGATAGAAAGTCATAATGTATCATTAGAAGCATATCCCTTCAAATCACCAGAAAATGCTGATATAGGAAAAGTTCAGTCTCAGCTGAATTTTTCAAATACCATACTAAGCACCATAGCCAATCAATTAGATAGAGTAGAGACTCAAATGTCTCATGCTCCTCTTACACATAATAAAATAGAGTCTTACAAGGATTTTCCTTTAGATCCACAAAGACCTATATACAAATTAATTAATGTCCCTGAGAAGGATTTAAGTGAAGTCAAATTAGGACCTAGAAAAGATGAATTAGTAGATGATCTAATGAAAAAATTATCCGATCTTTCTATTAATGGGAAAGCAAAAGCACAAGTAAATATACTAGAAAAGAATGAAGATAATTCTGAGATAAATAGAATTAGAAAGCACATGGGATACCAAGGAAGAACTAGAAACTATTATCCTAGACCTAGTTTTCCGGATCTTCAATTTGAAGAAGCTAGGGATATGGTGGCCAGCTCTTACACTGGTAATTCAATTATAGAATGGAACATAGATGGACATAGTGAACAAAATATATTAAATACCATTCAAGAAATGACCATGGCAGCTACAGCTTTTAAAACAATGGGTCAAAATACAGATAAAAAAGCTGCTATAATAATAATCACTGGTTTTACTGGACAATTAAAAGGATGGTGGGATAATATAATTAGTCCTGAAGAAAAACATGCTATCTTAGAAGCTAAAAAATTAGATCCAACAAGGTCTAGGATAAAATAGTTTCTAGCTCTTCCTTGGTATCCCATGTGCTTTCTAATTCTATTTATCTCAGAATTATCAAATGCTGGATCAATAATAAATTCGTAAAAACAAAACATAATCCATAAAATATGATGAGAAAATAATGGAAGGTCATCAAGAAACAAATCTAATTCAGTAGTTAATAAAAATATAACTTGAAAAGTTAAGATATGAAAGAAGAGATTGTATTGAGAAAACATTTTATTCATCTGGAAATACTTACAAAAGATCTCGAGAATTCCTCAGATGTTTTCTTAGAGAATTTTTCGATGATCTGCTAATGAAACTACTCATCCTTTTATAGTAGAGAAGGATGACAATGTACAGACAGCTGTTAGTTACAATGAAATAATTACATAGCAATAATTCTTAATACAAACAAAAGACTTTTAAAAAAGTATAATAATGCTGTCTGCCACAAATCTTATCTGATGAAAAGTAAAAGATTCCTTAATTATTTTGTCGGCCATAATTCCAATAATGCTGTTTCACTTGATTGCTTAATCTTGAAGATCTATTAATCCATAACAGTCATCTTCATTATTTTGAGTTAAACTTTGAGAAAAGCCTGCAGAATCATCGTCGTTATTAACGTCCGACTCCGAAATGGCTGCTTGAAGTTTCTTTAGTAATTCTTTTCTGTTGGAAGAAGATGATAAATCAGCCAAAAATTTGGATTTTTCGGCTAAAAATTCGCTTTCTTTATTGATATCCAAAAGTTTAATGAGCCACCGTGGATGTTTAATAAACCAATCTTGTAATACTTGAGGATTAATTAATTCTGGGTTAAACTTGTTCCACCACTTAACCCTTATGCATCTGATAATCCAAAAGACCTGACTGTTTGGGACTGATAATTCTTTTTTGAAAGTCCAGGAAGTAATCCATGATATTCCAAAAGTAGCATGAAAGGCTAAAATTTTTAAATGATCTGATATATTAATCTTTTCGCTAAAAACCTCAAAGGCTTTAGCTGCATAATCTGGATAGATGTTAGCTTCTGGTCCCCATTCATGGAACCATTTGACAAACCATAATGGAAATTTAAGAGGAAAATCTTTTCGAAACCAAATAAACCAAGAATGGTCAAAAGGATGATAATATAGCATGTTAGACCATGCTTCCATGTAGTCATAATAAGAGTAATGTTGAGGCGAGAAGCGCCTAGTAAAGCTTCTGGTGTGTGAAGGATGAACTTTCCAATCAGAGGGAGATAATATCTTTAAAATTTTGAATTTTGAGAAGATAATTTTAGTTCTATCATTTTTATCATAAGTGTGAGTTATATCAATGGATTCAGTATCCACTAAGATAAATTCATAAAATAATCTGGTCTTTTCAGGGTTTGAGGGAAGATAATGAAAACCTTGAGGGAAGAATTTAGAGGTAATCTGTAATAATGATCCTTCCGAATTGAATTCTGGTTCTAAGAGGAAAAGGATCTTCTTGTAATCTTTTTCCATGAAAGGACAAGATAATGAATCTGGTGGGGTGTAGAAAGGTAGTTTATCTGGGACTTTTGAGGGGGTATTTAATGAGGAAGGAGTTTGTAAGGCAAAAGTTAATGGCGAAACTAATTTCGAATTTAATGATGGTCTAATACCTCTAGGTGATGAGGAGGGATAAAAAGCTGGTAACGCCAAAGGGGTTAATGGGGTAAATTTATTTTGAGTTGATAATGAAGCAGAAGCAGACGAGTTCTGTAATACTTGCTTAGCTGTAATAACTTTTTTAGACTCCTCAAGAGGAGGACCATAACTGTCTTTTTTACTCATTTTCCCTGTAAAAATTCTCTGGTAAAAAAATCTGGTAATGAATTCTTTTCTCCTTTAATATGTTCTATATCAAAATCAAAACAGGATAATAAAGCTTGCCATCTGGCAAAAATGTGTTTGGAAACTAAATTTTTAACATCTTTTTGTAAAACTTCTTTTGCAGCCTTACAATCAGATCTTAATAAAAATTTCTTTGAAAATAGATCATCTTGAAATTTAGTAATACACAAAACAATAGCTAAAACTTCTTTTTTAATAGTATTGTAATTTAGTTGTGCCGGATTCCAGGTTCTAGAATAATATCTAACAACTTGTTCTATAGATGACTCTGGTAATCTTTGTTTTAATATTCCTCCAAACCCTACATCAGAGGAATCGGTTTCTACTATAAGAAAAGCTTGGGGATCTGGGATTCCTAAGCAGGGTAGTCTTTTAATTAGTTGCTTAATCTGTCTAATGCTTTGACTCATGGTTTCATCCCATGGGGGAGGATTCTTCTTAAGCCTTTTGAACAAGGGCAAACAAATGACCCTAATGTTAGGAATAAAGTCCGCTACATAATTTACACATCCTAAGAATCTTTGTAATTGAGTTTTATCTCTTAATTCATCAGGGAATTTATATCCAAATTCTATAGCTCTGCTAATGGGAGTAATGGTTCCTTGATATATATTAAATCCTAAAAATCTTACATTAATTTGGAATAATTTCATTTTTCTGGCTGATAAAACTAATCCATTGTTTTTAATGATTTCAAAGAATTTCTCTAAGTGGTCAAAATGTTCATTTAGAGATTTGGAAAATACTAATATGTCATCTAGATAGACAATAGAAAATTCTTGGTAATCATTTAATATATCATTCATAATGTGCTGGAATTCACTAGGAGCATTTTTTAATCCTAGGGGCATTACATTCCATTCATAATGACCGAAAGGAACTACAAAAGCCGTTTTATATTTATCCTTTTCTTCTAATTGAATTTGATAATATCCTGACTTTAAATCAAATTTAGAAAATATAATTGAATTAGATAATCGTCCTATTAAATCTTTTTTATTAGGGATAGGATATCTAATCCATTGAAGTACTTTATTTAAGGGTTTATAATTAATAACTAATCTGGGAGCACCTCTCTCTAATTCTCCTGGATTATTAACATAAAATCCTGTACAACTCCAGGGCGATTTACTTGGTCTGATTAATTTTTTATCTAAATAATCTTTAATTTCTTTTTTTACAATATTCTAAATATTGTTGATTCATTTGAATTGGTCTTGCCTTGGTGGGTATAGACCTTTCATTAAAATTAGGTTCGTATGGTAATGATACAATATGCTTCTTTCTATCCCAAAAGGCATTGGGATGTTCGGAGCATATTTCCTTTTCAAACCGTTGTTGTAACAGAATAATTTTATGGATTATGTTTTGTTTTTACGAATTTATTATTGATCCAGCATTTATGGTATCAGAGCCTCGAAAGAGGTCTCGTAGAAATTAGAGTTTATTTAAGGTTTTACGTAAACTAAGATTTACTCCTTATTTTCTTATTTGTTTTTTCTATTTCCTAGCGTTGGTAAGCCCGGATAGTTGTGTTGGTAAGCCCGTTAAAATCCCAGGAGAGGAGTTAAGTGGTGTTCCTGCAACCTTTTGAGTCCGTTGGTGTTCCTAAGATAATATGTTGATGTATATTTTTTACTAGTAAAAAATGAGTTTTATAACAAACATGATCTTTACAGATCTTAGCGTCTGTTAATTTATATTGAACTTGTAATTTATGGCCTACTGCACCACTTAATCCTTGTAAAGTTTTTTCATAAAATTTTGTAGGTATTAGTCCTTCTTGAATACAGTTCATGTCTGCACCAGAATCTATTAATGCTACTAGATCAAATCGTTGATCTTTAACAAGCAAAGTAATTGGACAAAGCCATTTATGTGTAATCATTCTATTTAGAGTAGCAATATATGGGGGATCATCTATATCATGCCTAATATTTGTCGTTTCATCTTCACTATTTATAATTTGTTTTCCTTTTAATTCTAAATATTTAATTTCTACCTCTAAATCTTTTGCTTTTAATAAATCTATTTCTTGTTTCATGAGCGAAATTTCATTTTGTAAATCTTTAATAGTTATTGGGGGAGTAATAATAGGTTTAAATCTATTCATGATTTCTCTAAATTCTATTTTTTGAACTGTATTTTTGTTCTTTTCTTCACGATCTATCATGTTTTTAATCTGCAACATGAATTCTTCCTTTTGTGAAGATTCAGGCATATCTTTTAATATAGCAATTAAGGTAGTAGCTTGATCACTAGTGATTACATTTATATCTTTAATACATTTATCGCAAGTACATAATTCAGCTCCTAAACAACAATCTCCTTCAGAACTAATTTCTGATTCGGAACCAGTTAATATTTGATTAAGGTCATCTTCTTCATAAGAAGATTCTTCAGAACTAATGGATGAAGTATCATTTAACATAATATCTTTTAATACATTAATAAGATCTTCTTTTAATTGATTACTGATGTCTAATTTATGAATTTCGTTAATTTTTTGTTTAACACGGCAAGTTTTTGCATAATGACCGAAACGTCCACACTTAAAACATTTAATATCAGATTTATCATTCTGAAATTTTTTCTTTTTACCTTTAGATTTTTTATAATTTTTGTCTTCAGAGAACTCTTTATTTTTCTTGTAATGATTTTTTCGTTTTTTGTAAGGTCTATAACTACTAGAAGGTTTTGTATAATTCTTTCTAGTCTTTTTACTAGGGGCTCTGATTGGTTCCATACCAAATTGTTCACAAAATGAACCTAATTCTTTTTTACTTTGAGTTACCTCAGATTTAATTTTATTTTGTATTTTAAAATCTGTACAAATTCCTATTCCCGTTTCTATAATTTGGCTAGATATTTGACCAAAAGTTAATATAGAGTAAGGAATTACTCCATTACTTTTAGCTTTAATGGCCATCCTAACCTTTTCTGCTAATAATCTAGGTAATCCTGCTATAAACCGTTCTTTCCAATAATCAGCTCCACCATCAGGTCTATTACATAATTTTGATAGAAACATATCTTTATACCAACGATAATCACTCATTGTAGGACAATAAAAGTTTGCTAGTTGATCTGCAGCTCTATCCTGTATTTGAGCTGGATCTCCCACAAAGTGTTTGGTAATTGTATATAATAAAGTATTTACAGCATCTTCATCTCCTAAGACGCCGGTTGTTGGATCTAATTTTTTAGCTTCTAAGATAGCATGTTTTTCTTCAGGACTAATTATATTATCCCACCATCCTTTTAATTGTCCAGTAAAACCAGTGATTATTATTATAGCAGCTTTTTTATCTGTATTTTGACCCATTGTTTTAAAAGTTGTAGCTGCCATGGTCATTTCTTGAATGGTATTTAATATATTCTGTTCACTATGTCCATCTATGTTCCATTCTATAATTGAATTACCAGTGTAAGAACTGGCCACCATATCCCTAGCTTCTTCAAATTGAAGATCCGGAAAACTAGGTCTAGGATAATAGTTTCTAGTTCTTCCTTGGTATCCCATGTGCTTTCTAATTCTATTTATCTCAGAATTATCTTCATTCTTTTCTAGTATATTTACTTGTGCTTTTGCTTTCCCATTAATAGAAAGATCGGATAATTTTTTCATTAGATCATCTACTAATTCATCTTTTCTAGGTCCTAATTTGACTTCACTTAAATCCTTCTCAGGGACATTAATTAATTTGTATATAGGTCTTTGTGGATCTAAAGGAAAATCCTTGTAAGACTCTATTTTATTATGTGTAAGAGGAGCATGAGACATTTGAGTCTCTACTCTATCTAATTGATTGGCTATGGTGCTTAGTTTGGTATTTGAAAAATTCAGCTGAGACTGAACTTTCCCTATATCAACATTTTCTGGTGCTTCAAAAAATCTAAATATAACTTCCCTTCCCAGGGCGTTTGAAGTTATAGCCTCATGAGAAACTGTAAAAGGGTATAATAAAGAAACAAGAAGAACATATAAGGTTTTACGCAATATATATATATATATATATATATATATATTATATTATTGAATAATAATAATAACAACATATTGTCAAATAGTTTAATAGTCCTTAATGTGAATAAATAAGAAATTTTAAATTTCAGCTAAAAAACATACCCAACTCAACTTAATTTGACGTAAAAAATATATCGCGCAGTTACTCATTTTAGCCATTCAATCTAAAAAAGATATCGTGCAGTTACTCATTTTAGGCTTCCAATCTAAAATTGATGATTGGAATTAATTATAGTTAATTTTATTAGTGTGTAATCTAAAGGTGCGTTTGATAAAAAATAGGGGACTAGACAACTTTTGTTGTACTCTGTTGATTTATAAACTGACTATGAGACTAGACAACTAGCTAGTAAGGGACATGACAAAAACAAGAATTTTTGTCTCTCACAGAACCACGATACAACTTTTTGTCCATATGCAGTATAACTATAAAAAATACGAAAATATCTATTTTATTTTTTAAAATAAAAAATATCATCGCTCTATATCTCTGATATAGTTTTACCTTGTCATGTACTATTTTAGTTTGCCCTATATTGTTCTGTCCCGTATGTACTCTATTTCTTAGTGAATGTTGTGGTTTAACATTAGGGTCATGTACTCTCGCTAATCAGTGTCCATAATACACGATTTTTAAAATGAAATTTTCTTATTTATATGCTTAAGTGCATTGAGTATATTATTTAACATTTTTCTTCTATTATATAGTAAGTAATTGTTAAACAAACTTTAAAAAAGAACAATGAATGTAACATGGTTCTTCTTTGAAAAAAAATAAAATAAAAAATCTTTACTAATCATCATGAGCTGTTAAAATTAACAAATCCGAAAAGCACACACTAACCAACAAAGTAGTAACGTAAACAAACATCTAACGGCACCAACCAGACACCCATTCATACGTTAGCAAACAACAACGACACACACCTGTTATTTTTCATATCCAGCTGTCCACGTTTTCTGTGGACCCCACATTCCTCCCTAAAAAACTCACTATAAATACACTTCTCACTCTCTTCATCACCATAAATCAAAAATCTCTCCTCAACACAAAATCTTCTCCTTAATTAATTCAATTTTCAATTTCAAATTTTCAACAATTTTCTTCTTCATTGCAATTTTAAAATGGCATCATCATCAGCAATCACAATGAAGTTTTTCTCCTTCTTCATTGTCGTCGTCTTCGCTGCTGCCGTGGCCTCGGCTCAAGACCTTAGTCCTTCTTTGGCTCCGGCACCAGGTCCTGATGTCGGAGCTGCTGGATCTGTTGCCAGTTCGGTCGCTATGATTGGAGCTTCGATTGTGCTTTCAATGCTTGCCATCTTCAAGAATTGAGAAGAAGATTATATGAGTTTATTTGGTGGGAACATGATTAATTCTTTCTCTACATATAGTAGATGATTTTTATTACTGGTTTACAATATAGATCTCATTGATTGTTATATGTTGATCTATGTATATTGGAGAGTGAGAGTGTTTTTACACTATTTATTTATGTAATTTAATTATTTATTGTAGATGTTAGTGAAAAATAAAAGAATATTTTTATATATCCTTCTTCAGTTTTCTTCTATTGACTATTGTTAAATATGACTGAAAAATATTATTAAAAACTTTAAAAATTTGACTATCATTAAATAGTTTTAGCACTGGGTGCACAAAAAAATTGCAAAGAAGAAAAATTAATTTTCCCAATTCATACTTTATGTTTGTATCGTTTGGGGTGGATAACAGGCGGGTATGGGCGGGTTCGAGTTCAAAATGTTTATTCATTTCAAACCGTGGTTGATATGTAGAGATCTATTTTTTTCAATTTTCGTCCTTCGGTTTGAACGAGTTAGTGTTGTGCGGGCTGCGGGTGGATTATTTTGATTCCAATTAAAAAAATTAAATAGAGCAAGATAAAAAAAAATAAACTTAAATTCATAACACGAAAATTAAAATATCAATATCATTTGCATATCTTATATGTATCACCAAACCAACAAAAAAAAAACATAAAATAAAGAATAACAAAACATGAAGAAAAAATTGATATTTACAAAGACAAAAAATACTATAATGACGAAGAAGAGAAAAGAGAGGAAGGAAGAAGTGATTCATCTACTTAACCAGTTTCATAACTTTCATTGTACTTGGTTGACTCATTACAATGCTAGATGCAATGCAAAGATTAAACGCAACTTTTGCATTCTCAAAAAATGAGAGAGTTTGTGTTTCTAGAATATGCAGAGGTACTATTTTATTGTAATAGTAAAAAGTTGTATTGTAAATTGAAATGCATTGATTACTTTCCTTTGATAAAGAATAATACTAGTATAATTACTAGATATTTGTGCATTTGTTAAAAGAAAAAAATGACATATATGCATTCTACTAACACCAACATTACTAGTGTAGTCGACTAAAAAAGAAATTCATCAGTCCAGTTCTCTTCATCCGGACCTGCCCACGTCAACTTTGTTCAAACCGAATTTTCAGACCCGCAAACCCGTGGTCCGATCCAAATCGTCCATTTTTCAATTTTTTGTCGCTTTTTTCGGGTTAGATCGGGCCACGAGTTTTTTGTCCACCCCTATGGATTGTTATAATTTTTAACAAGTTCAATTATAAAAAAGTACGATGCATAGACATAAATGGTGGGTGATCCCATGGTAGATACTTTTCTTTTTTTGGTTAAAGTCCAATGGTAGAAACTTAATAAAAGACGGTTTAACGGATTTTGGAGGATGTTTTAATACTATTTTAGAAGTTAAAATTAAAAGTTAAGTATATTTCAACCATTCAAAAAAAACTTTTGTAAGATGAGAATTATCATTAAATCTATGTTCACTTCACACCATCTAAAATATGTAGAAGTTTTTAGCAGAAATAAGTCATATAGTCATGTCAAATTCATTTTCTTTCTTTCTCCCTTCACTCTTTTCATTTAAATATAAATTTTCAAATTAGACACGGTACATCATAAAATTTGATTGATACAACTTATACTAGTGATATTTTTGTTTATTGAGCTAGATAAAAAAAATTAGAGGTGGATTAACAATTGTTCAAAAGCTGTGCATTAGTAACAACACCTTAAAAACAAGATCAAAGACAAGAGAGAAACAATTTCCATAATATACGTTATTTTCTTGATGCTTTCAATTTATAACGGCAACTTCAAAGAAAAGGCTTTCACATTGTAGTAACGTTGATAGCCACAAATCCAATTTTTTATGAGAAAAATTGAAAACACAAAGCAATAAAGTGAATTGGCAAAATCAGATACATTCTCTTTGGTCCAAATTCAAGCATAGACAGCTGCTCTCTAGTCCAAGAGAATTTATCTCCAAATTAATGCAAACAAAACAACACACGTTATTAAGTTTCTTTTTTATTTTTTACAATACACGTTAAGTTGTTCACAATGATTGGTACAGTACTCCTTCCACAGTGGATTCAAGGTGCTTTTCCCGTGCACAAGACGCTTTTATTACAGTTCACTGTAATCACATACTGATTTGAGCGTCACTTAATCGATTTTGCAAGTATTCTCACCATCGTTAATCATCAATCTTTGCCGCATCTTGGATCTCTTTTTCCTGTTTCAGAACAAACTCTATCATCGAAGTTATATCATTCTAACCCGTTCAGAACAAAATTAAAATTACAAAATTATTCTTTATCTAAATTTCGTTTCTTCCAAATAAAGGTTGTATTGTGGAGTTTATTAACCACTTAGACTATGTTTGGTTTCAATTCTGGATCAGTCAGAATTGATTCTGAGCGTGTAGAATTGATTATAACTTGATTGGTTTCTCAAAAATAGAATTGATTCTGTGTCAAGAATTGATTCTGCTTGAATATAAAAATCGTAGCTTCTTATTCTAGAATTAATTTTTACATTCAATTTTTTTTTCAACTCACTTTTGTATGAATATATCCAAACATAAATCACTTTAATATCAATTTTAACCAAAATTAATTTTATTAACATCAATTCTTACCACCGCAGAATCAAATTGACACTTAATTATTAATATGCTAACTGTTTCTCATCTCTAGCTGTCCACGTTTTCTGTGGGCCCGACATTCCTCCCTCAATCTTACTATAAATACACTTCTCACTCTCTTCATCACCAATACCATAAATCAAAAATCTCTCCTCAACACAAAATATTCTCCTTAATTAATTCAATTTTCAATTTCAAATTTTCAACAATTTTCTTCTTCATTGCAATTTTACAATGGCATCATCATCAGCTATCACAATGAAGTTTTTCTCCTTGTTCTTTGTCGTCATCTTCGCTGCTGCCGTGGCCTCGGCTCAAGACCTTAGTCCCTCGTTGGCTCCAGCACCAGGTCCTGATGCCGGAGCTGCTGGATGTGTTGCAAGTTCGGTTGCTATGATTGGAGCTTCTATTGTTCTTTCAATGCTTGCCATCTTCAAGAATTGAGAAGAAGACAATATGAGTTTATTTTGTGGGAACATGATTAATTCTTTTTCTACACATATAGATGATTCTTACTATTGTTTTACAATATAGATCCGATTGATTGTTATGGGTTATTGATCTATCTTTATTTGGAGAGTTTTGAGTGTGATTTTTGCGGTATTTATTTATGTATTCAATTATTTATTGTAGATGTTGGTAAAAAAAATAAAAGAATATATTTATATCCTTCTTCAGTTTTTTATTTTTTATTTTTATTTTTGGTACATCTTTCTGCAGTTTTCTTCTATTATTATTATTAGAAATATTTTTTTTATAATATTTTAAATATGAAATTATTCAAAAATTTGAGTATAATTAAATAGTTGGAGTATGGGTGGACAAAAATTTCACAGAGAAGAAAAAAATGTTATTTTTTATTAAAGTGAAAAATAAAATTTGATAATTTTTCAGTGATTAAAAATATAGCTAACCTTAATTATATTATTAAGAAGATTGTGTTACTTAAATATAAAAAGTGAACTAAGTCTCATTTGTTAATATATTTATCAAAGTGAATTTTATAGAAAAAGATATAGGAATGACGAAAAAAATCCATATCCGCGAATATTTGGAAATAAATTGCAGATAAAATTCGCTATGAGTACATAGAAGATAATTTAATAGATATCAGTTGATGAATATTTCAATATTTGCAGATACATATCCATGGATTATCTGCTTAGCAAATATCTGTACGAATATGAAACAAACACAGATATCATATTTGTCTAACGAAACGAACACATATATCACACTATTGGCATTCTGGTCTTATCAAACTTTTACAAAAATTATGTTAGACCTTAAAACTTGACTTGTGATAGTTAGCTAGACTTAAAATTAACATTTTTCAATATAAACTTTCTTGAAATTAAACGTCTAACATTCTCACGTACACTCTAGTGAAGTGAAGATTGTCGAAGTTAGTAATCGAAAATTTTAAATTAAAGCATGTGTTATTTTAAGTTTGACCTTTATTTTCAATTGATCTGCCAAATTTTTTTTTAATTCATACTTTATCTTATATTATGTTTGAAAAAAAAAAAGCTAAATGGTGTCTTCGAGTATGACCTATTAAAGTGTTGTGTCACAATTTCTGACGACTTCTAGTTTTAATATATCATAATTTTTACTACGAAACTCTATAGCAATAATCTTTGTATCAATTTCAAAATCAATATCATCCGACTGTAATTCGCGGACCCATTTAAAAACATGCAATAGTCCTTGTGCTTCACCAATTGTTCTTTGCATTAGTAACAACACCTTAAAAACAAGATCAGCAAAGACAAAAGAAAAACAATTTCCATACTATACGTTATTTTCTTGATGCTTTTAAGAGGGGGCTTTCAATTTATAACGGCAACTTCAAAGAAAAGGGCTTTCACATCGTAGTAACCTTGATAGCCACAAATTTTTAATGAGAAAAATGGAAAACACAAAGTAATAAAGTGAATTGGAAAAAGCAGATACATTCTCTTTAGTCCAAAGCAGCTGAGACAGCTGATCTAGTCCAAAAGCAAACAACACACGTTAAAATAAAACAAGAATGTTATCTCTTTTGAAAGAAAAAAAAAAAAACAACACACGTTAAGTTGTTGACAATTATTTACTCCTCCCACAGTGAATTCAAGGTGCTTCTACAGTTCACATGACACTTCTGTACTCCTATAGCAAATTCGTCCATCTAGTATTTTTAGACCGTTCAATCTTATCTCAACGGCTCTTTACATTTTTCGTACCCTAGGAGACAGTTACAACGGGTTTGTCTATCTAAGTGCGAACCACATTGCTGCCAAGACATGGTTACTTTTACACCACTTTAATCATATATTGGCTTGAACGTTAAAGTTTTAACCTCTTTTGCTGATTTCTTCACCATCGTCAAGCTTTGATCTTTGCCGCACCTTGGATATTTTTTGTGGAGCTCATTAATTAATCTCTTGAATTTAATGTTTTGGTTCATGCAACAACAATTTTTTTTTGTTACAATGCAACAACAATTATTATTTGCTAATGAACACGACGATCTTTTATTTGCATATTGATGCTAACAAATGCCAATGAATGTATTGTGTAATGTGCGTGCCTATAGTCTATTATTAGATTAGATAAGGTTTGAATAAATGTTTATCAGTGGAGGTAATTTTTATCTTACAAATTAATTTTATAAGGTTGATTTAGGTTCAACCCAAAATTTTAAGATTGTATCACAATCTAATTCAAGATTTGTTGAGCCACTTGTTATTAGGTTATTTATCGCTATCGAATCATTCGAGTTACGCTCCACATCAACATTTTTAGCCGTGGGAGCATGTGATAAGAGTCTCATATTGGGTGAGATAAGACTTGAACAAATATGTTTATAAGTGGGAGCAATACGATCACCTTACAAAATTTTGAATTAGACTTAATTCAAACTTACAAAATTGACTTGCAAGGTAATTAAACCGTCATCATATAAACATTTGTTTTGGGTTTATCTCATCCAATATGAGACTTTCATCACACCCTCCCCATACCTATGGCCTTACATCTAAAGTGTGATCCGAATAACAGGATAGTTGTAACCTAAAAACAAGTGCCCCATATGATCATTGATAGGCTCTAATGTCTCTAATACCGTATTAAAATTTTGAGTTGATGAACATAATTCAATCTTACAAAATTAACTTATAAAATAAAAGCCGCCTCTACTTATAAACATTATTTGTTCAAACTTTATCTCTGCTATAATATGAGACTCTTAATAGTGTTATATAAATTAAACTCATAATAAAATAAAGCTAAATTTCAAAAATTAATAACAAAAAACAGCTAGAAATGAAATATCAAGACAAAACATATTTATTAAAATAGATTTAGAAAACTAAAAATCTCATACAGCTACATCAAACTAACAACCAAAGTTTCCGAAGCATTATTAACTATAATGCTACGTACTAATAGTACCCATCTATCTCTAATCGTGTTTGTAAGTGTCAAAACGACATTTAAATTGCATGTGGTCAAAACTACACTCAGGAGTCAGAGAAGATGTGTGGACTTTCAAAGGGCATTTTAGGGATGTAAAACAGTAATATTATACTCAACAACATGATGTTCAGGGGTAGAAATGGAATTAACACTATTAGCAATAGCAAATCCTCTAGCAAATCTAAAAACACCAGTTCCACCAACAATAGGCATTTCTCTATTTTGTTCAGAAATAGGATTCCTTCCCAACATACTAAGACTACTTCCAGCAAAATTCCCTTCCTTAAAAACAAAATTTGTCAACATAAACACTCCAATGTCTTGAAGTGAAGAAAGACCAAATAGCCCTTGAGCTCTTCCAATTTGATTTGAACTTAACTCTGGCCCTTCAGTCATTGCATCATCCATAACAAAAGTTGTACCAAATCCATTAGGCACATTTTTTGGTGGATTAATAATTTGTACTAAGGAAGGGTTTTTGTTGTTTGTAATTTCATGGTAGTAGAAATGAACATGTGTTAGTTTCTCTGCTCTTTGTTGTTCTGAGGGTAATATGATGTTGGATTGTTGTGAGAAAACTCCATTTATGAATGTGAGACAAAAGAGAAAAATGAAAATATGTGAAAGTGACATTGTTGTGTAATGAGACACTTTTTTTCTTCCTCAAAAAACACTTTTTGTTACTCTAAAGAATACTTAGAGCAATGTTTTATAGGAGAACTGTTTTTGGAGTGTTGAATTTTTTATTGCCCATGAACTTCACGAGGGAAGTGAAAGTTCAATTGTTTATTAAACTAAGATCTCATTTCATAGCACACGAGGCAACATTTGAGACACTTGTCTAGAGTAAACCTAATTACCTAAGCTCATAGATTTTGAGTTTGTAAAAATAGTTACTAGTTAGAATCTTACCATATGATAGATTATTATAGACTTAATAGATTTTTTGGTCCCCATATATTTGTGAATTTTTTATTTTAATTTATATATCTTATTTTATCTCAAATAAGTATCTGAATGTATCCTGTATTTTATATGATGATTAGTTACATTTGACGCACCTAAAATGTTCTAACTCAAAGATGAAAGATGTATTTACATTTAACATTTGACACACTTGGAGTGTATATCTATTTTTGAATGAGGGATCCATGAAAAATATTTTTTTTATGAAAAATAAAATGGAAATATAGAAAAATTGATGGTTTGCTTTTCAAAATTGAGTGAAGATATATATTTTATATTAGTTATAAATTTGCAAGGTTGTGATTTGGTATCCTCCAATTAAGTAGAGACGTAAATGATTAAATTCAAAATGTCATTAGACTTTTTGGTATCCTCAAAAGATGAAGGTTATAGCTAGTAATATAAGACAAAGTTGTTCCAAAATTTTCAGTAGAGACGCAAATGATTCAATTCAAAATGACATTAAACTTTTTGAATCACTATAGTTGTTTCTTGATGAGAATTCAGTGTTGTTGTCTTTTTTATTTATTTCCTTATTTTTAGAATTTGGATAAATAAACAGAATATTCAATAAATATGAACACCATCATTTAATCTATATAATAATTTGGAGAACATTTAAACGCTCTAGAGTTTAGTTGGGTGAAGGTGCGTCATAGAAAAAAAATTCAATATCATGTCATACATTATATTAAAATAAATAAATTTGAGCCCCTTAAATAGGTGGTTAGATGTTTGATTTATGACGCCTAAATATAAAAAGTATTCATTTGTAAGAGTAAAATTCTTCTTATTTATTGCATCAGGTGTTGACTGTCGATTCTCTGACTACCGAAGTCCCTCAATCTATGACTTTCGGGGCTACTCTCTGGAGCTGATGGGCCGAGTAATTTTAATTCGAGTTCGAAAGTTAGAGCCAAGTGGTGGCTCCTAGGATCGGGTTGGTGTTTTCTCTGGGGATTTAGCGAATCTATATTGGTGTATGGGTGGTTTGGGGTGTTTGATTTGGTGTTGGTAATTGTGTTATATCACGTTACCTTTTGTTTGTATGTTTCCACGACAATTCCTTTCACTTCTTGTGGAGGAGTTCTCTTTTAAATAAAATTTAGTTGTTTAAAAAAAAGAAGAAGAGAGAAATGGTGAAAAAAAACCCATAAGAATCTATGATGAGTCTGATATCAAAACCACCATCTTTGATGTTTTTCGCTCAATTAATGTTTTGTTGTAATATACAATAAGAAAGATAAATGGTGTAAGGGCCCCAATATGGGTGTCGGGGGATTTATGTGTTGTTTGAGTTTCCTTATTTTTTTTTCCTTGTAATGTGTTCGTATCATGTATTGTGCTCGTCTTAAGTGCAATTGTATTATTAATAAAATTTAACCGTTCAAATAAATAAATAAATAAATAAGAAAGATAAATGGTGTCAAAGAATTGCCTTGTCGTAATCCTATGTTTTTTGAAAACTCCTCTAGGGCTACCGTTCACAAGAATTGAAATTGATGTTAACAATATGCACTCCAAAATTCACTTAATCCAAATGGGACTAACCCATTCTTTTCATCATATACTTCAAAAATTTCTAATTTATCAAATTACAGGCTCGTTCTATACCCATTTTCAACAGCAAGCATTTTTCTTTAGATATTTTAACCCAACAAATAACCTTATTCAAGACTAGCACACCATGATGGATTTGACGATTAGGTAAGAAAGCATCTTGACATTTCGATATCACGAGCTTGCCAAGAGCTTTCTTCAATCTAACCGACATATAGCCTTATATAAGATTTTGTATAAACACTCATTCCGATAGATTGTTCAAGTGAATAAATATTCAAATGCATTTCTCTTTTTGTTTGTAAATAAAATGACAAATATCACTCAAATTCACACAAAACTACAAAATTATAAATTAAAATCTAAATAAAGACGTCTAAACTTATAACAATATCAACATGTGACAGATGACTTAGAATTGATGGACAATATATAAAAATGGATTTATTTATTTAAATATAATAAAGTTTTTGGTTAATCTAAAAGTCTCCAGTACCCTTGCATATAGACCTTTTAAAAGGCCCTTGATAAAGTCCTCAAGTAAACAGAAGACATAAATAAATAGTCTCATTCTCAACTAGTGTTAGTTAAACAAAAATCAAAACAGCTTGCTACATATATATTGATCATGATGGCTCTGCGACGGTTTCTACAAGAATGTTTCAAAGGAAAATAAACATGTAAATGTAATCGATGAATTATAAGAAAGGTTCAAAAGGAAAGTAATTACTTTATTTATAACTAATTGAGATGCATCGTATGTGTATATATAATTAAAGATTTGTTTCCTCAAGCATTTTTTAAAAAAAAAAATTATGTTTTGATTAAAGTCACTATATTATTAATCAATTATTACAATTAAATGATAAACTAATTAATAACGTGTATTACAGTGTTACTAGCTAATGATATTGGATGATCAATTATTTAAGTGATACTAGCATTGTTGCCAAGACTTAACTTGTTGAGGAAGTTAATTACTCAAACCGGTGAGAGTCGGTTTAATGGTTTATAAAGTCTTTTTTTTTATGCAAAAATAATAAATTCAATAAAAAACAAAAACACATAAATATGTCAAACTAATGTTTTATCAGTATATAATTTACATCTTTGGTTAGGTCACATACTCACATTCTCAAACTAGTGTATGCTAAACAAAAATCAAAAGAGTCTTCATATTAATGACGGCTTGACGGTTTCTACAAGAAAGGTTCAAAAGAAAATATACATACACTAGTTTATAAAAAAAATAAAAAAATAAACATACACTATATTGTAATCAATTAATCAATTAATAAAAAGGTTAAAACTGAAGGTAAACATAATACTACTTTCTCCGTCCAAAAATAATTGTCACAATTTTATTGTATGCATTATTCATACAAATTAGGTACTTTAATTATATTTTTTTTACTAATGTATAAAAATAAATATTAATTAACATACGAAATTTTGTTAGACTTATCTCGATGATGACTATCAAAATATCATTTTTTTTCATAATTTATAATAATATACAACTAAATAAATCAATAATCAAAATTGTATATCGACAAATATATATATGCAATAGTCAAATGCGACAATTATTTGGAACGGATAGGAAATAATTTAATTGAAATTGTCTGAAATTTGAATTTCGATTCCTGTATATAAAGTGTGACGTCTTTATTAACTAAATTAAACCTAAAAACACAATTCAAATTGATTCTAACCGACTGAAATATCTGCAGAAAAATTATTAATTAATTAACAAAAATAAAATTAAGAAGTAAGTTTCAAATATCTCAACTTATAGATACGAAAAATATTACCAAACTTGAGTAAAAGAATACCATCAAACTTTGAATTGTTAAATAAAATTTCCGAACAGACCAAATGCAACCAAAATATAAACGTGGTCTAGTTGGCAGTGGAATTTTTCAAAGAAAAAAAAAAGCATCATCCTAATTAGTTGTTTAACAAAACCAAACAAAATGCACACAACTAACAAACGTTCATAATCTTCCTATAAATACTCCCTCTTCCATAATCCATCATAAACATAAACAACTTAATTCATAATTCACATTTTTCTCATTACTTTTGCAATGGCATCATCATCATCATCTACCACATTGAAGTTCTTTTCCTTCTTTTTCATCTTCATCGTCTTCGCCACTATTACCTCAGCTCAAGACCTTGGCCTCTCACCAGCTTCATCTCCAGCTCCAAGTGCCGATGCCGGAGCTGCTGGATTTGTTACAAATTCTATGGCTATGATTGGAGTTTCTATTGTGTTGTCAATGTTTGCTATTTTGAAGCACTGAAAATTTCATGATCGAGTCTATTTCTTTTCTTGCAAGACAGATTACAGCATATATGTATTATAGAAAGCGAGAAATTTTTACAGTATTTATTTTTAAGTGATTTATTTATTGTATATGTTGGCAAATAAAGAATGATTTTAATTTCAATATATATGTTGAGTTTTCTTTCTTTTTATTATATATACCCATAAATAAATATAAGATTAAATAAAATTTTAGTCTCTTTAAGAATTTTAGCTTGCCGTTCATCATATATTTTTGCATAAAGAGGTAAGGCTCTCATCAGAAAATAATTAGATATATCCTAGATACTAGATACTAGATAGTACCTCATGATGGTGTTAGTAAGATTCATCGAAAATCCCGTAAATACAAGAGTATCCATAAAAAATTATCAATTCATCCTATCAGAAGCTTTCCCCTTATTTAGCTTGATGAGAAAAAAGGAATTGAATTCATTGCGGTCGCTCTCTGCAGTTATGTAATCACTACATTTATAATTGTTTGATCTCGATCAAACAATCTAAAAAAATTATTTTATTTTTATTTAAAAATTCTAAAAAGTTGTGATTGAATCAGGATCGTTCGATTTTAATCGGGCGGCCTAATTGCATGATTGTGGTGATTTTTTGACTACGCAGAATCATGATCCTGCCCACAAATCCTTTCTCCCTTTTAGAATATACTTCAGAACATGAAAGGTTTCAAAATCGAAAAGAATATTGTAGCTCACTATATATAAAATAGAAATATTTCAATTTTAATCTTTATCTCTTTCGTTCCCTATAGTTGATGTCCATAATTTTACCTCTTTCGTTTCTTATAGCTCTCACTAAATAGTAGAGCTTAATTACTTTTACCTTTTCATTATTATCTTTGTGCACGAGGCTTGTGACTATTTTAGTACTTTTTTAAGGCCTTGTCTATTTTCAATATGAGACTTAGCCCATAGGTCATGTTTAGATAAACTTAATTTGCAAATTATATCATTAGCGCTGAGTATGATGGTATGCGGTTATGTATAACATTACAAGTTATTTCTATAATAAAAGATAAAATGAAGTTAAATTGTTTTTGTTTAAGCTATAAGCTTTAATCATGAGCTATCTAGAATTGTTTATAAAAATAAGTCGAAAATAATTTATGAACATGTCATAAACTATTTTTGTAAGTACAATTATTGATCTTCATTATTGCCTCAATTAGCTTGTCATACCCTCTAAGAATACCCTTAGAACATATATTAACCATTTCACCACCTGCAACTCCTCTTAAAATAAACCCACACATTTATCCAATTTTTTATTTTATTTTATTTCAAAATAAACCCATCCATTTTACCTAAGTATATTTTCTATAGGCTTAAATATGTTTTTGGTCCCTGCAATATACACTTGTTTTGAAAAGAGCCCCTGTTAAAAAAAAAATTTGATTTTAGTCCTGCAATTTCTAAACACTTTGAAAAGAGCCCCTGAAATGAAATTCTGGATGCCATTTCACTTAAATTTGCACGTGGCACACGCTAACAAGAACAATTAATTGACGTGGCACTATTTTTGACACGTGGATATTACATATCATTTTTAAATTTTTTTTTACCTTTTTTTCAATTATAAAACTTGTTTTTTAGATTTTGGTTTTCATTGAATTGTTTTTTAGAAATTTGAACATTGTGTCAAAAATAATGTCACGTCAGTTAATTGTCCTTGTCAGCGTGTGCCACGTGCAAATTTAAGTGACATGGCATCTAAAATTTCATTTCAGGGGCTCTTTTCAAAGTGTTTAGAAATTGCAGGGACTAAAATCAATTTATTTTTTTTACAAGGGCTCTTTTCAAAATAAATATATATTGCAGGGACCAAAAACATATTTAAGCCTTTTCTATATTAGGCTAGTGCTTATTCTTAGTATAATTTATAAAGATATTTCCATATTCTATCTATCAATTGTTTTCGTATTCTGTCAATTAACACTTTCATGTTTCATCGAATCAAATCTTTGATAGCAACAACACTGCAATCATAAATATTTTTATCTAAAGTCATAACTTGCGGAATAAAGTCATAACTTCTATCTAAATATTTCTGCAATTCATACTCCAAAATACACAATTCCATAACTTGCAGAAAGAAAAAAAAAACAAATCAAGCTGCTAACCACATGACTACGGTCTGACAAGTGAATCAATCTGTCGTCGAATAATAATCTACACTCTTATTAGAATGAGTTCGCATCCACAGAGATCGTGCCAAAGTAACTAGTTTCGCTTAGGAATTTGGATAATTTGCTTTCGCTTTATAAGTTGGAATAGTTTTGATTCAAGAAATTAGATAATATAAGCTAAAAAGAATCAGATAAGAAAACAAGGTTAAGTGCTTTCGAATTCCTCCTCTACACCTGCTTACTTGGTTTTATATTATGTCAGATAATTGTCACGTCAGTTAATTGTCCTTGTCAGCGTGTGCCACGTGCAAATTTAAGTGACATGGCATCTAAAATTTCATTTCAGGGGCTCTTTTCAAAGTGTTTAGAAATTGCAGGGACTAAAATCAATTTATTTTTTTTACAGGGGCTCTTTTCAAAATAAATGTATATTGCAGGGACCAAAAACATATTTAAGCCTTTTCTATATTAGGCTAGTGCTTATTCTTAGTATAATTTATAAAGATATTTCCATATTCTATCTATCAATTGTTTTCGTATTCTGTCAATTAACACTTTCATGTTTCATCGAATCAAATCTTTGATAGCAACAACACTGCAATCATAAATATTTTTATCTAAAGTCATAACTTGCGGAATAAAGTCATAACTTCTATCTAAATATTTCTGCAATTCATACTCCAAAATACACAATTCCATAACTTGCAGAAAAAAAAAAAAAAAAACAAATCAAGCTGCTAACCACATGACTACGGTCTGGCAAGTGAATCAATCTGTCGTCGAATAATAATCTACACTCTTATTAGAATGAGTTCGCATCCACAGAGATCGTGCCAAAGTAACTAGTTTCGCTTAGGAATTTGGATAATTTGCTTTCGCTTTATAAGTTGGAATAGTTTTGATTCAAGAAATTAGATAATATAAGCTAAAAAGAATCAGATAAGAAAACAAGGTTAAGTGCTTTCGAATTCCTCCTCTACACCTGCTTACTTGGTTTTATATTATGTCAGATAATTGTCACGTCAGTTAATTGTCCTTGTCAGCGTGTGCCACGTGCAAATTTAAGTGACATGGCATCTAAAATTTCATTTCAGGGGCTCTTTTCAAAGTGTTTAGAAATTGCAGGGACTAAAATCAATTTATTTTTTTTACAGGGGCTCTTTTCAAAATAAATGTATATTGCAGGGACCAAAAACATATTTAAGCCTTTTCTATATTAGGCTAGTGCTTATTCTTAGTATAATTTATAAAGATATTTCCATATTCTATCTATCAATTGTTTTCGTATTCTGTCAATTAACACTTTCATGTTTCATCGAATCAAATCTTTGATAGCAACAACACTGCAATCATAAATATTTTTATCTAAAGTCATAACTTGCGGAATAAAGTCATAACTTCTATCTAAATATTTCTGCAATTCATACTCCAAAATACACAATTCCATAACTTGCAGAAAAAAAAAAAAAAACAAATCAAGCTGCTAACCACATGACTACGGTCTGGCAAGTGAATCAATCTGTCGTCGAATAATAATCTACACTCTTATTAGAATGAGTTCGCATCCACAGAGATCGTGCCAAAGTAACTAGTTTCGCTTAGGAATTTGGATAATTTGCTTTCGCTTTATAAGTTGGAATAGTTTTGATTCAAGAAATTAGATAATATAAGCTAAAAAGAATCAGATAAGAAAACAAGGTTAAGTGCTTTCGAATTCCTCCTCTACACCTGCTTACTTGGTTTTATATTATTAACTATTCTTTTTATTATCTGGCGGATTAATTTCTAAGTGATAAGTTCTGCTCTCGCATCTCTTACCATATTGCAACTTAAGACGCTATTGTTAATCATAATAAGCAAACCCATATTGTCATGTGTTAGTCTTACCATGGTCCCACATTAAAATTACCGTAATTAAATAGCCGTAAACATGCATAATTTAACAATGGTATAACTCTTAATCCTTATAACCCCTAACCTCAAGTACTTGTACTATCGTTCCTTTCCTGACTAGTTATATTATCTTTTTAGTTCGAAATTAGTAGTGTTGTCACGATATCACCTAATCATATGGGTTCATTCAACAATATTGGTTCCTATTATATATAAAGAATTAAAACAAGATAATAATAAATAATATAAACTTTTGTAATTTGTAAACCAAATTACATAGTCTCAAGCATTCATAGAGGAGTTCATCTACTCGATCTAACCTAAAGAGATGTTGCTACTAGAAGGCATAATTAAAACAAAAGAGTAGAATTATACATAAAAGTAACCTCGATGCCTTGCGGAGGAAGTGGCCTATCCCTATGGTGGGGGTAGAGTGCCTCCCCTTATAGCTCTCTTGTAGTTCCTCCCTTGCTCCTTAGAGACTTGTATTCCTCTAAATTTCTGAATGAATAACTGTGAACGAGGAAAACACTATTTATAGTTTTCTGGACTTGGGCTCCAAGGCACATCATGGCATGATGGAAACATTTGTTTCAAATAAATTGCATATTTCTTTCTCTTTTATAACCAACCATCGTACCACGATGTAATCCATCGTGGCACGATGATGCCTTCAAAATTAGCTCTCGGCTTCAACACGAAAGTTGTAACTCTTTGTATTAGCTTTCCAATGCATGGTCACAAGCCTCATTCTGATACTCATAGCTCCTGTTATGGTTCGCGCACTGAAATCTGTGTATTTTCTTAATTATTTGCCCTCTTTATGCATTTTCTTCAATTTTTTACTTCTTGGACAAGTTGCTTCATTTCTTTAGGTTTTATCTTGTAATTGGTCTTCAAAGTGACTAAAACTAATACTAAATTAATATAAAAACTACCTAAAAAGTAAAAAAAAAAAAAAATCATATAAATTAATGTCATCACCACAATATATATGAACATGGAACTTTCAACATAATTTCTCTTCCACAGTACAACTCACATCCCAAAATATTAACATTTCAACAAATAATTACAATTAGTTCATCATTAGCAAAACTCGAGGTCCACAACTTCGCAATCAACCATAAACCCAATATATATCTAAATATCTCTCCACTTCACACTCCAAATTACAAAATCTCAAAACCAAGCTAACCACAACATTTATAAACAGGGAAATTTCAACATAACTCCTCCTCCAATCATAAAAATCATATCACACAAATCACATCCCAAAACATTAATATTTCAAATAGAGAATGACGATTCAAATCTCCAATAACAACAACAATCCAATCATAACAATGACATCGCAACAAATTAACACTCAAATTAACAAAAAAATAATTAAAAAACTAACTTTTAACAAAAAAAATAACAAATATTTTATTTTCATCGCTTCCATTACTTTTGGTTTGTTATAATATTTTTTTTGTGGTTACTTTTTTTGGTACAAATTTGATTATATATTCTTCTGGATGATTTCTCTGTTGTTATTTTCATCACTTCCATTACTTTTTGTCTGTTATAATGTTTTATTTGTGGTTAATATTTTTTTGGTACAAATTTGATTATATATTCTTCTGGATGAACAATTGATTCGCACTTTGAGAGAAAAACAAAGTTTATTCACTTTCTTAACTTGATTGCACATTTGATTCCTTATGTTTATTTTAGATTTCAAGTTGGTTCCTTATGTTTTAAAAGTTTCAAATTAGTCTTTTATGTTTATTTTAGGTTTTAATTTGGTCCCTTATGTTTTAAACGTTTGAAGTTGGCCCTTCATATTTCGAAAATTTAAATTAGTTAGTCCCTATTTAATCATCTTTATAGGACTAATTAATTCAATGTTTAGAAATTTGAGGGATCAACTTGAAACTTTTAAAAATTTGAGGGACCAACTTGAAACTTTTAAAACATAAGGGACCAATTTAAAACAAAATAAACATAAAGGACCAAATTGAAACCTAAAATAAACATAAGGGACCAAATGTGCTATTTTATTTCATAAACCTTTTGTACATGTATATATTTGGCAATTGTGCCATGATATAACACACAGTTCTTCCACCATAATTCTGTTATAACAAAGCTTATTCACTTATGTTTCTATTTTCTTCCGGTTGTCGTTGCTGTCAGCATTCCATGGATTGAATACAAACAAGCCATTAAGATTGCAATGGATAATAACCCAAATTCAACTATCATCTTTGGGTTTGAAACTGGTGTCCCGCTTGAAGACCACATCCTTAAAGCGGTCTCTATTGAAATCGCCAAACAAAATGGTAAGTAACCGTAACAAAAACGATGTGTTCCCATTGGCAGACATGGTTAACATTCCGTCTGAAAAGAAAGTAGCCTCCAAGATGAAGAGGAGGGGAAAAAAACAGCAAAGAATTCGCGCGAAAAAGGCCTCTGCTGCCGCTGCCCCTACTGTCCCCGCCTCTGCTGCCGCTGCCCCCGCCCTCGCTGCCCCTGCTGTCCCCGCCCCTGCTGCGGCCGCCCCTGGCCCTTCGGTTGTGCCGGTATGTATTTGCCAATTGTGCATTGATTTAACACAGTCTTGTGACAAAAACTGATTCACTTCTATTTCTATGTTGATCAGGTTGTTGTTGACGTGGATCTTTCATGGGGACAACTACAAACAAGCTATTATGATTGCAATTAATGCTAACCCACATTCAGACATCAATTTTCGGTTTCAACTTGGGGTCCCGGTTGATAACCGGATCATTGAACCGGTTGCTATGGAAATCGCAAAGCAAAACCGTATCCATAACAGATTTGATAGCTTTTGAAGGACCTTTAGGTACTGAGACATTGATGAAGATGATCTTTTGTTGCAATTAACATTTTGTTTTTGTTTTGTTGGAATATGATTGACTGAATATCTTTTGTTGCCATTAAGATTTTGGTTTTGTTTTTGTTTTGTTGGAATATGATTGACTGAATATAGTAATTTTCTAGTACCTGAACTTGTTCTTGCAAGTCTTTAATGTACTCAACTGCCAAATCTAACATATCTGATGTGCTTGTTTGCTGCCAAATTACAAGTACATGAAAACATTAATCGAGGAGAAAGTGGTGCAATTCAATGTAGAAATGTTATAGAAAAAATACAAAAGCATAATCTTTCCGGTGAAAATTTGAAGTTTATTAAAGGTAATTTCATCATACATCATGAAGTAATTTTTTCAAAATTATGTCTTTGATCTATTAGTATAATATTATAGATGGAATAAGAGTTTGCGTTATATTTTAGAATGCAATAGTAAAATATTGAGTGAAATAGCTCTTTATTTTTTGGTGTTTTTATAAAAAAAAAAGAAATAAAAAAAAAACTTTCAAGTGTTAAATTTAAAAATGTTTTGAATAGTAGTAATAAAGAATACACATTGGTAGAAACAAAATGATTGTCTTACGTATTACTGTAATTTGAAAAATATGAATTGAAGAATAGAACAGTCAATGCTTATAAAAAAATAAAAAAGAATAAAAAAATTATATAATGGAAGATTTAATTTTTGAAACTCACCAATCAAAACGAATAACACCTTCTCAATGCATTCATATTTCATCAAAGTAATATCGGTCGATAGATTGGGTTGGATGTTACCAAAAAAAAAATGAAAAAATCATCATAGCAAAGACGTAGAAGTAGATTATCAAATTGTTGATTTTCATTTGATCAACATAAACTTATTCTCCATTTGATCTGAATAATATTAAACAAAATTAAACAAATTAACAAAAAATAAGAACCAACCAATTAAATAATAAGAATGTCATGAAATTTTTCATGTATGTCATGTTTAAGTAAAGAAAATTGCGAGTGGTATACCCCTAACATGTACTTATTAATCATTATCTGCTCAATGGGATGAATAAACAATAAAAGTTAAATTTATCTCTATACGTAGACATGAGATAACAAAGGTTGAGAAAGAAATCTAAATATTCATCAATATAGTTTGAAGAATCACGCATGATTTTGCTTGTCTTGTAAAATAAATAAAACCACGCATTTATACGCACTTCGGTAGGTTAAATATGAAGAGTATGAATTCAAGATTTTGCTCAACCAATTTATATTTGAGATTGAGGGATTTCTTCATAGACGACAAAGAAACCAATTAAAGTTGTTGATATATTGCTAAAATTTGCCCTTTAAAAGATTATACAACTCCAAATGCCTCAAAATCAGATCCCAATTTGAGTATTGCGCGCCCAATAGTAGATGATGACAATTATGGAATCAAACTTTTTTGTTGTTCATATGGTACGACGTAATATTTTAAAAACCGGACCGGACATCGAACCGGTAAGGTTTCGGTTCACTGGTTTATTGGTCGAACCTCTGGGTCACTGGTCGAACCGCATGACTAAACCGGATCAAACCGGATAAACCGGTTGAATAAACCGATCAATATAACAATACTATATAGTTATTAAACCGGTAGAATCGAATGAATCGGACTCTAAAAAATTGGCAAAACAAACATAAATTGATAATTTCATGAAACAGAACAAAAACTGATAAATTGAAGTAACATGAAAGAAATTAACAGAGTATAATATGAAAGTAACACACATAAACTGATAAAAGTCGAAGAAAAAAATAAACAAAGCATAAAATGAAACAAAATTATAATTAACTAAGATAATAAAATAAAACAAATAATCATAATAAATCATAAATTTCAGAACTGATAAACTAAAAAAAATTGAAGAAATAGAACAAACAACGTTTCTGTTTCCTTTTTTAATTGCCGGTTTTTTTTAAATAAAAAAAATTATAAACAAAACGACGGCGTTTACGTGTTTTTGGCAAAAAAAATTAAAAAAATAGGGGCATGCAATCAGACCGCCGGTTCGGTCAGACCACCGGTTCATCGGTTTTTCCGGTTCCGAGCGGTCTGATTACAACTCCGGTCCAACTAATGAACCAGGCCGGTCAAGCTCCGGTTCACGGTCCGACCGGCCGGTTTGGTCCGGTTTTTAAAACACTGGTACTACGACGTACAAATCCATCTTTATGGTTCATCCAATGATGGCCCAAATACGCATTTATCAATTTTTCTTGAGTATTGTGTCACCCTAAAAATGAATGGAGTCACAAACGATGTTATAAAACTTAGTCTCTTCCCTTTTTAATGGTGTGTTTGGTAGAAGAGAAAACGAGAAAAGAGAAATTAAAACACGGAGCCCAATGCATGTTAGTCCAAGTACATGCATTGGGTTCCGTGTTTTAATTTCTCTCTTCTCATTTTCTCTTCTACCAAACAAACCATAGGGATATTGTATCGATCTTTCTAAATAAAAATATCATTTTTCTTTTTAAAAATTAAATATGATCATATTGAGTAAAAAAAAAGTCTCTTTATTATATAGATAAAAAAAAATAGTCTCTACTCTCTACTCTCTAATATGGAATACCTCTGGCTATGAAAAAAACAAGTGATTGTTTTCTTCCAATTTTGTGAGCATTGTTATCTTATAGTAGTTAATGTATTTATTTGTTTTTCTTTTGCCAAAAGTGAAAATTACTATTAGAAACTCATATATACAACAAACGCAAGGTCTCAGATTCAAATTTAAAATGAAGATGTCCAGTCAAATAATATTAATATTTCTCGATTAAACTAAGGTGTAATATACTAAAAAATTTGATAGAATTTGATAAAGTTGATCCAAATAAAAAAAAATTACACACACATTAAATCTAATAAAAATACACGTTGCCGGTGTATTCAGATTATATTAATAATTTGATCATGTTTATATAAATTTGCAACATTAATGAAATTCAGTAATATTAGTATTTATATAAATGAAATGCTATAAAAAATTTATTGTAAAAAAAAGTACTATTAGTATTTATAGTGATAGTGATCTATTATTAATTTGGTTAATAGGTCGTTACTCATGCTAAGTGGGCGTGTTTTGTTTTACTCTTGTGTTGCAAAGTAAATTTTTTGGTCACCTTAATTGGATGTAATTTTTAAATATATTATTCTGGTCAACCGATTTAAACAGTGCAAATTTCTTGCACCCAATGGAAGAAACCAAAAAAATATATTTTATGAGGGGAATCTAAAGAAATTTTTAAGGGATAATGCAAAATACGCCCACTTAGCAGAGATAATGACTTATTAACCTTATTAATTTATCATCGACAATAGTTCAATTGACAACTTTTTTTATCATAATATAAGTATAAATTTTTCTGCTAACATTTTTAAGCAACTTAAAACTTATATTACTTGGATGAATTTATGATTAATATCTTAATTCCTAATCTTCTTAATAATAATAATAATAAGCCTTTATTATTAGAAATTTCATACTAATATCTTCACCTAACTTTGAATTATTGCTGTTCTAATTTCTAAGAGCATCTCCAATAAGAGTATCATAGAGAGTATCATAGACTAATGATCCGTACCTTATTTCTTTTTATCATTGGAGTTCCATGACGTGGCATAGAGGGTATCAAAATTGATGATATCGGTACCTTATTTAAGGTACCGTATCATCAATTTAATGTTACTTTTTTTGTATAATTGAATTAAATATAATTAATAACTTGTTAATAATGTATGATACCTAGAGTGGTATCACCATTGGAGCAAAACACGTATGAGTTGCATAAATACTATGTGACATTGTAAGGACCACTTTTTAATGATGTATGATACCCAAAGCGGTATCACTATTGAAGATGCTCTAAGAGTGCAAATCAATTTAAAATGTAAACGTAGGTTCTTATGGAAGGTGAGTTGTTTAAACTTTAAAGCTCTAGCTGTTCACGTTTTCTGTGGAGCCCACGTGCTTCTCTAAAAACACTACTCTTATAAATACTCCCACACCCTCTCAATTATTAATATCACCAATTCAACCTACACAAGTTGCACAATTTTCCCTTTGTTTTCATTCTCAACTTTCTCTATTTCATAGTTTTGCAATGGCATCATCAGCTGCTACAATGAAGTTCATCTCCTTCTTTTTCGTCGTCGTCTTAGCTGCCGCCATGGCCTCGGCACAAGATCTCAGTCCCTCATTCGCTCCAGCACCAGGTCCTGATGTTGGAGCAGCTGGAATTATTATAAATTCAATGGCTATGATTGGAGCTTCAATTGTGTTGTCAATGCTAGCCATCTTCAAGCACTAAAAATATTAAGCTTTCATTTATTTTCTTGTTGATTTTCCAAAACAAGTTATATTGCATAGTTTTCATATATATATTTGTCATCGTTTTTTATGATATAATATAGCGATGATTATTATGAGTTGATCTATTCATACTTGAGAGCAAGAGAGATTTGTAAAGTATTTTTTTCATTATTTGTTGTAGGTTAAGGAAAAATAAGAAGTATTTTATTATCCTTGTCGAGTAATTATTATTGTATTGTTACATTATTAATTAATACATACTCATTGTTGTGTAATATATATGTAGTACGTATAAAGGATTGTTTTTACAATCTTTTTTCCAAATTTTGTTTTCCTAGTTGGTTTAGGAGATGATCTCCTATTGCCTACTATTCTTATCTCAAATAAAACTTGAGTGAATTAAAGTTAATGTATTTGATAAGATAAAAATATTAAAATAATAAAATTTTGTTTCTTATTTTTATAAAATAAAAGTGGCATGTTATCAACCTTGTAAATGGTTTTTTTTTATCTCCATAAGAAGTAAATTGCAAAATAGTAAATGATTTTTTCATATTGCGGATATAATATAATATTTAGAATTTATGAAAGAAAAGTTGAGATATGGATAAGTGATGAAAGAAAAGTGTTTTTGCCTCGTTGTTAAAAGACAGTCTCTTAAATATATTTATAAGAAATATGACTTATAAATTTAATGCTTTAAGGTTTTAGACAGAGATATGGAGTCTCTCTCTTACAATGCTCCTAATGTTTTTTTCGAGCTCCTCTAGACTTCACAACAACAACAACGACGACTATCAGACTTGGTAGGGAGCATAATTGGATCTCGAATCAACTATAGAATGTGGAAATCCACACCTATGGAGGATTGTTAGGTTTCAATTGTAAGTGACTAAGTCTCACATCGATTATCAATACGCAAAAATGTTACACATATAAGAGAGGTGATCCACGAACTTAATGCCTTAAAATTTTAAGTAGAGAAATGACATCTTACTCTCTTATAGTCTTGGAGCATCTTACCCACTATTTCTCTCGAGATCCCGAGACTTTCCCAACAAATTGATATATTTATAAATTTTATGAAATATCCAATCAAATTATTACATACCTCTATTGACCGAACACATTCCCTGTTATTTTTTTACAAATACCTTATTGGTCTTTTTTTTTTTTGACAAATACTCATTGGTCTTCTTGAAAACCATAATTATTATTTGAAAATTCAATACAAAGAAGTTCACCAAACTTTGAACTATTAATGTATTCTTAGAAGAGTTCAAGTCAATTTCAAAATCATAGGCATTGGTTCTTAGTTATTACGGTTGATTTCTTCAAAGAAAAGACAAACTTCATCAATATTTTATAGTTTGTTTTATTATTATTTTTTACTAAATCAATCATTCTAATTGGTTGTTTAACAAAACATAACAGCACACATACACAGCTCAAAAACGTATACAAACATCTAACGGCCCAACCCATTCATATGATCCAACGTCGGCAAATATGCTCCAGCTGTCCACGTTTTTGTGGGCCCCACACGATTCTTACATGCTTTCTCCCTCTTATAAATACTACCCACACCCTCTTAATTATCAATATCTCAAATTCAACATACACACAGTTTGCACAATTTCTCTTTCGATTCACAATTTTCCATTGTTTCCATTTTCAACTTTCTTTATTTCAATGGCATCATCTACAATGAAATTCTTCTCCTTCTTTGTTGTCCTTGTATTGGCTGCTGCCGTGGCCTCGGCCCAAGACCTTAGTCCCTCGTCAGCTCCAGCACCAGGTCCTGATGTTGGAGCTGCCGGATCTATTACAAATTCAGTAGTTATGATTGGAGTTTCAATTGTGTTGTCAATGGTTGCCATCTTCAAGCACTAAAAATGTTAAGATTCCACTTTGTAATTTTGGGATTTACTAGTACAGTAACAGTTTTACGGTATGGTTCACAATCACATGTATAATGAGTTGATTTATGTATAATTTAGAGTATATATTTTCATATTTCATTATTTATTATAGTTGTAAAGAAAAAATAAGAATTATATTATTACCTAGTCGAGTAATTTAATTTTTATTGTTATATGTTAGTTTTATATATGAGTCTAGGGCTATTCATTTTCGTGTGTAATATGATACTAAATAAATGATGATTTTGCAATATATTATTGTGTTATCCTATTTATTTTCCTAGTTAGTATTTTGTTTTCTTTTAATAATTATTTTAACTTTTCCTTTATATTTATGGACACGAAAACTAAACAAACTCATTTGGTAAAAATGAAATGTATCTAATACTAATAATCTAGTCTGGAAAATGTATGGATTTATGATGGTTTAAGGAAAGCTAGTAAATCAATAAAAAAGGAAAGCTACTAAATCAAATTTAAAACACTAATAAATATTTAATCATGGTGATTGCGGCAGTAACAAATTAACAGGTAGACTTTACTTTCGTGTAGGAAGGATAGTTTTATAGGTGAAAATGAGTGATCTAATGACCAATTCACTCTTAAAATCACAACTGAAGTTAGAAAAGAAATAAAAGTAAAATAGTGTAAACGAAAGAGTTTAAAAGGTCATGCATAGTCATGTCATGTTGCTTAAGTCTATGAATATAGTTTTTTAAAGATTAGGTTTTGCTATTCAAAAAGGTTTAGCGGCACAACTTGTTGCACGTCTACCCTTTATTCATATGTAATTATTCTATTTTAATATATATATATATATATATATATATATATATATATATATATATATATATATATTCAAAACACTCAAATTTGAATAAATTTACATAAAATCGAGAAAGTTAAAAGATCTGAAAGTGAAATTGCAAGTTCAACTTCGGAGAAAGAACAATATTTTAACTTTCGAATCTTTTCCTTATAGTTCAACGTAGGTCAAAAGATTTGAAGTGAAAAAAAACTTCTAAAAGAAAACCGAGAATCATGGAAGACATACTTACATTGAATTCTCATCAAGTTACATCATTGCATTTGCAAATAATATATTTGAAAGTGAAATTGAAAATATAAGTAAATGCTAGTGAGAATTAAATTTCTTGAACGTCTTTCTTTTTTGAAGCAAAATTGATTAAACGGTAAAATTTACAAGAAGTTAAAGAAAAACCAAGTAATGGAAGACATATATATTCTTAAAAGCTTGAATTCCTTTATAATTTAGGTGTAGACATTAGAAAATATTTAATATTTTTGTATAAGGACAAATTAAGCGACTCTTTATTTGGTTTTTTTTTTTTTTTGAAAAAGCCAAAATGAAATATATATTAACCAAATAAAGGAGTCCCGTCAGCACAAGACTTACTAAAGAGACTACAAGAATTTACAAGAGTTTGCAATATACATGAAACTCAACAATCCTGAGAAGAACATAAATAAGCAATTACAACAAACCTAAACAAGTAAAAGGGCTCGTCCACCAACTATGGTAATTAGAGACCAGATTGCTATTTGTTGTTTTCAACCACCAGTAAGAGTGAAGCTTAACTTTGTCCAACAACTGAGATAAGAATTCCGAATTTCGAAAAAGGCGTTGGTTTCTTTCGTTCCAAATAACCCAAACACATAAGAGCCAGATGAGCTGGAGGAAGGAGCGTCGCACTCTGAACCCGCCTGCTGAGAGAGTAAACTGCAAAAAATGGTCAGCAAGATTTTGGGAGTCCACCGACGAAAAATCAATTCAAGACCTAACTGATGTCTAAAGAGAGCCAAATATACTGCAGGAGAGAAATAAATGATGGGCTGTCTCCACCTCACCGCAACAGGCCACACAAGACTAAACCTCTGGAGTAATGATGCCCCGAATTGCCAAATTAGATCGAGTCGGCAATCGGTCCCTCAACGGTCTCCAAGCAAAAACAGACACCTTCATAGGAACTTGCCTGTACCAAATAAGATCTGATGTGACATCCAATTCGTCAGGTGGATGTGACGTCAATAGCTGGTAAGCACCTCTATTTGGTCATTGTATTATTGGTACAAAATTTTCATTGTTGTTTAACGGCAGCTAATTTTTGTCGAGTAATAAGTGGAGAGCTGATGATTGGACTCGTGATTACTTATTTAAGAGGTCAAAATTCATACCACTTATCAATTCATTGTTGATAATTAAATGGCCTATTATTATGCATCAAAATTAACATATTTAATTTGTTTTCAAATATATTGAAATGTTACGGACTGTCACAAAGTTAACATAAAATGCGGCCCGAATAAATTATATGAAATTTTTCATGAGTAATAACTTAATTGATAGAAAAATTACATGTAATATGTAACAATTGGAGTTCGAAATCTGTTATATCTGTTAGGCAATTTGGCTTAATAACTTGTATTTGAAGTAATCCTAGTGTAGGCTTAGTTTAGGCTTGGTTTTGTGTAGCCTGAGCCTGGGCCAGGCTTGCTAGAGCTGGACGCGCGCGCGCCTTGGCCTAGCTTGGCTGTTGCTTGTATGTTAAGCTTGGCCAATCATCTATTGTACTTAGCCTATAAAAGGCATGTTTGTGAATGAGAATAACATAGAGTATTTGCTTACTCAACAATTGGTACTAAGGTTGTATCCTGGTCTTCAAAGAAACAACCTATAGTCACACTATCTACCACTGAGGCAGAATTCATAGCTGCAGCTAGCAATGCCTCTCAAGGTATTTGGTTGTCCAGGATTTTGGCTCAGATAAGCAAGCAAGAAGAAAAATGCATAACTATTTTTTGTGACAACAGTTCCTCCATCAAACTATCCAAGAATCTTGTTATGCATGGAAGGAGCAAGCATATTGATGTGAGGTTTCATTTTTTAAGGGATCTAAGCAAGGGAGGTGTTGTTCATCTGGAGCATTGTTCATCCTTTGAACAAATTGCTGATATTATGACAAAAGCTCTAAGCCTCGAAAGTTTTAGCAGATTTAGAGATAAGCTTGGTCTTTGTAAGCTTGATTTAGTAAACTGATGGCTCAGTTTAGGGGAAGATATGTTAGGCAATTTGGCTTAATAACTTGTATTTGAAGTAATCCTAGTGTAGGCTTAGTTTAGGCTTGGTTTTGTGTAGCCTGAGCCTGGGCCAGGCTTGCTAGAGCTGGACGCGCGTGCGCCTTGGCCTAGCTTGGCTGTTGTTTGTATGCGAAGCTTGGTCAATCATCTATTGTACTTAGCCTATAAAAGGCATGTTTGTGAATGAGAATAACATAGAGTATTTGCTTACTCAACAATATCAACCGATTCATTTTAAAATATGTAATTTTAGACACTAAAATACTTTAAAAAATGTCATACTAAACAGTATCCCGGAACATTTGTTAAGCATGTCAAAAAAAAATTATATTTAATATTGAAAAAACAACTTTTTACATTTTTAAAATGTTGAATACACATATTTCAAGACAAATTTTATATTTTAATATGTTTAACTATTATCCCAGAACCTTATTTAACAAATTTTTTTATAAAAAATTGCATGAATGAATGAGTTTTTTTTTTGTCGACAATGCATGAAAGAATGAGTTAACAGACAAGAAATTCTTCACAATTTGAGTTGGAAGGAGTCCAAGTCAATTTTAAAACGTATAAACGTGGGACCTTAATCCTTATGGTGGTTGAATTCTTCAAATAAAAAGCAATTAAGAAATCATCCTAACCAATAATTATAATTGATTTTTTGACTAAACTTAACAGCACATAAAGTTTCATTTTGCCTTTTCATAAAAAACAGCACATAACGTTACAAAACATCTAATGGCCGACTCATTCATATGATACAACGTCGGTATAATTGTTTCATAAACCCAGCTGTCCACGTTATTTGTGGGCCCCACGTGTTTCCCCAAGCTTATAAATAATCTCTAAACCTTCTCTTACAAATTCAACATAACACAATTTTCACAATACCTTCTTCATTCACAATTTCTCACACTTTCATCTTCAAATTTCTTTATAAACTCCATAGTTTCATAATGGCATCATCAACTACAACAATGAAGTTCTTCTCCTTCTTCGTCGTCATTGTTTTCGCAGCTACCGTGGCCTCGGCCCAAGATCTTAGTCCATCGTCAGCTCCGGCACCAGGTCCTGATGTCGGTGCTGCCGGATCTATTACAAATTCAGTTGCTATGATTGGAGCTTCAATTGTGTTGTCACTCTTCGCCATCTTGAAGCACTGAGAAGTGAGAAAAAGACACGGTTCGAGTAATTTTCTTGTGGATCGTGATTGTTATTGTTATTTTATCATGTAGCGATGATATTACGAATTGATCTATGTACACATGAGAGTGTGGAGATTTTTACCATATTTGTTTTTATATTTCATTATTTATTGTAGGAATTGAGGAATAATAAGAAGTATTTGATCATTTCAATATGCTTGTGTGAACCATAATTTTTGCTACTTATCATTTTCCCTAATTCTTATATGTTGGTTATCTTTAATTTTGTTTGGTAAAGAATTACACGAGAAAAATACTCCTATAATAGTACAAATCATCAACAACAACTTGAATAATCTTTAAAAGGATTATCAAAGAAAACTACATCACTATTTCATTAAACACATGAATAATTTTGATCTTCTAAATCTGGCTCAATCAAGTTTCTGATTTTTCTCAGAAGCGTGTACACCCCATACCACTGTCATCATGCATATTTTTTGACTTTTTAATCTTTTACGCGTTGGATACATTTACACATAGAAATAATACATTTAAAATTATTAACTTTTTTTTTACAACCATTTCTGTAAAAATAAAATAAAATAAATATTTAATCCACTTGGATTGGTCTAATGTTGTTAGATTGAGTTTTTAAAGTTTGTTCCTCTTAAGGTTTTAGGTTCGATTTCTCCTGACTTTAAACGGAATCCCCGCAAGTGGATGATATAATTGATCCTCTTAAATTAGTCGATCATTAAGTCTGTTACCAAATTTCAAAAAAAAAAATTGCAAACAAAACAAAGATTTCAACTGGGAAAGTTGATTTTTTAAATAAATTTTACTAAGAAAATCATTTTAAAGTATTTATCTTTTTGCTACGATTTTATTTTTCATCTGCAATGTTTTGAGTCTAAACAAACACATAAAATTATAGTTAAGGAGTTGGAGGTCCGGGGTTCAAGTCCAGACAATAAGAAAAACTAACATATTATAAATATACTAACAATTTGTCATTAAAAAAAAAAAAACAAAATTATAGTTGTATGTAAAAGAAATGGTTGTTGTTTTGTTTACCATGACAATAATTTTTTATTCGTGCTAAATTGAGATGTTGCTTAATCTTTAGATAGATACATTAATTATTCGATAATATGAAGATGTGAACTATCTCTTATTCAAATTGTTGAATTTGAATTTGTGTTAACAATAAAATTTTGTTTTTTTATTATTTTGTTTTGTATTTGTTTTCAGTTACTTTATTCAAAATTTTAAGGAGCATGTAAAGTGAATTTTTCTCTTCTAATCGATTTTCTTTTCATATGTAGAGTTAGAGATTGAATTATTTTTTTGTTTTAATGAAACAAATTAGGAATTATTTATTTTTTCCAATAGATACAACACATGGAATTGTTAAAGTTCATGTGCCATAATGACACATATTAAGGGTCTACAAAATAATAACTATTCATCATAAAAATTATTTTTCAAATGTAGAAGATAGAGGTTCGGATTCATAACTCATACGTGTGGAATCAATCCGATTGACATGGGAGAATACACTTTATATACTCCACATGTTTTATGACAGTGATAATCAATATCGTTAATAATAATAAAAACTTCATAGTATTAATATTATGATAAAAATAAAATAAAGGTGGGGGTCCATATATAGAAAAGAAAAAAAAAACCAATTAAGAAAACATAACCAATCATCATAAGTTATTGGTGGTTTAACAAAACCCAACACCATACTATCACAGCGCACAAACGTTAAGAAACATCTAGCAGCCACCTCATTCATACCATGATACAGCAACAACGTCGGTATAATCATAATTGTTTCTCGGCAAATTCTATGGTACATTCACCAAAATGAATGTTTCAAAAAAGTCATAATCTAGTGTGGCAAAAGCACAAAATTTTCTATGTGCAAATCTCAAATCTAATGGCTAGAAACCAATCAGTGCATTAGCACAAAATTAGTAGCAAAAATTTGGTAGCTAATCCATAGCAATTAAGTTTAGTGCAATGAATAATATGATAGTAAAACGACACGGGAATGAATTCCTAAGAAGTCCATGTGGAAGATTAATTTATCCAATAATCAGCTTTAAACCTAACATAGCTGATCTTGCTCTATATAAAGTCCAAATTAGATGGTTTAAAAGACTACACTATTGGTTTAGAAACTCAGGAAACCTCTATTTAGCTAAAGAATATAAGAAACTAGCTGAAACTCTTCAAAAAAGACTTCAGAATATTGCAAGATGACTGAAGAAAGTCTAACAAGTAAACTACAGAAAGTTTTAGATAACTTCTCTGATCTACAAGATAGGATAGAAAAACAAACATCCTATTTAGAAACTTTACAGTATGAAGAAGAAAGATATAAACCATATGAAACATGGAAATTTCATAATGGAATAGACTTTGTTTGTTATGAAGAAGATGAAACTCATAAATTTCCTCACCTTTTTCATACAGCAAATCCACAGTTAAATAATATATCTTGTATGATAGTATACATGATAAAACTCTTGAAAGAAAGAAACTTTCAATTTTCTCACGGGGGGGAAGAGAAAGGAAAGGAATTAGAAATAGAAAATATTCCTAGGCCTTTAGGAAACCTCGAAGAAACTTCTGTTTCTACACAATTAAAAATTAAACCACCATCTAAATTCTTTTAGGAATGGACGATACAGAAGAAGTCCTTAATAGGCAATTAGAAAATTTGGAAAAACTCATGGTTTCTTTAGATATATCAGGAAAAAGTCAAGTAGTTGACGAAGAACCAAAAGAGAAAAACCAAATCATTTACGATTTTAGCTCTGAAGAAGAAGTAGAGGAAGAAAATGAAAATCCTTACTTCGTAAAATTCGAACCAGCAGAAACATCTGGTACGAAAAGAACTGCAGAATTCGAAAGAGAATTTACCAAACAAAAATTCCAAAAGGTACCCCATTATTATGTACCTACACAAAACCCATTTCAAGGGCAAGGAATTTTAGACATAGACTGTAGTTTTGATACAGCCAAGGATCTAAGAGATTGGTACAATACAAATAGTGTATTAGTCCAGTTAAATGAAGACCTTAAAAATTTAGGACCAATTGAAATTTTCAATTTCCTACAATGTAAAACTAGAGGAAATGCTTACAAATACATTTCAACCTTACCACCAGAAGTTATGGGAACGATACCTCTAACAGGAGCTTTAGTAGTAGACTGGATTCATATGTTACTCGTAACAGAATTTAAAGGATGGAAGGACTCCATTCAATCTAAGATAGCATTTTCCGATCAAAATCTTTGGAAAATAACTAACCTAAAAATCTGCAATATGTGCTATATAGATAATTTCATTTGTGAATTTCAGAACTATTATTACAACATAGATAATAGTACTAGAATTTCCAGAAACTTGATAGAACTATTCTATGACAAACTACCAGAAAGAGTATCGGCTCAAGTTAAAACATTCTTTACTTCAGCATTAGCAGAAGGAAAAGTAGATGATACCCTAGGAGGAAGAATAACCACCCTAAAAATTTGGCTCCAAGAAATGTGTAGTCAAAAAATAGCTAAAAGAGAAGCTCAAGTATCCATTTGTTGTAATAAACTACAAGACAAAGTAGGAAATTATGGTTGCAACTCTAGGAAGAAACCTAGAAAAACAAGGTTACAAAAGCCCTATAAGAAAAAGAAATTTAAGAAGGTTCCTTTTAAAAAATTCAAAAAGGGAAACAAAGAATTCTTTAGGAAAAAACAACCTTACCCTAGGAAGAAGATATGCCCACAAGGCAAAAAATCATGTACATGTTGGTTATGTCATGAAGAAGGTCATTATGCAAATGAGTGCCCTAAAAAGGAAAATTCTAAGAAAAATGTCCTACACGCAATATATGCAATGGGATATGAACCTATAGAATCAGATGTAGAATCCAATGAAGACATTTATGAATACTGTACAGAAACAGATTCAGATGTCGAAGAAGATACTTGGTAAAGGAAATCCAAGTGCTACATTTATCAAAATAGTGCTAAAAAATAGAAACCTTTTAGCCTATATAGACACAGGTGCAACTCTTTGTTTTGGGAAAAAATCCATCTCTAGAAATTGGAAAAGATTAACCAAGCCAAAAGAAATAATAGTTGCAGATAAATCAAAACATCAGATATGGTTCAACCTTAGAGATGTGTCTATAGAAATTGAAGGATATAAATTTTTTATTCCAACAATCTACCTCCATGATTCAGGATTAGATCTAATCATAGGAAATAACTTTTTAAAGTTATATGAACCCTTTACTCAAAGAAAGGATACTATATCACTTCAATGGAAGGATTTGGGAAATCCAAAAAATAGAAAAATAGTAACCACCAAAATAGTTACTAGAAATGAAATCTTAAACCTTATTAAGGGAAACCTTAAGGAATTAAGAACTATATGGGAAGGAAGAAGTTTCCATATTAGTATAGAAGAAAGATTAGACGAAGTCTGTTCAGATAACCCCCTAGATAGCCTTAAAAACACTAATCATGAACTTATAGTCATTAAGCTAAAAAATCCCAATGACGAGATAAATGTTCCAAATAGAATTCCATATTCTATTAGAGATGTTGAAGAATTTCAACAAGAGTGTAAAGATTTACTTGATAAAGACCTTATTAGACCTTCGTCAAGTCCGCACTCTGCACCAGCCTTTTATGTCGAAAACCATAACGAAATAAAAAGAGGAAAGAGAAGAATGGTAATTAATTATAAGAAACTTAATTTGGCAACAGTCGGAGATTCTTTTAAATTACCTAGAAAAGATTTTATTTTAGAAAAAATAAAAGGATGTAATTGGTTTTCTTCCTTAGATGCAAAGTCTGGTTATTATCAACTAAGACTAGCAGAAGAAACAAAACCATTAACAGCTTTTTCATGTCCACCTCAAAAACATTATGAATGGAATGTTTTGCCTTTTGGACTAAAACAAGCACCGTCAATATATCAAAGATTTATGGACAAATCTCTCGCAGGCTTGGATCATATATGTTTGGCATATATAGATGATATACTCATTTTTACAAAAGGAGATGAAAAGCAACATCTTCGAGATTTAGAAAATGTTCTTTTAAGAATTAAGGAAAAGGGTATTATAATTTCAAAAAAGAAATCAAAGATTTTACAAAAAGAAATAGAATACCTTGGTTTAATTTTAAAAGAAAATGGGGAACTAAGTCTAGCACCTCATACCCAAGAAAAAATACAAGCTTTTCCAAATGAGCTTTCTGACAGAAAACAAATCCAAAGATTTCTTGGATGTTTAAATTATATTGCTAATGAAGGATTTTTAAAAGACTTAGCAAAGGAAAGAAAGCATTTGCAAAAGAAAATTTCAGAAAAAATTCCATGGTCTTGGACTAAAGTTGATTCTGATAATGTTAAAACTATTAAAGAAAAAATAAAAATTTTACCCGAACTCTACAATCCAACAATAAAAGATTTTTTAATTGTAGAAACGGACGCATCACAAACAACCTGGGCAGGTTGTATGAGAGCCTTACCTAATGGTAAAGCAAAACTCTCTCTGAATGAGAAAGGTTATAAAATTGAAGAATCAGATCTTCAATCAAAACAGTCTGAAACTTCGAAAGAAGAAACAGATACCAAAAAAGGCATTGATTACAGTGCTTCTAAAATCCAGATAAGGGATACTGAAAATTTACAGTTATGTAAATATGTTTCTGGTACATTTACAGATACAGAATCTAGATACCATATTCAGGAACTAGAAACTCTGGCATGTGTAAAAATACTAGAAAAATGGAAGATTGACTTATTACCGTCAAGATTCCTTCTTCGTACAGACTCTAAATATCTTACAGGATTTTGGAGATATAAAATTAAAGCTGACCATAAACAAGGCAGATTAATAAGATGGCAGATGAAATTACAACAATTCGAGCCATATGTTCAATATATAAAATCTGAGCAAAACAGTTTTTCAGATACATTGACAAGAGAATGGAGCAAGCCATAAAGCTACTTCAGAACAACATCAAGCAAAAGGACGAGCAACTTGTCGCCCTAGAAATCAAAAGAGCGAAAATCTCTGCCGAGAGGGGGGAGATGATTACAACACTCAAAGGTTTACAAAAAAATGACAACAGAAGACCCAAATGAAATTCTAAAGAACGAAAAGCAGAATCTTCAGAAACAACCTCAGATAGCAAGAAGTCTTGGGCTGACCAGGTCGAGGAAGAAGATGAAGCCAGAAAAAATGGTTTATCAACAACCATTCAAACAAGCGATCCCGTAGACAATGAAATGGGAAGATTTGAAGCTTATGTCATTTTTGATGGTCCAATGAAAGGGATCTATAGAAAATGGGCAATAGCAAAACAGCACATCTTAGGCAAGAATGTGCGTCACAAAGGATACAAAACCATGAAGGAAGCTGAGCAGGCACTTTACGGAGCCTACAAGGAAGTTACAACAGCAAAAAACCTTCAGAAATCCCCAACGATGGAGTCGAAAAGGAAGCTGTCAATTGACAAAATTCGCCAGCTAGAATATCAAAAGAATTTCCAGGTAACCGACCCAACTTACATGGAATTCAGTCTTAGATGGAAATGGTTAAACCATTATGTGGAAGAATTCACCACTGAATGCTTCTACCCGGCTAACAAATTTAGCTGTCCCAAAACAGTTACATTACCAGGTATAGATAGTACTACATGTCTATCTTTCTTTCAAAATGGTTTAATCCACACCATATATTTGGAAGAACAACCAAAGAAAACTTTTGGAGAACTCAAGTTTCTTCCAACGAATCTACAAAATTTGGCAGAAAAATTCAATAATTTATATGCCAAAGGAAAAGAGATCTTCCTAGAGGTCGATTCAACATATCCTTGGTATGATGAAAATACCTTGGAGCTGGTCACAAAACCAATATACTTAATCAAGATTGGGATATCCAACAAAGAATATCCGGTCATGAATAAAGAAAGCACAGAATGGCATCCAGCTATGTACGTCAATCAAATGAAGAATTTTCGTCGGAAAATTTCAAGATTGTCATCCCAGACAAACTACAGAACAATCTACGAAGACTCATCAATGATCGTGTATAGCGATTCCAGAAAACCAGCAAAAGAAAAAGATATCAAGGCAATCAAAGAACTTGAAGAAAGAATTGACCAACTGAAGGATGATTATGAAAAATTACCAAGGGTAATTCAAGAAGAATGCTGTAGATATTTTTTACAGTATTACAAAAATCATAACTGTAAAAACTGTCAAAAATCGTCGGCACAAGAAGACAAGGAGACTAACAGCACGAATCAACTGGCCACAATGTAGGACAAAATTGTGCAGTGGTACCTTATCACATCTGAGTCAGATGGGGACCACTTAGTGCTAAATAATGTAAAATACTATTTGTCGTATTTCTTAGTGCGTTTTTCTTTTTTAAGTGCGCATCACTTTTTCTGAGTGCATGTCACTGTTGTGTGAGTGCGTGTCACTTTTCTGAGTGCATGTACAATGTCATGGAAAGGGACGTTTGCCTAATGTGAGCCCTTCTCCACTATAAATAAGAGCTCTAAGCTCAGTTGTAAATTACAGTTGAAAGAAATACGAAACTATTGACTAGTTTTTGAAGAATTATTTTCTTCTGTCCTTAGAATTATTTCTAAGAAGTGGCTCTTGAGGTAATACTCTGGAGGAGCTAGATCCTTGAGGTAATACTCTGGAGGGATCAACCATATAACACAATATAATCAAACAGATTATATCCCAAAACAACACAGACATCTTCGGATCGAAAGGTTCAAACAGAACCAAAAGCAAATCATATCAGGTATGATCCTTATCACAACACTTGTTTATTATGTTATGCTGTTTACATAACAAATGGAAAGTTCGAATTTTAGAACTCAAAGATTATTTTCAAATTTTTTTGAAATTGAATACACAGAACCTAGTTCTGATCACACATACTTAGAATTAGTCTTAATGGAAGACTATGCTAAAAAGGTAACTTATTTACTGAAAAAAATCTCTGAACCAAATTTGGTTAAGATAATTTTAGATAAATTCAAATTTAATCATTACCAAGAAAAGATTTTTCTCGAAAAAATTCAAGAAACTATCGAAGGAGACTTCGAAGAACATGAATTAAAATGTTTAGTTCGTGAGTTAAACAATTTTACTAAAAATTCCAAATACATAGAATGTTTTCAAGGACAATTCTATGGAGACTTTGCAAGCGTGCATTATAGACTAAAAAACTCTCGAATTTATAGTCTAATAAAAACTTTAAATATTCTGCCCGATAATATTAGTGAAAATTCAGAAGAATTTTGAAAATTATGTCTGAAATCTCACTTTTCGAAGAAACATCTAGTTATTTTGCTGATGTTATACAAGATCACAAAATAGAAGAAGCAGATTTATCTCTAACTGCTGAAGAAAACTTTAAAAGAAAGTCTATAAAATTCAAAGAACGTCTTTTGAGAAAAAATATCTTGAAATTTGGAATAATGATAGGAGAAGAAGCAATTCCAATTGATTCTACTTCTGGAAATATTTTTATATCTACTATAGATAGAACACAAATTCAAAAAAGAATTTCAAGTCTTTCTGAAAAAGAAAGAAATAAAATTGGTTATATTCATATATCAACCATTCAAGTTTTAATCAAAAGTACTTTCATGAAAGGTATTGATACACCGTTAAATATAATTCTAAGAGACTCTAGAATTACAAATGATAGACAATCTATAATTGCACAAGGTAGATGCAATTTAAAATATGGAAAAATAAAGTTTGATATAAACTTACAAATAGGATTATCCCTAAAGGATAAGGATCTGGACAGATCCATAATCTTTAATTACAAATTAGAAGATTCAAAATTTATGAAAAAGGGAAATCATCCTTTTACAATATGCTATAGAATTAATTATGCTTTAAGTAATTCACATCATAGCATAGAGTTTACAGGAAAAGATATAATTCATATTGATGAATTATTCACCCCTATAGTGACATTAGAGTCACCTATATTTAAAACTTTGGCAAGAAAGAGTTGTTCATTAATAGAAGATGACAAAAATCTGTTTGAAGAAACAAACGAAAAACCATTAATCAGAAGCCAAAGCCTTAGGGTAACACCCCCAAAAAGAGATTTTGAAATCTCAGAACTAAAAGAATTAAATAAGCTACAAAGCTCAGTAGCAGAGTTGTCCTTACAACTCGAAAAATTAGATAAAAGAATCTAATCAAACTTCCGCAACCTGTTACAATGAATTTAGCTGAAGAAAGAAAAAATTTAAAAGTCTATAGAAAAAGAATTCAAAAATTAGATTTTGAATATAGATGTTTAAAAAACCTGCTATATATGGATAGACCTCATGTTAATCCATTAATAAAAGCAAGACTTATAGAAAGAAAAGATCTATTGTCTAATTACAGACTTTTAGAACAATATACGAAGAATGAACTCCGTCGTTTATCTTACAGCTAACCGGCCAAGAAACGCGCAAATCTCTGCGTCCGAAACTCTGGTATCAGAGCCAAAATCTCGATCTTAGGATAGAGAAAACTCACACCCTTAGATTTCTGTAGACACACAGAAACACAATTATGGAATTACACTATATAACTATAATTTGGTGGGACCAAATAAAGACTTTGCTCTTATTGGTCTATTCAAATAACTTTTTCAATATTATCAAAATATTGACTACACCTTAGAAGCTCCCTTGTTTCTCACCCTCCAGCTGTCCACGTTTCTATGGGTCCCAAGCATTTTTCCAATCTTATAAATACTCACTTCTTCACCTTTCCATCACCAATTCAACCTACTTGCACAATTCCTTCTTCATTCACATTTTTTCACTATCTTCATTTTCAATTTTCTCTATACCGTAATTTCCCAATGGCATCATCAATGAAGTTTTTCTCATTCTTTTTAGTCGTCGTCTTTGCCGCCGTTATGGCCTCAGCTCAAGACCTTAGTCCATCCTTGGCTCCGGCACCAGGTCCTGATGTCGGAGCTGCTGGATCTATTACAAGTTCGGTGGTTATGATAGGAGCTTCAATTGTGTTGTCAATGCTCGCCATCTTCAAACACTAAGAGAACAAGACGGGTCAACTAAGTTTCTTTTGGAGTATACTTGAGAGTTTAAGAGAGATCTCTACTATTTATATTTCATTATTCATTGTAATTTGTAAGTATTAAGGAAAAATACGATGGATTTTATCATTTTAATATCTTGTTGAGTCTTTTTTTTTATTAAGAAATTATTATTGACATGTTAGTGTTATAATTATACTTCATTCATTTATAAAATCTTTTTTCAAAATATTGTTAAGTTTTTTTATATTCGTTTTTTCTAAATTCAAACGTTAATTTTGACATTATATAACATAAACATACATTATTGAAGATCAAAACATAGTCAAGATCTTAATTTTTACAAAAAGTTATATTCCAAAAATGATTTTTATGAAAATCTATTTGAAATGGCTTCAAAAAAAGTGATTTTTTTTTGAAAATTTGATATCTAAAAAAGTTTTCAATAAAAAGATGAAATGTCTATAATGACATTTTAAGAAAAACTATTCAAACCAGATTTTCATTTGAAATTTTTATAAAAAGTTTATTTGTAAATTTTTTTTACACAAAATTATATTACACTATAAGTCTATATACATCAATATTTTAATGTATTTAAAAAGTGAATTTTTTTCTTATATTAAGGACCGGAAGGAATATCACTTTAAATTACCAATATAATATTTACGAGAATGGATCTTCTCAATTTATTTTTCCTCAATTTTTACATCTCAACCATCAATCAACTTTTTTTCATTTCTTTTCAATTTAAATATTGCTCTATATTTCTAATCTAATGGTCTAAACATCCACTTTATTTCCTCAATTTTTTTTTCAACTTGAGAGAATTCATTCTCAATATTTACTATTTTATAAGTTAAAAAATAAGAAAGAATGGGCGCCTAAACTTCCCTAAGGTTTTTGGGTCACCTTGATAAATAGCAAAAAGTACTAAATTGGTTACATAATATGAAATATGATTTCGGTAACTAAACCAACCAAAACCAAATTTTGACAGCAAAGAAACAACACGTATTCTATAAAATTGGTTCTATGGACTAACATGAATATGAATCATTAATAAAATTAAGACTAGTGAATATACTTGTTGAATTCATTGCATATGAAAATCTTTTTTATTTGAATTTATCATTGCCCTTTTCAAAGTGACAAAACATTGTTGTTTATTGAATGGTTCATTTTGGTGATCAGATCACACTCAATGTGCTATTTCTTGAATGTCCCATTGCATGTGCTGATGAGTAAAATCAAAAACCCCTTCTTAGTATGATGTTGTTTAATTTTTAAGAGTGAAAAATAAAAATAATGTGATGAACTTGAACATCACCGTGTATATAGGGTTGTTCCTACGATTTTGGTTGACCTAGGAAAATAAAATGTGTATATAATGTTCGGTTAAAAAGTTTGTCAATGATTCATTTAATAGCTCTATTCTTTCAAGCGATGCAAAAAATAAAATTAATATGTTCCTCTTAACTCCTTCAAAAATGTTAAGTACGAATTGTTGAACTTTTTAATATTAGATAAATAATATACAATTAATTTTCTCTTCTCATATTTTAAATATAATTCTTGAAATTGTACATATCAATCCTATCAATCACCAAGTACACAACCGACAATCAACTTGTGATACCACCAATATAATATGTTATGAAGTTCAAAAAAAGTTTTAAAAATAAAATTTGAATATTAACAAATCATACACAATTAAGCTACCCTCATGCATCACATACGACTCCTGAAGTCATGCATATAAATCACAAAAGCACTCTAACCAACTATTACATACAACATCACCAATAGTTTCTTTGAAAAAATTCATTCTCATTAAAAGTCCAGTTAATAAATCACTTTTTGAGTCATACATATCGTGTAATAATTAACATTATATATGTTAAAAATATAAAATGATTGTAAATTATAAACTTATTTACATTTAAGCATTCCTTCGATCCTTAGTTATAAGAGTCATTTTTACTTTTTTGTTCTTAATATACGATACTTTATAAAATTTCATATGCATTAATATTTTCTTTGCAAAAATGTCTTTATTAAATTTTCGATTGAAAACTTTATCTAAAAAAAAATATATCAATGAAAACTAGCTATGAAACAAGCTTTGGATGTTGCAAGAGGCATGGCATATGTTCATGGTCTGAGATTGATCCACGTGGACTTGAGATCTGCAAACCTGTTGATTTTTGGTGACAAGTCAATCAAAATTGCTGACTTTGAGTCGCTCGGATTGAGGTGCAAATTGAATGAATGATTCCTGAGAGGGGAACATATCGTTGAATTGCTTCGGAGATGATCAAGCATAGGCCTTACACATAGAAAGTGGATGTATATAGCTTTTGGATTGTCGTGTGGGAGCTGATCACTGGTATGCTTCCATTTCATAATATGACAGTAGTACAAACAACATTTGCAATTGTCGACAGCAATGTTCGTTTGATCTAGTCCAATGATTGTTTGCCTGTTCTCCGTGAGATCATAGGATGATGGGATCCCAACCCTAATGTCAGGCCACCCTTCATTGAAATTGTTGCAATGCTTAAAAATGTCGAGATCGATGTCATGACAATAGTTTGGAAGGCTAGATTCAGGTGTTGCATTGCATGATCCAACCAATGACTACAGAGTAATCATGTTCAAATCATATGAAAAAAAAGTTATATATATATATATAATATTTAAACTCCAAAAGTACAAGAATAACTCACAAAGTCTATGCTCTATAACTTTCTTGTTTTTCAAATGCTTTGAACAAGATCACTCCACATTCATTGGTTGGGTCATGCAACACCTAAACATGGCCTTTCGAACTGTTGTCATGACTTCAATCTTGGCACTTTCAAGTATTGAAACAATTTCAATGATGGGTGGCCGGCCTGCCATCCGGATTTGGATCCCGACACCTTGTCATGATTTCACATAAAACAAGGAAACAATCATTGGGCAAGATCGGGCGAACATTTATGTTGACAATTGCAAATACTACATGTACTGTGTTGCCATGTTTTGAAATGTAAGCATATTAGTGATCAACTCTTACAGGGAAATCCCAAAGCTATATACATCCACTTTCTGTGTGTAAGTTCTATGTTTGATTATCTCCGAAGCCATCCAACGATATGTTCAATCTCAGGAGTCAATCCTCCAGTTTACACCTCAATCCGAGCGACTCCAAAGTCAAAAATTTTGATTGGTTTGTCACAAAAAATCAACAGGTTTGCAGATTTCAAGTCAATGTGGATCGATCCCAAACCATGAACATATGTCATGCCTCTTGCAACATCCAAATTAGCTTGTTTGATAGCTAGTTTGTGAGGAACTTTTCAATTTTGGTGCTTTGTTAAGAACTGTCGAACTGATCCAACCTTCGCATACTCAGTAACGATGCACCACACCATAGGCTTACGACATGCCCCTATGAAACAAACTGTGTTAGGATGCTTCAATGTAGCCAACATCATGACCTCTTGTTGAAATTGTTGTTCCATCAACCGAGCCTTTGATATGTCACTCTCAGGCCTCTCCAGGATTTTGATAGCGACATCCTCCCTATTGTTAGTACCTCTGTAGAGTTTCCAAAAGCTCCTTGAGCAAAAGCCTCACCCATATTTAGTTCCTCAAATCAGTTGTCCACTCTTCAAAATTTTCAGGAGAGAGATTTGAGTCTGTATATTATATGTTTGTTGTTTAAAAAGGATGTTTATGTTAAAAAAATGGCTATAATTAATTCATTCTATTTAAAGTAAATTTTGAAGCAACAATCTTTGTATTCCTATGCATAAAAAAATAATCAGTCCCACTATAATAATTATTATTATGACAATGTTAACATGTATCCTAAATGACCCTTATTATTAATCAATGCTAACCACTAATTGATATTAAGATTTAGAGTAATTCTAATGAGTTACTCTCGAAGTCAATTTATCCCTCCACACACAGACACTCAATGAAGTTGAACTATTTTTCGAATGTCCCATTGTATGTCTTGATGTGCAAAATAAAAAACCTTTATTTCTTCTGAAAGTATGTTGTTGTTTGAAGATGGAAAATAAAAACAGTGCGATGAACTTTAAGAGTAGCGTATATATTGTATATCAAGATAATGGACAATTTCAAGAACAAATTTAAGCTTACTTCCTCCGGTTTCATATATAAACAACATTTCATTTTTTAGATTTATTTAATAATTGATGAATCTAGGCAATAATATAGACTAAATATATTTATTTTTGAATGAATTCAAAAAGTAAAATATTAATTATATATAAAATCGGAGGAGTATATTTTATGGCGTCGTGGTTTGTTTGACAATCTATCCACTAGAATTTCTCATTATCGGAACATGGAATAAACCTTAGGCTAATTCTCTAAACAATTAAGAACATAAATAATTCAAACCTTAGCCTAATTTACATAACTAAATAAAGAAACCAATTAATAATCATTCATCCATAATTACCAGATTAATCTATGGCAAGCCTTTGAATACCGAATACATATTATAGAGGCTTAGTAAGAAGACATTATCAATATCGATCATTGTTAGAGCAAAACTAAGGTAACGCTCCTCTCTCTAAAAAACACCTTTCTCTGCCTTCTCTCTAACTAGCCACCGCCCACCATCGGCATCTCCGCCCAAAATCCAAATTCGGTCATCAAGATGTAGATCAAAGCTCTTGGTGGTGCGTTCGTGTCACCACCTTCTCGCCGGCGTCGGATCGTCTATTTTTTTCCGATGGGTTTCCGGTGAGTTTCATTTGTGTCTGTTTTCGGTGAGAGCTGTTGTGCTGTTTTCGTCCTTTTTTTCTCTGTTTTTGTGTTCGTTTTGTTTCGTTTTCGTAGCGTTTCGTTGTTGTTCCCGTCGCTTTACTGTCCCGGTGTTTGTTTATGTCTGAATGGATATTATTCTGCGTTCCTGTTGTGTTGTTGTTGTTGATCTGTGTTTTTTCAGTTTGGTTTTTCTGTTCTTGTCGTCGTTATCTTCATTTTCCGACCTGTGTTTTGGTTGCCATGGAGTTTCATTTCTATGGCAGTAATGTTGCTGGTTTTTTTTTTTTTTTTTGGTGAGCGCTTCTGTGCGTTGTGGTGGTTGTGTGGAGGCTGGTTTCGTGTGGCTCTGATTCGGTGTGCCACCCCTAGCTAGGTTTTAGGGGTGGTTTTGGGGTCTTTGTTTTTTCGTGTTGATGGTCGACTATGGTTGGTGGTGGTTGTGGTGTTGGATGATAGGTGGTTGTTGCTCTGGTGATGACATATGAGGTGTTGTGTGGTGAGGTTGTCACATTGGCGTTGGATTGGTTGTTGTCGAGTGCGTTTGGCTTCCTTGATATTAGTTTCTCTGACCCACCATCAAATCTGTTGAGATTTGCAGGACTCCGGTGGGGTCTCTGGGGTTTACAAGTCTCTGTGATTTGCAGGGTTCTTCGGGATTTCATATCCGGTTCTTTATATCAGGTTGTCATTTATCGTATGAGGCTGACTGTTTGGTTCTTCCTCGACACAGGCGTCTCTGACCGCTTTCGAATCTGCTGAGATTTGCAGTTTTCTCTTTCTGAGTTGCTGATGGTTCCAAATCTGTTGAGATTTGCAGGATGCTCTGTATCTGGATAACCTTGTCCACGTTGATGTCGACTGTTCCTCGGATTCGTTGAGACTTGTCCGCCTAGGTTCTCGTTATACTTTCGTCGTTTAGCTTTTCGCCTTAGGAGCTGGTTCTGGATTCTGATGGGCCGATCACTTTTGATTCGAGATCGGGAGTTAGTGTCTAGTTGTGGCAACTGTCTGGGCTGAGTTGGTGACTGATCTGGTATTTGAAAATCTGAGGGGTGCTTTTCTCATGGTGGTACATCTGTCTTTGCCGAGAGTTGCCTGCCTGGGGGTTTTCGTTCTACTTTTGTCTGGTCAACGGTTCGCTTGATGAAGCTGGTTCTGGATTTTGATGGGCCGAGCGCTTTTGATTCGAGTTCGGAAGTTAGAGTTCAGTTGTGGTAACATTTTAAGCGGGATTGATGATTGCTCTGGTAGGCTTAAATCTGTGGGTTGCTTTATTGTATTGGAATTAGGAGTTGTTTTTTTCGATTTGGGTTTTGTTTAGGAGTGTTTTTTTTATTTAGGTGTTCCGCATATATACGGCACCTAGGTATTGTTGTTCCTTTTTTACCGGTCTCTTTTCGTCTTGTGCAGAGACTAGGTTATTAATAAATTTTGCCATTCAAAAAAAAAAAAATATCGATCATTGTTAAAAAAAATAAAATAAAGTAATAGCATTCTTAATATCAAATGATCCAAAAGTGCACTACCTAGTTCAAATAGGTTAACATACATAGTTATATAAATGAGTGCAAGAAGACATTCATTACCTGAATTTCTTGTCTTCCTTTTTCTAATTTTAAGAAAAGCAACTGTTGAAAAATCTTTCCTCTCTATCCCTCAACAATGGCGAGACATGCATTATGGCTTTGGTGTTGTTGTTTATCATGCCTCGTGTGTGGATGTTAAATCATGGATCTGGATTCCATGCAGTTAGATAGTGACTGCATGATTATCTCAGCTGTCCGATTTGATTTATATATTTTTATTTATTTTGTAAGTTATTAATCATCATCGTTTGATCTCAATCAACCGATTCAGATTTGACCAACTGTAGTGCAGTTATTTTTTTTCGACTGCACTGAATCCAGGTCCAAAATTCATGTGTAGGCACAAGTATCGAAAGGACTTGTACCAGGTTATTTGTTAATGGTTCCAAAATGAAGGTTAAAAACATTATTGTTAGCTTTTATAATATCAAATTTTTAATTTATATTTTGAAAAAAAATGATATTTTTTTTAATAATCCATGGGTCAACCGTTTAATCTGAGGGCACACGTGGACTGGACTCGGACCAACGTATCATAACTCGTTTATATTTGCTGACGGGCTTGTTCGCCCCGTTTAATATGTTCGTTTATGCAGGGCGGGTTAAAAACGGGACGGACCAGCCTGCACACCCAGCTCTAGTTAAAATAATTAAATAAATAAACTACGTAATTTAATCAATGTGAGACTATATGATTTTTATAGTTTAAAGTGATAATAGAATACCTCACTCTCCTGTAGAGGAAGGTTTATATATTGCCCCCGCGCTGGTCCAAAGGTCTCTAGTGTGAGCCAACTCTGTAAGCACATAATAGGTGACCACCACCAGAACTTCCACGTGACTACAAGAAAACATAATATTATTGGCGGAAATTTTTTAGGATTTTAAGGCCTCAATAAGTTACAAGGGCCGCCAACAAGTGATTTTCCATTTAAAAAAAATTGACTAGCCATTATCGGATGTTAATGGCCGCCAATAATGTGCACGGGGAGATGCAAGAGCTGCAGAAACTTTGAACAGTCATTACTGGCAGTTGTAGGCCACCAATAAATTCGCCAACTTTTCCTATCGACTCTTGACCGCCAACAATGCATGAATTCATCCTCAGATTCTACATTTTCATCTTCTACGCACCCATAAATTCCAAATATCAGTTTATCTTCTACAACCTCGCTCCTTACGTAATCAACGTCATCAAGTGGAGGCTTTAATAAAGATTTAATATTGTATTTCTATCATAAGATACTGGAACTAAAATCGAAGTTTTGTTGTTGATCTAGGACGAGAAAGAAAAAAATTAAAGCTTTCTTTCAGATTTGGAAGGAGAAACGAAAAAAATGAAGCTTTGAGGAATTTAATGATAAGTAATAACAAGTCACAAAGCATTCAGCAAAGGTGTTGGAGTGAAAACATGAGAAATTATGTGATTTTGCAGTGTGTGAGACAATGAGCAAAGCATGAGGAATTGGATGAATATGGAGTTGAGTTAATTTATATTGTTTTTGAAGAATAGTTTAAGCATCAAGTAGTTTGTAAAATTGTGGTGTGAGAGGGAACATGATGCTTGCTAGAAGAGTGAGATTTGTGAAATTGTGGTGTTTTTTTTGAGGTTGTGAACAATTGGGGTTTAATTATTATTTATTTTTTTTAATAATTTGATTTTTAAATATTTTTTTTAATTATAGAGGCATTATTGGCGGTTGCAGGCCGCCAGGAAAATATTGAGTGCTAAAGCAACTGACATGCGTTATTGACAGTCCTAGGCCGTCAAAAATCATTATCGACACCTTTTTTTTGTCGGATCAAGGCCGTCAATAGTGCATATGTTTTTGACGGTTTTTAGCTCTTATTGGAGGTTTTTGGCCCTCAATAATGCATTATTTTTTTGTAGTGAAAGTAGGGATGAACCACTCTTGCTCATCGTCCTAAGTGAATTGTTTCCCTTATTGGGGAAAGTGAATAGGTTCAAATTGCCACGTGTCCTCAACGATAGATCACATGTTAAATGCTTGTGTTGACCCAAACTGAGTGGATTTAGGGTTTAAAGTGTCACAGCATGTTTATCTTTTTAGGACTGGAGGGAGTTTATTAAGAAACTTTTAAAATATTCTAATTAAAATTAATATTTTTAATTTTTCATTGATAACATTGTTCCAATACATGTTTATTTTTTTTAGAGTGTCAAAGCAAATAATATTTTTTTTTGTGAAACTTATTTGATTATTTCAACCGATGTCGTACGAATGTCATACAAGTGTCAGACACTGACACGTATCGAACACCGCGACACACTACATCTAGAGATTTGCGTGCAATTTAGTGCTTTTGTTAATTTTGATGATATAAATATGTAAATATAAATTATAAAATTTTTAAGAACTTTATATTTTATAATTTATTCTTAAATTTTTACCACCATTGAAAAAAGTCAAACCCAAGAAGCAAAATTACGACCTAGAATATATATTAATATTTTTCAGTCAAAAAAAGAAGAAGAAGGGAATACATTGATATTTGTAAGAAACATATATTAATTTTTTTTTTTGAAAGATATTATTATATTATTATTATTACCAATATTAGCCACCACATGATCAACGGTGTAAGTGTGCCTTCTTTAGAATCTTCCGAGGGCTACCGAATATTGGACGGTGATGGGAGCAACTGTCCATCCAGCATGTACAAATCAAAACACGCCACGTGTAAAGTGGTACCCACCAAAATTCACCACTACACAGTGAAAGTGAATATATATAGAGATCGAATTTTGCTTCGTTCAAAGCACGCACGCCTCCACACAAATCTCTTCCTGTCTCTCTCTCTCTCTTCCTACATCCTTTCGCCAAACCCTTCGTGAAAGGTAAACGTTCTTCTTCTTCATTTCAGATCTGTTCATTTTCTTCATTTTTTCTTCGATTCCGTAGATTTATCCATGTATCATGCTCTAGATTTGATTCATTTCCCATTTTTTAGGGTTTTAGATTGTGCTTTGATTATTAGTATTTTTTAAAAGGTTTTTTAGTGTTGATTTTTTGCGTAAGAGTGATGACATTGTTGCTTTGTTGTTATATCTTAAGATGTGATAGATCTGTGACTGTTTATTCTAGTTTGCTCGGATCTAGTCCGATCTGATCTGATCTAGTCTGATCTGATCCGATCCGGATTGTTTTTCTGACTTGATTTTAGTGAAATTCGAGTTGTGATTTTGTTAATAAGCTTTGATTTGTGTAAATATCTGTGGTTATGTTTAGATCTATACTTGCTACTGACGTGTCTCTATTTTTCTTGCTTTTGTTAATTTTTGATGTACATGAATAAACGTTGAATCATGTTTGACTTGTAAATCTATTGTTATCTAATGTTTTCTTAAAAGTTGGGTTATATTTTTCGTTGTTGCTGCCATTTGATTCTTTAAATTCTAGGGTATACTTAAGCAGTATGCTACTGAATTTTTTTATTCCTGAGAAGTTGAGTTATTTTTCTTGTTGCTGTTGTTTGATTCTTTTAATTGTGTTTTGCAATTCTTCTGCATAGTTTGTTATTTATTCATGAAATCATGGACTTGAATCTGATACAAATCAAGTATTGTTTTTTACTGTACATTACTTTACAAATTTTTCTTGTTTGAAATTTCACTATGGTATCTTGTCTTCTGATTTTGATTGTATCCTGTACTTGATATGAGTCGATGTTTCTTGCTTTTATTATTGTAGTAGTATTGGGTTATGTGTTAAATTTGTTGTCTTTCTGGCTGCCAGTCTTCTGGATTTTATTTGCATCTTGTATTGAAAATTGATTCATGTTATAACACTTTTTTTTTTGACGGAATGTTATAACACTTTTATAATCACATTTATTGCATTTGCTAAATTTATGGAACCTTGTGTGACATAGTTGATTACATTTTTCAGGAAAGCCACTATGGTTGATCAGACTCAGCAACCCACAATCATGGAGAAGGTCACTGGCCAGCTCCACCGACGATCTGGTCTTTCATCTGGTATCAGGGGTTATGATGCCACCTACCGCAATCCTGCAATGTTACAAAAGTACTCCTATGGAAATTACTCAAATGCAGCATTGCAGAATCCAATGGCACCAACATGCAGAGCTACTGTTGATTTATCTGCAGTTGCAACCACTGCTTCACCTGTCTTTGTTGCTGCTCCCGCTGAAAAGAGCCACTTTCTTATTGACTTTCTCATGGGTGGTGTTTCTGCTGCAGTTTCCAAAACTGCTGCTGCTCCCATTGAACGTGTTAAGCTTTTGATCCAAAACCAAGACGAGATGATCAAAACTGGCAGGCTTTCTGAGCCCTACAAGGGTATTGGTGATTGTTTCAAAAGAACAATGGCTGATGAGGGTGTTGTTGCTCTTTGGAGAGGAAACACTGCTAATGTCATCCGTTATTTCCCCACTCAGGTTAGTCATTCTCTTGTATTGATTTTTACTTTTGCTCAACTGTTTTGCTTATTTGATGTTTTTGCTGAACCTGTTTTCCATGTCTTACTAGGCTTTGAACTTTGCATTCAAAGATTACTTCAAGAGGCTTTTCAACTTCAAGAAGGACAGAGATGGTTACTGGAAATGGTTTGCTGGCAACTTGGCATCTGGAGGTGCTGCTGGTGCTTCATCCCTCTTGTTTGTTTACTCTCTTGATTATGCCCGTACTCGTCTTGCCAATGATGCTAAGGCAGCTAAGAAAGGAGGAGAAAGGCAATTCAATGGTCTTGTTGATGTCTACAAGAAGACTTTGGCATCTGATGGAGTTGCTGGGCTTTACCGTGGTTTCAACATCTCCTGTGTTGGAATCATTGTGTACCGTGGTCTCTATTTTGGAATGTACGATTCCCTCAAACCAGTTCTTCTTACTGGAAAGTTGCAGGTTCGTTTCTTTTATCAAGTCAAATCCAGTTCGACAAAATTATTGTTTTGTTGCAAGTGTGCCACTGCAAACTACTTCAAATTTATTTTTTTGATCGTTTGCTGAAATATTTGGTATTATTGACATTACAGGATAGCTTTTTCGCCAGCTTTGGGCTTGGGTGGCTCATCACCAATGGTGCTGGTCTAGCATCATACCCAATTGACACTGTCAGGAGAAGAATGATGATGACATCTGGAGAAGCTGTCAAGTACAAGAGCTCCTTGGATGCATTCAAACAAATCCTCGCGAATGAGGGTGCCAAGTCATTGTTTAAGGGAGCTGGTGCTAACATTCTCCGTGCCGTTGCTGGTGCTGGTGTGCTCGCTGGTTATGACAAGTTGCAGGTTATTGTGTTCGGCAAGAAATATGGATCTGGTGGTGCTTAATTCTATAGTCTCTTTAAGTCAAATTTATTGTTTTTAGATGGCGATGAAAATCATTTATGTTCCGAGAGTTAGACTAATTGCTGCAGCAAATTTTGTTTAATAAATTTACTCGGTGGGATTCTATCCCAAACTCTTTTAAATTTTGGTTGGAAAGTTGAAATTTATAGCATGATTTATTGGAGTGACAGTATAAGTTACTGTCATTTGGAATTTCTTTTTTCTATGATTTTGAAATATATCACATCCAATGTTGTCTTGTTTCAAGAATAAAATACCTTGGTTTTATTTCATGATCATGTGTTTATTGGTAAAAAAGCTTAAAGAAGTACTGCGATATATCTGGATTGATCTTTATTAGATCAATCAAACAATATTCGTATGAAAGGTTGTATCTGGTATTTTCCCATCTTAATTACAGGTATCTGATTTTTTAGTTGACCAAGTACTATGAGTATATGTTATTTTTTATTATTATGTGGATGGTTGGTAGTTCATGCATTATTCTTGTTGTACATTTATTTAAAATGGTTTTGACCTTTTATGTGGATGGTTGGTACTATGATTTTTTTTTTGAACAATTTGCTTCAGATTTTTCTAAAACCACTGTCATGAATATTTATCCTAGTAGGTTGAAACATCATTGGTGATTTTTTATTTGATATTACTATTGTGTTGAGCTAGCATTGCCTCAGTATAGTAACTGTTGTATCTGCTTGATGCCTTTGCTTACTCTTTGCGGCTTCGATTTCTTTAAAATTTGTACGAAAATCCATTTCCTTGAGGAAAATCCTAGTATACTTTGATCTTTGACCAAATATGAAATGATATTTTCATTTAGATTTAGGCAATTCCTATACATGGATTTGATTTCAATTCCTATTCGTGTGATTGTGATGTAATTTATTGATGTAGAATTCTAGTTGATTTTGACACAGTATTATCATTCGTGTTATTGTGATATAAGTGATGGATGTATAATGCAAGTTGATTTTTACGTCAATAGATAGATGCTGATTTGAACCAATAAAATGAAACCTGTTTATTATTCTGAGAATGGATGTAGAATGGTCCTTTTGATTGGGTTCTCCAAGTTGAAACAAAATGAGATGGGGGAATGGTATCCACTGAGGTAGGTGGCCAACTCTTTGAGGCAATCATAGGTCAACTCTTACGATCTTATTGAGAATTACTAGTATATGAAATCATATGCAAATGTCGGTGTAATAATTTATGATATTAGTATTGATGCATGCCTTTTAGATTACGTATTAAAAATGGTTGACTTTCCTCTCCCAATTTTTTTTTTCTATATTTAAATATATTTTGCATAAAATTATCATACTTTTAGAAACATAATAAAAAAATTATGATAGATGTTAATTTTGAATTCAGCTTAAAAACAAGTGGTCCATAAAGATGTAGATTCATAATAATATAATGAAGAATGTTATGGTCATACTCTATGATACACCCCCTTTAACATACTCCTATTTATTGGAGTCACGTCATCTTTCATTTTTTATGTTTAACTTTACCCTATCTTCATGGTTTTAACTTTACCCTAACTTTTTCGATCCCATCGCAAATTCTAGGACAATAGTTGTAATTCACGTATATAATTTTTTTTGATGAAACAAGATAATTTCTCATTATTAATAATAATGGTGAAAACTTCATACATAAATCATTATAAACTAAATAAATAAACCCACCGACTTACTTATACCCGCGTTGGAGATGCTAAGCATGTATGAGACGCATGATACGCAAGCTGCTACCACGCCAGTTCAATAATTCTAGATATTTTAGTTAAGAGAAATTCCTAATGTTACGAAACGAAATGCAAAATTAACATTTGTCCTGTTTGATTTTCGTCAAAAACAAGTTATAAAGTATTTTCTATTTACAGTTTCACATCGTGTTCCCGTGTTTCTTGCCCTTCCCTTTCATGTGATATAGCATTACTCTTTAGTTAATTCTAGATATTATTATTATTATTATTTTACAAAATTTCAACATCTTTAATTTACTAGATCTTAGTTTCTTTTTTATTTGTGTATGGAGTATGGACTATAGAGAATATTTTTACTTTTTAGCTTAGAAAACAAAAATTACTCCGTGGTTCGGAAGAAGTTTACTTATTAAGTTTATAGAATATATTAATGTATTTGATTGATAATATAGTTTAAATATATTAAATATTAATATAAATTTAAGAAATATTCTTATAATAAGGATCTAATATATTTTTATTCATACAATTATAAAAAAAATCTCTTTTTTCTAGTCACTAAGCTAATTAACTTAAGGGTCATGTTAAATAGTACACTTGGTGCACTAGTTAAACATATCCAAAAAGAAAAAGATAAAATTAATGTTAAAAAGATAACTTTTTGCATATTTAACATATTAAATATACAAATTTCAAGAAAAAATTTCTATATTAATATGTTTAACCCTCTCTTTTGTTTAGCATTTTACTTAAGTTAAAAAAACATCTCTTTTGTTAAAAAGTCTTTTGTTAAAAAGAGTATTCAGAAGGAAAAAAAAAACCCTCTCCTCCAAGTCTCCAACGGTCAGAACAACGTTCATTCCGTTACCATCAAGTAACACATAACGGTCACATTTAACACTCTTCTTCACTACACAACCCACTTCTCTCTCGTATGTTCCTGATTCATTCTTTTCTCTCTCTCTCTCTCTCTCTCTCTGGTCTGATCAATGGAACCCGCCAAAATCGATTGGAAGAATCTAGAATGGAACTTCACTGTTGATGAACTCTACGAACACATCAACGCACCCAAGTTTGTTGACTTCTTGTCCCTCAATCACAACAACAACAATAACAATGATGATGAAGCTTGGTTTTGCAAACCTGGTTTGTTTCTTTTTCTTCAATTTTTTTTATCATTTTCTCTCTTTCTTTCAAGTTAATTCTTAATTGGGTTATTCAAAGATTGCTTTTTTCTCAATTGTGTTGTTCAAAGATTTAATTTTTCTCAATTGGGTTATTCAAAGATTGGATTTTTCTCAATTGGGTTATTCAAAGATCGGATTTTTCTCAATTGGGTTATTTAAAGATTGGATTTTTATTAATGGGTCGTATTAATTTCTTGATTTTGTTTTTGTTGTTGTAGATTGCAACCATCCTAAAACAGCAGAGGATTTTCTCAGATCACCAAGTCCTTTCAAGGTATTCAATTCTTCTCTTTTACATTTCTATTTTTGTAAATCATAGATCCTATTGTTTTCATGAGATAAAGTTTTCAACTTGAGCTTGGTTGTTGTAAGATTTTATATTTTCCCCCAATTTTTCCCATGTTACTTTCTATGCTTGTATTAATTGTTCTGAGCTTCTAATTATTGTGTTATTGTGTTCATTTTTCTAGCTTATAGTTTTATAGCTTCTAATTATTGTGTTACTCTCATGAAGGCTAGAATTAGAAGTCTTTGTTTCTTATAAGATTTTATTTTCTCCCTTTTTCTATGTTTACTTTGTATGTTTCTGTTCATTGATCTTAGGTTTTAACTATTCTACTTATAATTGTCAATTTTTAATTTTGTTTTTGTTTTTATTATGAAGGCTAGAAGTCCATTTTATTTATCAGAAAACCTTTCAAGTGGTGACAGAAATAGAAGGTACTTGGATCTAAGCAATAGACACTTTCTTTTTCCCATTGCAATTTGAGATTATGCTGAATAGTTGAGTCACTAATTAGTGTTGTGTATATGTTGAATATTTCTATAGAGATGGGAAAATCAAGAGAAGGTTTCCACCCCTTTCATCATCTTCTCCTCAAGATGATAAACTCAGATTCAACCTAGATAGCGAAAACCAAAACCCGAATTTGGTTACTCCTCAATTCAAGTCCATGAAGTCTTTGATCAAGTCAAGTGAAGAGAAGAAGAAGCAAGTTGATGAGACATTGCAGGATAATAATAAGGTGGTGCCTTCGTTGAAATCAACTCTTTCCGCGAAGAACTTGTTTTCGAAACGGCCTATTTTGAATCAAATCACAGAATTCTGCAATGAATTGAAGAAATTGGCATTAAGAGCTAGGGAGAGAGAAGATGCTGAAAATTTGAATCCAGTAGAGAGTAAAGAAGAGGTTGTTGTGCATGAGAAGACCCCGCCGGTTAAAGCTTTGGCAGAAAGGAAACCTCTGCTTGAAATGGGTAAGGCTGAACGATCGGAGGGGCTGTGTGTTAAAGGGAAGCTAAACATAAAGAAGTAAGCATTCTCTCCCTTAGAATTTGTGTTTCTTTCTTTTTAGTGAGTAGTGAATGTAGTCAAAAAGTTACTTGACCATCGATGATATCTTGAATCAATGGTGATAATTCGCATAACTGTGTAGGCATTCTAGGTCCGAATTAGATGGATGATTTAAAAGTGAAACAATTCAATATTTAAATTGTGGTCGCGGTTATAGTTACACGGTGAACCTTTATAATTGAGGTTGCGGACCACAATTTAAAACCATGCTAAATTCATTTTTTATAACCATCCAATTCCTTAGGTAATACTAATTTTGTATTACTGTTGTATTATGCAGAAGACCCGATGAGGCAGAAAACAGGCCTATAACTCTTGACTTGGAGAATGTAAGACAAAAGAGGGAAAATAGCTTACAACAAATTCGGACAAACCCTCCTTCTCCTCAGTGCTTCTCTGCTGGACTTGTTAAACCTAACCCTTCAAAGGGTTCCAAATCCCGGTTAATGGTATGTCACAAACTATACAATTAAACTATTCAATATTGTTTTTTTATGACTTACAAGACAAGGCTAACATTAGATTAGACAAAATCAAACTATACTGTCAACACATAAGATAATCAGCTGGAAATAGTTTCAAAGGATCAATAGATTCATTGGTAGATTCATGAACCGATATTAAGGTAATCAAGTGAACAAGATAGATATATAGTGAGTATAAGGGTTGGGTTGAAAGTTACTATAGTATAAGTCAAATTTATACAAACACTTCCGAAATGTGTTATTGAGTTACATTGATTTTAATGTCACAAACACTTCCGAAATGTAATTGAAAGTAAGAACCATTGAGTAGTTAAAAGTGTTTTGACGATCACCTTATCATGCAGGAGAGAGGAATACTTGAAGAAGAAGTTGTGCTAAACAAGGAAGTCGCAAAAGACTCACCAGCACAAAACAGCAAAAGTATTACTATAATTGATGGAAGAGAAACAAAAGCCTTGGACATGTTTTGGTTCTTCAAGCCTTGCACAACAATGTCAAGCTGAATCTCGTTGAAATTAACCCGGGTCAAAAGTGATTATAAATTCATTCATTCTTTCATTTGTTTTCTACATTACTATGTCTATAATGTATTCATTGATACAAGAATCTGAAACTGATGATTCATTACACCTGTACTATTGAACCTAAAATTTGTCAATAAATTGTTACCTTCATTTTCCTGCGACTTATTTGAGGAGTTGTTTTATGTTTCAACATTTAACTCGAGGAAATCAGAACTGAATTGAAAACTGAGATGGATACTAATATTTCACTAAATTATTTAGGTAAAGCACACCTACACTGAATCAATATTTGGTGCAATCAGTAGGTTTAAAAGACATAATATTTTTTTGTAAGTCATAACCAACTAACAAGTTATGCTGTGACAAACTCCCAAAGATGACAAAACTTTGAAGTGGGAGAAAACTGAAGCACATAATCCCCTCTTCATATGGAACAAATGTGCTATTATAATTTAACTTAACATCTCCACCACTAAAATGTGCAGTGATGACAGGAAATATATTTGATTGTTCCAATGTAGTATTGTATTTGTAGCAAAGCCATAATTGAAAACTAGGAAGATCAATACGCTCCAATTTAACCACTTTTATCACTTCCGATTCCACCCTATTGTAAAATTCTTCTGGCAATAGAGTCCATCGTGTGCCTGAGTCAATCATGATGCTCCGCGTAGAAGCATTTGTTCCTACCATTTTGTATCCTTCATATTCGATTCTTTTGTTTCCCACACTAATCGCTTCCAATGTTACAAAGTAATAGCCTTTTCCGAGACCTCCGAGTTTGACAATGGGCGTTGAAACAACTCCTTCACCAGAAACAATAGCAGCATCTCCAAAGTTGAGTTTGTTAGAGTAGTTCGAATGACTGTTATCGCTATAAAATGGAATTAAACAGTAAGAAAATTTATTACCAGCTGAAGGGCCTAATTGTCTTATAAGCGACATTGGTCCATTTCCCATGCCAATCATACCGGAGTTTGGACCGCCATAGAGAAAAAAGCTATTGTTGTGCCCACATCCTATCACATTGTTAGGAAATGAGACACTAGAGCCGGAGGTAGAATCTAATGTTAGAGTCTCGGTACTAAGAGATATGTATATCTTCTTGATATGGATCCAACTTTTTAGCATGTGTACATGTCGGAGAAGAGCATTGAATATTTTTGTAACCGGAAGATTTTGAAGGATTAAATATAGGAGAGGTTTGGTTAAAACATGGATCACAAGGCTGACATTGAAGCCAAACAAAGTTGCAACCTGTTCGCATAAATCCATAAGCCTTTACGGGTGGGGTACCAACTGAGTAACTAATGAGATACTCACCCGAATCTGGGGTTAAAGTTGATAAAGGTTCGTTTGTATTGAGTGAAAATTGTTTGGCGAAGTGATTGCCATGATTGATTGAACGACGCACGGCATTGTATACTCTTTGGAATTTAGTTTCCCTGGGATTGTAAATGGGTGATTTTGAAGAGTCGCGATGAATGAGTTCAACACTGAAACCATTATTCAATGAATGAGAAAGATAAATGAAACAAGAAAGATAAAAGAAACCAAACACTAAAATTGAAAAACGAGACATTGTTGCTAGAGATGAGAGATTTGGTGTCATACAAGTAATGTTCTTCTGTTGGTGAGTGAGTTTTATAACCATCACAAATATTTTTCTTGGTCAATTTTTTTTGGTCAAGAATATTAATGACATTCATACTAAAATTAACTCGGGTCAAAAGTGTTATAAATCCTTTCAATTGTATTCATTGACTTTTTTTTTTTGACAGAAATGTATTCATTGATTATGATTTATGAAGCACAGACTCTCACACGAACAACACGACACAATATTATACGGACACTTCGATATCGATAATCTAAAAAATATATGACACTGACACCATTATATATGATAAAATTTTAATTTAATTATCAATATATTATTACAAAATTTTAAAAACATTCTAATTAAAATGAATATCTTTAATTCTTCATTGATAATATTGTTTCAATACATGTTTAACTTTTTTAGAGTATCAAAGCAAAGAAAAAAATTTATTTTTTTGGTGAAATTTGTTTGACTATTCTGATAGGTGTCATGCAAGTGTTGGACACTGAAGTGTGTCGAACACCGCGACACGCTATCTCCTAGAGGTATTCGTGCTTCATAGTTCATTGATACTAAAATTTGTCAATAAATGTCTCATAAGTCCTAATTCAACCGACAATATTTATTGAAATTGTTAGGTCGAACGTCGTGACTCGGGTTCAAATCCAAAATCTCACAAATCACAATTATGTGAATTTAATTTAAGTGTATTACCACTTCATCTAAGACAAAAAAAAATTGTCAATAAATTGTTACCTTCATTAGAATGTTATTTTCCTCGTATGTAATATTCTATCTTCATCATTCAATACATAGAATTCTCTATCTTTCTCTCAACTTTTATCCAAGGATACCACATTTCATAACAAAAACATCCAATAAAGCCATTATAAAAGACCTACATATTGTTTTGATTTGAATAGTCTATACAAAGCCAAATATAACTATTGAAAATGTGATCTTAAATTATGAAAAAAATGACAATATTATTGATTGATGTTCTATATTGCAATGCATCACTTGATATAGGTTAAGGATAAGATTCAATATGGTCCTTAAAATAAGGAGTTCATTAAATTTATTCAATGGTTTCATCATCCTACTACACCTACTAGCTTTAGCTTCTCTTAATTTGACAAATACTCTTTGAATAAGCATTTAGAGCTGAAATTTAAAAATAAAAAAAAATCACTTTTTTTAATATTATTTCAAATAGATTTTCATAAAAATCATTTTTAAAATACAACTATTTATAAAAATTGATATTTTGACTATGTTTTGATCTTCAATAATGTACGTTTATGTTATATAATGTCAAAATTAGTGTTTAAATTTAAAAAAAAAACGAATATAATTTTTTTTATAATATTTTAAAAAATGATTTTACAAAATCTATTTTCAAAAATATAAAAAAAAAAATTTAAAGCTAAAACAAACGCACCCAATCTCTCCCATGCATTATATCATTAACCATTTAAATTATCATGTGAGCCCTTAATTGAAAGTTAGAATAAAAAAGGTGAAAATCAGAAAAACCTAAAATTACATACAAATAGAGACAAAGGATGTATAATATTTTTTTTATAATGGCATGTATTTTATTTAATTTTTATGGTATTTTTTGTTTTTATTTTTGTGAAATTTACTTTTGGGGAATAAATTTAATTTTATTTTTGTGACATTTATGTCTAAAATATTATGTATTTTTATTTCATAACTTAACACAGTGGTAGAGCTTCATAAACACTACTAGAAAAAGTTAAAATACTGACGGAATTTAGAGATCAAAGTGTCTAATTATAACTTAAGAGATTAAAATAAAAAAAATAAAAAGATCAAAGTAATTAAAATGTAAAAATAACTAAAGGGAAATATTGTTTAGTCATCTCTTATTTGTTTATATACTTGTATGATTGAACTAATTATGAGTACATGTTAGTGAGGCGTATGCCACTCGCAATTTTGTTTAACTTAAACATGATAGATATGAAAAATCTCATGTCATTCTTGTTATTTAATTTATTGGTTCTCATTTTATATTGGTTTCTTTAATTTTGTTTAATCTTGTGTTATTTTATCTCCATATCAGATCCAGTTGTGAGGCAACAAAATTCAATTTGTGGAGAATCAAATGAAAATTATCAACTTGGACATCTATTTTTATATTTTTGTTATTACGATTTGTTCTATTGTTCTTTTCTGTAATATTGTCAACCACAATTTTTTATCAACCGTGATTAATTCTTTTGATTAAATATGAATGCATTGCTATCTAATTTATGAAGTTGCACCGGGAGCTAGTGCTTACGATCTAAGAATTTCACCATGGAGCTCATTGGAAATGTTTGATGCTTCTTGGGGCTTATCAAGAAACATCAAACATTTCCGATGAGATCCATGGAGCAATTATGAGATAGAAAGCATTAGCTCCCGATACGACTTCATAAATTACAAGCCGCTCTGTCATTGTCTAATTTTTTGTTGTCTGATCACAGTAGTCCCACCAACAACATTATGTAGTCCGAGGGTATCAGGAAAATGTCAATCGACCTAGTAATCTTGGTTTGAATTTGTCGAAAACTCAGGTTCAAAATCCACGGGCTGGCCTCCTAAATGGGCTCGAAGATAACACGACATTTTAGTGGCTAATGAGTGATGATTTGATTGTTGAATTATACAATTATAACCCTGTCAAATTTGGACGAGAGGCAGACATGACAATCAAAATAGAAGCAATCAAAGCAATGGGAGGAGACGTGGAAATCAATTTGAATCATATTATGATTGGAATTTTATTTTTTATTTGTTATTTTATTTTGTTAGATTTGTAAATAATTAAATATTTTATATTTGTTTTAGAAGTCAAATTCATTATATTTTCTTTAAAAAAAAAACTCATTTTACACTTAGAATTTTGACAATTGTTGTCCCAAAAATTTGGATGTTACATAACATTTCAAAATGCATCTTTGATAAAGTTTTTAAAGAGCACTTTTAATTTTAAACTACAATTCAACCCCCTTATTTGTGTTTATTTCATTCACTTTCAAATACTTCATTATTTCCGATAATTTTCTTATATTTGCATAATGTAATCCTTAAAATAATAATATAAATAGGGCTATTAGTCCTCTTGTTTACCAAAAAAAATAATAATAATATATATATATATATATATATATATATATATATATATATATATATATATATATATATATTTTATTCAACTATATGAACAAAAAAAAATCTTTCATAATTTAGGAAAATTACGGAATGGGTTGGCTTGCGGAGTAACCTTCCGTCGATCTAAACATACATTATTGCCAATCATGAACTTTTCTTGCTCTCTTGATAAACTTGAAATTCAACATATGCAGTAGCTATAATCTAAGGGTTACATGAACTAAATTACAGCTAATTAACACACCATATTGGTAGTTAACTTTGATCCAACAATACACTCAATTAGTACATAAATATGTTATCCAACAATATTATATATCTTTTTGTAATTTTCCCTTTCCTATCATGAAAGGTTATAAAATATTGAAAATTTAGTAAAAATGAATAAATAATTATTTATGATTTGTAAGATTTTTATATGATCGTTTTACTAAGTATGTTAAAGGGGCAAAAACAACACATTGACATATTTAAGAGGCATCTAATAATTATTCAAATTTTAAGGATGATTTTTACAATTTCATAAGTGCTATAAAAACTATATAATTGACGCAAGAAGATAATAAGCTTTATAAATTATAAAGTGGTAAAACCATTTCGACAAATAGCAAAAGGAAGAAATATGGTTGAAATTGTCAAATTTGTTTATATTATGACTGTCTTTCTTTCTCTATTTTTGGTTGAAGCGAGCTTTCACCGTGAGTCCTTTTTATCCTCTTCAAATTTACTTTTTACTTCGTACATTATATTTTATCTCATTTTAGTTACGTTCATTTTTTTTCTTTTTCATGACAGCGGATGTTAGATGCTCCACAACTGCTAATTGCCCACCTAGTATATGCCATTATCCATTGAAACCTGTTTGTAAAGCCACCAAATGTATATGTCTTAAATCTACGTCGCCTCTTATCGCGCCATGATTATGTATTTAGAGTACAAAAACTTCACACTAGAAGCTGTCATTTGCTAGCACTCCAATAATTTCACACTTTTTTTTCTTTTTAATTTCAAGAAATTGTTATGACTTTGTACTCTAAGATTATTGTAATGAAATTAAATAAGGCAGCGAATAATAGTATTTAAATTTTCTTCTTCACTCTTTATTTTGGAGATATCACCACAGCCTGTGTGTGTGTGTGTGTGTCTCTATATCTTTATAAGGAGTTTTTGTGAAAGATTAATTAGTGCAGTTGGGAGTTAGAATAACCTATGATTTGACTGTGTTTAGGTGATGTAGTATGAGTGTAGACAATAAACTACAATGCAAATTATAACTTATAAGTATTAATGTATGTGAGGTGAGAATATACGTTGTTTATTGGAGTAAAATGAGGGGTTCAGTATTAGATATTAGAAAGTGATCCTAGAGCTTTATATGTGATCATATTTTGTTCTGAATATCAATTGGTTAAGGTGTTAATCTCTATGTGAATTGTGTCAAAAAAAAAATCTCTATGTGAATTGTAAGGTCCTCAATGTATCATGTATTCAGAGACGGAGTTAGAATGGAGGTTAGTTGGTCGCGATTTAGAAAGGTGGTATTGGCTTGGGACTTTGAAGTATGATCCTCTTAAGATCTCAAATTCGGTTATCTTTGGTGCAAATTTAGGTTAGCTCATTTAGCTTCTTCAAAAAAAATTGAGGTCACAATTTCCCCTATTTTTTTTAATTTATTTTAATATTAGTATGTCATTAGGTTATTGATTTATCTTCACTTTTGATCCCACCGATTTTATTGAAATTATGAACACCTATTAGTATGTACACTTATATTGATTCTCATAAATTTTCAAAAACAAAATTTCTTTGACGAGGGGAGAAATGAACACCTCCATTTTCGTAATTCTACTTTAAAATAAGTTCATAATATAAAGATCCGTAAGTTGATTGTAAATTACTTCCCGTGGACAAGAGACACAATTTGATCCCTTTGTTTCTCTCTAAAACTCAAGCCTCATGTGGTGGCAAATCCTTATTCCTTTCACACTTTGTGCTTTTTTTTCTATGAATAAATCAACCTCTATTTATAGAAAGATATATGTCGATTAAAACAAATCTGCTTTAAAACAAAACAGAATTCACATCAGATATCTCCAAAAAATCAGCAGCATTTAAATCTGCGACATGCGCACCTGAACATAAAGCTCCAGCTTCCAAATTCCTTAAACCCCTCTTGTTCTCTTTTTACTCCCATAATCCAGCAGTTATGTATCAAACCCATCAAAGTATTATGAATCAAAAACTTGAAACACCCATCTTCAAAGTTTGCAATAAAACTTAGAGCACAAACTCTTACACAGTCCTCTGTTCTTGGGGCAGAAGCTGTTTGCGTAGTTTTACATCCATCCCAAGGTATCATTCCTAATACATGTTTGCGTAGTTTTACATCCATCCCAAGGTATCATTCCTAATACATCTGTGGGATAGGCTCGGACACATTGAGTACATCTTATACATGTATCATAAATATTTACTAAATGGGAATGTAATTTTTTAACATCAAAAATGAAAATTATCGATCTAGTAAACTCGTCAATGAATCATATATTTATATACCAGATGAATCAATTATTTGTCAACTAATCTCACAAAATATTTCTTTTTTCGCAATTTTGTAATGCTATAATAACCAATTCCATAAATCTATGACTGCCCAACCAAATCTAAAAATTTATTTACCTTATTATTAATAAAAAATTCCGTATCTGGCTAGAATGACCCTCACAAATTGCAAAAACTAATTTGTTAAGAATGAAGCAGATACCATAAGACCTGGTGCGGTGAGCAACGCTAGATGGCCATCGTCACCAAGTTCTAATCATCAAGGGTATGGATGGGATACATAATGGTCCCTGTTGACAACACATAACACAACTTTTTATCCCTAGTTAACATTCATGATGCTATAAGATTCAACTCATAACTGTGACTGAAGTGACAAGGAAGAATACCGCGGATGCGACTATTAAAATAGAAAAGTCCCACTTACAGGGCTCTGTTGTAAGTGTAATTTCTTTAGATCTTTCAGAATCCAAATCTAAATGAATAGAATAAGAGTGAGATCACAATAGTCCATGGACTTGTGTTATTTATAAATATACTGTTACATTTAGCACAGAATGCAATGAGTTGAGTCACATCATGTCGGACAATAAGTAAAACTTACAAACTGATAAATAAATAAAATTAGAACAAAAACATTTGCCCGATCATAATGCACAAATAAATTCCCATCTCAAGTCAACAACCAGCTATTTAAGCTGAAAGATACCAAACTTTCAAGGAAATAGAAGAAAGCTTAATCATTATTTCTGGCCATATTTCTGATTTCTAACAGGCCTGGATGCAACTATTTATGAGTGTGACCAGTTGGTACAAGCTATAGGTTCATTAATCAAGAAAACCAACTCCAACTAACTAGATTAAAATACCTAGGTCTTTCTGCATGTGTCGACTGGTTAAATAAGCAATGCCTCCCATTCAAGTGTTTCACCGGCAAACATGGGAATAATATCTCCGAATGGAAATGATAGACATTCAGGTACTCTCCACGGAGATTTCCTCAGTTTAATCTTTGACTTATTTCTGGGGATACCATAGAAGTCAGGTCCATTAAAGCTTGTGAAAGCTTCCAGCTTGTCAAGTGCACCAGCCTAAAACAGGCAACAATTTCATAAACCATAAAGATTAAACTCTACAACTTTCGGAACAAAATACGAGTTAGTCCATCAAAGACATTCAGTCTATACTCAGATAAGCAATTTGTCATATATTAAAACACGCATGAGATGCTTATGAATAGTTACCAAAACACTGTATTATGATTTATTACTGTTTAACATCATCGCCACATTTAAAATAAAATATACTTGCTTATACCTTTTGGAAATAATATCTAAATTTCTATCACAAAAGAATAACTCAAATTAACCTCAGAAACTCATACTTATTGCAGTTAAACGAAAAAATTTACCCTTCTTCTGAAATCTACCCATGTGCACATTTGCGAAATAAATATGCATACAAACATAAAAATTGACATATTTAATTTAATAAAAATTTATAATAAAAGTGTTACCTCTTCAAAAACCTTTGCATATAGTGATAGAGCAACCGGGGAATTGTATATACCAGCACATCCACAAGCACATTCCTTTTTACGCCTATCATGTGGAGCACTATCAGTTCCAAGAAAAAATCGTTTACTTCCACTCGTGATGGCTGATACAATAGCTTGTCCTAAATAAGAAGACAAAAAGAATTAGGTAGCAGTTAGATAACCAAGAGGTACAGTTTTGTAAAAAATTTGTCTGCAAGAATATCATTGTTCCCTAGTGACATTTTCCCAACCAACCTTAAATTAACTGTCTATAAAGTCTGAAACTTTTCAATAGGACTGTGTACTCTCTTCAGCAAAAATTTAAATTTATAATGGTATAACGATGTTCAAATTTCAAAGGCCATAAGATGTACTGAAAACATATATCTCTTTAACCATGCAAGTCAGATCAATCAGGAATCTGATAAATTTACCGTAGACAATGTCAAACCACAAGAATATTATAAAATATGTACCTTATAAATCATCACTACAATTCTTTCATTCTATTGACACAAAATCTAAATCAAAAACTTTGATAAACACCTAAACGACAGTACGGGAAGAGAAACATAGTAACATACTGTGGATCTCTCTTTTAAGCACGGGAAGACAGTAATTGTGAGGCTGCAAGCCACCTTGGAACAAAGCATTGCGATTGAGAAGAATATGCTGAGGTGTAACAGTTGCTGCTACATAACCTAGAAAAAAACAGCAAATTATTAGAAGGATTTTACAACTCAACTATAGTGCAATAAAATAACACAAAAGCTCTCCCAAATAGTTTACTACAATACCTTCTTTGCAAGACTCTACAAACTTAACAGCATCCATGGTAGTAATATGCTCCATCACAACCTTCAACTGTGGAAGCTTTTGAATTAAAGGCTCTAAAACGGTTTCAATGAAGACCTTTTCCCGGTCAAAAATATCAACTTCTTGGTTTGTAACCTCTCCGTGAACCTGTCACGTATACACGCTGATTCACAGATATGAAAGTATAGAAAAAACTTTTTGGCTACTTTGTATATACATAAAAGGCATGCATATAAAGAAAGAAACATGTCAATGGGCCACACTTGGCTTGCCATAAGAACCCCTCGGCTCATTATTTGTAGATAATTTGATCGTAAACAAACTCTGAAGCTGGTATCCAAAAACATATACATTTTAGCACAAAGTAGTAATAATTACTTCATGAACAATTTATCATATGCTTGGTTGAGATGCCTTTTCACCGTAATTTCCACAGCCTACAAAGTGTAACTTCCACATCGACGCAGTTTTCTGCCGTGGTTTTACGGGTTGCAAATGCAGAACCAAACACATGGTTAACTTATGAATATGATAACAGATTAAGAAATTACAATCAAGAATCTTTAATCCGAAAAAACATGGCAGAATAAAGCATGAAACACATTATAAATACATAAAATATAGTTTCTCCCACAAACAAAAATTAAAAGTAAACAAATTACCAATAACGGTAAACCTTGCTCGACCATTTCCTCGAGAACAGAATAACAATTTCCAAAAAGATCTGTAACACCATCTTGAGAATTCGTTGTAGCACCAGCAGGATATAACTTGACACCATAAACAAATCCACTTTTTTCTGTCAATGCAAATAACAGCAACATCAAGTAGTGTATAATCTAATCTAATCTAATCATAAGACAAAAATAATTTAAACCACATTTGCATATATCTTAAAAATTATACACAAAAAATAGTGTATAAAAATAATTTACATTTATGTGATTATAAACTCACTTGCAAGTTGAATCTCATGTGGAGTTGTAACATCAGTGAGGTAAAGTGTCATGAGAGGAGTGAAATTGGAAGTTTTGGGAACTGCTTTCAAAATGGATTGACGATAAGAAATAGCGGAAGATGTGGTAGTGATAGGTGGTTTCAAATTGGGCATGATTATAGCTCTTCGAAAATGGTTTGCACTGTGAGGGGTTACAGCTTCAAGAAGTGCACCATCACGGAGATGAAGATGAAAATCATCAGGCTGTGTAATAGTTAACTCCATGTCACTGTTAGATTCACACAATTCACATCAACAAAATGGCCCTTTTGAAATTAATCAAAGATAAAATCTGAAAAGGTTTAAATTTCAAACCTTTACCAAAGTGGTTGTTCTGCTTCAAGTATTATCAGAGAGAGAGAGGAAGGTGACGGCCGGTCGAGTGGTGGTGGTCACTGGTCTAAGCTTTTCCGGTGAGTGAGGATGGAAGTGGAAGTGCGACGCGAGAGACGAGGAGAAAGGGAACGTGTTTTCTCTTTTGCCATTGTTTTTTTTTTTTTTGCACTTTTTTAATTATATAGTTGATGCACCGGTGAACATCGGTCGGGTTCGGTCGAATTCGGATCGAAAATCGTTAAATCGATGAAAATCGTGGCCTTTTAATCTTGACTCAATTTCGACCGTTTATATCTTTGGTTTGTTCGGGTCATACGGGTGATGGGTACAACGGGTTGGTTTTAACGAGTTAGATTGAAACGTTGTTGTTACATTTAAAATTTCATTGATCAAATTTTTTTATTTTTTTTACAATTAGTTCAATATTTTGTACACACTGCAACAAAAAATACAATAAAAATGATGAGATGAAGTTAATTTGTTTCAAAATTGTAAATTCAACGACAATAATAGATAGTAGATGAGAAGTAAAAATTAAGATAAATCTAAAATATTATTTTTTACATATCTTTTATTAACATATTACAAGCATAAGCTTTTAAATATAACATTTTTCTCTGGCTAATAGGCTAAGGATGGTCATCGGTTCGGTTATTTCTGAGTCTCAAACGACTTTTGTGAAAGGGCGTCAGATCCTTGACGGCATTCTCATTGCTAATGAGGTGGTGGACGAGGCTCGCAAAGCTAAGAAAGAGTTGTTGCTTTTCAAGGTTGACTTTGAAAAGGCCTACGATTATGTGGACTGGGGCTATTTGGATGTGGTCTTGGGGAGAATGGACTTCCCTTCGCTATGGTGGAAGTGGATGAGAGAATGTGTCTGCACCGCTACGACTTCGGTGCTGGTCAATGGCAGCCCCACTGATGAGTTCCCCCTTGAAAGAGGACTAAGACAAGGTGACCCGCTGTCTCCTTTTCTGTTTCTGCTGGCGACCGAGGGCTTGAATGTGATGATGAGGGCTATGGTCGAGGGGAATAGGTTTACTGAGTATAGGGTGGGGGATCAGGAAGCTGTGACTGTGTCGCATCTATAATTCGCAGATGACACTTTGTTGTCAGGGACCAAAAGTTGGGCGAATGTCAGGGCCTTGCGTGCTATCCTTGGGCTATTTGAGTTAATGTCGAGGTTAAAAGTGAATTTTAATAAGAGTATGTTGGTCGGGGTTAATATCTCGGACTCGTGGTTACAGGAGGATGCGTCTGCTTTACGTTGCAAGGTGGGGAAAATCCCTTTCCTCTATTTGGGCCTCCCTATTGGAGGCGACCCGAGGCGTCTGGGTTTCTAGGAACCGATGTTGGTGCGTATTAGGAACAGATTGTCTGGATGGAAGAGTCGTTTTCTGTCTTATGGTGGCCGTCTCGTTCTACTTAAATCTGTCTTGACTTCTCTGCCTGTCTACGCCCTTTGTTTCTTCAAAGCTCCCTCAGGTATAATCTCTTCTATTGAATCTCTTTTGATTAAATTTTTTTGGGGAGGGGGTGAGGATACTAGGAAAATCTCTTGGATTAGATGGAGCACTGTCTGTTTACATAGGGAGTATGGAGGGTTGGGGGTTAGGCGGATCAGGGAGTTTAACACTGCCCTCCTAGGCAAGTGGTGTTGGAGGTTGTTGGTGTACCGTGGGGGCCTGTGGTTTCGGGTGTTGGTGGCCCGTTATGGATTGGAGTGTGGCAGGTTGAGGGTGGGGGGGCAGATTGGGTCATCTTGGTGGAGGGAGATAGCGAGGATTCGTGATGGAGAGGGCGAGATTATGGAGGGCTGGTTTGGGGAGGGTGTGGTGAGGAAGGTGGTGGATGGGACAGATACTCTCTTCTGGATCGATCCCTGGTTGGGAGGGTTACCTTTATGTGGGCGGTTTAGTCGTTTGTTTGATTTGGCGATGACCAAGTCGCTCACTGTGGCGGAGATGTTCTCGCTGGGTTGGGAGGCTGGAGGGGAGGCGTGGGTGTGGAGGAGACAGTTGTGGGTGTGGGAGGAAGAGATGTTGGGAGAGTGTCAGATTTTACTTTTTCCAGTGACTTTGCAGGTTGAGTTTTCAGATAGGTGGCAGTGGCGACCAGATCCTGATACAGGTTACTCGGTCAGCGGAGCGTATCATCTTTTGACTTCCCAGGATTCTGTTACTTTGGGGGTGGCTGAAGACCTTATCTGGCACAGACAGGTTCCGCTGAAGGTATCTATCCTTGCGTGGCGCCTCCTGTGTGATCGGTTGCCTACGAAGGCAAACTTGGTAGCCCATGGCATCCTCTCTCCAGAGCATCAGTTTTGTGTGACGGGTTGTGGCGGCATTGAGACAGCTCATCACTTGTTCCTCTCGTGCAGTACTTTTGGTCCTCTTTGGGCGTTGGTTCGGTCTTTGATTGGTTTCTTATCGGTGGATGCATACAGTCTCTCGGATCATTTCGTTCAGTTCACGTCCTCAATTGGGACTCGGCGTGCTCGACAGTCATTCCTTCAGCTAGTGTGGCTTGCTTGTATTTGGGTGGTGTGGAATGAGCGAAACTATCGTGTTTTTAGGCATTCGGAAAACTCTGTGCTGCGGCTCCTCGACAAAGTCAAGATTCTCTTTTACCCGTGGTTGCGGACAACAAATGTGACTTTAGCTTCAAACTTTCATTGTTGGTGGTCGAACCCTATGCTTTGTTTGGGTATCGACTAATTGTATTTATTTCATATGGTGTTGCTAATTATCTTGTAGACTGATGTGGGTCTCTCCGGTACACCTTGTGCTGAGGGAACTACTTATTGCTTGTTTCTCTATATATATATATATATAATTCATTTTTGCCTCTTCAAAAAAAAAAAAATATAACATTTTTCTCTATTATCAAAGATAAATAAAATTAACAAAGTAAAGAGTATAAGATATGAAGAGATAGAAGAGGTGTCAAAACTAGAAAAAAAAATTAATTTGTATTTTAGAAATTATTCGGTCGGTTTCGGTTATGAAGAGACGAATTTTTAGAGACTCGTACCCGCCCGTATACAACCGTTCATGACCGATTTTTCACAATTGTTGACCCGAGACCCGACCCGCACACGACCGAATGCTTCCATATGTTAGCGGTTATATCGGTTGCGAGTTCGTGTTCACCCCTACGTTGATGGATCACTCACAAACATGTTATTTTCTCGCTACGCTCCACACATATGACCAGTCGATAGAGTTGGTGTTATTTGTGAGTTGTGACTATGAAATGTGTTGTATCAATAAAAATATAATTATTGCTGTGATTTAATAATATTTAACTTTTGTTGGATGAAGTTTAAATTAGTTGTTGCATCATGGGATCACTTGTCAAATTAAGAAATATGTTATCATCCCGAAAGTAGTTTTTAAAATGTTTTTTTCAAATTAAATATACACAATTGATTTTGTCCAAGTGGGAGAATGTTAGAATATTTTCTAATATTTTGTGGTCTTCAATCAATTGTGAGTTTTGGTTTTAATAAAAACGAGTTGATGTTGTTGTGATCCATTTGATGATGCTTAAACCCAATAAGTGTGATAAATATTGGACTTTGATACTAATTCTGATTTATGTAGAAACAAAATGTAAGTCCAACCTTTAGAATCTATACTAGGTCCTCTTTGTCGTCATGCTGAATAAAAGCTTGTTTGTGGTTTGCCCTATTGAGAACCTCAAATTTTGAAGCATATGATCAAACAGAGAAGGACTTGGTCTAATATATTGATGTTTTCAATATTGACACTCCCGATAACAATTGATTATAATTTTTCATCTAATCAAATAAGTGTGTTTCAATCTCATATAACATATCAATCTCTAAATTTTAATTCTTACGTGAGAGGAAGACTTTAGTTTGTACTATTAATTGGTTTGTACCTGCTTGTATTTGTTAGTATTGTGTTATGGGTGGTTTGTATTGTATACTTTAGGTTAAGTGTGTAAATATTCTATAATTAATTTTTTGACTATTCTAAATAAAAAAAACACTATAATTAAGATTAAGAAAATGTTAAAGAGCGTCCCGAAATTAACAAGAAATTTTATTTCTTGTAAATTGTACATTTATTATTTTAAATCTGTAAAAAGTTATCTTATTAGTTAATATTAATTTTATCTTTTATTTTTTTTAGGATACTTAACAGTGTCAATGGGGATCTGTAAATGGGGATTTCTGCGGGAATTGTCCCGTTTGGGGATTCGAATATTGGGAATTTTTTCCATGGGGATAGAGGAGAAAATCCCCCTGAAAGAGGTTTGGGGATGAGATGATGATTTACCCTCCGCCCCGTGGAGACTTCGTCCTAATTAAAATAACATTTATAAATGTATATTTAAGTACTTTATAATTTTTTTTTTTTGAAGAATCTAAATTAGCCTACTTAAATTGGTACTGGTGAGAATCGAACCTGATACCTTAAGAGGAACACACTCTCAAGTCCCAAATCAATACAATTAGACCAATACCTGTTACCTTAATTGTATTTTCGCACAATATGTGTATACATTTGTTTATATATGATGTTTATTACTATTACAAGACTAATAATAATTTTTTTATTTTTTTTATAATTAAATTTCACTGTTTTTTGACAATTAGTTTGATTGAAAATAATATAAATTTGATATTTTTTTAAGATTGATGGATCTCCGCGAGAACTGTGGGGATCCGCGAGGATGAGGATGGAAGGGGAATACTCTCCAAAAACGGGGAATGAGGACGGGGATGGAGAATACTTTAGATGGTGAGGCAAAGAGTAATAAAGTATGAACGCTCAATCTCCTCCTTGTTGACATTCTTATTAACAAAGGTCCTGAAGACACTGATTATCATGATCTGATTAGGAAAATGGTAAACAGTTTGTAGTATCAAATGTAATATTAATTTTCATTTATATGATTTTTTTGTCATGTTGTACGATAGCTAAAATTTTACTCCTCTGATTCTTTATATAAGAAAACTTTTGTTTTTTAGATTCATGAAATGATTAATGTATCTAGTCTATATTTTTAGACCAAACACATCAACCATTGTAAGAATCTAAAAAATAAAAGTTTTTTAATATTAAAAAAGTAGTATTTTTTAAGTAATAATTAGCCGTGATATCAAAAATATTCCACGATGATAAGCTCCTAACATCGTAAGTATATAATTATATATCAAACACAAAACTATCTTTAGTATATGATATAAAAAAGACACAACATGAATACACACAATGATTTGTCCTAATCATATTTCTAGTCCTATCATGATGCATCATAAACAAAATCAAAATCAAACGGTGGAGAGTGTGAAAAAGTTAAGGAGGGAGAGCGTAAAAATAAAGACGCATTTTGATTCTAAGTTGTTGGTACTACATTATAGCCATGGGTTAAACCATGACAAATAGGATTTTTTACCCACAGTCTAAATAATCATGGCTAAACCGTAATTTTTTTTTATAGTGTAGGATTCCATTTTCGTTCTTATATATTATATAAAATGTCTGTTAATTAAGTATGCTCACAAAAAGTATTCCAAGCAATACATTAATTCATACTAAACCAATAAGCTTACACAATTCATAAATATTTTTTATTGAATATGATTAATGAACATCGATTAATTTTTTGTTGTTGACAAAAACAGTGAAAGATGCATTGTTCTGTGTTTTTGTTTGAACTTCTGATAAGATTGATCATTTGTTCTTATTTGGAATTAGAATGTGAATATACAAATATATAGTTCTACATCATACTTATATAAGGATCAAATTTAATTAGATTATTACCAAATAAAATAGCTAAAATAATAGCTAACAATGTCCATAAGTGGCACAATTCAAATTCAAAGTATTCAAAGTATAATCTACAAATCAATACATTGAATTTAATTGGTTATTTGGTTAATGAATTTACAAAAAATTCGATTTTTGGGCAGAACAATTACTAGAACATCTTCCTTCATGAACCAAAAAAAAATTAATGGAAAAAAAAAGGTACAATCTAGAAGAGTGGTCAAATTGACAGAAAACTAAGCAGGAAAAACAAACATGAAAAAAACATTTAAATTTAAATTAAGATTATAAATGGTTCAAATTAAACAAAACCATTATATTCTTGAATCTACCTTGTGTTACAAAGTACAAAATCCAAGATCCTAGACCAACCTAGCTGCAACCTTGAATTGTACATTCTTGATTCTCTATGAAATTCTTCAATGGTTTCCACAAAGGTGTTTAAGCTTCTGATTGGTGGAATATAGAGAAGTAAAGGAGCAGCAGAGAAAGCCATCGTTAACAAAAATTGAAGCATTTTTTTTTTTCTTTGGAATTTTGCAATAGCCACCACCAAGAGAGAAATCACATGAAAAGAGATTGTTGAAGACAATTTTATTGTGAAAGATCGTATTTATATACGATGCAAATACAATTTTTATTTTTTAAGTAATAAAAAAATATAAAAAATGTATCTATAATGCAAAAATTATACATGATTAAAAGAATAAAAAAAATCAAGTGAATCAAAATAACATTGTAAACAAAAATAAAATCAAGTGAATCAATGAAAAATTACAAAATATTAAAATGGAAATAAAGAGGATAAAAATATAAAACATAGTATTATCATATTATGTAACTATAAAAGAAAATTAAATTATAAAAGGAAATTTTATTTAATAGATTGAAAATATTATTTTATTACTAAAAATAATATTTAACCATGTTTTTATGCATTACTATACCAATCACAATATTATATAATTAAATAATATTTTTATGCATTACATATATGAAGGTTGAAAAACACACAAGAAGGGGGGGTTGAATTGTGTGAGACTTTTTCTAAGTTAAAACAAATTGCAGCGGATAAGGTATAACACACACAATATATGAGGATAGGGTTAGAGAGAGATGCACAGAATTTTTATACTGGTTCCTCCCACTAACAGGAGTAGTCCAGTCCTCTTGTCCTTCACAAGAGATTTCACTATAATCACTCAGATTACAAATGCTCAAGCACTAAGCAAGAGACTTCAAATGCTCAAGCACAAAGCAAGAGACTTCCAATGCTCAAGCACAAAGCAAGAGACTTCCAATGCTCAAGCACAAAGCAAGAGACTTCCAATGCTCAAGCACAAAGCAAGAGACTTCCAATGCTCAAGCACAAAGCAAGAGACTTCTAACTGGTTTTAATGTTAATAAAGATATGAGATTAACACTTGATATACAATCAGAGGTGTTTACAAAATACAACTCAGTTACAAGACTAACTTAGAAAATTATCACAAAGTTTCTAAGTGTTTGATAGCTTCAGATTTTGACAGAGTTTCAGCACGTTCAGAAGCTTAAGTCTTGATTTTTATTTCTTCACAAATCTTCTTCCTTTTATAGATGATAAAATGAACGTTGAAGATTATAGCCGTTTGAAGAATTGAGACGCTCCTTTGTATAGATCAGTGAGCTTATTAGCTGTTCTGATTTGCAGTAGCTTAGGAGCTTAACGTTTACTACAAAATGAGATATTCCATTTGGCTTTTGATATTTGAACCTTGGTGAAAGCCAAATAAGGAAATAATCGTTTCTGAAGCCTGACTTGAAAAGGACCTTTCCATGGTCAAACCTTTTCATTCTTGGTTTCTGCGTTTGGACTTAGTCAGGCACAGTCTTCAATAAAATTGTACTCTCAAATGTAGCTTAACACTTATATCTGACGAGCCTTCAGATTTTGATAAGCTCAGAATTACTTGTTTCAGATCTGGTGAGCTCAGATGTTCTTCAGATTTTGATAGGCTCAGATTTACTTGTTTCAGATCTGGTGAGCTCATATGTTCTTCAGATTTTGATAGGCTCAGATTTACTTGTTTCAGATCTGGTGAGCTCAGATGTTCTTCAGATTTTGATAGGCTCAGAATTACTTGTTTCAGATCTGGTGAGCTCAGAAGTAATTCCTTCAGAAATTCTAAGGTTCAGATAATAACTTCAGAGTTTCACAGGCTCAGAATTACTTGCTTCAGATCTGGTGAGCTCAGAAGTAATTCCTTCAGAAATTCTAAGGTTCAGATAATAACTTCAGAGTTTCACAGGCTCAGAATTACTTGCTTCAGATCTGGTGAGCTCAGAAGTAATTCCTTCAGAAATTCTAAGGTTCAGATAATAACTTCAGAGTTTCATAGGCTCAGAATTACTTGCTTCAGATCCGGTGAGCTCAGAAGTAATTCCTTCAGAAATTCTAGGGTTCTTTAGTACGCAAATTTTAACTTTTAATCCTGCACACTGAATTAAATTATTAGTACTCCAATTTAACCTTAAATACATTGTTATCATCAAAATCAATTAAGGAGATACAAAATCTTAATTTTGTTCCAACAATCTCCCCCTTTTTGATGATGACAACTATATGTATTTAAAATCAATTGTTGTTGTTTTTATTTAACATCTTGACTTCAGGTTCTGAGGTTTGCAAGCTCCCCCTGAGTCTGATAAGCTTCAAAAGTTTATCAATGATAAATATAAAACAGTCTAAGAGTAATATTTAATGTCAAATATAATTTCATATATTCTACCTTCAGAATTAGAGGTTTGCAAGCTCTATTTCTTCAGACTGACAAATATAAGATATGGTTTGCAAGCGTATCTTATATTATATGAATTTATGTTGGACAAAATTTATTACTCCCCCTCATTAAAAGTTTAAAAGACTTTAATATAACTTAACAAGAGTAGAGTTCAGAAAATGTGATCTTTAGAGCTTCAGAATTAATTTCACTGCCATAGGAAATAATATTTTCTCCCCCTTTGTCATTATCAAAAACGGGTCAGTCAAAGCACAAGTTACAGGGTAGTAAATGCACACAGCAAACAACCACCAGCAGTAAATGCATTCAACGGTAAAACAGGGAATTGTTAAGTACCATGGTGAAACAGGGAATTGTTTCAGAATGAAGACGAGTTTCTTCAAGATCTGAATCAGTTCCAGGAAAAGGTGGAGTGGTTTGAATGGATGAGGGGTTTGGTTCAGAAGTGGTTGGCTCAGGAGATGAAGTCTGAAGGGGTTCAGTTTGGGATTCAGCAGGGACTTCAAAATTTTGAACATTTGAGGGTTCAGATTGGTCTACGTCCATTGCTATTGGGGTAGACTCAGAATCTTTAATAGGAGATTTCTGAGGGGATTTAGGAGTGTCAGAAATGGTTATAGTGGAAGTTTCAAAATATTGAAAACGTGAGAAGTGATAGTGACTAGTGTGTAGTTAAGTGATTATAGTGGAAGTTTCAAAATATTGGGGAAACAAGATAGTGACGTAATGGGGGCTTGGCAGTTACTTTTAATAAAATCATCATTAGCTCTCCTTCATTACCCAGCGTTTACTAGACATGATGGGAAGTTACACAGATAAGTAGTGTTTTCAGAAGCCAGCTGTCAGTTAGAGAAACTGAGTGGTCAACTAACACTTAGAGTAGGTATCTGAGTCACAAGAAATCATATTTAATAATAAATAATTCTGATTGCTTCAGATGAGAGAGTGCTTCAGAACCTATATAATAGTTTCTGAGCCGTCCAAACTTCTGAGGCCCTTCAGAACCAGTTTATTCATTCAGAGTTAACAGCATTCAGAGATATCATTCAGAAATAAAAACCATGTTCAGATTTTTCTTGATAAAATCGAAACGATCAATAGCAAGAGGTTTGGTAAAGATATCAGCCCATTGATGCTCAGTATCAATGAATTGAATCTTAATTACTCCCTTCTGAACATAGTCTCTAATGAAGTGATGTTTGATCTCAATGTGTTTAGCTCTTGAATGCAAAATAGGATTCTTAGACAAACAGATAGCAGCAGTATTATCACAGAGAAGTGGTATACTACTTATCCTTATCTGATAGTCCTCCAACTGATGTTTCATCCAGAGCAATTGCGTGCAACACTTAGCAGCTGAGATGTACTCTGCTTCTGCTGTAGATAGAGCAATAGTTGCTTGTCTCTTACTAGCCCATGATATAAGGTTTTCACCTAGAAATTGACAGTTTCCACTAGTGGACTTCCTTTCAATTTTATCACCAGCATAGTCAGCATCACAGAATCCAATAAGCTGATAATCTAAGGATTTCTTATAAAGTAATCCAAGATTAGTGGTTCCTTTCAGATATCTAAAGATTCTCTTAACAGCAGTTAGATGAGACTCTCTAGGATCTGATTGAAATCTAGCACACAAGCATACACTGAACAAGATATCTGGTCTAGATGCAGTGAGATAAAGGAGGGAACCAATCATACCTCTGTATAATTTCTGATCTACTTTGCCTTCAGATTCTTCCTTCAGAAGACTGCTAGAGGGATGCATAGGAGTTGACATTGGTTTGCAATCTTCAAGACCAAATTTCTTCAGTAAATCCTTTGTGTATTTGGTTTGATGCACATATACTCCTTCTTTTCTTTGATTGATTTGAATTCCCAAGAAGAATGTTAGTTCTCCCATCATACTCATTTCAAATTCATCCTGCATAAGCTTAGAGAAATTCTTGCAAAGAGAAGCATTAGTTGAACCAAAGATAATATCATCAACATAAATCTGAACAATCAAAATATCAGTTTTTAAGGTTTTTCTAAAGAGAGTGTTATCAACATGTCCTTTTTCAAAACCATTTTCTAGAAGAAATATACTTAACCTTTCATACCAAGCTCTTGGAGCTTGTTTCAAACCATACAGAGATTTCTTCAATTTGTAAACATGATCAGGACACTTTATATCTTCAAAGCCAGGAGGTTGTTTAACATAGACTTCTTCATAAATTACTCCATTCAGAAATGCACTCTTAACATCCATTTGAAATAGAGTGATGTCATGATTAACTGCATAGGACAAGAGAAGTCTAATTGCCTCAAGTCTTGCTACTGGTGCAAAGGTTTCAGTGAAATCTATGCCTTCTTGCTGACTATAACCTTGTGCAACCAGTCTAGCTTTATTTCTGACAACTTCTCCCTTTTCATTTGACTTGTTCCTGAATACCCATTTTGTTCCAATAATGTTCTTGTGTTTGGGTTTTGGTACCAGATCCCAAACATCATTTCTTTCAAATTGATTGAGTTCTTCTTGCATTGCAACAATCCACCCATCATCTGAGAGTGCTTCTTCTATGTTTGTGGGTTCAATTAATGAAATTAACCCAACTAGGGATTCATCCTCTTTGAAAGCAGATCTGGTCTTTCTTGGGCTATCCTTGTTACCAACAATTAGCTCTTCAGGATGAGATGATCTATACTTGAATTTACTCTTAGGTGGAGCAGGTGTCTGAGAGGGTTCAGTTTCTGAAGGGTCTTCAGTTTCAAGGCCTTCAGAGATATCTTCATTTTGAGTCTCAGATGGATATACAGCAATGGAGAGATCTTCACACTCAGAATTTGAGGAAACTTGAAATTCTGCAAAAGTCTCAGCTTGCTCTGACATTTTATCGTCAGGCTCTTTATCATCAAATCTAACATGTATAGATTCTTCAACTGTGTGAGTTTCAGAATTATACAATCTGTATGCTTTTGAGCGTTCAGAGTAGCCTATAAAGATACCCTTATAAGCTCTAGCATCAAATTTCTTTCGATAGACCTTGTTGTCTAGAATATAACAAGTACATCCAAACTGATGAAAATAAGAAATATTTGGTTTTCTTCCTTTGAACAGTTCATAAGCAGTTTTGTTCAGAATAGGTCTGATGTAGATTCTATTCTGAACATAGCAAGCAGTACTCACGGCTTCTGCCCACAAGAACTTAGCTAGGTTAGACTCAAGCATCATGGTACGAGCCATTTCTTGCAAAGATCTATTCTTTCTTTCTACAACACCATTCTGCTGTGGTGTTCTAGGAGAAGAGAATTCATGGATTACTCCATGCTCTGAGCAGAAAGATTCGAAAGAGTCATTTTCGAACTCTCCCCCATGGTCGCTTCTAACCTTCAGAATCCGAAGATCCTTTTCACTTTGTATTTGTGTGCAGAAGTCACTGAACACCACAAGTGCTTCACTCTTAGAACGTAGGAATTTCACCCAAGTCCATCTACTGAAATCATCAACCATGACCAATCCATATTTTTTACCATTGATAGAGGCTGTCGAAACAGGACCAAACAGATCAATGTGAAGCAATTCTAAGGGTCTGGAAGTAGAGACAATGTTTTTAGACTTGAATGAAGTCTTAGCAAATTTTCCTTTTTGACATGAGCCACAAAGTGCATCTGAGTGATAATCAATGTCAGGCAAACCACTAACAAGCTTTTGTTTGCTAAGCTTAGAGATCAACCTCCAGTTAGCATGACCAAGACGCTTGTGCCATAGCCATTTCTCATCACTCAGAGACAAAAGACATATAATCTTTTGGTCAACCAAATCAGAAAAGTTTACTTTATAAACATTGCCAACTCTCATTCCCTTGAATACTACAGATTTGTCAGAGTCTTTTGATACAGTACATGATTCCTTATTAAATGTAACAACACACCCATTGTCACAAAATTGACTAATGCTCAATAGATTGTGTTTAAGTCCATCAACTAACCAAACATCTTTAATGGAAAGAGAAGAATTACCAACTGTACCTGTACCAATGATCTTCCCTTTTTGTTTTCCTCCAAATCCCACAGAGCCTCCCTCTTTCAGAGTTAGGGTTTGGAACATATGCTTTTCTCCCGTCATATGTCGTGAGCAACCACTGTCCAGGTACCAGGGCTGCTGTTTTACCTTTCCTTGCATGAGCATCTGAAGCAAACATTATTTCAGATTTTGGTACCCATATTCTGATGGGTCCTTTAGAGTTAGTCTTCTGAATAGTATTCCTTCTTTGTTTTCTATGATCAACACAAGATCTAGAATTAATTAAGCTTTGACAAGAATGTTTAGGCTTAATTTGATTCTTGGATTTTGATCTGGAGTATACCACAGTTCCAAAGGTCAAGCAAGGATCTGAAGTAACTTTACCTTGATTTCTCAGAGGTTCAGATGACTTCTGAGCCTTAACTTGAGAACTTTTGGACTCAGAAATTTTAGGTTCAGAAGAACTTGGAACTTCTGAGTCTTTGGGTTCAGGTTCAGAACCTCCTTCAGAGTTGGATGCCTTCAGATCAAGTGTACCACTTTTAACAAAGGTAGAGAATAATTCAGGTGGAGTATCATCCTCACTATATGATTTCAGAGGTTTATCCCAGTTCTTAAACCGAGAATAACCAATGCCTTCACCATAGTTACGAGTCATATGATAAATCATGGAAGCCATTTTACTCCTATTGAAGGTACAACGAATAAATTCGTGAAGAGCATCTTCATGATCATCATTGAGCTTGTCTGCCAAGACATAGTTAGATTCAACATGACAAATACGAATGTTTAACGATTCATTTTCATCATAAAGAATCTTGGCATCCTTTTTCAATGATTCATGAACATTCTTCAGAATTTTGTGTTGACTTACTATACGAGAGTAATGTTTCACGGCAATCTTAAGAGAATCAATTAATTCAGATTTAGTCATGTTAGAGTATACCTCATTTTCATCATCTGAGTCATCTTCAGAATCTCTATCAGAGTTGTTACCTTCAGAAGTTCTTGCCATTAAGGCCAGATTGCCTTCTTCATCATCTTCTCCTTCAGAGTCATTCTCAATGGTCTCCCAAGTGGCTAACAAACTCTTCCTTACCTTTTCTTTGTACTTTTCTTTCCCAAAGCTCTTATTCTTTCCTTTGTCCTTGGATGACATTTCTGGACAGTCCGCAATGAAGTGTCTAGATTTCTTGCAGTTATAGCAGTTGTTCAGTTCTTCCTTTTTGTCCTTTGAAAAGGAGCTTCTTGAGTTGTTTCCTTTGTTTGGAAACCTTTTGTATTTCTTGTTCCATTTCTGAAACCTTCTAACCATTAGTGCCATTTCTTCATTCTCAGAATTTTCATCCATCATATCATCAGAAGTTTCTTCCTCTTGTTCAGACACTTTGATCTTTGCAGCTTTTGAGGAAGTCTGAACAGAGCTTAGAGCCAAGGACTTCATCTTCTTGACAGGTTCATCTGACATAAGTTCTAGCTCATGACTTCTGAGTGAGCTTATTAAATCTTCAAGAGTCACATTGTCCAAATCCTTGGATTCCTGAAAAGCTGTAACTTTTGGTCTCCATTTGGAAGGTAAGCTCCTCAGAATTTTCTTCACGTGATCAGATGCAGTGTAGCTTTTCTTCAGAACTTGAAGACCAGAGACAAGGGTTTGAAACCTTGAATACATGGTTTCAATATCTTCATCTTCCTTCATTCTGAACAGCTCATATTGATGAACTAATAAGTTTGCCTTAGCTTCTTTGACTTGCTTATTTCCTTCATAGGTGGAACATAGAGAGTCCCAGATAGTTTTGGCACATGACTTGTTGGATATTTTTAAATACTCAGCATGAGATATTGCACCAATAAGCATATTCTTAACAGTATGATGCTTCTTATACTGTTTCTTCTTTTCAGCATCAAAGAACTTTCTGTAGGTATTTCTTACAACACCTTCATCATCCATGTGTTCAAAATGTATACCATCTTCAATGATATCCCATAACTCATCATCGGTCCCAATGATGTAACTATACATCTTGGTTTTCCAGAAAGGAAAAGTAGTAGGATCACTGTTGAAGTAAGGTGGTTTGTCTCTGTGATTATCACTGTTCCTTTCCCTATCATAGTTGTGAGGAGGTGGAACAGCAGAGTGATCAGGTCCAGAGGAAGCAGAAGGAGAGGTAACACCAGACATGTTTTTCAACTAAGTACCCCTAGATCTTTTACTGTTTCACTGTTAAGTGAAGAGCAACAGACCGGAGCTCTGATGCCAATTGAAGGTTGAAAAACACACAAGAAGGGGGGGGTTGAATTGTGTGAGACTTTTTCTAAGTTAAAACAAATTGCAGCGGATAAGGTATAACACACACAATATATGAGGATAGGGTTAGAGAGAGATGCACAGAATTTTTATACTGGTTCCTCCCACTAACAGGAGTAGTCCAGTCCTCTTGTCCTTCACAAGAGATTTCACTATAATCACTCAGATTACAAATGCTCAAGCACTAAGCAAGAGACTTCAAATGCTCAAGCACAAAGCAAGAGACTTCCAATGCTCAAGCACAAAGCAAGAGACTTCCAATGCTCAAGCACAAAGCAAGAGACTTCCAATGCTCAAGCACAAAGCAAGAGACTTCCAATGCTCAAGCACAAAGCAAGAGACTTCCAATGCTCAAGCACAAAGCAAGAGACTTCCAATGCTCAAGCACAAAGCAAGAGACTTCTAACTGGTTTTAATGTTAATAAAGATATGAGATTAACACTTGATATACAATCAGAGGTGTTTACAAAATACAACTCAGTTACAAGACTAACTTAGAAAATTATCACAAAGTTTCTAAGTGTTTGATAGCTTCAGATTTTGACAGAGTTTCAGCACGTTCAGAAGCTTAAGTCTTGATTTTTATTTCTTCACAAATCTTCTTCCTTTTATAGATGATAAAATGAACGTTGAAGATTATAGCCGTTTGAAGAATTGAGACGCTCCTTTGTATAGATCAGTGAGCTTATTAGCTGTTCTGATTTGCAGTAGCTTAGGAGCTTAACGTTTACTACAAAATGAGATATTCCATTTGGCTTTTGATATTTGAACCTTGGTGAAAGCCAAATAAGGAAATAATCGTTTCTGAAGCCTGACTTGAAAAGGACCTTTCCATGGTCAAACCTTTTCATTCTTGGTTTCTGCGTTTGGACTTAGTCAGGCACAGTCTTCAATAAAATTGTACTCTCAAATGTAGCTTAACACTTATATCTGACGAGCCTTCAGATTTTGATAAGCTCAGAATTACTTGTTTCAGATCTGGTGAGCTCAGATGTTCTTCAGATTTTGATAGGCTCAGATTTACTTGTTTCAGATCTGGTGAGCTCATATGTTCTTCAGATTTTGATAGGCTCAGATTTACTTGTTTCAGATCTGGTGAGCTCAGATGTTCTTCAGATTTTGATAGGCTCAGAATTACTTGTTTCAGATCTGGTGAGCTCAGAAGTAATTCCTTCAGAAATTCTAAGGTTCAGATAATAACTTCAGAGTTTCACAGGCTCAGAATTACTTGCTTCAGATCTGGTGAGCTCAGAAGTAATTCCTTCAGAAATTCTAAGGTTCAGATAATAACTTCAGAGTTTCACAGGCTCAGAATTACTTGCTTCAGATCTGGTGAGCTCAGAAGTAATTCCTTCAGAAATTCTAAGGTTCAGATAATAACTTCAGAGTTTCATAGGCTCAGAATTACTTGCTTCAGATCCGGTGAGCTCAGAAGTAATTCCTTCAGAAATTCTAGGGTTCTTTAGTACGCAAATTTTAACTTTTAATCCTGCACACTGAATTAAATTATTAGTACTCCAATTTAACCTTAAATACATTGTTATCATCAAAATCAATTAAGGAGATACAAAATCTTAATTTTGTTCCAACAATATATACGGCTATATACAATGCTAATAGATAAAAACAACTAATCACATACCTTATTATATAATTAATAAAATATTATTGTATGGAGATAAGTTTGACCCTTTTTTTTCTTCCATTCTTCTAAGGTCGAAATTAAATATGATGTTTTACTACTTATAATTATAATATTATTAGTGGAGCTATATTACATTTTCGATTAATCTAAAAATTATTTTTTGCTTATATATAAAATCGAATAGAGTATAAAATAATTTTATATTAATGGTATATATTTATTATTTTTTTTTAAGAAGCCAAAGAAATATGTCGGGCAATTTAAATGGTTATAATTAATTATTTGTTTTAGATATTGTTTTTCCCTTTCATATTATAATGTTAATAGGTTAACATATTGTTTTGGTTTTTTTTTTTATTGATAATATTGTTTTGCTTTTAAAATGATATATTTATATAGAAAGTATAGTGTGAATTCAAAATGTCCACTGTTAGACCTCTTTTGGAGTGCATATAAGGGCATTCAGAAAAGATTGCTAAGGATAGATGTTAAATGCTAGATTCATTGTATACCCAAATCATAAGACATGTTTGGTTTGAGAAAATATGGCCTTGTTTTTATTGTTCCATTTCTTAATTTCATAATTGATAAACACGTTGTTTTCACTATTTTCAGTCATACCAACTTAACATGTTTGGTTTAAGAAAATATTTGTTTTTAGTTTTCACTGTTTTCAGTCATACCATTAAGAGTCTGTTTGGAATAACATTTTTTTTAACTTATACAAAATAGTTTACGCAAATAAATAAATTTTTATGTATTATTATAAGTTTTTCAATGTAGTTTATGAAAAAATAGCTTGTAAAAATGCAGTTTTTATTAGTGAAAATTTATAAATTAACATAAAACTTTATTTATCCGCATAAGCTGTTTTACATAAGCTAAAAATTCCAAACGGACCCTAAATATAGAAAATAAAAATATTTTTTTAAAGAAAAAATGTCATAACAAAAAGCAATATAGAATGTTAATTGCGATTATCTCATGAGTTTAATTCAGTTGCTAAAAATATCAACATTTTATATGTATGAGTTCAAACTTAAATACTCTATTTATTTATTTTAAAAATACATTTTTAGTCACTAAACTAAAAAAAAAAATACACTACCAATTACGATTAACACAAATAATTAGATTTCTTTTTCAAAAGAATTGTCATTCACGTGGAAGTTAGTGATTTTTTCTAACCTTGCATGATGCAATGTTGCATGAAAGCAAATATCAAAAAGACTTTTTATATCCAATACAATACGTATATGCATTGTATTTCAAGCTTTTTAACCATTGATTAGTTATCGTAAAAAAGAAAAACCATTGATTAGTTGTTATTGCATTTGGTGTTCAATTGTCATTGGCCAAACATTATTTTAACATAATCAACCGAAGACTATATATATTGTCTTTAGAGTGTTTAGTCATACAACTGTTGGGTCAAGATATTTGGATAAAATAGAAAAGACTTTTAGTAGGTTTTATTTTGGTGTTTTTCTTGCACTTTTTGTAGATATTTTAAATGAAATGAAATGAAATTAAACTTTCTTTTTTATCATTTCAATTTTATCAGATATTTTCGAAGGGGTGGAATTAATTAAGTATTATCATATAACAAAACAATGAAAAATAGATGGAATAAAATGAGTTTAATTCTATTAAAAATTTTTCTTCATTAAAACTGTTAGAAATAATATAAAATCATTAATGTGCCAAATCCTAACAGTTTAAGCTTTTGGGATAATTGGTTATTTCACATGGTATCAGAGCCTCTATGACTAAGTGGTCTAGAGTTCGATTCCCGCTCCCCTCACTTTCTAATTAAAAGTGGAATTTAAGCATATGGTAGGTGGGCTATGCATTATCCACGCTTAAAGCCCAAGTGGGCTCTTGCGTGAGGGGGCGTGTTAGAAATAATATAAAACCATTGATGTGCCAAATCCTAACAGTTTAAGCTTATGTCAATAACCAATTATCCCAAAAGCTTAAGCTATTAGGATTTGGCACATCAATGGTTTTATATTATTTCTAACACGCCCCATCACGCAAGAGCCCATTTGGGCTTGAAGCGTGGATAATGCATAGGCCTACCTACCATAAGCGACCACTTAGTCATAGAGGCTCTGATACCATGTCAATAACCAATTATCCCAAAAGCTTAAGCTATTAGGATTTGGCACATCAATGGTTTTATATTATTTCTAACAAAAACCCTTTATGTAAAATTAAAATATATTATTAAAATGAGTAGAATTTTATAATATAAACTCTTCTTATTGTTTTTTATTTTTACCCACCGAAAAATAATATTGAGCCGAGTCCTCAAGAGTTTAGCTCAATTGATATTCCACTTATTCACCTTTAAGGTGAATTTTCTATCCACTAGACAACTTGAAAAAAAAAATATTGAGCCGAGATTCTCTCTATTTCGAGAAAAGTTAGATATATTTATTAATATAATTTTGAAGTAAATCAATGATATATATACATATTTTAATATTATTTAAATATATATACCAAAATTTTAATAATTATTGTGTTTATTTATTTTAAAAAATAGAGTATCTCTCAACTCATAAATATTGTCTATTGTGGAGATTTTATGAATATTTATTTGCAAGGACTTTTTGACCGACTCACCGATATAAGGTAGGTAGGTAGGTACCATTTTCATGTATGGGTTAACTTACTTGTCTCTGATGCACGTGTTTGCTAATCAAGACTTAAAACTCCAACTTGCAAGTGCAAGATGGTTAAAGACGATAATAGATAGGGAATTGGGTATATCCTGTAGTAAGTTTATTTTTGAGTCGTTGGATTTAAATTAATGTTTAAAATTGTTTTACTGTATAAAGGTTATTGTAAATTTTGCTATACAAATAAATTTAGCGGCATAGTTTATTATTTTATCTTTTATTTAGGTGTAATTAGTGATTCAATTAGCTATTGAAGTTTGCTATTTAGGTATAATTAGTGTGCTTCGCATTTGGTTCTTTCATTAGATTTCGGTCTGGTTTATTTTATATACCACATTTGTGTTTATCGTTTTATTATCTTTTTGGGTTGCTTTTTATACTTTATATGATTGTTAGGTCAGGTTTTTGCCTTCCTAACTTTTTGTACTCTTTTTTATTAATATATTTCGGTTTGCTTAAAAAAAATGTGTAAATTACATGTGGTCTTTTTTTTTTTTTTTTTTTTTTTAATTTTAAAAATGGCATATGATAATGAATACTTCTTTTGATTTTATATATAAATAAAATTGACATTTTCAATTTATTTGGTACACATACATAATTTTTTTTTTTACGGTAAAAAAAACTTATATGAATTATTTTATTTATGAAAATAAACTTATATGAATTTCAAATACAGACACGACCTTGTGCGGGATGTTCTTTTTGATGTTTTTAGGCGGACGGGAATATCTGCCAAGAAAGAAACACCTATGAACTTCTTGACTGATCTACTAGAGGGAAGATCTACTTTGAGGCCAGCTGATATCTTAGTGTACGGATGGGTATGAGGAAGACATGCTTGTGTGGATTTGACTGGAGTTTCACCATTTGTGGGGTTGACGACTGGGGCTTTTAAGGTAGGACAAGCGGCTCTCAAAGCTGCATCAAAGTGGTCAAACATGAGAGAGCATGTTCGGACAATCAACATGTCTTTATACCTTTTTCTTTTGATACTTTTGGGTTTCTTGTCTCCGAGGCTGTAGATATTTTGAAAAGAGTGCAGAAAGTCATGCATAGCAATGTGGTGTCTCCTAGGTCCTTAGATGTAGTGTTTAAAATGATTGATTTTGCCATCCAAAAAGAGTTAGCAGCGCAATTTGTTGCCTGTTTGCTTTCCATTAAAGTGTAATTATTATTTTCATATATATATATATATATATATATATATATATATATATATATATAAAACTAATGAAAATATATTGAAATGTGAGTGTTTTGATAGTACGTTCTCAACATTATTTTTCATAATCATAAAGTTGAAATTGTTAAGAATTTATATCTTCCGTGTGAAATTAAAAGAATGAGAAGGAATACACACCATTAAATTTCATTCTACTTTTTTTTATAATTCAAACTATGAAACATTATATCATACCATTTCATACCACCAATCTAAAAATAAATATAGCAATTTGTGAAATATATAAAAATAAGGATAACAATGGAGTAACCCATTTATATTATTTTGATCATATATGAATGACCAATTTATATTTGATCGATTAAAAATACAGCCGCCTTATTTGTTTTCCACTTAATTAGGATAGGACTAGTCAACACTCAAAAGAGGCCACATTTTAATACACTTTATCCACTTTTTGACCATATAATTTAATCAAATTATTTGACTAGCTAGTTTACTATATAAGCATCTCACATGTGATTGATCAAAAACACAAAGCGATTATAAGCATAATCAACCAAAAAAAGAAAAGAAAAAAAAAGCAATTCACACATACAAACAAAATCAACTCAAGAACATTAAACAAAGTAATAAGATATGGCATTGAATTACTTTCTTTGCCTCATTTCTTTTGTAATTGTGCTTAGCAAATCATATGTCAATTGCATAGACATAGTTGAAGTTGAGCCTGTTCTTGATGTTGCTTCATTGAATAGAAATAGTTTCCCAAAGGGTTTCATCTTTGGGGCAGGGTCCTCCTCATACCAGGTAATTAATTACTATATGAGTTCTAATATAAAAAAAAAAAAAAAAAAAACTAAAATTAAATGAAATTCTTCTCTAGTTCTCTATTACTAAATTTAGTGAAAAAAAAATTTTAATTTATCTTAATAAGATATTTTTTCTAATAGTATATTAGAGATATCTTGATTATTGAATTGTCAATGTTTATATCTTCCCTCTTTACATATATTAATTAAGCATATGATTTGTTTTTTAAAAAATAATTATACATAATATATATAATTGTTTGTTTCTAACATGTATGTAATTTTTTATTTTTGATTAGTTCGAAGGTGCAACAAATGAAGGTGGTAGAACACCAAGTATATGGGATACCTTCACTCACAAATATCCAGGTTTATATATATACACATACTAGAGATGCACAATTTACAATTTGATGTTTTCATGAGCATAATTATTTACAATTTGTACAACTTTAATTGACATGCAGAAAAGATCAATGATAGGAGCAATGGAGATGTAGCCATTGACACATATCACCACTACAAGGTATGCTTGCTTCAAAGTATATTTGAATTTTCTTAATAAAATATTGTGGAATTTCAAACTTTTTTTTTTTTTGACGGAATGGAATTTCAAACTTAAGTAATTGAATAATAAATTATTGAATAAAAACTGCATTTTTTTTAATTACCAAAAATGATCATTATTATATTTAGCCAATCTTTCTATTTAAATTATGGAGTATAAAGTTACCAACGAAAAGTAATGATAAATAAAAAATAAATTAATTAATTTTGATTTTAATTAATATATTGTTGATCATGTATATTATAGGAGGATGTTAGGATCATGAAGGATATGAACTTGGATTCATACAGATTCTCCCTATCTTGGTCTAGAATATTGCCAAGTAAGTTTAATGTTGATAAATTACTAATCTTAACTAATGACTATCATCTTATTGAAATTATTTTTAAAAAATTATGTAAATATTGAAAATTTCACTTTAACTAACCATTTTATAAAAATTATTTATCCACAATAGAAGGAAAGCTTAGTGGTGGCATAAATCAACAAGGAATCAATTATTACAACAATCTCATCAACGAGCTATTGGCTAATGGTTAGATCTTGAAATCCATTGTTCATTTCAATTCGCCTAGATCTAGGAATGTAGTCTTTCAGAGATTGGACTTTGCTATACAGAAAGGTTTAGCGGCGCAGCTTGTTGCCCGTTTACCTTTTATTCAAATGTAATTATATTTTATATATATAAAAGCATTATATAAAAAAAAAATTGACTATATTACCATATAGTTTATTTTGCTAATGATTATTGTACTAATTTGTTAATAATTATAGGTATACAACCACTTGTGACTCTTTTTCATTGGGATCTCCCCCAAACTTTAGAAGATGAATATGGTGGCTTCTTAAGCCCTCTCATTGTGTGAGTTTCTAAAACATGACTTATTGTTTGCTTAGAAAATAAAATGTATATCAAGATATGATTCTAATTTTTATTGCAATTTTTCAGAAAAGATTTTCAAGACTATGTGGAACTTTGCTTCAAGGAGTTTGGTGATAGGGTAAAGTCTTGGGTTACTTTGAATGAGCCATGGAGTTACAGTCAACATGGTTACGCCGATGGGCGAATGGCACCAGGTCGTTGTTCTCAATGGTCGAATCCAAATTGTACCGGTGGTGATTCTGCAATAGAGCCTTATATAGTCACACACTACCAACTCCTAGCTCATGCCGAAGCTGTCAACATATACAAGACAAAGTATCAGGTTTGTTACTTTGTTAAGAATCTTATAGCTCAAACAATTGTTAGATTATGTCATATAAAGTATTAGTGATCATGATTTTTTTAAAAATATTATTAGTACTAATAATATTATTTGTTACTTTGTTAAGAATCTTATAGCTGAAATATTTATATGTTATATGTGCAGGAATCTCAAAAGGGTTTAATAGGAATAACTTTGGTAGCTAACTGGTTCTTACCACTCACAGATTCTAAATCTGATCAAAAGGCTGCTGAAAGAGCAATTGACTTCATGTATGGATGGTAAGAATCATGCTAAATAATATCCAAACAATTGAGATAGCCAAACAATTGAGATTTGAATTCTATCTTTTAAGAGTCATGCTAAATAATATTAAATGCATTAGTTTCAAGAAAATATTTTTATATTAATATGCTTAACTAGTGCATTCGGTGCATTGTTTAGCATTTTCCATCATTTAAAAGTTATAAAATCAAATTTTTACCGTTGAGCTATATACACAAAAAAAATATATCTTGGATGTTGTTTAAAAAAAGGGGAAAAAAAAAAAGAGGATTAACATTAGGATTTTGTTGCTTTTTCTAAGAATTTTGAACATTTCTAGTTCATATCAAGTCCATAAAAGACTTAGGTCATATACTTTTTGTGATATATTTAAATGAATTATTGGGCAAAATGTTAAATCAAAAGTTAATTGATTTCAGGTTTATGGATCCACTAACATCAGGAGAGTATCCAAAGAGCATGAGATCTCTTGTTGGAGCCCGATTACCAAAATTCAGTACAAAACAAGCTAAACTACTCATCGGTTCATTTGACTTTCTTGGCATAAACTATTACTCTTCAGCTTATGCATCAGATGCACCTCTTCTAAGTAATGTTAGACCTAGCTACTTAACAGATTCTTTGGTCAATCCTGCATGTAAGGAACTATCTTTTTTTTTCTTCTATAGATTCTCTAACTATTTACATGCATTGAATTTAAAGATTGCTGACAATTGCATATGTTTTTTATTTTTGTTTAATGCAGTTGAGAGAAATGGGAAACCCATAGGCATAAAGGTATGTGTATATCAATCTATCTTGTTAAAACTTTGCATTTTTGATTCATTTCTAAAATATAAAACTAACATGTTTTTAATACTTATGCAGATTGCTTCTGATTGGTTGTATGTTTATCCAAGAGGAATTCGTGACCTTTTGTTATACACCAAGGAAAAATACAATAACCCATTAGTTTATATCACTGAAAATGGTAATAATACTATCATATTTAGTTTGCTTGAATGCAATGCTATACGTTTTATATGTGGTTTTTAAAATTTGTTTAATCAAAGGTGTATGTCTAATTGTGTTGTGCATACTTCACTTACAGGTATAAATGAATATGATGATTCTACACTTTCAGTCAAAGAATCCCTCATGGACACTTTTAGAATCGATTACCATTTTCGTCATCTATTTTACCTTCGATCTGCAATTGAGTAAGTAACCTTTTACATCTATAAAATGTTTTTCTATTTTTCTCAATTCAATTTAATAATTTTCTAAACCATTTTTCCTTTAAATGTATATTACAGGCAAGGTGCAAACGTCAAAGGATACTATATATGGTCTTTGTTTGACAATTTTGAGTGGTCCTCGGGTTATACCGTGAGATTTGGAATGACTTTTGTAGATTACAAGAATGGCTTAAAAAGATACCAGAAACTTTCTGGATTGTGGTTCAAAAATTTTCTCAAAAAAGAAACTAAACTTATGTTTCTAGCGAGAAGGATTATGGGATTCATTCATTAAAAATTATAGTTGTAAATAGTTTTTATTGAAAGCATATCGTAAATAGTTCTTTATTTATTATTTTGTTCTAAAAAGGTCCTATTAGACCGAAAAGGGAATAGAAAATAGATGTGTAGATGTATTTATCTTATAAGTTATTACTATTGATCCTATTTTAGATCAATAAACGAAAATTGTACTAGTTATGATAATTATATGAATTACATATTTGATTAATTTATCATCTTACTATTTTTCTCCATATATACGCTATGAAAGTTAAATAGAAATACCTTGCTAATTGCTAATTGCTAATTGAAAGATTAAAGGATACAAGGAACTAAATCAAATCAAATAAACAAATACCACCTATAACTTTTGTTGTCGCAATTACATACTATTTTTTATCCAATAGCAACCAAAAGTTTCCCAAACTAGCTCTGTGAAGTTAGAAGTTTTGCAAGGCTTAGGTCAGTTTGGCCTAGCTTATTTTTTAGCTTATTATCAGCTTTATTATACATAGATTAGATTAGTGATTAGTCACTTTGGTAAATAGGTTAGTTACATTATATGTTGACAGCTATATTACTTTTCCATCTTGTATATACTAATATATAAGGCTAAAAGCCAATCTGTATTGTAACTAACAAATTCAATTTTCCACATTCAATGAGAATGAGTTTGTTTTCTCTCTTCCATCCTCTTGTCAACATGGTATCAGAGCTCACATGAGTTCTGGTAGCCATTGTTCTCTTCTTTCCAAAAACGGTTATTCCTTCTTTCTTGATTGAATCATTCATCTTCTTCTACCTTCTTTTTCATTCTTTTTCTTCTCGAAGATTCATCAATGGCTCTCCAGAACTACATTGATTTCTCCGCAAACTCTGTGAATCCCTACTATTTGCATCCGAATGAGAATCCGGCTCTGGTTCTTGTTTCTCCACCTCTAAGTGCCAAGAACTATCACACATGGTCTCGTTCGATGCAGATCGCGTTAATATCGAAGAACAAAGACAAGTTCATCGATGGATCTCTTCCCAAGCCTTCCGTCTCTGATCCGTTATATGCACCATGGATTCGCTGCAACACCATGGTTTTGGCATGGCTACACCAATCAATTTCTGATTCTATTGTGAAATCGGTGCTTTGGATTGATACTGCGGCTGGCGTTTGGAGGAATCTTCGGATTCGATTTTCTCAGAGTGATATCTTCCGCATCTCCGATTTACAAGAGGATTTGTATCGTTTTCGTCAAGGTACGCTTGATGTCTCTGATTACTTCACTCAATTGAAGGTTTATTGGGATGAATTCGAGAATTATCGTCCAATTCCGCACTGTAAGTGTTCGATTCCTTGTTCCTGTGGTGGCATCGATTCTGTTAGGGTTTATCGTGAACAAGATTACGTTATTCGCTTTCTTAAAGGCTTGAATGAGCGTTTTTCACATTCTAAATCCCAAATCATGATGATGAATCCCCTCCCTGACATTGATCGCGCTTTTTCGCTAGTTATTCAACAAGAACGTGAAATGCTTGGTTCTTCTGTTTTCGATTCAGCTTCTGACACTGTTTCTGACTCTACTATGGCCATGGCTATGCAAGTTAATTCTATTCATAGCAATTCCAATGGCAGAGGGGGTAATTCCAAAGGAAAAGGTCCAAATTCATCTAAAGGAGGGACCCGTGTTTGCACTTACCGTGGCAAATCCAATCATACCATTGAAAATTGCTTTGAGAAAATTGGTTACCCTCCTGGATACAAGACCAATAAGTCCAAGAATTCATCATCATGATCATCTCAGATCAACAATATCTCAAATGCTTCTTCTCTGGAATCAACTCAACATGGTTCATCTACACAATCCACTTTTCAATTTACACAAGAGATGTATCAAGGCATTCTTGAAGCTCTTCAACAGTCAAAACTTGGTTCTCAGCCAAAGGCCAACTCAGTAACTACTTCTCCTTTTGCTCTGCATTCTCCTTCCTCCAATCAAAATGGTAAAATTTCTACTCTTTGGATATTAGATACGGGTGCTACTGACCACATTACCTTTAATCTTTCTTCATTTACCACTTATCAAAACATTATTCCTATTCCTGTTTCTTTACCAAATGGTTCACAGGTCCTTGCTTCAATATCTGGTAGTGTAGTCATTTCACCACTAATCACCATACATAATGTCCTTTACATTCCTTGTTTTCATGTCAATTTACTATCTGTCACAAAATTAGCTAGCTCAAACAATTGCCATTTAAGCTTTACCACTGACTTATGCAAGATTTTGCAGAACCATTCTCTGGAAATGATTGGTACAGCTAAGCTCCAAAGGGGATTGTATGTGATAGATACAGCCGCTGTGAACCCTTCATGTAATTCAATTTCTTCTAATTCCTTTGAACTTTGGCATTCCAGATTAGGACATGTATCAGATTCTGGTATGCACGCTATTTCTAAACAATTTCCATTCATACCTTGTAAAAATAACATGTCACCTTGTGACAGTTGCCATTTTTCTAAACAAAAGAAGTTGCTTTTTCCTACTTGTATTACTACTTCTTTGTTGCCTTTTGAATTGTTGCATGTTGATGTTTGGGGACCCTACTCCACCACTTCCCTTCTAGGCCATAAGTATTTCCTTACTTTAGTGGATGATTTTTCCAGATTTACATGGGTCATTTTTCTCAAAAACAAAAGTGAAACTAAGCAATGCATTATTAACTTTGTTGCTTATATAGAAAACCAGTTTCATACTTCATTAAAATGCCTCAGATCCGATAATGGTACAAAATTTGCATTAAATGATTTTTTTCCTATCCAAGGGTATTATTCATCAAAAGTCTTGTGTTGAGACACCCCAACAAAATGGGGTTGTTGAGCGCAAACACCAACATATCCTTAATGTTGCTAGGTCCTTATTTTTTCATTCAAATGTCCCTATTACTATGTGGAACTTTTGTGTTCAACATGCTGTACATGTAATAAACAGACTTCCTAGTCCCTTGCTTAAGTCTAAAACCCCTTTTGAATTGTTATATCAATCACCACCTACCCTTCTTCACCTTAAAGTCTTTGGCTGTTTATCATATGCCACTACTATCCAAGCACATCGTACAAAATTTGACTCTAGAGCTAGAAAGTGTGTTTTCATAGGCTACAAAGATGGCACTAAAGGCTACATACTTTATGATCTCCACTCCCACAATATTTTTCTCTCACGTAATGTTGTTTTCTATGAGCATTGGTTACCCTTCAAAACTGTCCTTGGCCCTACTTCCTCCAATCCTTCACCTTTTCCACTTTATGATGATCCTTTGGACATCTCACCCAACCTTTGTATGGATAGTTCTCCTTTATCCACTGGTTCACCACTTATAGATCACACTTTGGACTCTAATATGTCCTATCTCTCTTCAGTTCCAGCTGTAGATTCCATCTTGGATTCTAGTCCTTTGCCTAGTCCTATTACTACAGCTACCCCTGCCTCTCAACTCTCTAGTTCTGATCATAGTCCAGCAGAACCCTCTTTATCCTCCCTTAATCCTACTATATCTCCCAACCCAACCATTCCCTTTCCAACTAGAGTGTCCACTCGTCCTAAACAACCTCCCAAGTATTTACAGGACTATCACTGCAGTACTCTATCTGGCTGTACCAACCAAGGTTCATGTAATACTGCTTACCCTCTTTCTTCTGTTTTATCTTATGCTAATTGTTCTCCTGACTATAAAATGTTTAGTTGTTCTGTTTCCTCCACCATTGAGCCCAACCAAGCTTCCAAGTTTGACTGTTGGAAAGAGGCCATGGATGCTGAGATCAACGCTCTTGAGGTAAATAAAACTTGGGCTGTTGTAGATCTCCCCTATGGGAAGGTTCCAGTAGGTTGCAAATGGGTATATAAGATCAAGTACCATGCCAATGGCACTATTGAAAGGTACAAAGCCAGACTTGTGGCCAAAGGCTACACTCAGATGGAGGGTGTGAATTATTTTGACACTTTTTCCCCAGTGGCCAAGATGACCACTGTGCGTGTGTTACTAGCCGTTGCTGCCATTAACGGTTGGCATTTAGAGCAGTTGGACGTTAATAATGCCTTCTTGCATGGTGACTTACATGAAGAGGTTTATATGTCACTACCTCCTGGTTATGCTACCTCTACCAGTTCCAAGGTCTGCAAACTAAACAAGTCCCTATATGGGTTAAAGCAGGCTAGTCGCCAATGGTATTCAAAACTATCTGCTGCTCTTCTTTCTTTGGGCTATAAAGCTTCTCAGGCAGATCACTCTCTTTATGTCAAGTCTCATGGCACCTCCTTTACAGCTTTATTAGTCTATGTTGATGATATTGTGCTAGCAGGCACTTCAATGGCAGAGATTCAATCTGTCAAACGCTTCCTTGATCAACAATTTAGGATCAAAGACCTTGGTCCACTTCGTTTCTTCCTTGGCCTAGAGATTGCAAGGTCATCTTCTGGAATTTTTTTGAATCAAAGAAAATACACTCTTGAACTACTTGAAGACACTGGCTTTCTAGGTTTTAAGCCTGCTGCAGTGCCTCTTGATCCTCACACCAAATTATCTGCCACTGATGGTGTTCCTTATGATGATCCCTCTGGCTATAGAAGACTCATTGGTAGACTTATTTACTTGACACACACAAGGCCATATATTTCTTTCTCTACTCAGCACCTTAGTCAATACATTTCAACTCCTTTAGTGCCTCATTACCAAGCTGCTACTAGAATCTTAAGGTACTTAAAAGGTTGTCCTGCTAAGGGAATTTTGTTTTCAAGCCAAAGTCCTTTACAACTTCATGGTTTTGCTGACTCTGACTGGGCTTGTTGTCCCAACACTAGGAGGTCTATTACTGGCTATTACGTGTTGTTAGGGAGCTCCCTCATATCTTGGAAATCTAAGAAACAAAACACTGTTTCTCGTTCCTCTACTGAGGCTGAATATCGTGCACTGGCCTCCTTGACTTGTGAGTTGCAATGGCTGCAATATCTCTTTCATGATCTGCACATCTCTTTTTCTCAATCAGCTTCTGTTTACTGTGACAATAAATCTGCCATCTACCTTGCTCACAACCCCGCCTTTCACGAACGAAGCAAACATATTGACCTGGACTGTCATATCGTTCGGGAGAAGTTGCAATCAACGCTCATTCACCTCCTTCAAGTCCCTTCACAATCACAACTAGCTGATGTATTTACCAAACCCCTTCACTCTCCCTCTTTATCTTCTATGATGTCCAAGTTGGGATTGTGCAGCATCCACCATCCAACTTGAGGGGAGCTATCAGCTTTATTATACATAGATTAGATTAGTGATTAGTCACTTTGGTAAATAGGTTAGTTACATTATATGTTGACAGCTGTATTATTTTTCCATCTTGTATATACTAATATATAAGGCTAAAAGCCAATCTGTATTGTAACTAACAGATTAAATTTTCCACATTCAATGAGAATGAGTTTGTTTTCTCTCTTCCATCCTCTTGTCAACACTTATGCAAACAACTTATGCAATTTTTATGTATTATTATAAGTTTTTTAAGGTAATTTATGATAAAATAGTTTATAAATATTCAATTTTCACAAGTTTGAACTTATAAAATAGCATAAAACCTAATTTATATTGCATAAGCTCTAAAATAAGTTAGGTCAAACGGGCCCTTAGCCTTTACAACAAGAACATTAGCCTAATAATAATAATGTTAAGAGACAATTGAAATATGGATGAGATTGTTATAAAATTTACCTATAGTTTTTTTCTACAAAATCCAATACCCTAGATAATATTAACAAACCCAATAATAAGAACCTATTTTACCTTGAGACGAACAACTCAGTTGAACTCTTGTACTATCGCTTCAGCACTTTAAAACAAAATGAAATTTTAGCCACCGCCACTAAACAAAAACATCGATAAATATTTTTTAGATGAATAATGAATTTTGACCAAAACCAAAATAACTCTTTAACTATCTATTTATAATTTATAACCTTTTTTTTATTATTATTTTTAATTTATAATCAAGAATATAAAACTAAAATAATAGTTAATCCAAAAAAAAAATAATAGTAACCATAACCATAATTAAAAACATGGATGTCACGCATTAGGATGATTGTGATCTGCGTAAAATATTTTTAACTAACTGGATGTAAAAAATCAACTTGTATTTTTTTTTTTAAATGCGGAGAAGGTAACTCTAATAATCCGAAAAAGTTGAAAAGTAAATAAAACAAAAAAATTATTTCTCTCACACAAAACAAAACAGTAATTCTTAAATTCTTCATTTTTTATAGAATTAAATTATTCATTATATTATTATTATTATTATTATTATGAAAATAATAGTAACCACATAATTAAAAACATGTCACGCATATAGATGATTGTAATCTGCTAGAAGATTTTTAACAAACGGGATACAAAAAATGAACATGTTTCTTTTTATTATTATTTTTAGTAATAGGATACAAACTATCATAAAAAACTACAAAATCATCCTTTAAAACTTATGTAGTAAAAAATTAAATAAATTTGCATCCCCAACAACAACTAGTATCCCATTAAAATCACAAACCCGAGTCTCTCTAGTCCATTGAACTTTTAAACCTCGTCATCCCAATAATTCTAGTTCTAGCAATGGTATGTTTTAAAGCTGCTGCACTAGTGACAAAGCAAGCTGCTGCAAAAGTGAATCAGAGTGTTGTTGCAACTGTCGCAAAAACTACACTAGGTAAACCTATAAATATTAATGGTGCAGGACTGTTGTGGAGACCGAAGAATCCAATTTTTAAATCAGTCGTTGTTGTCCAAAATAGCGTAGTCCGGAACTTGTAGATCCGATGAAAGCATACAACAACACAAATGAGACAATGTCAATGAGATTCATGCCGACTCCAGGATTAAGCCAAGGAACACGCAATGAAGAACATTTTACTTAGTGCTTTTGTTTGATACTTGTTAATGATATTTAGTTTTTTTGCAATGAAGGACTTCTACTTAGTGCCTTTGTTTGATACTTGATAATCATATTTGGTTTTTTGCAATGAAGGACCTTCTACTTAGTGCTTTTGTTTGGTCTTTTGTTTGAACCTTCTATTTAGTTCTTTTGATGGATTATGGTTTAGTTGACTTTTATGTAATGAATTTGATGAATTACGGTTTAGTTGGCTTATGTAATGAATGAATGGATTATGGTTTAATTTATGGTTAGCAAGATCAACGTATTGATCAAAAGAATGAGTTTTATGTTAAACGTACTGTACCGGACAAAATCCAAGAGGCCCAATAGACTTAATGATCCAGCAATTGGCCCAACACAATTCAAATAAATAACTTGACGGGAAAGATAAGGCGAAGGCGAGATCCAGAGATTGAGGGCAACGCCCTCAGGTTATAACCTCGTCGCCCAACAGCAGATAACCACCCACTACCACCTTGTAAGCGCGGAGGAGAGGAGAAACCGCCCATAACCACCCTTAAGACACGGTGGACACGGCGAAAAACCACCCACGACCTCCATTAGAGATGAGTGGGGTGGTTTTAGATATTTTCCAACTATGTTCTTCCTCTATAAATAGAGGAGAAAAACTCATTGTAAAAGGTTCAACATTTTGGTAAATAAAAGATCCTAGTATCATTATTATGCATTAATATACTTGGATCACCCCCCTACTATTTTTACCAGAACATTTTGGCCATCAGGAGAAGGAACAACTCATCAGAGCAGAATTACCCTGGAATTTTCCCTGAGGCCTTACATGATATCCTCCGTGGTTTCTCCTTAGCTTCCACGGTGATCTGGGATCCTTCTTCTTTACCAGAAGATCCAATATCAGGAGAAGACTCCCGAGAAGCATAAGTCCTCAGGTATTCAATGAAATCTTCATCAGCAGAGCCGGAAGAATCTGACGAAATGGCAAGAGTTTCCATTTTGATATTAGAAGAGGGCTTATCTTGCCTAAAGTTAGAAACAGAGATCTCTATCTTACGTTTCTTTTTCTGAGATTTTGATTTGGAGGCCACACTTTTCTTTTTGGGTTTATTTTTGTAATCCATGGAGGGATCAGTGAAAGCAAGAATGAAGAAAAACGGAAAGAATCATATAGAATGAAAGAAAAACGGGATAAGTGAGAATGGAAGTGAAGAAAAGTGAAGATGAAAGAGGCTATTTATAAGGGAGATTTTGGGCGGCGCACAGTAAATACGGTCAAACAGTTGCAACTTCCCACATTTGACTGCATGGAAAACGGCAAAAGACTTAAACAGTTACGCTGACTACATTGGTATCTGCGAAAAATCCTCGGGAAACGGTTCATAGACGACGCCATAGCCTAACGACATCACGCCCAAGTATTTACGTCGCCTCGGACACATTGGCGGGAAGGTTATACGGGCAAATATTATAAAGTCTCATACAAACAAGTATTTTCAAGATGCGACAAAGTAATAGGAAAAACGCAAGCAGTTGAATAAAGAGATATTATAATCAAGGCCACAAAGGGCAGGAAACATTGTCATTGTGCCACAACAGGGCGTACAAAAAGTTAGTCAAAGCCACAACTGGGCATACAAAAAATCATCCAAAAGCCACAAAGGGCGTACAAGATTAAATGAGTGATAATACAAAAGACTGATGGAAATCATGGAGTAGAATCTGAAGGAGGGACATAAGGAACCAACTGGCCGTCCTTAATAACCATCAAAGCACTGGCCTCGCCCAAACGTTTAGCATCGATATCAGGGAACAAGACCTTTACTTGCTCCACGGCGAAGTTGAAGCCATCATCAAACTGAGCTCCAATGCTCTCCTCCAAACTCATCTTTTCTTCGGCCCAGCTCGCCTTCTCCTTCAACAGGACATCTCGGTCCTCGGACAGCTCCTTGATATGGACGTCCTTACTAGCAAACGCCTCCTTCAGTGCCTTTACCTCGGCATTGTGATCATCCTTCAGTTTCTTCAAAGCAGCTTCATGCTTCTTCTCCAAGTCATCCAAGGCTTTCTTGCTTTCAGCCTTGGCAACCTCCATGTCAGCAACGAACTTCTCCTGGGTGGCCTTGACCTTTTCTTCCATGGCGTCCAACTCACGACGAATCACCTTCATCTTTTCTTCAGCAGCTGAGATGGCAAGCTTTTGGCGAGACGCCAACGCGTGATTAAGCAGGATTCCCTTCAGCTCGTAACCCATGGAGAGCCTAGCCAATTCCTCAGTCGAAGTGGAGTCAAAGCGAGCTCCCCCACCAGACATATCCACCGCCTTCTCAATGAAAACCTCAGGATTTAAAAGAGGATTCCAAGGAGTTGGCACAATGTCGTTTGAAGGAGCAGGAGGAGGAGGCGAGATTACATTAACAGCAGCAGCGGGACGAGGAGATGGAGTCTTCTCAGGATCCTCTTCCTGCAGAGGAACAACTTCCACAGTCGAGGCAGCCCCAGAGCTGGACGACCTCAGTTTCTTAGAGATGGGCTGTTCACCTTTTGAACTCCCACCGACCTCAAGATTCTTCGCAGGGATAGCAACGGAAATCCGCCCTTCATTCTTCCTTTTGTTCCTGCCCTTGGCGGCGTCATTGTCCGCCACAATCAACTGAGTCAGAGGATCAACCACAGCCACGGTTTCCCCAGAAGCGGCGAGGGCGGCATCCTTCTCCTTCTTGGCCCTGACCCTCAGCAAAAATTCCATCCTCTTCTCTTGTGAAACAGACCTCATCCTCTCTGCAAAAATAAAAGAAAAGGTTAGTCGCCAGGAAAGAATAAGCAAAGGCGAGACAAGAAAATAATAAAGAAACTCACCCATATATTCCACCAACTGTTCTATATAACCCTGAGTCTTAAGAAGGTCGCCCACATTCAAGATACATAACGTCTCGATGTAGGCGACGCATTCTTTCTCAAACTCGTCCAAAGATTCATAACGGGTCCCTTTGATGACACGGGGATTCTGAGTCCAATAAAAGGGGAACAAAGGTTCTTGGTTTTCATCAAACATCACGTCAGGGAAGGACTCCCTGCCGCGGACACGAAGGAAGGTATTTTTGAAGTTCTTAAAATTGGAGGTATACAATTGGAAACGTTTTCGACCTGGCTAACTCGAGAGATAAACCTGAGAGTCAGGCGAGACACTTTTAATTGTGTAGAAAGAAAAGAAAATAGCAACAGAAGGCTTCTCAATTTCCAGACCTAAACAGGCCAATTGGAAGGCTTTCATTTAACCCCAACTATTGGGAATCAGTTGGCAAGGGGCGACATTCAAGGTTTTAAACATTTGCACTTCGAAAAGGGTAAAGGGAAACCAGACATTGAAAGAATCAATAATGGAGGTATACATATAAAAGAAATGGGGTGTTTGGGTGTTAGTATCAGTGACAATCTCATCCTCACCAACAGGTTCAGTGATGACGTCGTTCTCATCCTCAGAATCAGACAAAACGGTTTTCCGCCTATACGCCAACACAGATTCCAGGTCTAGATACTTCGAAGCTACGTCCATGGTCTCGGGAGGAGTTGGGGCGACAAAGATGGCAAGAGTGGTGTCCCTTCGTTTTCCTGTGAAAGACGAAGGCGAGATTATCACACAGTCACTATCACTACTCTCAGTATCGCTAGAACTAATTTCAACATTCATTAAAGATTTGAAGTAACCATCATAGTCAAGAGAACCATCGGCCCTTGTATGATGGTTACGTATATGGGTTTCTAAGACAGAGCCACGAGGAGAAATTTTGGTGAAACCCCCCTCTTCATCGTCACTCAAGCTACGTAAAATGACCATTTTTTCCTACTCCGAACCCTAGAAATTAGAAAGGGAACGCTGAAAAGGAGTAAAGACAGTTACAAAGTAGGAATAGAAGTTACCTTAAATAATGGAAGCAAGGATGTAGTGGGGATCGTGTGAAGGGAAGTTGGTTGATTAACAAACCGCACAAAGTGGGTTTTGAAATTTGGGAAAATGCTGAGAAATGGAACAAAAGAAGGAATAATAGATGAAAAGATTTTGAAGTTCCTGTTTTATAGGAAAATTGGAGGGTGAACGAAACGTCCTAATACCCAACGGGTAAAAGAAGGCACCATTACACGTGTCAACATTACGCGTACGCATGGACACATATCCCGAGACTGGGCGAGAAAGCCAAACGTTTGAAATTCGACGACATCGCCAATGGGCGAGAACAAGTATATATTCAGAATTAATCAGAAATACATGGTGGAAAAGAAATTCACGAATTGAAGGAAAGAAACATCATTTCATTAAAGAAAATCCAACAATTACAAGGGGAGGCGGAACACATTCAACGAAGGAAAACAAAGAAAAACTACTTAAACGCCTTATAAGCAGCCTCGACGGCGCGGGCGTGGCAGTCCTCCATCAAGCTTTTCAATTTCTTCGCCGCGTCAGAATCTTGGGCGATCTTCCTCATGTCGTCATTAAGAGCATCATCCTTCTCTTGAAGACGGCACAAATGTGAACGACTTCGGATTAATTTGGCGACATCATATTGGATGTCCATCTGCAAAGATCTCTTTCTCTTCACAAGGGGTTTAAGTTGGCTCTCCAACTCATCGATTCGGTTGTCTACGGCTTCCTCGGCCGAGAGGGAAAGCGCCATCACTTTTTCCTGAGACGTTATATGTTCTTTCACCATCTCAATCCTCCTCTCCAAAGCCTCATAAAGTTCTCTCTGGCAATGTTCCACATTCTCAGTGGTCTCGATGAAGGCACCGTCATCTAAGAACCTCTTGTTCAATTCCTGTACCACGGTCAGAAACTTCTTTTGCTCGTCTGTCAGCCTCCAAGAATAGTCCTGCAACTCTTTCACCATGGAGGAAAAATCCTCCTGTTCATCCAGCAAATCATCAGTATCATAGCACAGCATGTTCCTCAGTTGGAATAAAACCGGCATGGCAGGTGACTCCGGGGTAACGGCAGAAGAAGACATAGCCACAAAAGCAAATGATGCAAAAACAGGTAGAGAATGAGGAATGAAGTAATTGGTATACCGCAAAGCTCCTATTTATAATTGAAGGATAGAAAGCATGATCAGAAGTAGTGGGCAGTTACCACACCACGTCCGGCCATTATCAGCACTTCGCCTCTTTGAGCCTTGTGCTTGGGGGGCTGTGTACCGGACAAAATCCAAGAGGCCCAATAGACTTAATGATCCAGCAATTGGCCCAAACAATTCAAATAAATAACTTGGCGGGAAAGATAAGGCGAGGGCGAGATCCAGAGATTGAGGGCGACGCCCTCAGGTTATAACCTCGTCGCCCAACAGCAGATAACCACCCACTACCACCTTGTAAGCGCGGAGGAGAGGAGAAACCGCCCATAACCACCCTTAAGACACGGTGGACACGGCGAAAAACCACCCACGACCTCCATTAGAGAGGAGTGGGGTGGTTTTAGATATTTTCCAACTATGTTCTTCCTCTATAAATAGAGGAAAAAAACTCATTGTAAAAGGTTCAACATTTTGGTAAATAAAAGATCTTAGTATCATTATTATGCATTAATATACTTGGATCACCCCCCTACTATTTTTACCAGAACACGTACCATTGCTAGAATGATTGGGATGACGAGGTTTAAAAGTTCAATGGACTAGAGAGACTCAGATTTGAAATTTTAATGGAATACTAGTTGTTGTTGGGGATGCAAATTTATTTGATTTTTTACTACATAAGTTTTAAAGGATGATTTTGTAGTTTTTTTTATGATAATTTAGAGACTATTTTTTGTTGTTTTTTAAGATAGCTTGGGGACTACATTGTAGTATTTTAATAGTTTAGGGACCACTAACGGCCACTTAACGGTAGGGACTAAGGGCCCGTTTGATGCTTATGATATGATAGGATATGATAAAAAGCTGGATAATGATAGCATATGATAGTAACAGGATAAACACATATCATGTCATGATGTGTTTGGTGCACATATGATAAGACACATGATATCATTAATTTATCATAAGAAATAAATGCATTTTATATTGCCATGATAATAAGACACATGTTATATTTAAATACAAAAATTATTCTTGTAAAATAAATGCATTTTTTTATAATAAAAATAGTTTTAATTTTTTTAATTAGCATTAAATAAAATATGTAATGAAAGTATTAGACAATTTCCAACAAAAATCAAACTAGGAAAAAGACTATTTTTCCAAAGAAAAAAAAAAGTGTAAAATAATATACAGAGAGATTGAAGTTCGAAAAAAAAATATCAACAAAAAAAATTACAGGAATAACTTACAGGAAAGAGTGTAAAATAACTTACATCGGTAATGTGTATAGCAAATGGACCCTAAAATGATTTTAAAATAACTTACAAGAATATTATAAAAAAAAAGGTTTTAAAATTTTACGAAAATAATGTGTATAGCATAAAAGACAAATTCTACATATAAATATATAAAGTTGCTGGCAGCGGGAATCGAAGAAGGTGCCTCACTATCCTGTTGTTAACCCACCAAAAATTAAGGATTAAAATAACAAAGGAGCAATATGATATGATATGACTAGGTTTAATTTATCATTTTCTATTAGTGCACCAAACAATGGATTGAAGTAGGATAGGATAATTTTATCCTATCCTGTCTCACTATCCTGCGCATCAAACGGACCCTAAATTGATGGATGGAAAATACCATTGCATGTTTAAGGACTAAGTTGGTGAGAGAGTGATAGTCTGGGGACTAAATTGCATGTTTACTCAATTATAAATTCTTCATTATATTATTTTATGAAGTCTCGATACGCGACACGATACTGATACGATACCGATATGTTGATACGAGAAATTTTTTAAAAATCTCTATCTGATACTGTCGCGATACATTATTTAAAAATTAAATATATAAATGCATAATATATAAACATGACTAAAATCAATAATATTAATAATGATAATTTTTTTTGAAAGACAAAATATTATTATTATTATAAACGTTAATAGTTTATTGTACAAAATCGTACAAACAAGCCAATAAGCTTGCAGAAGAGCGAAATAGTTTGAGGCTCAATATACAAAAGTCAAAATAAAGATTTAACCGATACTTTTTCGATACAAATATCAGGACATATTTGATGTGTATCAGATATTATTTTTTTATTTAAAAATAAAGATTTAATCGATACTTTTTCGACAAGAATCTATATAGAGTACATATCGGACACAATATTTCACCATTTTTAAAGTATCGGAGCTTTATAGATATTATTACTTCTGGCAATTTAGTATTTTTATTTAGAAAAAGGAACAATAGGGAAAATACTTATTTACCCTTCACGTGCTCAAGTTTCAATTTTCAGCTACATACACTTTTTTTTTTTCAGAGCAATAACATCACTTCGTCTCTCACTCCCAAACACAACGCAAGAATATTCAGAAAACGAAATTAGGGTTTCAAATCGCGGTGATGGCACTTTTCAGCCGAGTCAAATCAGGGTTCTCTCTCTGCAACAAATTAGGGCTTCTCTCTTCTCAGAGATCCACTCTTCAAAGCTCTCTCATTGCTCCTTCCATTTCCCAGGTCAATAAACCATTCTCAATTTCAATCTCTTATCATATAATATTGCTTTTCCTTTCATTTTCATGCGATTCGTTAAATCAATGCTTTAAACACTCATAGATCGTTGAAATTTTTCGATAATTTATGTTTTCTTTAACCTAGCGATCGTAAAGCTTGATTTTTTCACAAAATTAAATTTTTTTCCCTTCGATTATCATGAATGGTTATCTAAGAAATGATCCCATTTATTTATGCTTATAATCTATTGAATTGGTCATCCATTTTTGCCGGGAAAATGTTTTCCCTTTCAATTAGTGTACACTGAATTTGGTTATCTGCGGCATACTTCAGATTTTCATATTGTTGGCTGCAATTTGTTTTTTTAGGGGAAATAATTTGTTTTGTTTTCATCTTATGATTGTGCAGGCCTCAAGAAATTATGCTGATGTGCCGGGGCAAAGGGACCCCAAAATTAAGGTAATCAATTATATTGGTTTTGAATTGTGCATTCTTTTCTGTGATTAGTAGAAGAGAATATAGAAGAGCTAATTCAATATTGTTTTTGTTCAATAGTTGTTTACTGATTTAGGTAAGATTCAATTTTTGTTATCATGTAGTTTGTTATTATTGATCGATTGGATTGATTTGTTTTTCCCGTGGTCTTATTGATTTTGCATTTATGTTTTAGGTCCCCATCGCTATGTTTGGAGGTTCAGGAAACTATGCCTCTGCTTTGTATATTGCAGCAGTGAAAGCTAATGCAGTGGAAAAGGTTGACGCTGAGCTTTCTCAATTCGTTGAGTCGGTAAAGGGTAGTCCCGTAACTTCACAGTTTATAAAGGATATATCTGTGAAAAAGGATCTCAGAGTAAAAACCATCCAGGATATTGCCACCGAAGCTAAGTTTTCTGATGTTACAAAAAGCTTTCTTGGTAAGATAGGTTTTGCTTATTATAGTATTATTTTAATTAATTTATTGTTTCAGTTATGTTGCTAAAGCAACTTAAAATATTTTACTTATCATGATTTTATAAGCCTGAATAAGAGAAATGTTAGCATCTACATTCATTTTTTAATTCTTTCTAATGCAATAAAGGGATCAAATGTAAATTACAAACTTGTTCAAGTTGGTTTTTATTTTCCTTAGACGATAGTTTTGGAGTTCTCGTGTATTTGGTTGGGGTGGACTGGAATGCTCACATTTCAATAGTAGTGTATATTGTGGGATGTGATGGGATGGTATGATTAGAGTATTTATTTACAATGATTAATTAGACGGCTTAATTTAATTTTTAGCCATTTTTGTTTGTTGTTTGTTATTGTTTTTATGTTTTAATTGGTGCTCCTCAGGAAATGCCAACAATTTGTTAAAACTTTGAGTTAGTTATTAACTTATTAATCTAACTCGGATTGTATAATTAGAAAGTTAGCCTTTTCTGGGTTGATTTCTAGTTACAGATATCACACTAGCCTCAATCTGAAGTTGAAAAGTTATCTGTTTTGATATATAATCCATTGGAGTAATACATGTGAATCTCCTTATGTCTTTAGAACGTCAATCATGAAATGGCTGGGAGTGGATTTTTTTCCTCATAACCTCTATCACATATCATTGTGTTACGTTCTCTTTATCTAATTTTTACTTTTCTACTTGAAGTTTCCCCTGCCTTCATTTATGTGTCTTAGTTTGGTCATGTTAAATGAGTGCAACCTAATTACTGGAGACTATTCTGCTCAAACTCACCCCCGTTCTATTTTCTTTCCAGCCTATTCAGAATCTCTAAGATATGGTTTAGCATTGGTTTTGAACCAGTTTTTTCAGTTCCTGTTTGATATTGGTTTTGTCCCATTTTGGGGTTTTGCACTGGTTTTGTCTTAGCAGTGGTTTGGCTACGGTTACCTTGGCTGCTGTTTGGCATTGTTTTTGTCTCTTTTTCAGTTTTGCATCAGTTTTGTCAGAGCTATAGTTTGTCAGTGGTTTTTGCCTCAATTCTCAATTGCAGTTTGACTCTCTTCTTTTTCCCAATTCCTATGTGGCCTTGGCATATTTCCTAGCTTCAATTTGGTATTGACTCTTGTTCCGATTTACCTGGCCCTGACAAATCTTCAGCATCGAACTATATTATTTGTTTACTTTTCTCTTTCAAAGGGTAAACACGAAGTGCTTAGTAAGCTTTAGTTAGAGGAAATTTTCTTTCTTAGATTACCTTGGACTATCTCTTACGATTGGTTTAAACATTTCTGTTATTATTATGATTTGTTTCTCTTTAATTAGGATTTTGAGTTTTTAATAGCATAAATAAGGGTTACTGGGTTAGTGTTTAGTATTTTTTTGGAATAATTATCCAATTCATCCTTGAATTTGTAGTATGGTATTAACGTGGTGTCTTTATTTTTTCTTTTCCTCTTTATCTAAAACATATAATTTTAATATGCTGATTCATTTATTTGATGTGAAGTTCTCCTTGCTGAAAATGGGAGGCTTAAATACGTAGACACCATTGCAAAGAGGTTTGCGGAGTTGGCAATGGCATATAAGGGAGAAGTGAAAGCAATTGTGACCACTGTCATTGTAAGTTGTGCTTCTTTGATGCCTTGATTATTTCTAAAACTAGCAAGATACCTGTGCTATTGCATGGGTCACTTTTGCCCTTGTGTATGTTTAAAATTTTAAGCAATTTTTGTATATGGTTAATAGATAATACAGATAGTTCTAAATTTAAAAAAAAGATTTATATTAGATTAAACTAATTGTAGTTATGCTGTGTCTCATCCATTGAAATTAAATAATCAATACACATAAATAAAATAAGTTTGTGATTTATACTACATGACTAATAAATTAGCTAAAAAAGTGGTTAATAGATAGATTGCTCTAATAATTTATACTGTTATTACATGTATTTGATTAAATTGTAGTTATATTATCTCGCTGTTGAAACAATAATTTAAATGAAATCTTCAAAACTCAAATTTCAAAAGTAGTTATTATGGTATCGATTAAAAATAGTTGCCTTTACGTGTATAAGAGGAAAGTAATAAATTGTTAAAATATTGAAAACAGTGAGAGAAAGTGGCTCTTGTAGAGCCAGAAACTATTTTATAGCATTGTGACCCGTCATTAACCCGTCTAAAAAGGGGCGGAGCGGGGCGGGTTAATTAGTGGTGGTGGGTTGAAAATCTCACCCCGCCCCTTTTCATGGCGGACTGCGGGTTGGCGGGAGTGCCCCGTCAATATTTTTTTTTTAAAAACTCGATAAATTCGCAACAATATCATACAATTTTGTTAAAAAATAAAATAAAAAGTCATTCAAGGAAATCAAAATAAAAACTAACAAGACGATCAAAAAATAAAATTATCATTCAAAACTTCAAACATCCATGATTTATAAAATCAAATAAAGTATTCAGTTTATATCCAAGAATAATTCTTATTCTTGCGAAGAATTCCGTCAAGAATAATGTTGCACATGATGTGTACTACTTTGTTTCCAAATCTTTGCATTATTTTAATTAAACCCTAAACAATAGATTTAGTTAATTAAGTTTTATTTATTAAATGGGCAAAAAATAGAACATTCATGTATAATGAGGCAATATTTTTTATTAAAAATAAAAATGGATTAGACCCGACGGGCCAACCCGCCCGTCACCGCCCCACTTTTTTGTGGGTTACGCGGGGCGGGACCCACTACTTTGGCGGATTGAAAATGTCAACCCACTCCGTAAAAAATGGCAGGTTAAATGGACCGACCCGACGGGCTTGGCCCATTTTGCCATCCCTACATAGAATAAAGAAATTAATTGGGAGCAGAGGGAGATCAGATGAGACAAATAAATAATAGATTGTTAAATTATTGGGAGGAGAGCGAAAAATTTCAAGGTAAATAATTTCAAAATAGGAGGGAATGAAAGTGTCTAGATTAGTGAGAAGTAGTAGCTCAAAATGACATAAGTTTTGGGAATGAAAGTGTCTAGATTAGTGAGAAGTAGTAGCTCAAAATGACATAAGTTTTGGAATTAGAAATAGATTAGTTCATGTTATTAAATTTTTGTAGTCTTGATTAATTGCAGAATTTATGTAAATTTTTGCTCAAGGATGATTGCATTTCATATTGTGATGCGAAAGATCTCTGGCTGACATAATACTTATTCATTTCTTTTGTTATTAATAATTTGTCCGAAATATATTTTTTCTACTGTAAGTTGTCCAAAAGATAACACTCATTTTGATACTTTTGCGATTCATTTTAGCATCATTGCCTTTTGATTGGATATGTGATGATATCATCACATCAAAAAACAGCGAATAATTTTTACATTACCTAACTTATTATATTTTTTTAATACTAGCCTCTTCCCGCTGAAGAAGAGAACGCATTGAAGCAAACTATCCAGGAAATGTTAGGGTCTGGGAAAACAATTAAGCTTGAACAGAAGGTATATTAACATGATTTGTTTTCTTCCATATTTTCCCATGCCTAACTATCATAATAAATGGTCAAGATTTTTTTACTTAAATCTGATCAAGTTTTGATATACCTATATATTCCCATGCCGTATCCATGTTAAAGCTTAATGCTTTGGTTTTGGATTTTTAGATCGATCCAAGCATTCTTGGTGGTCTTGTGCTGGAATTCAACCAAAAACTCTTTGACATGTCCATAAGGACTAGGGCGCAACAAATGGAGAGGAGCCTCCGAGAACCGGTAAACATTTCCATCTAGAAGACACCAATTTTCTCCTGACAATCCGTGTCCTCATCGTCTGATAAGAGAAATGTTACATTATTGTTTATTATAAATTGTTTGAATATTGGCTTTTATGGGAATGGTAATCTGCCATCATCTTGCAAATAAAAAGCTACATTTTCCATTTTTTCGTTATACTTAGTTGCTGTTTCATGTGTCTGAATATATGTTTTTTTGGCCTGTTGAGGTCTTAATTTTCTCCTGTTTTCAATTAACTGAGTTAATCATGCTAAGCATTGTGAAATTTCAACATAGTTTGATAGTTTTTTTTATGACTTTTGGCTGATTTATCAACGGTTTGACATCATGCTTTGGAATATATAATCAGATTTCAATTATCCGTTACTCCATAGATCTGTCATTACATAATTAGTCATTGTGAGCCTTGAAAACATGGACATGTGTAGTATCAAACTATTTTGTTGCTAGAAAATTTCATGATGGGTGCCTTTTGAAACTAAGTAGCTATGACTCGTGTTTTTCGGGGAGAAGATTAGATGAAACATTTCTGAGAATTAATCATCTTTTTGCATTCTCTCTATTTTCGCTGTTTCTAAAGTTTTTACTATATATATATAAATATGATAGTGACATTAGGCGTGTGCTTGATATGCTAAAAAAAATGATCGAACATTAACTCTTGTTGTATTGCTTTTTATTTTTAAAAAACTGTACATGGGATTGGACAAAATGAGGGGCAAGAGAACTGGACAAACATAAATTTTTGTCCATTGCAAACTAATTTTTTGTCTTATAAATTGTTTAAAATACTAAAATAATTCTATTTACTTATCATAGTCCGATACACTAAGGAACTTTGTCGTATGTGTTATCTTCTGTTCATTTTTTCTTCTCAAAACAAAGAGATTCTAGATGTTTAAGTTTTAGTATCATAAATAAATACAAATGTGATATTACGTGAGGTGTAAATATTGTGTATAGATTTAAAATCACCCTTAAACTGAAGAAAGGGAGAGAAAACGAAAAGGATCCATTTTCACATTTTTGCAAGAATGTTGGACTTGCACTATATAGACTCAGTGCAGTAACAAATTGTTTTTGGAATCATACCTCTGTCAATTAGGGGATTGGATGACATGCAATAAATGTGTCATGCCGTTATTGTTCCTAACTATCTGATCTACAATCAACAGTTGAGATTGTTTATGTTTGATTTTACAATTGTATAATCTGAACCGTCTATTTTAAAATCAACGATCTAGATCTAAAACAGCGCATTGCTTCTACAACAGCAAATCCAAATCCATCAATTAGTAGGTTATGTAGTTTGAGACAGCATTTTTTGTTTTAGTTGCAAAATAGTAAAAATGTGAGGGACAATTTACAACTAATAAAAATAAGAAATTAAATCGAAAGCATTCATTCATACCAAATAAATTAAAGTTTAACCAAGACAACGAATTCAAGGCGTTAATATAAGTCCCTTTTAGGATGATTTATTTGGAAGAATCCGAGTTCGATTTCTGGTGAAAATAAATCTTGGCCAAATTTAATTCATGAATAATTTTTTTTCTTTCTAAATTTAGTATCTTAATCAAATAGGACAAACAAATGATGCTCAATACAGATAGATAATGGTAATTGGTAAACCCCAACCTTGTACTTTCATGTTTTGTCCTTTCAATGTACTCTCACTTTTTTAGCTCTTGATTTTGTTCTGAAGTACAACTACTTTTTGGCATTCTAGTAACAGAATTTCTTACTATAAAAGTGCATACAATACAAGGTGTAACATGAGTTGTTTTTTCTTGTCTTTGTAACAAAGTAGAATGTTGCTTGACCTTATTATAAATTAAAAAAAGAAAAAGAAAAAAAGTAGAATGTTGCTTGAGACATCCTCATAAGCATTAAAAATAATAAAATTTTATTTGTAAGTTTTTTTTATGCCCTTTTCATCTAGGACACCTGTAGATAGGAAAATTGATGCTTTAAAAACATTTGAGTATTTTGAGAGATTTCAAATTGTACAAGTCTCTATCAAAATAGAGATTTGGGGAGAAATGATTAATAACTATATTGCCCTTGTAATATTTTAAAATTGACAAAGACTCCCCCATGTGTATATGATTCTGAATTGGAAAGTGACTAAATTTTAGGTTCATGAATATTTTTATTTTTTTTTTGTGTAAAAATAATTTATTTGTATATGTATGCAGGGGAATTAGGTAATTGAAAGGGAATCACTTAGGGAGATACATAATTTGACAGCTAGGAAGAAAATGATGGATCAAATAATGTGTCATAGTTTTATCCATACAATTGAAAAATCTTAAGAAATGGATTAACTAATAATCGTGGATTTAAAAAAATGGTCAATTTTCATGAAAGGTGTAATAGATCACTTTGTTTATACGAGTGGTCTTGTTATAAAGCCAAAACTTCTCCATTGTTTTAATTTTTGTTGTAACTATATTATCGATGTAAAATATCCTTCAAATTTTATTTTTGGTCAAGTAACCTAGTAGAAATATCCACCAATTTAATTAATGACTAATTATATATGATCAGCTGATTATCTTTAGTGCGGTATCTCTTCTCAATCATATTTTTTCCATTCGCAAAATTTAAACTCGAGAATTGAACACGCCGATGCAATGTAATATTGATTTTTTGAGCATTGTAATTGTCAAGCATATATAGAGATATTGCACATAAAAAGTTAGACTAATTTTTAATTTGAAAATAAGCTAAGAGTAGAAAAAAAGAGAAATAATAATAGGGTAGTTACTATAGATAAGAAATACACGTATAGTCCTTGAATGGCAAGCACAAGTCCTTATCAAACCTTGAAGATGGAGTAAAATACCAAAAAAATTAACTACTTAAAGTTTTAGATTTAAATATAACTTTTGCATCTCAAAATATAGCAATTGTGATTTATTTTCTTAGTTTTGATCACCACAATTTTTTTACATACATTTTGGTCCATAAAAAATGCAAACAAATTAATAAAAGAAAATTAAAATGTTGCTGCATAGAGCTTTTAAAGAAGCAACTAAAAAGTAAAATCGTAAGTCATCTCAAATTTTTATATTAATTTATATTAAAATAAATGTATTTCAAATGCATTTTTGTCAATGAATATAAAAATTTACCATTATACTATGATTATAGACAACACTTGGCTCCATTTGATTTGTAAAACAAGTACTGAACAGAACAATACATGACATAACAAGATAATATATGACAAGACAAAACTGTACTGAAGAGAGATAGAGAAATAACATTTTTTATATTCGAAAATAAAATGAATATTTTTGTATTTTTTTATGGTTATACTGTGGACAAAAAGTTGTCATGTGGTTTAGTGGGAGACAAAAAATCTTATTTTTGTCATGTTCCTTACTACCTCTTTTGTCCAGTCTCATAAACAGTTTATGAATCAAACAAAATACAACAAAAATTATCTTATCCAATTCTCTGTTTTTTAACAGATCAACCGCTTAGATGGTATTTTTAACTAAGGTTTTCAAAATGAACCAAAAATAATTTGAGGGGACACACACAAAAAACTAGCCAGTGCATTAATTTGGAGACAAAGCATATTATATGTCAAAGTTATCGGTATATCTTAATTCTTAACATCTCACAGGACCAACCTATGCATTACTTTTTCGTTTTTTTTTTTTTTTTTGGCCAACCACTAGGCAATCTTCTGATTGATATTATTAATCTTCATTCATGCAATCTTTTCTGTTGCAACCAATTTAACTTTTGTTAAGAAGTACACCTTAATTAAAAGAAAGAGAGACTAAATGCATTATTGTTCAAAATCAATGATCCCAATTATATTGACACCTAAGTCAGAACAAAACAAATCACTTGTAGGACATTGAGGGAAACAATTTTTTAATCAAATTTTACTTCCTTCGCAGTTGAACTCTAAACCTTTTTATAGGCAAAAACTAGAAAGACTATTTCTGTTATAAAAACGTCTTCTCCGATCCAAGTGGATAAAAATTCCACACCAAATAAAAGACGAATTTGTTACTATAAGTTAAATTCTGAAGGAGAGTAACGAATTTTAGAAAATTAAATGGTAAAAATTTGTGTACTTAAAACAACTCATAGTCATAATAATATCTTGCGATATGTCCTTTTCATCTTTATGAATGAGAGCCTTAATCTCTAATGTATGGCAATGACAAAATTATGCCATGAAGAGAAAAAAAAGATAATAAAGAGAGCATTGCTTTGTTAGGGGGTGTTCATTGTTTGCTTATGAAGTATACCAATAAGTGGTTAGCTCCCTAATGAAACTCATGCAAAAAATGTAATCTTCACACAACAATATATATAAAAATATTGTTTTCAATTAACAAACAAATGTATGCTAAAATTGTAAGCTACACACAACAATGTTTAAAAATAATTTTCATATTAACAAACAAGTGTCAAGCGTGCTGCACTTTTGCCATTAAATTAAAATTCATATGCACTCAAGAAATGCAGATGAAATGATTCAGGTCTCTCTTATCTTTCGAGCCGGCTATGACAACAATTGAAAGAAAATTACCCCTAAAGAGTAAAAAATAATCACATTTCAAGGCCTTAATTTCAAGCCCATAACTTTTAATTAAGTTTAAAGAGATTCGAATCATCTCATCTAAAAAGTTATTGAGTTTCTCTAACTTAATTAAAATGTGATATGAATCATAGTTACTCGAGTGATTAATCTTTACGATGCGCAATAGAGATATACACCCTCTATGCCAAATAAACAATTCATAGGCGGCATAGTCCTTTTTTTCCTATCTCTCTATCCTGAATACACGTGAGATTGAAGATTAAAACCAAATGAGAGAGAGAGAGAGAGAGAGAGAGAGAGAGAGAGAGAGTATTATGTGAAGTGGAAGCAAAATATATAATTTGTGTTCCACATTCGATAAATAAAAGATGAAGAATGATTACCTTGTGAGTGAAGTAAAATGTATCGAAAAAGACAAGAATTGAGTCAAAGACAAGAAGACCAACCATCCCTCTCCGTCTCTCTTTCATCACTCTCTCCCTCTCCCCCCCTCTCTCTCTCTTTAGGGTCCCCCTCCAATCCGTTTTCCACTCTACCTATATCAACCAACACAATCCTCTCTCTCTCTCTCTCTCTCTCTCTCTCTCCAATGCCGCATATTCAAATTTTAAGCAAACCCCACAAACAATCACTACCATCATTACATTTTCCCACCCCATGAAGCTTTCTTTGTTTGTCTCTTAAAAACATCATTCGCCTATATAGCTTTCTCAAAGATCTCTTTCAAAAATCACTTAAAACAAGAAAGAAAAAAGCACTTCTTCATAAGAACCACTACACTTTCTCTCTCTAATGCAAATGAGGAAACCTGATTTGATCATGGCAAAAGACAACAACAAAATGAACAACAATAATGTTAACAAGAGCAAGCTAAGGAAAGGGTTATGGTCACCTGAGGAAGATGAGAAGTTGATAAGGTACATGATAACTAAAGGACAAGGTTGTTGGAGTGACATTGCTAGGAATGCAGGTCTTCAAAGGTGTGGCAAAAGTTGTCGTCTTCGATGGATTAATTACTTGAGACCCGATCTTAAACGCGGTGCATTTTCGCCTCAAGAGGAAGAACTCATTATTCATTTCCACTCTATTCTTGGCAATAGGTACATTCTATTTTCATTTTCACTTCAACATTGCTACTTTTTAACTAGTCCACATTATAGTTCTAAATTGCAGTTGCAATCATAATATAATGATTTTCAAAATTTCCGCAATATAATTTAATTTCGATTTATAATTGTTGTTTCATCTATTGCATTTGTCTGTATTTTAGCACAATATAAACGCTAACAATATAACTAGAACTATAACCACCGTCGAAAAAACCATATTTCACATGAAAACGTGACAAAGATACTCTTAATCGAGAGATCTATGTTTGATCTCTCTCTAAAAACAAATTATATTGTAAGAATAATAGATACATGAAGTCTCAACAAGACTACTTAGGAATAGGAAGAATGAAACCTTTGAGAGAGATCCAAAATGAATACAAGAATGATTTTTACAAAGTATACCAACAATGGTTGAAAGAATTAGTTTTTTAACAATTAAATTGTGTAAAGAGTAAAATTAAATGGGTGTGCGAAATTTAATTATCATGGATATAAATGCACAAAACCTTTTAAAAAGTTTGTCAAATAAAAAACCTCTAATAAAAGGAAATGTGCACATTGAGATTTATCCATTAAAACAACTCTTTTAAATATTTTCTTCAGAAAATAATTTTCCAATACAAGTTTAACTTACATATGGTTGTTCAATTACGTCCAAGACATTGTTTTAATCATAAATAAATAATTATTCCTTCTAAACTATTCTTTTTTTATCATTGTTTTTTGGTTTTAACCATGCATCCAATTTACGGGACAACAGAATCTTATCTTTGACTAACTGCTAATAATCTAGATCTTGATATTTGCCTGTAAATATAATTGAAGATAATTTTATAATTTTTCAAAAAAATAATTGATTGAAAATTTGCTTTAGTTCATTACTCCAACTGGCTACATTGTAATATAAAATGACTTAGCATAAAAGCATGTCAGGGCTTATGGTTGCATTAGGCATTAATGTCTATAGCTTTGAACTTAAGAAATGGTCCGACCCATAAATAATTGATATTAATTATATACTAATAAAAAATATATATCTGCTGAATCATCACTTTTGTACGGATAAATATAATTTAAAAAATATTAGAACTTTGTACTAAAATCGAATATATATATATATATATATATATATATATATATATATGAAGCAGCAGTTAATTCAAATTACATGATAAATTTTACAAAATAATTGAAAAAGATAGTGGTTAAGTCTTTTTAATTACTCATCCTATTTTATTTTTACTCTTTGATATTCATTTTATGGATTTATTTTCATGTAACTTCTTTATCCAAAATATTTTATGGAACTATGCATATCTACTACTTTTTATTTAATTCATCAACTATATTTATTGAATTCATATACAGAATATCTTTATTATAGTTGATAAAAATTATTTATAAATTGAGAGCTAGGATTTTCCCTAGGCCTTCTTAAATTATTAGCATTTCCATTTTAATTATTGAAACATATTCTGGATATAAATGGATTTTGGTTTTTTTTTCTTCTTTCGAATTATTAATATATATATATATACTTTGAACAATCTCAGATGGTCTCAGATTGCAGCACGTCTCCCTGGTCGCACTGACAATGAAATAAAGAATTTTTGGAATTCTACCCTAAAGAAGAGATTGAAAACCAACAATAACTCCACTCCATCCCCAAACAATAGTGACTCATCAGATCAACCCATATTAGATGTTTTTGATATGAAAAATAATGTGATCATGCCAATTAATGAGCAAGAACTCATGACATTGTGCATGGACTCCTCATCTTCAACTTCATCATCATCCATGCAATCCATGCACATGCATGCCATGGTTTTAGCTGACCAATTTGATCCATTTTCCTTGTTGTCTAATAATCGTTATGACATGACAACAAGCTTCCATGATCATGACATGCCAACAAGCTTAACACAACAAGTTGGCATGGTTGATGATATTGGGCTTCATAGTGATGATTATGGAATTTTGGATGGTAATAAATTGGGGTTATTAGAAAATGATTTTGAACTTCCTCCACTAGAAAGTAGAATTAGCATTGAAAACAAGAATGCTCCAATTGATCATAATGTGAAAAGTCATATCAACCACTTCAATAATAGTTGCTTCAATTACACTAATCACATTCAAAATTCCAATGTAGAGGACTTGTTTGGGTTTGGAAATTATGGCCAAGGGGAAAACTTAAGAATGGGAGAATGGGATTTAGAGGGCTTAATGCAAGACATATCCTATTTACCTCCCCTTGATTTTCAAGTTTAAGTGTCCTTCCATTAATTCTTTGGAGTTCCCAAATCCACTCATCCTTCCCCCCCCTTATGTCTTTCTTGAAAATGGGATCCTCTACGACCTCTCTTGCTTCTTCCATAAAATCTCGACTATTGAATTAATTTCATCGTTGATAAATAAAACTATCAACTGTTAGATTAATTCACTGATTAAGATTTTATTATAAGATGTAGGTGAGTCGAAGATGATCCAATCCCTATATAGCCGTCATTTCAATATAGTCTCTCCTATTTTATGTCTTTCTTTTCATTATATCCTCGATTTTCTCTTAATCTTCTCTCTTAACACCAATTTTCTCAATTATCTCTTAGTCTTTCTATTTCGCTCCAGTTTATATGCATATAAATGCCTTCAATTAGTATTCAAGGTGATCCAAACACCTTAAGGAAACAAAGACAAACCCCTTTAGCTTTTTTACATATATCATGTCTTGTCAAACTTTTTTTTTTTTTTTTTGTTTTACAAAATTGTAACCCAATTGCATTGTAGTGGATATATATACATATAGTTTGGCAATGAAAATTGCAATATGTATAGGGTAGGGTTTTTTTTTTTTTTTTTTGTATTCTTTAATTTGTGCCCATGTGGGTTTCCTTGTGAAGCACTTTATATCACTTCTCGGTATTATATAGGTTTGTTAAATAATCAAAGGATTATATCTTCAAGAGAAATGTGAATATAGAGGTCATTTAGAAATGTCAAAAGAGGCAGAATAAAGCTATAGCTTAAAAATGTATGTATTATTGTTTATAGCACTAGGAATAATGTGGAGTACTTGCAAGTTGTTATATGTTAATGTTAGGTGATATAGGTGTACAAGATGCAATTGTAAACACTATACAAACCAATAAATATCAAATTTGAAATTCATTCACTTTGCTCTCATTTTAGTGTGGTAGTGTGGTTACTGGTTAATTTATCTCCTTTTTTTTCCCCACCATATATGCAAAGGGCATTGTGAATCAAGGAAAATCAGTTGCAAATTAAAGTTGGTCAAACTCTAGGAAGATTTAGGTCCTATTTTGTAAAAAATTATTTATTACTTATAACGCAATCACTTATCATGATAAGTGTGTATGTATAAGCTTACATAAATTATTTCTATAGCTAAAAGATAAAATAAAGTTCTCTCAAAATAGGGGTGTAATTGGACTGATTTGGATCGATTTTTGATGAATCCAAAGTCCGAACCAATGTATATTCAATTGGTTCGGTTTGGATCGGTTTGTCCTGTTTTTGAAAAATGAAACCGAACCAAATTAATCGGTTTGGTTCAGTTTGGATCGGATACTTTGATCGGTTTTGTAATTTTTTTTTTTTGCAATATTTTTCCTACTATTATTTTTTATCCGATATCCTGCTATAAGTTTTTTAATCACACATAACACTTATGTAATCAATTATCACCATACACCATACTTTAATTGGTTTTCAAACACATTTTAATTCAAACAAAGTTGACAAAATACAATCCATAGATTTTCAATATAAAATAAAATCATAAAATTAAGTTCATAAGTTTAACATCAAGTAAAAAACAAACTAAAATAAAATTTCAATTTTTTTTCCCACTTGAATCGTCAATGCACCTATTGGTTCGGTTCATCGGTTTTTAAAATTTGAATAAATATATGGTTAATAAATTGAAATATATGGTTAATAATAAATTGAAATATATATATATATATATATATATATATATATATATATATATATATATATATATATATATGGTTAATAATAAATACATATATGGTTAATAATATATCTATTGGTTCGGTTCATCGGTTTTTAAAATTTGAATCCGAGAATCGAACCAAACTACGTCGGTTTTTAATTTGTTCGGTTCGGTTCGGTTTTGAATCCGAACCATAAACATCAGTTTTTTTTCGATTTGAATCGTCGGTTTAATTGGATTTTTTTGATCCGCTTACACCCCTACTCAAACACTCACAAAATTTATGTCAGTGATAAATTGGAATAAATCAACACAAACAGCTGGTTGGTCATCACAAAGGGAATGGTTATATATGATGATTCTGTATTTTACAAACATCAAATAGATCAAACATAAAAATGTGTAAGAGATGAGGTAACAAGGAAAATAGAGACAACTATTGACAAAAGAAGAATAGAAAAAAACTTAAAATGTGTAAGAGATGATGATTCAAACTATTTCAATGTTGGTCTTGAAGTAAAATTCTAGAAGGAATTTTAAATTTAATAATTTTTTTTTATTAAATTATGATTATGGAAAAGACATTTTTTTAAAGAAAAAAAAGACAGTACAAAGCTGGTGTATGAGAAACAATAGAGGTGCAAAGCGTAAACAATTTTTTTTTTACTTCGCTAAACTAGCCTCACGCGTATCCACCTATAAAGCCCAACATGCTAGCCCAAATATTACGTTAAAGCAATTGTAAAAGTAAAACTTATACTTTTACTACGGTAAAACGGTTTTGTAAGTGCAAATTAATTCCTGTATTTATTTACTACAATAAAAAGTAAGATTCAAATCCATAAAAGTTGAGACGTGTTTTCAGTAAAATAAATCCATCACTGTTGTTGTTTTCATCACAATTGAAATTTTGAATTTAATGATTAAGTTTGTTTTTTAGATAAACAAAATGGCAAGTTATTGAAATTCACACAAATGTATAGAAAAATAATTTTAAATTCCAACTCAAAACATCACATATATGATATATCTCATCTAACAACTTCCACATCTACAATTGACTGCTTTATAGATTACTAGGTATTAAACTCGTGCGTTGCACGGATTTAATTAAAATTTTTTATTTCATAATTTGCTTATTCAAGAAAATAATACGGTATTCAATTTTTTAAAATTTAATATTCGCATTAATAAATAATTATTTTTTTGTTCTTAAATCTTGAAATATAGTTTAAAGTTGTGTTTAGTCCTTTTTGTAAGACTTAAAAGTTACTTGAATTGCATATGAAATCTATAGAATTGCAATAAATTTAGAAAATGATTATTATCAAGAATAAGAAATTTGATAGATGTGTTGAACTATTCTTTGAGTTTTTAAAAATTAACTTTATAATTTTTTATCTCGTCAAGTGAATGTACAATACAAAGAGTCAGATAAAAAATGTTTTTGATATAAATAACGGGTCGTTGACCTATAAATATAAGTGCAATAAAATAATGAATTATAAATTTAGTTTGACTTACATCTCTTTAAATTTTTGCATGTTAGATTTTAATATTGTTTTAGTTATTAGAATGAAAAAAATAGCAGATAATAAATAAATATTATCAAAATTTTGTTCTTATTTGAGTCAACGAAATTATGTTAGTTAATAGAACAAATAAAATCAAATAACAATTTAATCATTATTGCACGTGTTTGATTATAAATTTTTTAAAAAAAACTTAAAAAATACTCTATTGAAAATATAACTTTGATAGGTGCGTTGAATATAGTCTCTTAAATTCAATTTAAAATATTTTAATAAAAATATTTTTAACTTCTTCAATATGTTTCATGTTAGTATCATTACATATATGTAAAAACTATATTAGTAGACTATTTAAATATAAGAAAAAACTTTTTTAAGATTTTACAATTTTTATAAAAAGACATTCAAAGAGCTTTAGAATCAATTTTGTCAAATTTTATATTAGAGCTAGACCTTAAAAGAATAATACAAAGCGTTTACCGACTTGATTAAAATGTTTTAAGAAAGGTTGTGTTCTATAAAAAGTGACGTTTAATATATTTTTAAATTTTTATTTCATCAAGTGAATCTCTATATAGGAGAAAGAATCTTAATTTTTCTTTCAAGTTTTCTCAATTGTTACATTTTAACCATTGATAACTTTTTTTTTTCTAATTAAAATATTATCACATGCTTTTGATCCAATAGTTTAAATGCACACATTATTTTCTCAATTTTTTTCCAATGGAAAGAATTCATTCTCATAATATAGAGAGGCATATAAAAGTTACTATTAACATAGAAAATATGTCATTCATACGTGTACATAAATCAATTCTCTTTATCTCAATCCCTCTCTTGATTATATTTTAATTAGCATTCAACATGAAAGTCGATGGTTTTTTTTTTTTTTTTTTTTTACAAAATGATATCTTTTAAAAGTAAATAAATAAGTTAATAGTAATCTTTCAAGGCAAATGGGTGAGTGAACACTATGCTCACTATACTACTAAAAATCTCAATGAGAATAACTTATTTTTAAATGGATTGCAGTTGTCAATTACATTTCTCGTATTATTTTTTTTGCTTTAAAAGAGTGTATGTTCATCCCATACACTTTATATGATTCGATCAACCACTCAATATATACAATACACAATATATAAAATACTAATTACACCTCATAAGTAAAGAAATATATGGGAAACAAATGCAAATATATGAGGAAAAAAAATACGCATCAAAAAAATAAAAAGAAACGTGAACAATATTTATTCATTCACTTGCTAATATGGAGTCTGGCTTGTCAAGAAGATGACACATAAGCATCAACTTTTGCTTAGAAAAAAGGAGAAGCTCTATTAGGCTGCTACATAAACAAAAAATAATTTACTTTACATATAGTAGATAGATAGATTGTTTGGAATATGGGACTTACTGATCTTATAACTCTTTCTTTAGATCTTCAATAATACTATTTTTATTTTGAATGACCTTCAATAATACTAATTGATCTTATATGATTAGAATTGATGTGACTAGTGGTTGTCCTTTGCAGCATGGTTGTGGTGAAGGGAATGTTGTACCTGCCTGCAGATATTTTGACATTCAAATCACTGAAGTGAATGTTATAGAGATAAAATATATTGTATTTAATCTTTCTGCATGAGAAGGGTTTATATAGTTCTCGATGCGGAGCCAGTTGCGAGGATGAAAATATGACGTCTTCACTATTAATAACTGTTGAAATAACGGCTGAAAAAATACCAATAGATCTGATGACAACTATTAAGGCTAGCTAGCTTAACCGTTGGTGGAAGAAGGACGCAACCCATATGCCCTATTGAGTCGGGTTCGGCACGTGAGATGATGAGTTTCCTCGGTTTTTTTGGCCTTAGACACCCAGTCAAAAACATTAATAATACATACATATTTGCAAAAAATACACATATCGATACCGGCATGTGAGAGGATGACTATATTAAAGAAACCATCTCTACAAAATACACCGATCGATAGACGTCAATGAAAATATAGGTAAACATGATGTATTTTTTATAAAAGCAAACCAGGCATTAGAGAAAAAAATTTCATAAATATTAATTTGTAAATTTAAAGTATCAAGTTTAAATTTCCTTAAAAATAATTATTAATATAATTTTATTTAATTAATAAAGTTTACTCATTTTTTAATCTTATTTATTGAAAAAAGGGTCATTTATATCCCATAATTTATTTATTATATACAAGATAATTACACATGAACAAAAGGAAGTTAGACAACAAGCTGCGCCGATAAAATTTTATGTATAGAAAAATCCAATATTTGAAAAACAACATTCATAGACCTATGTGACACAAAATTACTATGCATGATCTTTTGAACTCTTGTTAGAAGGTTGACATTATCTGATGCTAGAAAGACAAAAGTGTCAAATGTGAACAGTATAAAAACTAGTTGATTGTTAGAACACACTTTCTCATGGTTGACCATTTTGCTTGAAGCATCTTTGATGGTTGTCCGTCCGAAAGTAAAATTCTCAACCCTCATCTCATAATTGGAAAAACTGCGGTCAAACCTACACAAACATTTCCTTCATACCCATCTATACACCAGAACATCCGCAGGACGAAGTATCGATCTCCTTTCTTGTAAATTCGTCAAGAAATTCACTGGTGCTTCTTTTTTCATAGAAATTCGCGCACGACTAAAAATACCAAAAAATACTTCTTTAGTTAGGTCATGCCTGTATTTGAAACTTGGAAGTTCCCTACAAGGTACATGCTCCCCAAAAGTACCAAGACACGTTTAATGACAAATAGGACAAATTCTATTCTTAGGAAATAGTGAAAACATGAAACGATACCTAAGAATAGTACGATATAGTCTAATGACAATATGTATTGATGTAACTCATCGATAAAATTAACTAGGAGAAAATCTTGAACACGTGCTATCTGTGGTAGTAAAGTTCAATTGAAAGAGCGAAAGGTTTCCTACCATTCCCTCTCCCTAGATATTTTTATTTCCAAGAACGAAAGGTTTCACGGTTTTATGTCAAATCCACATATCACGGTTTTGCTGGCACTATTACGACAGACAAACATGAAGCTCAATATCAACAGGACACCGTACATGGTTTCCATATAATGGCTGTCTCGTCTTAATATGCTTGCTCATTAATGGGGGTTGTGATGTGCTAAATGCCATTTTCAAGTGCACATGCAATATAATATCTCTATATAATAATGATCTCTTCAGATTTTTCTTGTTGATATTTTTCATAAGATGCACTTTTTCTACTAGTATATCATCAAAAAATTGATCATATTTTCATAAACACATTTCTACTTTTTATTTTTTTTTAAAACACATTTTATTTTAAGTTTTTAAAAATATAATCGGTACAATATGAGTCTAGGTTAAAATAGGGGTGAGCATCGGTCGGGTTCGGTCGGATTCGGCTCGAAAATTGTCAAATCGATAAAAATCGTGGCCTCTTAATTTGGATTCAATTTCGACCGTTTACATTTTCGGTTTCTTCGGGTGGCGGGTATAACGGGTCGATTTGCTCGGGTTAGATTGAAACTTTGTTGTAACATCTAAAATTTCATTGATAAAAAAATTTATTATTTTTCAATAATAGTTCAGTATTTTCGTACACACTGCAACAAATGATACGATTAAAATGATGAGATGCAGTTACTTTGTTTCAAATTTGTAAATCCAACAACAATAATATATAGTAGATGAGAAGTAAAAATTAAGATAAATCTAGAATATTATCTTCCACATCTCCTTTATCAACATATTACAAGCATAAACTTATAAAAATAACATTTTTCTCCACTATAAAAAATAATTAAAATCAACAAAGCGAAGAGTATGAGAGATTAAGACAGAGAAGAGGTGCTCGAAACTGAAAAGAAAATTAATTTGTATTTTAATAATTGTTCAGTCGGTTTCGGTTATGAAGAGATGAATTTTTAAAGACCCGCACCCACCCGTATACAACCGTTCATGACCGATTTTTCACAATTGTTGACCCGAGACCGACCCGTACCTGACCGAGTGCTTCCATTTGTTGGCGGTTATATCGATTTCGAGTCGAGTTGCGGGTTCGTGCTCACCCCTAAATTAAAATACATGATATTTGGACACACGGTCCATTTTATGGAGAGGATAAGAAAGACAAAATATATATGATCATTTTTTTTATACCCAGAGATAATATATAATTTTTTGATTAGCATATATAAGTTAGTCATGCACAATATCTTGCCTCTTGAGTTATAATTTTTTATATTTTGATATGGCTGGAATAGAAATTAAAAAGAAAAGATAAAAAAAGTAATTTACGAGATCAATTACATTATAAAATATAATTTAAAATATTATTAATAAGTTTTTAAAACTAGATATGACTTTTTTTTTGGCACAAAATACGGTACTCATTTACACTATAAAATATAATTTCAAATATTATTAATTAGTTTTAAATATATCTTTTGATTTTAACAAAATAGCTCGGCTACAATTATGTCAGTCCCGTCGCACTTTACGAATCATTTTAATAAATACACCCTTAAATATTTTTTTAATGACAAATTATATAAATAAATATATAATAAAAGAGTAACAAGATACAACCAGAGCAAAAATAGAGAGGGGAGGGGTACAAGAAGTACTGAAAACTCCAAAACAAAATACTGTATGTAAAGAGAACAGAAATCTCCCATATAAAAAACACCTAAAGAGCCTCCAGTGAAAACAAACACCGATAAGAAAGAGAATAGAAGATCACCAAGAAAGGAGGCAAGAAACAGACCCAACTCCAAGAATATCACCAAGATTGAGGCTCACCACGACACAAACTCTAACAGCTCCAGCACCAAATGAGTTGCACCTCCCATTCATAATAAGAGAAGGGATCGCCATGATGTTTGGCCAAATTAATACCACATCCAAGAGAGAAGTTTCACCCTATCAATCAAGTAATCAACAGATGAAGTTCCACCTGAAAAGATCAGATCGTTTTGGGAAATCCAGATGGACCAAATAATAGTATGCCAAATTAATAATTAACCACCCTATATGTGCCCTCCTACCTATTCCCAAGCCTAGGAAAAACTCGAACAAACCTACAACCCCCCTAGGCAACACAACCACCTAAAAATAGAGTACAAGACCAACGAGGACAAGTCGCAGGTTACAAAGAGATGATCAACCGACTCAACTGAAGTCCCACAGAGAATACAAAAGATATTATGAGAATCCTTAATTACATTACGCCTAAAAAGATTTTGACAAGACGGAATCCTATCCTAAAATATGATACTAATATTATTCTAATATAATATTATGGTCACTTTAGTATGATATTATGACCACTACTTTGATCACTCTATATTATGGTACTAAGACCATTGTTAAACTAAGGGACAATATTCTTTTATAAACCGGAGGGATAATGATACTATGACCACTCTTAAATCGAATGGACTACTATTCTTTTATATAGAGGAACTTTTAAATAAGAGGACTTTTAAAATGAGAGGGTGAGAGGGATAAATTACAACCCTTAAATCAAATCAAATGTTTAAAACTTTTTACAGCTGCACCACTTGATTATGTCCCTTGAAATCAAATGCTTTTTGTGTCTTCTCTCTCACACTTAAACTTTTCCACTTCCCAGAACAGAGCAACGTCTCTCGCCATAGTTGCAATTTCTTTTTCTTCAATTTTGAAATTGTGCCATTCTTCATGTGGCATCTTGAAACCGATTCTGATCATGTAACATGTTGGAAGAACTTTCCATTGGTAAAAATTGATGGCAATGTTAATAAAACTTTTATATTCTTTAATTTATTAGAAGAGTTCTATGTCTACAACTTGAAACCATTTGAAGCCATCAGCAAAGCTTTTATTTTCTTCCATTAATAAAAAACTCAGGTTTCCTAATATTTTGCTTTGGATCAATAAATACAAAAGAAAGAAATTAAATCTGCAGATTCATAAATGGGTTCACTTGAATAAATGGGTTCTAGTCTTAAAGAGGGGTTTCACTTGAAAAAAGTGGATGAAAAAGGTTCATAGTTAAGAATTAATTTAAGGTTGGTAACAAAGGTGAAAATCCATTATAATTTGACTCTATTAAAATCTTTTGTAGTTGCTAGGTTAATTTCAATCTAAATCAGAGATAAAAAATAAGGATCTTTAATTGACATTGACTTAGATAACAAAAACCATTACAATGAATTTGCAGGATATTGTTTTATTGATTATCCCAAGTTGTTGGGAGGAAGTAGCAAGAAACATGGAGCAGACAAAATCAAGTTTGACAGAGAGAGAACAAAGGTAGGGGAAGGGTCGACGGGGTAGGGACTAGGGAGAAAGAAGGAATCGCGTTGGAAAAGAAAGAAATGAGGAGGTACACGTGAGACTAAAGTGGAATTTTTAATCTACATCTTTCATTTTTTTTTTTTGAATAGTAAATTTTATTAATAACCGAGACTCTGCACAAGACGAACAAAGTCCGGTAAAAAAGGGACACAAGAACATAGGTGCCGTATATAAGCGGAACACCTAAAAAAGCAAACTCCTAAACAATCACCTAATCGGGAAAAAAAAACGACAACTCCTAAACCCCGATACAGTCAAGCAACCCACACATCCAAGACTACCATAGCAGTCACCAATCCCACTAAAATGTTACCACAGCTGAACTCTAACTCCCGAACTCGAATCAAAATTGCTCGGCCCATCAGCATCCAGAACCAGCTTCATCAAGCGAACCACTGACCAGACAAAAGTAGAGCAAGAACCCCCAGGCAGGCATAGCTCGGCAAAACGTCAGATGTACCACCAAGAGAAAAGCACCCCTCAGATTTCGGAATACTCGAGCAGTCACCAATTCAGCCCAGACAGTTGCCACAACCAGACTTAGACTCCCGATCACAAAGCATCAGGCCATCAACATCCAGAACCAGCTCCTAAGGCCAAATGCTAACCACCGAAAGTAACACGAGAACCGAGGCGGACAAGTCCCAGCAAACCCGAGGAACCATCAACATCAACGAGGACGAGGTTATCCAGATACAAGCATCCTGCAAATCTCAGCAGATTTGGAACCATCAGCTACTCAGAGGAGAAAACTGCGAATCTCAACAGATTCGGAAGCGGTCAGAGACGCCTGTATCGAGGAGGAACCTAAACAGTCGACTTCGATGCGATAAAAGGCAACCAGATATACAGAACCGGATTTGAGAATCCCAAAGAACCCTGCAAATCTCAAAGATTTGTAAACCCCAGAGACTCAAAAAGAGCCCTGCAAATCTCAACAGATTTGATAGCGGGTCAGAGAAACTGATATCAAGGAGGTCAAACGCACTCGTCATCAACAGATCCAACGTCAAAGTGGCAGCCTCACCACCAACACCTCATCTGACATTACCAGAGCAACAAAACACCACCTAAACCGCGACGGCGCAACAAAACCTATCGCCCAGATCCACAGTCAACACCAACACCAACACCAGAAAACAGTACTCACCTTCACCACCAAAACCACCCACCACCAGCTCAAATCCAAACGATCCCACCACGCTTTACCTCCTTCACCGCAACAAAACCACCGCCGGAACCAAAACAGAACCCACCAAAGCTCGATTAAAAACTCCCAAACCACCAACGGCCACCAGAGAACCACTGCCACCATCACCACCTCCACTACAAAGCTGAATCCGCACCGTCATCGTAGCCACACAAGCCAAACAGCCACCATCCGAACCCAAACACCCCAAACCCGGCCAAACCACAGCAGAAGCAAAGACCAAATCCGACCAAAGAACAACCGGCCGCGCTGAAAACAAGGTCGTACCGGAGCCAAACAAACCTCCGGCGACCACCCCTAACAACACCCAGAACCACACCGCTGCAGACAGCAAGAACGGGAGTAGAAGGACGGAAGCAACGCAGCGACGGAACCACACCACACCTCTACCGTGACAAAACCACGACAGAAGCGGCGTTGCAATTTTCATAACCACCCAACAGTCCTTCGGCGAGGAGGAAACAACCACGAAAAACGTGGACCAGATCTGGAGGATTCGAGACAAACTCCGGCCGATCTGGACAAGGTGGTGCAGAGGGCCGCCGCCGCTCATTGATCTAAAGGTCCAAACTTAATCCTCCCATCTCTCATATTAATCACTCCTCTCACTTGAAATGCCCCCATATACTATATCCACTCTTAATTAATCTGAATTCAAAAACTGAAGAGCATCAAGCAATAAAGGGAGAAGATAGAAAAATCCCGAAAATGCATCAAGTTTTGATATGCTTTTCTCAAATAGATTTTGAAGTTAAGTAATGTGTGTATAATACCAATATGGAATTGGGTGATCCTTACAAATTACACATTATGGGTGCATTTGTTATAGATTTTTTGAAAATAGATTCTTGTAGTGTAATATAATTTTGTGCAAAAATTTTTTACAAAGAAACTTTTTATAAAAGCTTCAAATGAAAATTTGGTTTGAATAGTTATTCTTAAAATGTCATTTTAGACATTTCATCATTTTATTGAAACTTTTTTTTGATATCAAAATTTCAAAAAAATCACTTTTTTTGAAGCTATTTCAAATAGATTTTCATAAAAATCATTTTTGAAATACAACTTTTTGTAAAAATTGAGATTTTAACTATGTTTTGATCTTCAATAATGTGCATTTATGTTATATAATGTCAAAATTAATGTTTGAATTTAGAAAAAATAAATATAAAAAACTTATAATATTTTAAAAAACGATTTAATAAAATCTATTTTCAAAAATACAAAGAAAAATCTATTTTTTTTAAAGCTAAAACAAACGCACCCTATATATGGTCTACTAGTGCCATCTAATGTGAAACTTTAAATTTTTAATTAAGTTCATACACATTAGTACGCTAGCTCTATATATGTCACAAGTCACAATGTATGTAACATTTAAAGTGAAAACAATAGATACTTGAGATAAAAAAAAGGGTACAATCTCTCTTATAAGAGATTTAATTAAAGAATTTGACTATATAGTACGCTGTAATTTATAATAATATATTTAAATATATGAAAATTTAACATAGACTATAATTTTATTTTACTTTTTACCAAATCTAGACCATTATGGTTAAATTATCGAAATAGTTAGCAAATTAATAATTTAATTCAAAATACAAAATTTAATATAATAAAATACATTATTTATAATTATTTAAGTAGGTTGTTTTTGGTAGGGGTGATCGTATCCGAACCAATCCAAAAGTAAAACCGCAAACCAAACCAATCCAAACCGAAAACCGCAAAAACCGCATTTGGTTTGGATGTATTTGGATGACGTTTTTATTGATCTGCAAACCGCCAACCGCTAAAATCGCAAAAGCCGCGGTTAACCGCTAGAACCGAATTAAGTTTATATTATATTCCAATACCTCGAAAACTCCTTTAAGTTTCTATTATAATCCAATATACATAGTCTAATTATCAAGTCAGTCCACAAAATTAATGAAACTTCAAGTCGTTCTTATTTTTTGTATTGTAATATTACTTTAGTATTGTAATATTATTTTATATCAACAACTTTTATCGATAATGTGATGTTATTTTGGAACTTCAAGCTCTTTTTTGGATATTTAAAATTGTAAGGTGCTATAATGTTATTTTGTAACAAGTTCATGTGTGTGTCAAGTGATCATGGTAGAAATTTTTTATGCCGTAAATCGCCGCCACCGAACCGATCCTAACCGCGGTTTGGTTTGGTTTGGTTTTGATGACTTTTTAAAATCCAACCGAACCAAACCAAACCGCATGCTTTTTTATCTCGCGGTTAGGATGACTTTTTCGCTCATAACCGAACCAAACCGCACCGCGAACACCCCTAGTTTTTGGTATGCAGATTTTTATAAACATAGTACATTCTTGTCCTTAATTTATTCAAATGGAATTAGATCTATATACTGAAATTATTTCAACGCATAAAAATGATAGAACTGAGTGAATAATTGAACCACCACCGTATGAACTCAGAGTATAGGCGGAATACCGTCAAATAGTAGGAAAAAAAACCTCATTGCTGTTGTTTTTGGCGACGAATGAGATTGGAAATACGAAAGCATCAATGAGAAATCTCATCTTATTATGGAAAAGTAGTATGGATGCAGAAACCCTAATCTTAGCCTATTAAATGTTGTTGTCAACCAGCAAATGATGAATTAACTGATTAACAACTTTGTACTTTGTCAACTAATGTCCACTATGAAAGCAATATAGTACATGCTAAGAGAAAGTTTTTCCTACCAATCCACTAATTAATATCATCAAGAACAACATTCTAAGTTAAGATCAGTAGTAAGAGTAGTGGAAGCCGGACTACTTCTGTACGTTTCCGCACAATCAACTTATATAATCATTTCCCAATAACTACACGATGCATCATAATTTTGTCATTAAAATAATCATTTCCCAACTTATATATAATAGTGGGTTAGGATAAAATGACACCAAGGTGTCAAACTTAGTAACATGACACCTTCGATAATTCTTTATCGGATAGTCGTATTACAAAATCCACCGTTGGATTCAAAGATATTACTATATAGATCATGTCTAAAAAATTTAACGTCAATCTGAAATCATTTGATATGTCAACGAGATGTATAAAAATCAACGTCTTACAAAACTTCATCAAAATCGTTAATTTGGATCCTTCTATTTAACCCATCAAATGATTTTCGATTGACGTTAAATTTTTTAGACATGATCTATAGAGTAATAGTTTTGAATCCAACGGTGAATTTTGTAATACGACTATCCGGTAAAGAATTATCAGAGGTGTCATGTTATTAAGTTTGACACCTTGATGTAATTTGATCCTAACCCTATATTATGGGGCGACAATTTCGGTGAGAACACTTTGCTATTATGAAAAACGAGAACAATTAATTATAACCGTAGGATGAAAATCAACGTACGATATTAATTTATTGTTTCCTACTCTTTCTACACCAAATCATTAAATTTGAAATTATATAATATCCCAATATTAAAGATTCTCATCGGTTTTTTTGTAATAATCTTTATGAGCTTATACATATATATATATATATATATATATATAGGACATATCCTATGAGAATGATATAATTATATGAGAATATGAGAATGAATTAGCAGCCATCAGATTAAAATAAAGGGTTAAGATTAAAAGATAGATTAAATGAGTTTCCACACTCTAGCACGCTTTCATTTTTTCCCTTTGGCGTTGATGTTTCTTCTTCCTTTCTGTTGCTTCAAAAGCGTTCTTCTTCTTAATACTTTCCCCAGCCAGTTCTTGTCTTCTACCATTAACAAGATACCAACATACAAACCATTAGTTGGTTGAATAATCTTTCCACCGCCTTAGTACAATCACATGCTTTACTTGTTAAATGATGAGTTATGTCAAATTTTTTTTTGTTAAATGACTTTTCATAGTTTTTGTTTGTTTAATTACATATTTAAAACAAAAAACAAAAGGTAAGGTATGGAGATTAGAGATCAATTCAAAAGCTTTTCAACCGAATATCAAGTGATGATTTTCCTATTTGCAATTCGGGAAGCAAATCCCTATTTTAATTCACCGCAATGAAAGAAGGGGATACGAGGAGGCGAAACCAATTTCAATTTCAATCCAATCCAGAGAGTAGGGACGCACAGATGAAAATGAATAATAACAAAAAAAGAACAAAATACGAAAATTGAAACGACTGGAAGCCACTAAGCCGTCGGCCGCCGTATGTGTGGCCGCGACAACCACCTTGCTCTATCCTCTCTTTGTTCACAATACAGACCAAGAAGATTAAGAACCGGGTCGCCGTCATTAGTCGACATATGCATAGCGTCGCCGTCGTTTATCCCTACCAGAACTACGAAGAAGGTGCAGATCCAAAATCTCATAAACGATTTGGATTTAAGAATTTTTTTGATGAATTTAAGATAAACCCTTTGTCCCTTTTTTATGAATTTTGAGAATAAAAGTAATCGGATAAACTTTTATAATTTGTGTCTTCACATATCACTTAACTTTGGAGTGAAATCTTGTTCTTTACTGGATAAATTTTGTCTGATCTGTAGAAAATTGGGAGTACTCGTCACAACTTGTTCAACAGATTCTAAGAAAACAACACAGAAGAAGAAAATATTACTTTTTTTTAGAAGGAAAGACATTGGAGACAAAAATAAAGCTGTGCAATCAAATGTTATTGTCAAAGATGAACAATCAAACGTTTTTTGTTATGAAGATGAATGGTTCAGTGACAAAAAGAAAGAATGTTGGAGTGAGAATAGAGTAAGGAGACTGTCATGTGATTTTTTAATTGATGTTTAAATCTCAACCCTTCATTTTAATCTAAAGGTTAATAATTCATTCTCACATTCTCATATAACTATATCATTCTCATATGATATGTACTCTATATATATATATATATATATATACATATACATATATTTACCCTCTTTTTTTCCTTCCCTCATTTTTTCTCCACCGTTTTCTTTAATCCTAGTTTTTGTTTTCCTTTTTTCTTTTTTTCCCACCGTTTTCTTTAATCCTAGATCATTCTGACACCATCAAGAAACACACTTCTAATATTGTGACCACAAGTACTCTTTCTAACTTTGCCTAATGAATATTTCATTTGTTGCTTATGTATTGCTATAACTTGTACTTATATTTTTCTTATTTCATAATTATATTAGGTTTTTGTTTACTCGAATTAATATTACGTTTAGCATTTAGGATTTATTAGTTAATTGCAATATTTGTATTACTTTTTTATATGCAGGTTAAAGTATGAGTTTTTTTTTGACTGATTAAAGTATGAGTTATAATCACAATGGTGAACCATCACATGGTAACAACGAAGACACTCTCATGTCAGAGGTGAGTAAACTTTTAAATTAAATTAGAAGTCATGCTATGAAGTGTCATAAAAGTATATGTTTCAAATTTTTCTATTCCTAAACATATACTTTTGTAGTTTCAAATTTTTCTGTTCCTAAACATATACTTTTATGACACTTCATAGCATGACTCCTAATTTAATTTAAAAGTTTATTCACCTGTGACATGAGAGTGTCTTCGTTGTTACCATGTGATGGTTCACCATTGTGATTATAACTCATACTTTAATCTGTCAAAAAAAAAAAAAAACTCATACTTTAACTTGTAGATAATAAAGTAACACAAATATTGCAATTAACTAATGGAGAATGTTAACTTGTGTCCTTAAGGCACATGATAAGAAGATAAATATGGAAAACATTTATTAAAACATGTATACAATTTATTTATCGAAACATTAAATTTTTTGTATCATTAAATGCTAAATTTCTATTTTTAGGTAGCTTATCTTGTGCCCTTATGGCACAAGTTAACAGGACCCTTAACTAATACATCCTAAATGGTAAACGTAATATTAATTTAAGTAAACAAAATCCTAATATAATTATGAAATAAGAAAAATATAAGTACAAGTTATAACAATACATAAGCAAAAATGAAATATTCATTAGACAAAGTTACAAAGAGTACCTGTGGTCACAATATTAGAAGTGTGTTTGTTGGTGGTGTCAGAATGATCTACCATTAAATTAAAACCAAAGAGAAAAGGAAAACAAAAACTAGGATTAAAGAAAACGGTGGGGAAAAATGAGGAAAGGAAAAAAAGAGGGTAAATATATATATATATATATATATATATATATATATATATATATATATATAAGCTCATAAAGATTATTACCAAAAAAAACCAATGAGAATCTTTAATATTGAGATATTATATGATTTCAAATTTAATGATGATTTGGTGTAGAAAGAGTATGAAACAATAAATTAATATTGTATGTTGATTTTCATCCTACGGTTATAATTAATTGTTCTTGTTTTTCATAATAGCAAAGCGTTTTCATCGGAGTCACCCCCTATATATATATATATATATATATATATATATATATATATATATATATATATATATATATATATATATATATAGGTTAGGATCAAATGACACTAAGGTGTCAAACTTAGTAACATGACACCTCCGATAATTCTTTACCGGATAATCGTTTTACAATATTCACCGTTGGATTTAAAGCTATTATTATATAGATCATGTCTATAAAATTAAACATCAATCGTAAATCATTTGATATGTCAACGAGATGCATGAAAACCAACGTCTTACAAAATTTCGTCAAAATTGTTAATTTTGATCCTTTTCTTTAACCCATCATATGATTTCAGATTGATGTTTAATTTTATAGACATGATCAATATAATAATAGCTTTGAATCCAACAGTAGATTTTAGGGCTGATCATCGGGCGGTTATGGTCGGATTCGGGCCAAAAAAGTCAAAATCGATGATAACCATTGAACGGAAAAGTTCATCCATCACCGTCCGATTACATGCACGGTTTGGTCGGGTGGTGGACAGACCGGGTGTCGGATAGATCGGACGGATATCTTCGGTTAAGACTGGATCGAGCTTTTGTTGATTCAAATAGATCATGAACAAAGCAGAAGAACGAGGAAGAAGAAGAAGAAGAAAAATGTCATGTTTACCGTGTTGTTCAAAAAACTTGACATAGACATAAAAGTGAGTTTGGAGCATACAAGAGATTAAAACAAGTAAAAAAATTGTAACTCAACTGCAGATTGTAGTGTATTTTGTAGTTAAAATGAACAATTGTGGATTTTATGGTGGTGGCGTGGTGGAGCTGTCCTTCCTTGGTAGAGTAGTGATAAGTGTAAATGACTTTAGAAGAAGAAAGAAGGTCATAGAATGGATGAAAGTATGAGAATGGATCCTCTCAATTTGTTTTTCTTCATAATAATAAATAATAATAATAATAATTAAAGTGTCTTGAAAATATGGATCTGGGTTATGTGTAGTCACAACTTGTCAACTGTACAATTAAAATCAAATGGCTATGATTTGATAAAAAAAGTTAATATTAAATAAAAATTAAAAATTATTTTAAACAGAAACCGTCCGATCTTAATCGGACGGTTGTAATGTGATGACTGCAGTCGACTGCATGAAGCAGTGACTGCTTTTAATTCAAATCCTGAAAATATGCTAAAGAAAAAAAAGCTGTGTCTTGAAAATAAATATTGAGTCAGGGAGTAGTTGTATCACTTTATGGGAAGTGGATTTTTGTGGGACTAAAGAAGAGTACACGTAGGTGCAGTTCTAGCACTTTAATACTCCGTTTGGTTGGAGGAAAAGAAAGAGAAAAGAAAGAAAATTGTGGAAATCAATGTATGTATTTAGACTAATGTTTGTCCAAATACACACATTGGTTTCCGCAATTTTTTTTTCTTCCTCTTTCTTTTCCTCCAACCAAACGGAGCAAGTAAAAGTTCTGATTTGATTGGATAAAACACTACTAGCATACAATGAATTAATGTTGTCGGTCGGGCTTGGGTATTGATGGATCAAACATTACAAAACCGCATTACAAAACCGCACCCGACCATAGAAACCCATACAAGACTGAAAATGTTAACTCGTCAACCCGTAAACCGTTAAAATCCGCCCGAATTCATATTTTATCAATCGGGTTTTGCGGGTTTCGGGCGGGTCGATCATTCTTGCTCACCCTTAGTAGATTTTATAATACGATTATCCGATAAAGAATTATCGAAGATGTCATATTATTAAGTTTGACACATTGGTGTCATTTGATCATAATCATATATATATATATATATATATATATATATATATATATATATGGGTTTTGCTAATGCACACCCACTATTTTTCATGAAGGTGTACATTAGCAACATAACTACTTAAGGTGTATCAGTTGCTAATGCACACCTTCTAAAAAATAAGTGGGTGTACGATAGCAAATGCCTATAGGAGTTGCTAACTTACACCCACCTATATTTTAGAAGGAGTGTTTTAGTAACATGCACCTCAAGGTGTATTTTATAACTTTTTAGTTATAACTTGCTAAAACACTCCTTCTAAAAAATAACCGGATGTACGTTAGCAACACCCTATATATATATATATATATATATTTGCCATTAAAATAAAGTATGATATGCTATATAAAACCTCAAAATCATGAGTATTAATATTATGGCAGACAATTGAAAATTATCTACACCGCCAATTTACATTTCATAATTTTTATGATTATACATTTTTTTCTTTTATAAAAAAATTATAGGTTTTAGAGGTTGAGTAAAATATTACTCAAATTAGTAATCGACTAGACTTTTAATTTTACTCTTTCATTCGCTGCACGGGGAACACTTATTCAATTATATAATGGATATGTTGATAATATATCATTATTGTGTCATACGTTTAGAAACAATAGTGCTTTATGATATCCAAAACATTTCCACCAAATAATGTAAGTTTTTTTAAATTACAAACAATCCTACGGAATCCACGATTTCTTGAAAAGGAATGAAATCAAAATGATTAATTGGGATATCTTGTAACTGATGAGCAAGATCAGTGAATTACTTTTTCTTTATTTATAGTCGTAAATATATAGTGCATTCCTTAGGAGTATATAACTTTATAGAACCCCAAAGCATGATAAGTGTTTTCTTCTGTGAATATCGTATAATAATAATTAGGCAATTAATAATTAATTAATTAGAAAGAAAAATTAGCCAAAAGGAAATTAGCAAATTTGTATTCATCAGGATTAGAAATGGGGAACTCATGTGCTATTTGCAAGGAATCCAAGCATGATAAATAATTAATCAATTAATAATTAATTAGTAATAAGGAAAATTAGCCCGCCAATTTGATTAGCAATTAGGGTTGCATAATTAGTGAAACTAGAAATAAGAAAGATTAGAATACTATCAAACTATCGACATTTCTAATAAGTTACTTCCTTTGATCTTTATCTTTAAATATTTTTTTTAAAACTTTTTAAATACATTATAATATTAATGTATATAGACTATATCTTAGATTAGATATAATAAACTTTTAATATATCTAAAAAGTGAAATATTTCTCATATTAAAGACTAGAAATTGAGAATAAAACATAAGCTATAAAAAAAAATTTCAACCTACAAAGAAATACAAATAATAGATATGCATCTAATCTTCACCTCACATAATAATGTCGATATGGAGATAAGTCTTTGGTTATAGTGTTATACTCACCAGTCGACACTATTGTACGAATTGAGGGTTAGACAATTAGTCTTAAGTTTCGATACCTATTTACACACTTATTATACATTTATAAATCAATATTATAAAAATACATATACAAAAATATGGTACATGTATATGGAGAGATTAAATAGAGATTTAGTCCTTAAATATTTGCATTGTTGTCAATATAGTGAATTAAAATTACAAAACTATTTAAATATGTTTTTTATTAATTTTTTGGACAAATTGACCAACATAAAATAATTTGATCAATCGAACGATACATTTGAGAATCAAAATAATAAACAATAGACATATTTAAGGATCAAAATAATTGTTTTTATATTAGCATATTATGAATATATTAATATTAATTATTATAAATAAATACATTAATTTTATTATATTTCTATTTTAACCCCCCGTATAATAAGTTTCTGGATCTATCGATTCCTGATTGGAGTGCAACGAGGCGACCCATTGAAATCACTCATTTTTACTCTCGTGTTACATCCTCTTATTCAAAACTTCATATTCACAGACAATTGCAAGTTTTTTCTTCGTGTTTGGTATCTTGATGAAGAGATTGTTGTAGAGAATTTAGAGAATGGCTAAAGCACTTGATATTATTTGGGAGATGAGTCTTGAATTGAGTGAATTGAACGTTCATAAAACTACGATCTTCTGATCTTCATGTGATGACAGTAAAGTTCGTGAGGGGTTATTCTATTTGGACATTGGAAGACTAGTGTCAGGATGAAATATCTCGAAAAGATTGTTAGTCAAGATAAAGGTTTAATCGATAAATTGTCCATGTATATAGCTGTCAGGATATTCTTGAGTTCATGCATCTTCTTTCTTAATTAAGAGATACATATTCTTTCACTTCAATCATACATGAGTATCATCAAATTTATTTTTACCTAAAGACATCTCCAATTGTCTTCTATTATAGCTCAGTAAGACAAAACTTCTACGGACTACACCACATTTGAACCAAGTTGTTTCCTTCGCATTAGTCCTCGTTGATCACAACAATTTTCTCCATAAAAAGTTATTATTTTAATTGATTAAATTCCAAGTCAGTATGTGGCATGTGCACATAAAAAAATTGTCCATATATATTATTGAAATGTCATAAACCTAAAAATGCAATCAAGGATATACTATGAGACTTAAATTCCTCGTTCCAACATGTAGTGGCATCTTACTCTCATAGTCATAATGTCAACATGACAACATCGAACGACATATACGCACTTAATCAGTTCAGTTGTATTATATTATTATTACTATTAAATAAATAATAAATAATTAATGCCATTTCTCTTCTGCAAATGTTAGTGTTCAATGTCTCACAGCTGTTGCCATACACACACATATATATTTTGTTAAACATAAACCCACTTAAAGATGTGTATTAGGAAGTTATAAGTTATAACTAAATAGTAATTAATTCTTTGTAAAAAAAAATAGTAATTAAATACATCTTAAAAATGCATCTTACTAAAACATTCTTTTTAAAAAATAAATTGGTGTGAGTTATATGTTAGAAGTAATTTATATTTAAGGGTATTTTAGTATTTACTATGTTAAGTATTTTTGAACTTGTCTGTTCAGTTTTCAATTTTAGGGCCTATGTGGCAAACTTTACTCTTTGTATAAATAGGCTACTCTTTTATCAATACAATTAATTCTTCCTTTCATATTTGTGGCTGCTGTCTTTGTTCTCTCCTTACTATTTCATTGATTCATCACCTTGTACACCAACAAATTGGTATCTAGAGCTCCGGTTCGAATCCACGGGAAACACGAGTGAAACGTGAGTTGTGTGTGTTTGATTTTTGGTTCTTGATCTGTGTTGAATCTTGAACAAAAATCTGAACAGAATCACTTTTTCTGATTTTGTGGGATTGGGAAACACGAGTGTTAGTGAGATTTGAGTGTACTGTACAAGGTTTAAGATGAACGGAAACGGTGGCATGAGTACCAAGCTTCCAGTGTTTGATGGCAAAAACTGGAATCGTTGGATGAAACAAATGCTTGTATTGTTCGGTGCTCAAGGTGTGCTTGAGCTTGTCACTGAAGGATACGTTCCTGTTGCAGCAGATGCAACAGAGGAGCAGAAAGAGGCGCAGAAAGCTACAAGAAAGAAGGATCAGAAGGCGTTGTTCTACATTCATCAGTGTGTGAATGAGAGTGTGTTTGAGAAGATTGCTGATTCAGTGACGGCGAAGGAGGCTTGGGATCTTCTGACAAGGTGTTACGGTGGTGATGCGTCAGTAAAGAAGGTAAAGCTTCAAACCCTCAGAAAACAGTATGAGAATCTCAACATGAAGAACAATGAGAAGGTTTGTGAGTACATCTCCAGACTCATTCTGATTACTAATGAGATGAAAGCTTGTGGAGAAACTCTTTCAGAACAAGTAATCATTGAGAAGGTATTGAGATCCCTTACCCCTCAGTTTGATTACATTGTTGTATCTATTGAACATTCCAAAGATTTGGAAACCATGAGAATAGAAGAGTTACAGAGCAGTCTAGAAGCACAAGAGTTGCGTCTAACTGAGAGAAACTCTGAAAGAGAAGTAGAGCAGCAGGCTCTGAAAGCAGCATCTGAGAAGAAGGTTCAGAAGAAGCCTTGGTCAGAAGCCAAGAATAGATCTGATGGAGCTCAGAAGCCAAAAACCTCAACTTCTGGAAAGCAGAAGTATGCTCAGAAGGGAAAAGACAAGACAAAAGTACGGTGTTACTCTTGTCAGAAGTTTGGCCATTTTGCATCTGAGTGCAAGTCAAACAAAGAAAGAAAGTCAGAAGAAGCAAATATAGCCAGAAGTTCTGATGACTCTGATAGTGAATTTGTTTTACTAATGGCTTCTGAATCTGATGATGTGAATTCAGAGTGGTGGTATATGGATACAGGGTGTTCAAACCATCTTACTGGAAACAAGAAGTGGTTGGTTGATTTTGACTCTAGAAAGAGTACAAAGATCAGATGTGCTGATGATAAATACCTCAACGCTGAAGGTATGGGAAATGTCAAAGTCATTTTGAACAATGGGAAAGCAGCATTGATTCAGAACGTGTGGTATGTACCAGGCATGAAAAGCAATCTGATGAGTGTGGGTCAATTGATTGAGAAAGGTTTTTCAGTTACTATGAAAGACAATCTTCTGAAGCTATATGACGGTAATCAGAAGCTGATTATGGAGTCAGAACAGGGAAGGAACAGAACATTCAAGGTGAATGTTAGAACTGCAGATTCTGAATGTCTTAGTGCAACAAGTGTTGAGAAGGATAGTGAGTTGTGGCACAGAAGATTTGGTCATCTGAATTTCAGAAGCTTGGGGCATCTGAAGTCAAAGAATCTGGTACATGGAATTCCTATAATCAAGAAGCCTGAAAAATCATGCAAGGTGTGCATGAAAGGGAAGCAACCAAGACTGCCGTTTGCATCAGAAGTAGCTCCAAGAGCAAAACATGCCTTGGGAGTAGTACATTCTGATGTGTGTGGACCATTTCCAATACCTTCACTTGGAGGAAACAAGTATTTTGTATCTTTTGTTGATGAATTCACAAGGATGACATGGGTAACACTCATCAAGTTCAAGCATGAAGTGTTTGCTGAGTTTCAGAAGTTCAAGGTGAAGGCTGAGAAACAGAGTGGTCAGAAGCTGAAGATCCTCAGAACTGATGGTGGTGGTGAGTTTAATTCTAATGAGTTTAAAACTTTCTGTGAGGAGAATGGAATTGAGCATGAGGTTACAGCTCCTTATACTCCTCAACACAATGGTCTTGCTGAGAGAAGAAATCGTACTTTGCTTGATATGGTGAGAAGCATGCTGAAAGAGAAGAAGCTTCCTCATCATTTATGGGGAGAAGCTGTTGCCACTGCAACATATGTGCTCAACAGATGTCCAACGAAGAAGCTGAAGGAAATAGTTCCTATTCAGAAGTGGACTGGAGATAAGCAAAGTGTTAGTCATCTGAAGGTGTTTGGATCTGTATGCTATAAACATGTTCCAGAAGCCAGAAGACAGAAGCTGGATGATAGAAGCAAAGTAATGTTACTGGTGGGGTACCACAGTACAGGTGCGTACAAGCTTTATTGTCCAGAGACTAATAAAATTGAATTCAGCAGAGACGTCATTGTGAAGGAATCTGAAATTTGGGATTGGAACAAGTCTCAATCAAATTCTGATGTGAGAATCTCAGAGGATGGCTCTGAAGGTGAGTCAGAATCTGAAGGCTCTGAAGATGATTCAGAAGATGGAGATGACTCTGATGGTGATTCTGAATCTGACTCTGACTCTGAAGGCAATTCTGAAGGTCAGAATTCTGAAGCCAATTCTGAAGGTCAGAATTCTGAAGCCAATTCTGAAGGTCAGAATTCTGAAGCCAATTCTGAAGGTCAGAATTCTGAAGCCAATTCTGAAGGTCTGAATTCTGAAGGTCAGAATTCTGAAGCCCATTCTGAAGGTCAGAATTCTGAAGGCAATTCTGAAGGTCAGAATTCTGAAGAAAGAATTTCTGAAGGTCAAAATTCTGAAGAAAGAATTTCTGAAGGTGAAGCCTCTGAGTCAAAAACTTCTGAAGATGCTTCTGAACAAGTTCAGAGGCTACAGAGAATCAGAAGCATCCCAAGAAGATTTGCAGGATTTGAAATGTTGCAAGACACTGAAGTAGACTCTGAGGGAGAAATTATTCAGTGTGCAATGTTAGTAGATTCTGAACCCGTGAGTACAGAAGATGCTCTTAAGCAACAAGTCTGGTTGCAGGCCATGAAAGAAGAACTTGATGCTATAAAGAGGAACAAGACTTGGAAGCTTTCAGAACTTCCAAAAGGCAAGAAAGCCATCAGCGTCAGATGGGTTTTCAAGCAGAAACTAAAGCCAGATGGATCAATTGGCAAACACAAAGCGAGGTTAGTAGCAAGAGGATTTCTGCAGAAACCTGGACTAGATTATTCTGAAGTGTTTGCACCTGTAGCAAGACACGAAACAATTAGACTGGTAATTGCAATAGCTGCTAACAGGAATTGGCCTCTGATGCATTTAGATGTGAAATCTGCATTTCTGAACGGTCCATTACAAGAAGAGGTACATGTGTCACAACCTCCTGGTTTTGAGAAAAAGAATCAGGAAGGGATGGTGTATAGATTGCATAAAGCCCTCTATGGATTGAAACAAGCGCCCAGAGCCTGGAATATGAGGATTGATTCATTTTTCAAGAAACAAGGGTTTCAGAAATGTGAGTTGGAGTATGGTGTTTATGTTCAGCACACTTCAGAAGGCAATATGATTCTGGTATGTTTGTATGTTGATGATATATTGCTGACAGGAAGTTCTGAACAAGAGATAGCTAAGTTCAAGAAGGTTCTGATGAATGAGTTTGAGATGACAGACCTTGGAAAAATGAGTTACTTTCTAGGGATGGAATTTCTATATTCTGAGAAAGGAATCATTTTGCATCAGTTGAAGTATGAACTTGAGCTTCTGAAGAGATTTAAGCTGGAAAATTGCAAAGTTGCTATCACACCCTCTGATACGAATCAAAAGTTGGATTCCGATTCTGATGGAGAGGATGTGGATGCTACAACCTTCAAACAGTTGGTTGGTTCTCTGAGGTATTTGTGTAATACCAGACCTGATATTTGTTTTGCAGTTGGAATGGTTAGCAGATTTATGAGTAAACCAAAATGGTCCCATTACCAAGCTGCTGTCAGGATTCTGAGGTATATCAAGGGGACTCTGAAGCATGGAGTGCTATTTCCCTCTGAAGGAAGGACTGAATCAGAACTTCTGAGTTATTCAGATTCTGATTGGTGTGGAGACAGAGTTGATAGAAGAAGCACTTCTGGATATTTATTTAAATTTCTAGGAGGTCCTATTTCGTGGTGTTCCAAGAAACAACCTGTTGTTGCTCTATCAACCTGTGAAGCTGGATATATTGCAGGCGCTGTGACTGCATGCCAAGCTGTGTGGCTTCTGAACTTACTGCAGGATCTGAAGATCAAGGTAAACAAGCCTCTGAAGCTGATGATTGATAACAAGTCTGCAATCAATCTTGCCAAGAATCCAGTGCTGCATGGAAGAAGCAAGCATATTGAGACCAAGTATCACTTTCTGAGGAATCAGGTTCAGAATGGAGTGCTTGAAGTTGTGCACTGTAGCACTCAGAAGCAGCTGGCAGATGTGTTGACAAAGACTATCAAAACTGATCAATTTCTTCGTTTGAGGGATGGAATTGGTGTTGTCAGTTTTGTCTAAATATAAATTAAGGGATGGTGTTAGAAGTAATTTATATTTAAGGGTATTTTAGTATTTACTATGTTAAGTATTTTTGAACTTGTCTGTTCAGTTTTCAATTTTAGGGCCTATGTGGCAAACTTTACTCTTTGTATAAATAGGCTACTCTTTTATCAATACAATTAATTATTCCTTTCATATTTGTGGCTGCTGTCTTTGTTCTCTCCTTACTATTTCATTGATTCATCACCTTGTACACCAACATTATAGACATTTGATATAATAAATTAAACCCACTTATTTATTTTAACAATTTTTCAAAAAAAATTAGAATAGCACAAGTAATTTTCAGTAAAAAAAAGTCAACGGATGACTAGAAAGTGTAGAACGAGGTAATTTAATTTATATGAAGGAGTAAAATCAAACAATTAAAACTTACATCCATAAACAAAAATTAATTGAAATTTTTAGGCCATTGAAAATAAAAGCTTACACATCAACAAATAAGTGTGTGTCAATTAAAGTTCGAATTATAATCTTTATATATTATAATATTTTTATTATTCGAGTTATGATCACACAAACAATGTACACTATTTATTAGAGGTTCATATATGTATATTTTAAGTTTAGCATGCTACTTAAAGTTGAAAAATACACGATGTCGATGTTAATAAACTTTATATGCATGATTTCTTCTGGATCTGGTTTTATATGCTTTTTAAAAGAAAAAACGTTATATAATTTATAAATATTTGTCAAAAAGATATTCTTTTTTGTTATATAGCTATTAAGAAAAGAAGTATTCCAATGTGCCTAATGAGGGTAATATACTATATGGGAGAAACTCTTACATAATCACAACATATTTAGGCACAAATTTAGGTACACATACATAAATTAAAAAAATTAAAAAATAAATAAAATGATCACATCAATTATTATTATTTTATTCAATTTTTTTTTAATTTTTATTCTTTATTATAAATATGTCTAACAATAAAATATTGAATTTATGCCTAAGTTAGACTTTCTCTCTGGATGGTTGGACAACATCGTGCATATGAATATTTTACACAGAAAAAAGACTACTTTTTGAGAATTTTATATAGCTGAACGCGTGGCTGACACACGAAAGTGGAAAGACCAAACATTGGGCAATAATTCCACTAAAGAAAACACCTTTATGTAAGTAAAATATAGCACTAAATAAATAAAAAAGTTTTTAGTGTTCATAAATATTGTAAATAAGTTTTTAATTTTTATAAAAATATTTAATAATTTTTAGTCTCTTAAATATTTTTTGTAGTCACCAAAAATAATACTTCATCGTTCCTTTTTGTTTGTTGTTTTAGAAAGAAAAAAAAAATTGTTTCAAATTATTTGTTGTTTTGATAATTTAAGGTTATATTTTGTCTATTATATTCTCCTTCCTAATTTTTTTTATTGACTAAATTTTATATAATCTTTTTATTGTATTTTTTTTACTAAACTTCTTCATGTAATCTTTTTATTGCATCTTTTTTCTTACTAAACTTCTTCGTATAATCTTTTTATTGTATCTTTCTTTTTATTAAACTTCTTCATATATCTTGTCAAAAACTATTTTTTCTTAAAAGGCAAAAACAAAAAAAAATTGTTTTGTTACGATTTGCCTTTAATTTTTTTGTGATTTTAATTTTTTGAAAAGATAAAGTGTGTGAAAAAAAATAGAAATTTTTTTATGGATTCAAATTAGAGTATAATATATTAAAAAAAGGATATAATTGGAAAATAAAGTGAAAAAATACACTTTCTTAATTTTAGCTTTTTTTCTTTCTCAAACAACAAACAAAAAGGAACGGAGGGGGTAATTATATTTTATTATAATTTTTTATATTTACTTTTAATTAACTTTCATGTATTTTTAAATGATTTTTTGTAATCAACTCTCGTGTGCTCTTTTTTAATAGGACTAAAAATTGTGGCATAAAATATTTGAGGATTAAAATTTGTCGAAGTTTTTTTATTTGGTAGACTTGTTAAAGTTTTTTATATGAAAAAAAAAGTAATATTAAGATGATTAAATATATTTTTAGTCTCTAAATATATTAAAAGTTTTTTTTTTATCATATGCAAATTTGCACATGTTAAAAAGTTTAAAATAGTATGTTTGTATTATAAAAGTAGATTAATCATATTTTTTGTCTTTATAAAATTACTAAATTTTGCTTGTATAATCTATAAAAAATAGTGGTATGTTTTTGTCTTAAGTGAAAACCAGAAAATTTATAAAAAAAGGTTTTTAGAAAATAATAATGGACCGGATTATTTTGGAAAAAGTGTTCCATTGTATGTTAGAATGAACTCTATCTATGGATTTTGAATTTTTTGTGACAAATTTTGTCTGTCAATAAAAATCAAATTTCTTGTATTTGAGGGAAATGTTAGACTTTTTGGAAAAGGTTTTCTAGCAAATGATAAAAGAACTGAATTATTTTGAAAATGATTTCCGATCCATATCAATATGAGCTATAACTACTACTGTTAGACTTTTAGTAACAATTTTGTTTGTCACTATAAGTTAAATTTCTCATAAATTAAGTGAGAGAACCATATTACTTTGAAAAAAAAAATCTGATTTGTAATTTTGACACTTACTTTTTCACTGTCTCTTGTGTACACCGCAAAATGGAGGGGATGACGATATTGAAACCATCTACAATTTTTTTTTGAAACATTTACAATGATAATTATTTTTTATGTGTTTTTTTATATTATTTACAATTTAAATAGAGGATAATGCTTTTAAACTCTACATCATCTTGAGGAGCCATTTTCAAAAATCATAGTACAAAATTTTTGTTGCGTTTTATTGAAAATATATTGGTTGAAAATTAGATTTCATGGCTAAACTATGTGGTGTTATGAGTTCAATTGAAATAGCAAATAGAAACAATTGCAATAATTTTTTGTTAGAGTTGATTCAACTCTTGTAGTTATGGACTTTAAATCTTCTGCTTTAGTGCCTTGGAAATTAAGTAACAAATGGTTGAATTGCACTAAGCTTGCTCTAGAAACATGAATTTTATGATTTCTTATATGCTGATGGGGGTTGCAAACATTGGCCTTACCATTGATAGTTTTACCATTTGCATTGGCATGAGATTCATCCTCAAATTTTTTGTTTATAAAAAAATCAATTTTTATTAGAGGGTACCATTTTTTATATTCAAACAGAACCTCCAAATAATCAATACCAACCATGATTCTCATCAAACCTATCACAAACCGGTGTGCTTATTTACCAAATAATACGTCGTTTGAACAAAGAAATAACCAATTTATGTTTATCGGTCATTTAATATGAACTTTTACAAAAAAAAAAAAAAAAACCCATGTTAAATTCGTGCCAAAACAATACTCAAATACATAGATATGAAATCATAATTTATTTCTTTAAAATAAAATTTCATACACATATTCTTTGCATTAAAACAAAATTAATTTGATTCTTATGAAATTAACATAGTTGGTAGAAACATCACATTATATATATAGAAGCTATGGTTTGAATTTTTAACATCTCATTTATTCAGTTTATGGTAGAATATTTAACCACTAAACTATTTCATAAATCAAAATAGAGAGAGAGAGGGGGAGAGGATTTCACAACTTGTTCTATAGTTTAAGAGTGTTTAATTAAGATGATAATTAAAAACAACTAAGCTAATATTGCACCAAGATTAATGAAAACAAGCAATCACCCATACGTAATCACTAATCACAATGCATGTACAAGAATACAGACATATTGAAAAATGAAACAAGATGAAAAAATTAGGTCCTTAGCACACATTTTTAATTCCCAAGATTTTGTGATATTGGAGCTTAATGGGATTCCCACGTTGCGCACAAGAGCACACTCTATGATCCCCAACGAATGAGAAGCACCACAATTTGTAGCCTAAAGTAAGACATTATTATATATACTAATTTTGATTTTTTAACCAATATCTTCATTTTTATAAAGAATTTTGAACTTATAGCTATAACTAATCATAATATATGTGATAGTGGACATCATCTTTGTTTCTAAGACAAAACTATAAACGACAAATATATAATTACCAGATTAATTTACATCTGAAATGTTGTGGGCGATGTTTAAACGTGCCCATCTTAGCACACTAGAACATTTGTTTTGGTATTTATTTGTTTTTGGTGAATATTTTTTTGGTATTTAGTAATTGTATATTTGTGAGCATATGAGTGAGCACTTAGAAATGGCTATAATTTATATTCATAAAAGAAAATGACTATATTTTGTTATAAAATATTTGATTATGCGGCGGCTGTGAATTATATTAAAATTTGTGGTCAAAGCAAGAAAGTTTAATTGATTTTCTTTCCTATTTCTAAATTAACAAGTGGCAAAAAATTATATTTAGTTTTAGCATCTTGTTTAAAAGTATAGTAGATAGTTACATTAAAAAATACAAAAATTTAATTTTAAAAAATTGGATGCACAACTATTTAAAAAATATTTTTATATTAAGTTATTTATCATATATTTTTAGAGTATAAATTAACATTTGCCTTAATTTTATACGAAAAAAGAAGGCATTAACACTGAGTACAAGATGTTTTCAAAATTTATTACAAAGATAAACTTGAACATTTTGAAAACATGATAATACATTCGTACTAAATTATATAAGTCACTTTGAGAAAAAATTTGTATTAAATTATAAATCGCTTTAAATTGTCAATGAAACATTTAGTGCTATTTTTTCTACTACACCTTTAACTATTTATACTCTTTCTTTTTTTAATTCTTCAATTTATTTTTCATATATCATTAATGAGTAACAAGTTTTAAAACCAACTCATGATTTCTCTTTATCAAACAACAACTTTAAACTCAAGTGATATTAAAAAGAGAAATTAAGAGTTAATTTATACAACTACCTTAAACTCGATTGATACAACTACTTTAAACTCTCGTTAATATCAATCGAGCAAAATTTTTATTTTTATTCATTTTACACCCACCCATATATGACTTTCAACTGGATTGATATTAAACAACATAATAGTAGTATGTATGGACATAAGTTTCTTGTTGTTTTAAGATTAAACATGTTTTTAGTTCTTATATTTTGTGAAATTGTTAAGAATGTTTCCTACATTTTTAAAATAGTAAAAAAAAAAATCTATAAGTTTTTCGTTATCAAGAATGGTCCATTCCGTCTGTTTTTTTCACATTAGCTAACAGAATAATTATTAGTGGATTCCACTATTTAAATTTTAGTCCCTATATTTTGTGAAATAGATAACAATGATCCCTCTATATTTTAAAAATGTCAAACAAATCCCATAGTTTTTTAAAATATAGGGACTATTCTTGCATATTTTGCAAAATGTATGAAATGAAATTAAAATAGTGGGATCCACTAATAAGCATTTCGTTAGCTGACCTTGATAAAACAGACATAATGGGTCATTCTTGATAATGGAAAAACTTATGGGATTTTTTTTACCATTTTTAAAATGTAGGACCATCTTGACAATTCCGCAAAATGTAGGGACTAAAAAATATTTAATCCTTTAATATAAATAAAGGGAGATTTTCTTTTGCTACCATACTCATATTCTCGTGTGCCTTACGAATTTACCATAATATCTTTGTTCGCTATTTAAGTAGCGGATACACCAAAAAATACCCTATCAAATTTTTATTTTATTTTTATATCGTCCACTACTTAAATAGCAAACGACATTACAAAATTTCTTATTTTTATAACGTTCTATAGTCAAATAGCGAAAAAATAAGAATAAAAACACGTAAAACGTGCAGAAAGTAGATAAAACGGCAAAATAAAATCTCAAAGGAGGGTACTAAGCTCTGGGTTGATCCACACTATGCTAAGAGGGTGTAGATGGACACCCTCAAATTCAAAAAAACAAAAAAAAAAAAAAAAAAATTCATTTTACACCCACCTCAATTTTTTATTTGACAAGCATACTACAAGAAATATAATTTTTGACAGCGACTATATGTTGCTGACAAAACAACTAAATTGTAATTTTGCTAGTGACTTGTAATAACAACTTGTAACAAAAAAAGTTGTTGCCAAAAATCATATTTTTTGTATATCATCTAAAGTCAGAGATGTAACTTAGGATATCAATGGATATACATGGACGCAGAGAGTATGATATTCGTGTTTACTTCGTTGGACAAATATTGTATCCGTGTATTCTTCATATTCATGCGGATATCCACTAAGGGTAATTCATGATATTAAGGTATCCACATATATGAACAAATATTCATGAATGATATTTTTTTATAAAAAAAACTACTTATTGAAAAGAAAAAAAAAAAGGGTGGTTTTTTTTTTTAAAGATAAAACATTAACACATAATATTCATGCGTTTTGCTCCTCTTTTTTTTTTTTTTTTTTTAACTATACATAAGAGAATTTTACTAAAAAAATATGAGGGATATGTAAGAAGCTGAAAAACTTTTCCTCAAAAAAAAAAAAAAAAAAGAAGAAAAGTTTTCTCTATATGAAAAGAAAACATAAAATATAAAAACACTATTTTTTTACAAGAAAAATACTATAATTTATATTTAATTAAGAAGAGAAATTTAAGTAACTTTACTAATTATTTGGCGGGTATGAATATCTGCGAGCGCATATAGTATTAAACATGCATTCGTATCCATTAAATACGGATAATTAAAATATCCACTTATGTTGTTTGCGGATATCCATTAAATTATCCGCTTCGTGCCCATTGCGGATTTTATCCGCATATATCAACGAATGCAGATTTATTTTTTCTTCGGATATCCATAAAATTATCCACTTCGACTCATAGCGGCAGATATCCGCGAGTGCCCTTTTTTTTTTTTTCATCCCTAAATATATAGCTAAATGACCTCTATGAGGTTCGAGCATGGAACTAATGGAAGGGAACAACACTGCTTTACAGCTGAGCTAAAGTAAAAAACATCACAAGTTATGATACAAAATTATACATAATGAAATCTATATCTATATTAGTTTCTAAAATTGAACCAACATACCGGGAATAGATTTCAATAATATAGCGAATATATACTGGAGTAATTTTTATTAGGGTGTGCATGGTCGGTTATTTTGACAAACCAAACCATATCCAAACCAAAACCATATATATGGATTTGGATATATGACCATAACCATTATTTTTTATAAACCGATTATATAACCAGTTATAAATTTGGATACGGATACATAACCAGATATTTTTATAAAACCGGTTTAAAAGCGGATAATTTTTAAATCCGGTTTTTAACTGGTTATTTTTAAAACTGGATTAATAAACGATTAATTTGGTCTGAATTATTTTTTTACGCAGACAAAAAACATATTAAAAACCATAAAAAAAATACACTTTTCTTTTTTTATTCTTTGCATTCCTTCTTCTAGAAATCTCTTTTCCAATTTCAATGAGATAAGGTTATACAAATTGGAGAGAATGTGTGGTTCGATTGAAAGATAATATTATCGATTAGAGTTTAATTGGAGAGATTATTGTAGATTTGAAATTTAGGGTTCATCGCAAATCACAATTGCAGAGATCACACGCACATGGTGATGATATGTGCGTGAATTAATTTTAATAAAATGATATATGTTTGTTTGGAGAGAATGAGTGTGGTTCGATTGGAAGAGAATATTGTCGATTAGAGTTCAATTGGAGAGATTATTGTAGATTTGGAATTTAGTGTTCATCGCAAATCACAATTGCAGATATCACACGCACATGGTGATGATATGTGCGTGAATTAATTTTAATAAAAGGATATATGTTTGTTTGGAGAGAATGAGTGTGGTTCGATTGGAAGAAAATATTATCGATTAGAGTTCAATTGGAGAGATTATTGTAGATTTGAAATTTAAGGTTCATCGCAAATCACAATTGCAGAGATCACACACACATGGTGATGGTTTGTGCGTGAATTAATTTTAATAAAAGGATTTTTTTTTTTGACAAAAATAAATTTGAAAAAAAAAAAATTTATTTTTTTTTTACAAAAAAAAATTTGAAAATGATATAATAACCAATTTAAAGCAAATCCAAAAAATTAATTTGGATGGATATCCGACCAAATGAAAATGGTTTGGTTAATAACCATATACCAAAATCTGGATTTTTTAAAATGAATTTGGATTCGATTATGGATTTGGGGCTTCTAATCAGATATTTTGCGCACCCTTAATTTTTATTACAACATATATAAACATATATTAAAATTTTGTTATTCTTAGTTTCTTACTTTTATCACAGTAATATATAAAAAATTGTATTTCTTTTTTTTTTTTTAAAGAAAAAAATTGTATTTCTATCTTCCAATTTTTTGCTAATAAAAATGTTGTTATGAACGGAGCTTCTATTATAATTAAACCAATATTTATTAATTGTATTTTTTATATTATAATAATAATAATAATTTATTTTTAAAAAAAATTACGCTACCTAGTCAGAGTCCTGAATCCGCCACTATCTAAGCCCTTGCAATATACAAGTGGCTAGGGGTGGACAGAAATAACCGAACCGACCCAAATCCGATGAAATCGAAAAAGAATTTGATTGTTGGGTGGTAGTGGGTCGGGTTACGGGTTAACCGGATGAAAAAGATCGGGTTTTAATGGATAGGAATGGACGGGCTCAGATTCAATTTTTAGATCCAACGAAATCCGAAACCGACCGAGCCCAATCCATATTAATTTCCATTATTATTATTTCTTTATTTATTTTTCTACTACATATATATGTTTCCCGCATAAGAGACAACCATACTATCATATACAGTATATACTTTAAAAATTTGAAGCACAACACCTTTCTACTTTCATATTAAGACATATAAATGTAATATATGTCTGATCTTACATGGGTGATCAAATGATGTATTTAGATTATAAGCCAACTTAATTACATGTATGAATCTTGAACGATATATGTATTTAGGCTTTTTTAAGCAGTTTAGCCTTGTACGTTCTGACAAGTAAATATCCCTAATTTGTTTATTTCATTACTTGAAGTTTTATGCCGAGATTTTTTTATTATTAAAAGAATTGAAAAAAATTATTGGATATAAAAAATCTATGTTGGCTCATTATTGGCTCAAACCGAACGAACCCAACCGCTTTATCCGATTAAACCGTATAACCGAAATTCGATCAAACCGTTAGCTTAATTGGGTGAAATTGGGCTTTGGTTACTCACCCACGGATTGAATCGGGTTTGACATTTTGAACCCGAACCCACCTATAACCGACCGATGTCCACCCCTACAGGTGGCTCCTCTCCTAGTTGAATAGTCCCTCATAATATATTATTTTTGCTTCTTAGACTAACTAGACCATTTGTTACTTTGTGTCCTTTTCCTTTCTTCTTTAAGTTTCACCCTCAAAATTAGGGGTGAGCATCAGTCGAGTTCGGTCGGATTCGGGCCGAAAATCGTCAAACCGATATAAACCGCGACCTCTTAATTTTGACCCAATTTCGGGTAATACGGGTGACGGGTCCGACGGGTCGGTTTTAACGGTTAGATTGAAACGTTATTGTTACATTTAAAACTTCATTGATCAAAAAATTATTTGTTTGTTGACAATTCGTTCAATATTTCGTACATAATGCAACAAAAGATACAATAAAAATGATGAGAGAAGTTAATTTATTTCAAATTTGTAAATTCAACGACAATAATAGATAGTAGATGAGAAGTAAAAATTAAGATAAATCTAAAATATTATTTTTCACATCTCCTTTATCAACATATTACAAGCTAAAGCTTGTAAAATACAACATTTTTCTCCTCTATTAAAGATAGATAAAATTAACAAAGTGAAGAGCATATGATATTAAGAGAGAGAAGAGGTGCTCGAAACTAGAAAAAAAAAAAATTTGTATTTTAAAAATTGTTCGGTCGGTTTCGGTTATGAATAGACGGGTTATTAGAGACGGCCGCACCTGCCCATATACAACCGTTCATGATCGATTTTTCACAATTGTTGACTCGAGACCCGACCCGCATCCGACCGAGTGCTTCCATATGTTGGCGGTTATATCGGTTTCGAGTCGGATTGCGGATTTGTGCTCACCCCTACTCAAAATAGTGTGATAAACAAAAATGCTTTTCACTCTCCCCCTCATATACCTTTTTTGCGCACTATATCTTGTTATCATATACACATTAATATTAATTATTCTTAATTCAAATGCTAGGGAAGATTGTGATAGAGGTTTAGTGGGGCATGCAACAAAGGATACTTATAAAAGGGGTGTGGGTGGGATATGTTTTCTAAGCAAGAAGAGTGTGTGGCCTTTGCAAGGGAGAAGAATCTAAGAGCTACTTTCATTCATCACTCCCATTTCAAGAATCAAACACTAGGAGTAGTGAGGTATGTCAATTCCTTCAATTGTAAACTTTCTTCATTGTTGAGCTTATATAGATTCTAACATGTTTATTACTTTCACAAGTCGGTTGTTCGACGTCTGACATAGCAATAAACATATAAAAAACGTTGAAATAAATTTTAGAATGAAAAGATAAAATAAACTTTTAAATTCAATATTGAGAATTCGCATGGTCTATTAGTATAAATATTTATTATAAAATATTATTAAGATTATATATAATAAATGAGACAATTGAAATTTATCAATATAACAATACCGGGATAGAATTTTTTTTCTTTCTTGATATCTATTATATTTAATGGCAAAATGATAATATAAAAGAAGAATACAACATTTAAACACCGTATAAATTAAAAAAAAAATTTGTGTTACAACTTGTTGTCCGTTTATATTTTATTTATGTATAATTATCTTAAATATATATGTAATAACTAAATGTTAAACCAATATAAAACCCAGCAATAAGCAAAACCCAAAAGACAACAAAACAATCAAGCAACTAACAACCCAAAAGGCACTAGCTGCATTTCTAATTGGCATTTTGTGCCTATTAGCTTTAACTTTTAATGAATTTGGCTTTTTTGAAAAAGAATCTAGGTGCATTTCTCATTTGAGAAGGTCTTTGATTAATGCATTTACTTTGCATTAAATTAATTGACACATAATTATTTAGATGGCTAACTTCAACTTCATTTTTTTCTCCTTCATTCTTCCTCCTTAGTGTAGTAAAATCATGTTGAGTCATTATAACTTTGGAACAAGATATACAGTGTTACTATGATTTTGTTAAATTTGAATGCACTTAGTTTATATTAACATCCATAAACTAAAAAGCCTGACAAAAACACTATGGTAATTAACACTGTTAACATGTGAAAATGGGAGTAGTGAATTATTTATTTCCGACAATGATGGGTACTTTTGTTTCATCCATATAATCAATTCATTGATTAAAATAATACTTCATCCGTTGTTTTATAAGAAATAATTCAAGTAATCTATAAAATCAATTATCTCTTATAAAAGAAATTAAACAAAATAATAATTTTTTTCCACTTTTAGTGAATATTAATACAAAAGACACAATTTAGGTGCATTATTTTCATGTCGTTAAAATTTATTTTTATAGTTTTAATAAATTTTAAAAAATTATGAATTTTAAAAACAATGATAACTAATTATAACCATTTTAAGTGAAAAACAACATAAAAAACACTTCAAGATCACTTAAGTTTTTGTTTTAATGTGTAAGGACACCTTTTTTTATATAATAAAATATAAAACCTTAGTTTCCATTAGCACACATAGTGGCAAAATCCAATAGTTAAATCTATCTCCTATGCTTATGCATGCAACTTGCATGCCACTTAGCTTCCATTTCTGATTATTACTGCTCATTTAATACTAATGATTAATTAGTCATATTAATTTGTAACATACTTTTTAAACATCATACAACTTTGTGATATATAATTCCTTTGTTAGTGTGATCCACCGGGACGATATTCACCATGTACGGATTACCTAAGAGGCCCACTAATTTCTGAATGACAACATGAGTAAAAAAATTTAGTTTGAGTAAGTGATTTTACCACTAATTAAATCAACCTATTAATTAAAGTTATTAAATGACAACACTAAAATTCTTCTAGTACTTATTAAAAAGTATGTTAACAGTCCTGCAAGTCCTAGCTCAACTGGTAAAAATTACCGCAATTGTAAGGCATAGACGTTATGACCGAGGTTCGAACCCCGGTTCTCTCACTTGTGTGAGAATTTCTTATATTTACTTTGTCAATTCTTCTATGTACCAAAAAAAAAATATATGTTAACAAGTGTCTTATATTAAGAAAATGTTGGATTGAAAGAAAAAGAACTTGTACATAATTTTTCAATAAAATGCTACTATATTAGATTATTAACAAAAGCTCGTATGAAAATTGTTAACATTTTATAAAAGAAAAAGATGTTCAATGTACACAAAAAATTAAAAAAGTGTTTTCCTTATTTTCTCACATATGGGCTTTTCAATTTTTCCCATGAATAGCCAAAACTTGTTCAACTTTAGTTCTTTCTTTTCCTTTCCTCATTCCGTAGTTGTTTAAAATACATTGACATACTTCTTTTTTTTTTACTCCTTGTTACAATAAACAAAATTATATTCCTACAATTTTTATTATTTTTTTCATGAATACCTATCAATTTTGTTTTATCTCTACCAACTTATTTACTTCTAACATATTCACTCGTAATGTATAAGAATACAAATCATGTTTATAATTTAAGACATTTAAAAATAGTTCTATGATTTTTATAAAAATAACTTGAAAAATTCAAAACTTTTGTTCCTTATAATAATAATACTTATACTTTACCACATAAAAATTTATAGATATATAGTAAGATGTAATTAGATGTATATGTTTAAATTCTTTTAAACTTGACTATATATGCATACCGGTTAATTTATTTATTTAAAAAGTATGAGCAATTTCATTTTATCATTAGTAAAAAGAACACTTTTTGTTTTATGAGCTTTTAATCATGTCCACAAAATAAAACTTTTAATCTTGATTTGCCATACAGATCTCCTTTATCAATAGTCAATATATCTTTATTTTAAGAATTGTGTTACAAACAGACTCTATTCAATATACACTTTTTGGAATTCAAATTATTAGAAATTTATGTGGTGTCTAAATTATTTAGTATGACTCATTTGAATTTCAATCTACACTATAGAAAAATCTTAAATACCAACGGACAAAATCTGTCTCTAAAATGTAAATATTTCGTCACTAACCAGGTTAGAGATTGATTTGATCCTGTTGGTAATTTCCTCGTCTCTAAACTGTTAAAGACGGACAAAATCTATCTCTAAAATGAAAATATCTGTCTTTAAAATAAAAATATATGTCTCTAACTGTTTTTTCTGTCTCTAATTTCATCTCTATTAGAGACAAAATATATTCTATCTCTAAATTCCGTCGGTATTTCAACTTTTTCTAATAGTGCTATTTAGTAATTGTATGTGTTGAGAAATGTTACTTAACTAGTAAGATACCGTGTGTCGCACAAATAACATTATTTGCGATTTATTATTTTTTACCTATATATCATATCAACCTTATTGATTAATTATAAATTGTTATTTTTTGTTTTTAGTTCAAAGGAGTTTGTGAACAAAATTCATGTTAACACGTTAATCATCATGGGCATGATGAAAACCGTCAAATGAAATTAATTTAATGAACTTTTGTATCCCATTGAGAGACAATTAAGACAAAAAGAAATACGTATAACATAACATAACATAAATTGCCCTATCATATACTCCATCCGGTTCTATATATAAGCAAAATTTGCTTTTTTAGATTCATTGTAAAAGTAATGTATCTAGACAATAATATTGTCTAGATACATTATTTTTGCAATGAATCTAGAAAGACAATATTTGCTTATATATAGAACCGGAGGGCGTATATATGTAATAAATCTCCTATATATTAGACAGTAAGCATGAAAGTTTTTGACGAAATTAAGTTCATAGTTTTTGTAACATGTGAATATCTGAATTCTGAAATGTATATCTTTGCGCAATACTTGGCTATATTGAGAATGTCACCAATTCTAAATTGATATTCTCTCTCTTTCTTTTTAATTGTTCAAAATTGTCGAATTTAGCATTTCTATTTAACGGTTCATTTTGTGTTTTAAGAGTATGATTTATCAATTATATTCTTTTTCAATTACTCTTATATTTTTCAATAAAACTAATTAATGCTATATATTTGAACAACAAAAGTCTTTTTTAAAAAAATGTTTTTTTGGTACATAACATATTTAATTTTTTTTATTTTTTTGTACATAATATATTAAATTTATTGAAAAAAGAAAGTGTGTGAAAAAATAGGAATTTATTGATGTCTTAAAATTAGGGTATAATATGAAGATAAGGTGAAAAATACATTTTCTTAATTTGGTGTTACTATTCAAAATGGACAGTTAAAAAAGAACGGAGGGAGTATTGTTTAACAAAATATGTCAATATGTCAAAAACAAAATATATTTTTTCATTTGATTTGCATTTGAATCTCTCAAGTTACAACTAAACACTCCAACAACCACCAACAAAACAATATTCAACCAAGACATTAAGCTCAAGTGATTAATAATATGTTTTCTCTAAAATAAGCTATTTAAAAATATATGTGTTGATTTTTAATGTGGACAATTCTTAATCAAATTTTGCTTATCTCGTAGTCCAACTTTTAATTATCGGGGCCACGTCTACCAGAAACGAGGTTTTATAAATAAAATTTAAAAGCATAAGTTTTGCAACAGAAATTGGGTTATGTTACATCATAGAATTTTTAAAAAAATTAATATAAAAGAATTATATTGTATCAGGTAATAGATTGTACCCACAAGGAAGATATTCAGGTATAAAGTATTATTTAAGGTATTGTACCCATACAATTTGGTTGTGTGTGGTTCTCAATCAAGAGTCAAGACATTTTTCTCTCAAATTGAGTAAAAACATTATTTTGATATATCATGGTAGGCAATATATAACTATTTGGTTAATACAATTGTTTCATGCTAAATGTCGTAATCAATATATTAGAACTTATTAGACAAACATATGTAATATTAAAAATAATTAAACAAATAATCCGAGCAATTAAATAAAAAAATTTCAAAAGCTAAAATTACTAGTTCTTACACTTAAAACAAGCTAAACTTTTCATTATCATAAAAATTATATAGATTTTCTGTTATGTTTCTATCAGGGGTGTATGGAACTAGGGAAGGTTTTGAATTACAATTTGTCACGTTCTTCTAAGTTGTTTCAAGCAATTTTTTAACATTTTCCATCTTATGGGGTTTGCTTATCTTTATTAAATAATAATAGTTTGGCACTGTTACTTTATAAGGAGTTTCGTATAATCATAGTAGAAGGATGGTTCAATCATAAACATGATATAAACAGCATTTATGCAACTATAGTCTTCTACTTTTGCACTAACACTAGTTATATGCATCACTATTATATATACATCACTTTCTTGTGACCTTTCAATAAAGGTAGCACATTATCTTAGCTAATTTAGTGTATGTTTTGGTTTCACCTTAAAGGAGGAAAAATTGATTTTAACATGTTTTGATGTTCTTTGGTATAATTGATTTTACTTTTGAAGTTGAAATTTTTAGCTTTTGACTTTAAAATTTATGTTTTGCTTTTGATTTAACGTCTAACCTATTTTGACATAAATCATTGTACATTCAAGTTATTGTTAATCAAAATCAATTTTACATAATTCATTCAAAATTAATTTGCTACCACATAACTTCACACACTTATGTTGTGACAGACAGGTTTGTGTTTCATTTGTTATCATCAATATCATGCATGTGTTCTTTATTTTGATGGTACAAAATATTGATTGAATTGCCTTAAACTTGCAGATTATTAGGATTTGGTTGGACTTTAAGGGACTTTGGTTTGCTTAATCCTCTTCTTGGTTGAGTTGTTACTTAAAGATTTAGGATATCATGGATGATAATGGTATTGCAAATAATGCAGTCAAGAACAAGTGGATAATGCCTTTATCAGTTTTCTTCAAAGATGCAAGGTACCCTCAATTTATCTATCAAATTATGACCCTTGTTTCATGAAGGAACAGGGTCATGCTAATAAGATTTATATAACATGATTTATTATAATGCAAAGGATATCTTGTTGTATATATTGTTATTAGAGTCGTTACATGTCATTATATGGCAAAAAAATATAGTTACATGTCATTATATATGTTAATCTCACAGGTCTATCTAAAGCTTAGGTAAGGGCATCCATTTAATTTTACCAAAGCTTAAATAACATTTTAATCCTTTAATATGCACCTATTATGGTTTTAGTCCTATAGAATTTCTTTATCGGTTTTACCTAAAGTTAGGACTTAGGAGGAAGGTTTTTTTTTTTTTTTTAATGTTTTCTATAAAACTACACATGTTGTCGGAAGTAGGCTTTCGGATGGGAAATAAAATGTGTGTTTGTCTGACAGTATACTTTTAGAGCGTTAAAAATAATTGTATTTTTTAAAGTATACTTCTAATTTCACACTGCGGAGTGGAAAAAAAGCTTCCAAATAAGATTATTTTCTTTTGGCTCTCTAGTTATAGTTCGCACAATATTTGATTCATGACGAATTAGTCCTTCCAATGTGTGAATTCTATTCATTTTTGTCTCTAAAATATGACATCGGTTTTATCTTGCCGAGACTATTGCAACATAAACCTAATACTATAGGACTAAAATAAAACAATGAGGACCAAAAGCATAAAAAATTATATTTTAGGGACTAAAATCAACAAATAATTGTTTAGGCACAAAAAGCAAAAACACTATATATTACAACATTACATGGCCTAATAGGTTCTTGTAAGTCTTTTACAAAGTACTAAAAGTTGGTTCTATTAATGTGATTGTAGCCTTGTATTCAAGATGGACTCCCTAGCTAAGGAAATACTTGGGATTGCATTCCCATCTGCACTTGCTGTTGCTGCTGATCCAATTGCTTCTCTTATAGACACAGCATTCATAGGCCACTTGGGTACATTTCTTTCATGTCACTAGATCATGTTGTTATACTAGTCTTAATCAGAGTTGTAACAAGGATCATTCTCAGAGAGCTTCTTTTCCCATTCCCGAGTTTCAGAAAAAACCGCACCTGTCTAGAAGTATACTTTAGAAGGCCCAAAAAACTGTGGTTTTCCCGGAAGAAGTATACTTCCGGAAGGGAAAAAAAACTGATATTTTCGAAAGTATACTTATGAAGTGACTTTGAATGGTGGGAAAAGAAGCTTCCTCATTCTAATGTTTTGGCTTGTTTGAAACTAAACTTTCATTTTCTCATGTGTTTAGGGCCGGTGGAACTTGCGGCTGCAGGAGTTTCCATTGCTGTGTTCAATCAAGCTTCAAGGATTACTATTTTCCCTCTGGTCAGTATTACAACTTCATTTGTAGCTGAAGAAGATACTATTGATAAAATCAATAGCAGAGCAGCAGAAAAGCAATTCAATGAAAGCATTAAGCCAAAGACCAATGAAGTAATGCCTGATGATCATATGCTTCAAGACATAGAAGCTGGTGCAACCAAACAGGATTGTACCTTGAAAAATGAGACAAAAAATGGAAATGGTACTTTCTCTTTCTATGTTTGTGCATATAATAATTTACCACACGTGTTTGTGTCAAACACCGAACACGCCTTTAATATGAAGTGTCAGTGTTACATAGGATATGAGAGGGAAATGAATTTTTTCCAAATTTGGTTGTTCTAACATTCTAAATTTCCTTATCAGATGCAAATTCAAAGATAAGCAAGTCTTCTATGGTTACTAGTAATGGTAACAAGAGTGAGTCAAAACCTATAAGCAAGAAGAGGCACATTGCTTCAGCATCAACGGCATTACTTTTTGGCACAGTCCTTGGCCTTATTCAAGCTGCAATCCTTATATTTGCAGCTAAACCTCTATTAGGTGCAATGGGATTGAAATATGTATGTATCTTTATCATCAAAAGTACTATGTTAAATTGTTTATTACTTCACTATATGAAGTACATTGATGTAAGCTTTTGTTAAGTTGAGCTATTTCTCTTTTTTGTAGGATTCTCCTATGTTATCACCAGCTGTTAAGTACTTAAGATTGAGAGCCTTGGGTGCTCCTGCGGTGCTTCTCTCCTTAGCCATGCAAGGAATCTTTAGAGGGTTCAAAGACACAACAACTCCTTTATATGTCATTGGTAGGTTCAAATGATGTATTTGACATGAAATTGAAACCAAATTAGGACTTTAAGAACATGCAAATGAATAAAATTAAAACTGACATCGTTAAGAGTCTCTCATTAGATGATATATGGCATGAAAATATGTTTATAAGTGGTGGGCAGTTCTCATCTTACAAACTGGTTTTTTAAGGGTTGGGTATGCTCAACCCAAATCACAGTCTATCAGTATCCGAGATTCATTGGGCCACCCCTATCGGTTCACTCGTTATTGGTCCAATCGGGTCACGCTCAAGATTTTCAGTCTTGGACGTGAGAGGGTGTTTCAAAAGCTCCACTTTAGATTATACTATTGTTTGAAATATGTTAATAAATGGTGGTCAATTCTCACCTTACAAGCTTATTTTGTAATGGGTGAGTCAAACCCAATCGAAATTCTAAGAGGCATTTCAAATCTAAAGGAACATAAGAAACACATAAAAAACACCAAATAAAAAGTTATATGAGAGAAGATTTGTTTTAAAATTTGTCATTGTTTTTCCCTAACTCGGTTCATTTCTTGGTTATGTTATGGTTCAATTTAGTTTCCGGCTATACATTGAATGTTGCTATGGATCCACTACTTATATTTTACTTCAAATTGGGCATCAGAGGTGCAGCCATTTCACATGTGCTCTCTCAGTAAGTCTTACTATGTTCTATCCTAATAATAATGTTCAAACATTTTTACTCTCAAGACTCCAACTTATAAAATGGTGATACTTTTAGGTACATTATGGCAACTTTCCTCTTGTTGATACTAATGAGAAAAGTGGATCTCCTACCTCCAAGCATGAAGGATTTGCAGATTTTCAGATTTCTTAAAAATGGTACGATGGTGTGCATTAAATAAATATAGTATGTTGGTATTAGAGTCTATATTTTTATTGAAATCTCACTCTACTCTATTAAAAATGTCAAAAGACGACCATTGGTCTTAACCCTCCACTTCCCAAGATAAAGGAAACTCCGGTATTCTGGAGTTTTTCTGGAAGATAAGCAAAATCTGGTCAAAGATCGTTCCTGTTAGAATTAAAACTCGGGTACTTCCAATTGATAAAAGATAACCATTTACCTCTAAGACTGGAAAAAAATATATAGTATAATATCAAACATACATTGATCACTTAATATAATGCTAAAACTTACTTATAAGTTGGAATTTGTTTTCACTTTCAATAGGTGGTCTGTTGTTGGCCAGAGTTATAGCAGTGACATTCTGTGTGACCTTATCAGCCTCATTAGCAGCAAGGTTAGGTCCAATTCCAATGGCTGCATTCCAAACATGCCTTCAGGTTTGGATGACATCATCCCTTCTTGCCGATGGTTTGGCTGTGGCAATACAGGTACATCAACATTTTTATTCTTGTTAGTGAGATGTAAGATATACATTAATTTAGAAACATTAGACATTGTGAAATATTTTGAAAATGCATTATGCTTTATGAATATTTCTAAAAAAAAAAGTGAAAAATGTCAAAACATTGTTTTCTCTGTTTTCATAATCCAATGTCATTCGGGCCACCGGCGTAAAAAGTAAGATTTGAAATGATTTTAGACAGTAAACAGACCCTTTACTTCTTGAACACTTCTTCGTGCAAATATGTAATGAAAGTTAAATAAGCATTACTGTTACTGATTAAGTTTCCCTTTCTCACAGGCAATTCTAGCATGTTCATTTGCTGAGAAAGACTATGACAAAGTGACTACGGCTGCAACAAGGACACTGCAAATGAGTTTTGTTTTAGGAATTGGGCTCTCTCTTATAGTTGGAGGTGGATTGTACTTTGGAGCTGGAGTATTTTCCAAAAATGTTGCTGTTATTCACCTAATCCGACTAGGCCTGCCGGTATATTTTCCTAGCACAATACAATGGATTAGTTCGTTATGTTTTATACTATACATAAGAGTTAGTTACACTGGTTAATTACATCTAATTTTTTGTGTGCGAGTTTTACTTAATTTCATTTTAACTCGCCAGTTTGTTGCTGCTACACAACCAATCAATTCATTAGCCTTTGTCTTTGATGGTGTGAACTATGGAGCATCTGATTTTGCTTATTCTGCATACTCATTGGCAAGTTTTCATGCCCATTTACTTCCTAACTTTTTTCATATTTTGTCATCTTGATATATACATATCTATTTATAAATGTTTTCTTTGCTATTTTTTCAGGTTCTGGTCTCATTAGCAAGTGTTACTTCATTATTTATTCTCTACAAGAGTAAGGGTTTTATTGGAATCTGGATTGCTCTAACCATCTATATGAGTCTTCGTATGTTTGCTGGTGTATGGAGGTAAACTTTCCTTATATTGAAAACATTTCTTAACAAAACATTCATAAAATTATTTATGGTAACTTTACTTCAAAGATCATACAATATTGTTTTACAAACATGTTGAATGCATATGCAGGATGGGAACAGGAACAGGACCCTGGCGTTTTCTCAGAGGCCGCTCATTGTCTTGAGGATATATATTACAAAAATAAATTTCATTGTGTAGCATTACGTTTTACATCACTTTTCATCCTTTAGATCGATTGTCTGTTTTTTAGGACATGAAGACTTCTCTCTACTATAGTGATAGTCTTGGACTGTTCCATTTATACGTGCTAGTGTTGTATCCAGTATCGTCAATGTTGTCAATTGTGGATTGCGGAATATAGTGATTCGTTCAAGTCCCGCAATGCTATAGCCACTATTTAACAACACTTTGTACTAAATAGTGTATCACAGAACAATAGCGATTGATTCAAATTCCTCTATCTAAAGCATTGTAGTTCTGCTATAGCCGCTATTGTTTTCTCATGTCTTTTCTCCCTATTGATGTATCATTAATGTGATTTTGTTGTACTTTGAAGATTATTCTTCAAGCTGTCAGTATGTAAACTCGAATGCATAATGAAAAATAAATTGCTTTACAATCACTTAAGTTCAATTTCATTCTTTTAGTCTAACAATTGCAAACTAGCAATCATCTTCTGCTTATCTTTTAAGTTATGCCTCTCTTAATACATGCTGCACAATCCAATGTAGCTAGCTACAAAGCACCCTAGACATTGTTTTAAAGTGCAGTCGCAATACAACTTATGCTTATGGAAGCTAAAAATGAAATTGAGAAGAGTTAACAGAATTTGCTAAACTACAAGACATTTAATAACTCACCCGGATGTACGAATTGCAGCTTGAATGAGAAATTCGATAACTGGTGCAGCCTAGAAATAATATCTGCATTCTGTAGATACAGAGTTTATCATTATTTAGAAAATTAATTGAATTGAAAAAATAATACTAGTAAATTTAACTTGAACTCTGCTGTTGATTTAGTTACCATAGTTATAAAAGACCAATCTCTAATTCCATTATGAACTACAAACAATCTTCGGCTGAAACTTATAGTTACAATCTACAATGAAAACAAATACACAAAATTCAGGGTCTGTTTACTTGCATATTTTATGTGTTCATTTAGAGAGAACAAAATTCACTATTGCCTTCACAATTTTCTTTTACAATTTCTGAAAATAAATCCATTAATTTCATCTGAATTTCATGACATCCATATTATGCATTGTGGATTTTGAGTTGCGCAATGTCAACAACGGAAGTATAATGTAGCATGTTGCAAAATCATAGATAGCGTTAGGATTTGAAATAGTAGTTGCGATCCTACTGATGTAGAGAATCGCAGTCATAGGTGGCCTCAAAAGTGAACACGTTTCAGTTTTGATTACATACAAACTGTTATTCGGCGGTCTAGACCATTTAAAACCTATATGAAGCACGAAAAATCATCAAATTAAGCGTGTCCTGGTGTCCGACATGTGTCAATGTCTGACACCGACACGATACTCACACATATCAGATTAATATCGGTGTCAATGTGTCACTGACTATGTCATATCTAGTGTTTGTGCCTCATAGTTTAAAACCCTGGATATTGTAATATAGCAGCAAGCAACACTTCCATATCCCAATTGAGACAAAACCAACCATTTAATCAAAAATGCAACATGATAAAATAATGGATCTTTACACACTCAAACCCTAAATTACTCTCTTATTCCTGAAACAATGTATAAAATCAAACGAAAAAAAAAATCTATTTTAGTATAAAACGCAGCATTAATCCTTAATTCAACATGATAAAATAATGTATTTTTACACACTGAAACCCTAAATCACTCTCCTATTCCTATAAACTGAATAATAGATCTTTGTTAATATAAAACCCTAAAACATATGCACTGACGATGAAAATACCTGAAGAACAGAAGGAAAACGAAAGATGCAGAAGATTTTTCGGGGAAATCTGAAGAAAAAAATGGCAAAAAAATTTGGACCATTTCTCGATTTGTGCGTGTCATCCTTGCGCAGGGGCCATGCTAATCTTCTCTGTATCGTTCCAATTTTATCGGATGTCCCCGAAGGGACAAACAATGACGTAACTTTGCGTAATATAAAGACTTTAATATTTGGAAATTTAACCGATGTGGGACTTTTGTTACAAATAAAGATAATGAAATTCTGCTTCGCGTTGATGCAGTGAGTTCCACAGATAGTTAAATTTCGTCTTCCATAGTTAAAGATTACATGTATGCTCACATTCTCATATTCGTCTTTCTGGAAATTAGCTATGAACAAGCTTCATACTAATGATAATCTTCATACTAGAGGATTCTTGCTATGAAATTTGTGCCATCAAGTCATTGAAAATAATGATCATTTTTTTTTTCTGTTATTCTTGCTTGCATTATTAATAATATTGACACTAATACACTATTTGATTTTGTAGGAATTAAGTCTAAGTTTCAAGACAAAATTATTATTTATTTGTTATGAATGAACAGAATTAGTGTTAATGTCTCTTTTAATTACAATCAAACTATATTGTTTGATATTAATTTAGAGTTCCAAATTCAGATGTTCTTCATGATTAAGGTTCATTCGCCTGATGACCCAAAGATTGAAGAAGTTTTCTAGTATCCTCCTAAGGCCAATTGGATTAATTGCAACACTAATGGTGCTGCCCTAGGTAGTTCGGGTCGTGCTAGAAGTGGTGGTATTTTTAGGGACACTTATGATGACTGGGTATCACAAATGCTTTATATGCAGAGTTAATTGGTGTAATGTTGGTAATTGAGGTTGCCTGTGAAAAAAGATGACGTTAACTTTGGATTGAAAGCGACTCTCAACTTGTTACCTTGTCTTACAAGAATACCAATATTGTGTCTTGAAATCTTAAGAACATACTGCTCGTCTCTAAATTGACTTGCATCATAACTCAAACTTATAGAGAAGACAACTAATAAAATGATAAGTTAGTTAATTTAGGTCTTGCTTTAAACTTTTATTGATGGTATGATGTAGTTCCTCCTCATGGTACTTATGTTTTTTATTAAAAAGAGATTGGGTCTACTTGAATACATGTTTTGTTGATTTTTGTAATGACACTGCACCATTTTTTCCTAGTATGGTGATCCCAAGAGAAATGAGTTTTACGAGTAATTTTTTTTAATGAGACAGTTGTTTTTTATTTTTTCTGTAGGTTTTGGTCTGGTCCCTTTCTTCTTTTAAGATGTATCTTTTTTTCCTGTTTTATAGAATTTTATGATCGCTTGTAGGATAATTTAGACTAAAATATCAACTTAGTTGGGATGTCAACTCTCTTCTGTTCACTAAGCCTTTTTTTTGCCCAAAAAAAATTGTATCAAAATATCAATTATTAGATAAATGTAGATTAAATATTTGGTTGTGAATAAAAGCGAAGAAAAATCGCATTTTGCTTGTGATTGATTTTATAGTCTTGTTTGCGTTGGTTTATTTATATAATTTTCTTATTTCTTAAAAAACACGTAGCATAATTGAATTTTATAAATAAGTTTTTGCATTTTTACTAATTAAAATATGTCATTATGCTGACACGTGTCACCGTATTATTTGTTGGCTTATTTAAAAATGGGTCCACAACTGCCACATAAGCATTCTGTTTGGTGACTATGCAAAAAACAGACGGCAGAGACCAAAGTTAATGACGAAAAAAATTGTAGGGTTTTTTCACCATAAAAAAAGTAGGGACTATTCTATTCTTGACTATAGATCAAAATGTAGGGACTAAAAACATATTTAATCATATTAAGTAACAAAGTTATCCTTATATTAAGTATGATTAAATATATTTTTAGTCCCTACTTTTATGTGTGTTTCGACTTTTAGTATCTACATTTTTTTTATTATACTTTTAGTCCCCCACATTTTTATCGTTTGTATTTTTAGTCCTTATCGTCAATTTTTTATGACTTAGATAACGGAATCAGACACATAGATATCACGTCATTCAATGCAAATGTTATCCTAGTCAATTTAAGTTATTCTATATAGTCAATTCTGTTATCCTAATCATAAAAAACTGACGAAATAAACTAAAAATATTTTTAGTCCCTCTCTCCCCCTGACTTTCTAATTATATGAAATATTAGAGAAAATTATACTCTCCTTTTTTTAGAGGAGCTTGAATTTCATTCGTTTTCCCCCTAATGTTAAAAACTGCATTTTTCTTATTTAATAAAACTTCATTTTAATATAAATATTTTTATTATTATTTTTACGCACATCATTGACATATAAATAATGTTAAATATTTTTATAAATTTTGTAACTATAAAAAATAAAATACAAATCTTGGATAAATTACTAAAGTCGATTGAAAAGCTATTATATATTATATTTATATTCTAAAATAGTAAAAAAAATTAATGAAATAAATTTTTATTTTTTGTATCAAAATTATTTTCTTTAATGATATGAATTAAAGTTTTTTGACATTAAATAGTGATTTAAAGGTAATGGTTATCATAAAAATAAAGAATGAGGAAGGAAAAAAATTACGCAAATTAATGAATGAATTTGAACTGAAGTTAGTCTAAGTTCATTCTTTTCTCACAATTTTCTTCCTTCAAACCAAACTGACTTTAACATAAAAGGAAGCGAAGACCATAACCAAAAAGAAAAGGGGAGTGTAATTCAAGTTTTTTTAAAGAGTAGATAGTGTAATTCGCTCTAATAATAATAATAATAATAATAATAATAATAATAATTAATGCACATAATATTAGTTAGATATTATAATTGAAAATAATAATTAATATTACATTTTTATGCCTCCTTTAAAAAATATACATATATTTTTATGCCTAATTGATAATTACATTATTATCCTTGCATATTTTATCGAGTATATAAGAATAGTGTGGGTGTACCCTTGCACTCACAATATCTTTATCAATTTCTATCATCATTTTGACCAACTAATTCATCTCTAGTGACTGTCCATACCCAATTCTAAGAGTCACATCCTTCATACTTTGTGGTAACATTTGTTTCCTTTGTATTTTCATTTTCTTTTTGAATTATATATTGGTGCTTTGCCTATCTAGCTTGATTGTCATTTTAATTTGTAAAAATTTCTCACAGATGATCTCATATTTTTTATTTTATTTTTTTATAATATTTTTTTATTAAAAAAAATGTAGAATTTTTGTTCAAATCTACGTTTGGATCCAAAAGTAAAAAATATATCATTCATGTAGATCTAACTTGCATTGTTTTACACTTCAAAAAAAAAAATTGCATTGTTTTAATTAATTATGTATGTATATAAAACCTGAGAAATTAATTGGATAATAAGATTATAATATGATAGTGACATAAATTGTACTCCATCATGTATTTGACACACAAAAAAAAAATGATAGCATTATTTACTGTATTTTTAAGTTTAGCTATGTCACATTATTGTTTTTAAAATATGACAATATTACTCTTATGAAACAATTGCATATATTGCTTCAAAAAAAAAACAATTGCATATATCTTTTTGAAATTCATTTTTAATATTTTTATTTTATTATTATTATTTTGTTATCCATTAATAACGTTATATATTGGTTGGGACAAATATTCTTGGCAATCTGAGAAATAACAAGAGTTATGTTTCTTAAGAACACATTCATACATATTTTTTATGTACAATATGACCTTGATATATTATTTTTGGGTTGTTAAATTTAATACTAAAAAATAAAATTAGTGACAATAATTAGGGAAAGTTTACATATTTTTCTCTCAATTTTACGAGGCAATTTAATTTTAGTCTCTTTTTTTTTAGTCAAAGTTATAGTCTCTTTGACCCTAGCATTTTGACTTAATAAATTATTTAATATACAGAAGCTAGCAATGGATCCCAAAGTTGATAACGGTTTTGTCACTGATCCTTCAAAGGGAGAAGAAGAAGAAGGTGGTGAGAAAAAAGAATTAAATATTCAGCAACTAGAGGCAATGATATGGAGACATAAAAAACACTTAAGGATGTTGAAGGAAGCAAGAACACAAGGAGAGTATAGTAAATCATTTGAACAATTAGAAAAATTGAAAAGGAAAACAATGTGTCGTGCACAAGATGCTGTATTAAGGTACATGCATTACTTTATTTTCAAATTATTTTTTTTTACAATGCTTAGACAAATTAAAGATTTTTGGTGCAATTATTTTCTGAATCTAAAAAATGTTTATAAACTTTTGTACTTTAGAAAAAATTCATAAAAATATAAAATTATTCATTGTCACTGACTTTTTTTTAAAAAAAACGTCTCTGACTTTTTTTAAAATATTATTTAATTGCATTTTGGGTAAGTAATATTAAATGATAGTTATTACATATTTTAATTAATATCATCTTTTTGGTCTTTTTTATAATAAACAATTATTTTTTAAAATTTATTGAATAACTGATGTATTTGGTCTATATTATAGACTTGATACATCAATTGTTTAATGATTCTAAAAAGTCAGAGGAGCATTAATGGATCCAATACTCTTGAGACCAGGGTCAAAGTTCCTTGTGGGCTCGGGGGCCGCGGGCCCGCCCCAAAATTTTCATTTTTTTAATAAGTTTATATATACATATTTTTGTTGAATAAATTATATATTTATAATTGTTAGATTTATAAGATTGTTTTGTGCTCCACGGGTAAGCTCGCCCCCCTGCAACCTTTTAGTGTTTCGTGTTCGAGTCTGTTTTATATTTTACTTGAATTTTTTAAACTACTTTCGTGTTCGAGTCTCTTTTATTATATAATTTTCTTTTATATGAATTTAAAATAATTTGATATATTATTTTAAAAAATTTCGACTAATATTATTTAAACTTATTAAAATTAAAAATTTATACAATTTTATTAAATATCATTAACTTTAATGAGTTTTAATAATATATTAAATAATTTTAGATTTCATTTTAATTTTACATAAATTATCCATGAATTTCGACATTACTAAACAGTGCTACATTTTTCAAATGTTAATAATACATGAAATTATTTTAGATTTTCTTTTAATTTTACATAAATTATCCATAAATTTCGACATTTGCAACATTTTTCAAATGTCAATGATTTATATTTTTGGATTAAATGCATTTCTTTTTTTGTAACTTTTTTCAAAACTATGTTTGGTAACCGGAGGATCAAGTTTAACAAAATTCAAAAATCTAATATTTATAATTTTTTGGTTTTCTCTTGATTTTGAATAAAGATATAAGATAAAATTGAATGTCTTTTTTATCTTTTACATTTATAAGTGCGCGTGTGTGTGCGCGTGTGTATATATCCGTAAAAAAAATTCAAGCTTTGCCACGCCGGCCAGTATTTTCGTCTAGCTTCGCCATTGCTTGAGACCGAGCTAACACGTAGCGTGGACAGGTACATGTTAAAGATGATGGAATTATGTAATGCTCGTGGATTCGTGTATGGAGTAGTACTGGAAGATGGAAAAACTGTTACTGCATCATCAGACAATTTAAGAGCCTGGTGGAAGGATGATGTGAAGTTTGACATGAACAGTTTAGCTGCAATTTCGAAGTTTGATGAAGAAAACGGCCAAATTTCATCGGTGAATGGTATGCTAAATGGCAAACCAGCAACGCCTTATTCGTTGCTTGAAATAGCTGACAGAAAACTAGCTTCGATTGTATCATCACTAATGCAACACTGCGAACCAGCGCAGAGGAAATGCCCGCTGGATAAAGGCATTCCACCACCATGGTGGCCGACTGGAAAAGAATATTGGTGGAACGAAATGGCATTAAGTGATGATCAAGTTCCTGCGCCACCCCCGTACAAGAAACCTCACGATCTGAAGAAGACGTGGAAAATATGTGTTTTGACGGCCATAATTAAACACATGTCTCCGGACATTAAGAAGATTAGGAATCTTATAAAAAAGTCGAAGTATTTGCAAGATAAACTCACCCCGATGGAATCAAATATTTTGACTGCAGTTATTGATAACGAAGAAAGAATTGCTAGAGAAATGTATCCTGAATTCTTTGCAAACGGTGGTTCTTGTCAATCTGTTGATCCTGTAGGGGCCAATTACAATAGAGTTGATCATGGAAGTGCTTTTGTTGAAAATGGTGGAGAATGGAGCCAAGTTCAACCAAATTTCAATAGTTTTGGTGTGTCTGCAATGAATAATCTTGTTGAAAGTGGTGGTAATAAGAGAAAGGTTGATGAACTTGTTGGAAGCACAAGTACTACAAATCAAGGAGGTGATGTTAACTTTTCTTCTATTATTCCACCTTATGAGGTTGCTAACAAGAGAAAATGTGAACTTGGTATGAGATATAGTACTGATCATTATGGGAATTACTCTTTGCAAGAAGATATGAATGCAAGAAACAACAATCTCTTTGCAAGCTCAACAATAGGAAGTAGCAGCAGCAGCAGCATCAATAACAACCAACTCGAAATGCTTGGTGTTGGAGGGTCAAACACTCATCAACATGCTGCACCTCTTGATCAACATATGCAAGTAGCACTACCTGTTGTTGCAGATCATACAGGTAATCATGGTTATCATTATCTTACTATAACTGTGAATAGTATTTTGATTTGATACAAAATTAATTACTCGATTGATATGAATCTTTAGTGTTTATGTATCTACATTAGATATAAATCTCGTCCTGAATTCTGGTTCACTGTGATGTATCTGATTTACTTTGATGAAAGCCGATTCATTCTAATGAATCACTATCAAAACTTAGCAATTCTAGACACTTTTTTAATCAACTTTATATAGTAAGTTACTTTTTTCATTTGATTTATTACTTTAGTCTTGACTTAATTATTTTGAGATTTGAAGATATGAATGTAAGAAACAATCATCACATTGCAAGCCCAACAATAGGAAGCAGCAGTAGCAGCATCAATAACAACCAATTCAAAATGGTTGATGTTGGAGGGTCAAACACTTATCAGCATGTGCAAGTTGCACTGCCTGTTGTTGCAGATCATACAGGTAATCATGGTTATAATTATCTTACTATACATGCGAATCATATTTTGATTTGATACAATATTAATTACTCGATTGATATGAATTTTTAGTGTGTATCTACATTAGATATGAATCTCGTACTGAATTCTGGTTTACTGTGATGTATCTGATTTACTTTGATGAAAGCCGATTCATTAATCTAATAAATCACTATCAAAACTTAGTATTGCTAGCTAGACACTTTTTCTCATCAACTTTGTATAATAAGTTACTTTTTTTATTTGATTTATTACTTTAATCTTGACTTATTTTGAGATTCAAAGATGATACAAGTATTCTATTTCGCTTGTTTTTCAAGAAACGAGTTATCTCTGCAAAGCAAATATTACGTACATTTTTTTATATGTTATCTTATTGATAATAAGATTCGATTCACGCTTCAAAAACATATCTAATTCAATCTCAATTTGATAACCATGCAGGTAATTACTCAGGTGGAGAAGTGGATGATTCTGATTTGATGGCTATATATAAGTCAGGGCTGAAGAAAAATACCACTATGAATGATGCTGTGCCTGTTAGCAACATGATTCCTACTCATGGTATCAACCAAACCTTTGAGCCTCAATTCTACCCTTCAAATGATCAAGATCAGAACAACACTATCATGAGTGACATGATGATGATAACTCCAACTCCTGATGTTAATCCAAACATGATGGTTACTTCTGATCAAGTTATGAACATGCAGCAGCCTGAATTGGACAATAATTTCTATGGTGGTGGACAAGAGGGTGCAAATAGCCTGAATTGGTCAAACACTCATCAACATGCTGCACCTCTTGATCAACATATGCAAGTAGCACTACCTGTTGTTGCAGATCATACAGGTAATCATGGTTATCATTATCTTACTATAACTGTGAATAGTATTTTGATTTGATACAAAATTAATTACTCGATCGATATGAATCTTTAGTGTGTATGTATCTACATTAGATATAAATCTCGTCCTGAATTCTGGTTCACTGTGATGTATCTGATTTACTTTGATGAAAGCCGATTCATTCTAATGAATCACTATCAAAACTTAGCAATTCTAGACACTTTTTTAATCAACTTTATATAGTAAGTTACTTTTTTCATTTGATTTATTACTTTAGTCTTGACTTAATTATTTTGAGATTTGAAGATATGAATGTAAGAAACAATCATCACATTGCAAGTCCAACAATAGGAAGCAGCAGTAGCAGCATCAATAACAACCAATTCAAAATGGTTGATGTTGGAGGGTCAAACACTTATCAACATGCTGCACCTCTTGATCAACATGTGCAAGTTGCACTGCCTGTTGTTGCAAATCATACAGGTAATCATGGTTATCATTATGTTACTATACATGCGAATCATATTTTGATTTGATGCAATATTAATTACTCGATTGATATGAATCTTTAGTGTGTATCTACATTAGATATGAATCTCGTACTGAATTCTGGTTTACTATGATGTATCCGATTTACTTTAATGAAAGCCGATTTATTCTATTAAATCAATATCAAAAATTAGGATTCTAGACACTTTTTTCATCAACTTTGTATAGTAAGTTACTTATTTCATTTGATTTATTACTTTGCAAGAAGATATGAATGTAAGAAACAATCATCACTTTGCAAACACAGCAATAGGAAGCAGCAGCAGCAGCAACATCAATAATAACCAATTCCAAATGGTTGATGTTGGAGGGTCAAACACTCATCAACATGCTGCACCTCTTGACCAACAAGTGCAAGTTGCACTACCTGTTGTTGGAGATTATACAGGTAATCATGGTTATCATTATCTTACTATATGTGTGAATAATATCTTGATTTGATACAATATTAATTACTCGATCAATATGAATCTTTAGTGTGTATCTATATTAGATATGAATCTCGTACTGAATTCTGGTTTACTGTGATGTATCTGATTTACTTTGATGAAGGCCGATTCATTAATCTAATAAATCACTATCAAAACTTAGTGTTGCTAGCTAGACACTTTTTCTCATCAACTTTGTATAATAAGTTACTTTTTTTATTTGATTTATTACTTTAATCTTGACTTATTTTGAGATTCGAAGATGATACAAGTATTCTATTTCGCTTGTTTTTCAGTTAAAAGTCCAAATTTTTTTGCATCCCTGAACACTTTGTTTAAAACTCCTTTAGTGTCTCTCTTAGTTAGATCACGAAACGAGTTATTTCTGCAAAGCAAATATTACGTGCATTTTTTATATGTTATCTTATTCATAATAAGATTCGATTCACGCTTCAAAAACATATCTAATTCAATCTCAATTTGATAACCATGCAGGTAATTACTCAGGAGAAGTGGATGATTCTGATTTGATGGCTATATATAAGTCAGGGCTGAAGAAAAATACCACTATGAATGATGCTGTGCCTGTTAGCAACATGATTCCTACTCATGGTATCAACCAAACCTTTGAGCCTCAATTCTACCCTTCAAATGATCAAGATCAGAACAACACCATCATGAGTGACATGATGATAACTCCAACTCCTGATGTTAATCCAAACATGCAGCCTGAAATCTACAACACCATGATGGTTACTTCTGATCCAGTTATGAACATGCACCAGCAGCCTCAAATGGACAAGAATTTCTATGGTGGTGAACAAGAGGGTGCAAATAGCACTTATAACTACCAAGTGCATAATGCTGATGTTGAAGCTAATGTTCCAATGCATGAAAGTGTGCCAACAGCAACCATTGATGATTTGAGGGCATATGATTCTCTATCTGATGTTGAAGCTTACAACAATTATGCATTTGGTGATTCTTCTTCTAATGTGGTAACACCAAGTTATGATTTCTCTTGGCTCTACAATCATGAGAATTAATCATTAAGATTAAATCTTAGCATTTTAGTAAAACTTTCTTTACTTTTCAAATAGACCTATTTTGGTTTTGGTTTTTGTTTTGATTTTGGTGATTTGTTTATGAAAGTGAAACTTAATATTGGTGGATTATGATTTTACTTTTGTGCTTAGTTGATGTATGAGATTGAAACTTAATATTGGTGGTTTATGGTTTTGGTTTCTTTATTGAAATAAAGCAACATTGTGTTATGTGTCTTTTGTTAAATTTGTGTTGTTTCTCTTTGGATGTCTCAATATATATTGTAGCATGATATTCAAAATCGCGAGCCAACGTGTGAGATCGTGCGATTATACGATCTTCGTAGTATTAATTAAGTATATATTGAATGTGTATTAAGCGATTCTGCGATATATATTGAATGTGTATTAAGCGATTCTGCGATTTTCGTAATAATTGTAGTATATATGTGAAAAATTAATGTGAATGTGTATGTCTAAATAATACTACTGTATATTGAGTCTATATATTTATTGGTTTCTTTATATTGCTAATTACGGAGAAGTACTACTCCATAATTAGCAATATGTCATATCTTAGCTGAACTCGGATAGATGAAACCTTACGTTACGACTTTACTAACTAAGACAGAACATAGGAATCTCGGCTGAACTCAGATAGATGAAACCTTACCTTACGACTTTACTAACTAAGATAGAACATAGCAATCTCAGCTGAACTCGGCTAGTAATCAATAACCTAGTTGGATAAGTATTGTGTCATCCATGATTGGAAGCGCGACCATGCCAGCTGAACTGAAGCTTCATCTTCATCAGGCAGTCCCATGTTCATGAATGCATGACTGTTGCCAGGGTATATGTGTACCTCATGTGGAACTCAACTTCTCCTCCAAAGCCTTTGCAGCCTGCACGAAACATCAATCAATGTCAACAACATAATTTTTCTTGAATCATCAAAAAAATTATTTAAGATTCTAGAGAACAGAAAGCCAAATACGGTAAAGGGATATGTTATTTTCAAAGCATCTGAATTAAAATTTATTGCATCTCAATCTTATGATCATTGGAAAATAGGATTATAGAAATGACAGAAAGGTTAAATCTTCTTTTGGTTTTGCCGTTTTGGTTACTTGAAACTTGAGTGCTTGACCCTCCTCGATGTTGTTCCCTTGAAGAGATATCTAATGTCTGGAATTTGGACTATGCGTCGTAAAAGCGTAATGAAGCTAAGTTATAAGAAGATGGGAACATGAAAAGGATGGGCAAGGCTCCACTATAGTGAACGATTCACTTTAGAGATTAAAGTGAATAATATCAATCGTTAATAAACAAATCAACCGTTGACAATACATGCATATTGCATAACAAATCACGGACGGTTACAGTATCAACCCTTGATTTTCTCACTTTACTATATATTCATTTTAGAGGAGCCAAATCCGAAAATGATATATCAAAGAATGAATGAAAGTAAACTTCACTTGTTGAAGCTTGAATGAAAAGATGAAAGCAAGCATATGTTAAAAAATAGAATGCAACTAGTGATCACTCCACTTTTTTCTGATCTCTGCTTCTTCATCGTAGTCCAAGCAATTCGGAAAGGGCTCACCTATTTGATTCAAAAGGTGCTACTAAACTACTCTGTCTAAACTAGTTAATCTCTAGAATAGCAGATCATGGTTTTCACTTCCTTCCATCACTCAACTTTTTCTAGACGAAACTATGCAAAAATGGTAAAATAAAAATAAAAGAACACTGATATTCAATTGCAAATTGCACCAGAAAATAATATAACAAGACAATAACAACTAGCATTGAAGTGTTGTAAACAAATTCTCATACCGTAACATCTGAAAAGCCAACAAAATTGTCCAGCTCTCCAAAGTGAGCCTGAACAGGAGCCTTGGCTTGAGCAGGGTCTGCAAGGTCAGAAGAAGGAACTCCATAGAAAGCCACAACCGCGTCAACATGCAAAATCCAGTTACACCAGCCTGACACAATGAAAGATAAATTCAAATTTAGTTTAGAAAAAGATTTACCTGTAATTTAGGCAAAATGAGAATTTTTTTTTTTTTTAATTTAGACAACTAACCAATCATAAAGCCAGAATTGAACAAACAAATTCAGTCCGCATTAATCTTAACAACCAGATTCAGAATAAAGCTTTGAGGTCTATTAGGAGTATGTTCTCAACCAAAAGTAAACTGAATAAATATATACTAGTTTAAACTTTAAAGGGTCTTAACCATATTAGAAAAAATTGATTGATGAGAATGTGAGGGATGCAATATAAAATTAGAGAATATTATCAAGAGAAAGATAACAAAATTCCAGATGAATATGCAATTGTATTTTCATTACATTGATCTGAATACTTCCGCTATTGGAACTACAAGAATGATCCAGAAAGCAAACTGCTAAATACATAAAGCTTGGTTATGCAGACACGGAGAAAACAATTACAAAGCTAGTATTAAGTAAAAAACATCAGTAAATGCGGAAGTAAACAACAGCTAATATTCCTACACTCGCTTTTTCCTCTATGAACAAGGATGCATTTTCCAGGAGCATCTTCTTTGCCAATGACATATGCATCAAATGTCTAATCATCGAAATGAACAATGTTATAAATAGAAAATCAGCAACAAAGTTTCATAGCAAGTAGAAAGATGGAAACCAGGTCCATTTACTTCACATGTTTCCTATTTTTATTTTCAGTTATTTCTCTCACTGTTTTCTCTTACAATTTTTGAAAATAGATTTAGCATTTTTAAGAAATTTTGAAAATGTCAAAACATTGTTATCATTGTTTATGAAAATATATTCTCCCTGACTAGTCTTCCATCTGCTCGCTATCATAATCATTGTTGTCTATGGAGGAATATGGCAAAAGGCCAAAAGTTTGCCATATAAACACGCCATTGCAGCCTATGGTGCTGCAATGGCGGGCATCCTTGATAAATTGGCTATTGAGCTGACGTCAAGTTATCTTATGTTCTGTATAAAATTTAGTTAATTTAGGTTTTCAGTTGTTAGATCAATTTTACGTTTATTCCTTGGATAAATGTAATCTTACTCCTGTATTTGGACAAATTATATCCTAAATTTTATTGTATCCTAATTCAGTTATGTATACTCTCATCAATATTCTAGATAAATCGATATAGGATGTTATACAATTTTACAATGAAATCCATTAGAAATTAAGAATTAACTTAAATTGATATATATATTTTCAAAACTACCTTGTACAAATAACAAGTAAATAGTATAGTAATTGAACCAAATCTTTAAAATAAGGAATCACCCGGCAATTGTATTAAAATTACAAAAAGTTTCTGACCCATAAATATACTACATATTTATTTTTTTCCTATTTTCGACCCCCGTATAATATGTTTCTAGATACGTCCTTGAATATGGTGTCAGCGTATGAAACTGTTAGCCGTTATAAGATCACTTGCAGCATCAGCAGCCTCAATGCCAGCAGTACCTGTACAATAGCTCCTACGTATCGTCTGCTTGCAACACTTAAAACCCCATTGGTGATCCTTCCACCACGAGCCCCAAACAGTTGTGTGGTTATTGATGTAAGCATCTTCTTCATACTTGCCTCTAGGGATTGCAATTTCCTATTAGAAGCAACAACAGTTAAATAACAAACATTACCATTTCAACAAGCAACAAAACCTAAAAGCATAATGCTTATAGTTGAACAAAAACCAATAATGAATGCCTTACCTGTCCCTTAATAATTCTACCAGCGCGATCATACTCAACTTGCCTTTCACTCTGACCCAACAGAAGCTCTCTTGGGAGTTCGTCCTCATCAGCTACATTTCCATACTTCTCAAGAATAGTTTCCTTCATTTGAGACATCAATTTCGCCTTCGCGGCCTGGAAACTCTTATAAAGCAATTCGGCTTGGGAAGGAGCTGCTTGCATGTGAACATCTTGTTCCTTGTCAAATACTTGGCGAGCATAGATGTTCAATTCCTTGAATTCCAAAGCTTGACCACTATTTCTATATTGGTTATCACCCTGCAGAAACAAAACAAATTTTAACCCGAGTACAAGATTATCAAGCTTCCTAAAAAATATAATCTTTGAAACAAGTAATTACCAAGTGAAATGTTTCATTTGGATCTGCATCTGGAAGAGGATTTTTACGCATGGACCTTGACTTGGGGTCAAAATATTCAGAACTGAGAAGATATTTTGCAGTGTCTTCTCGAATACGTAGGTTCCTCACAGTTCCTGTACTTCCACCATCTGTTGTTCGTACACGCTTCTTAACCTTTGCAAAGTCCATTTGTTTGCTTTCATCAACCTTAGTCTCACTCTCATCTATCTTTAAATCGTCTTCATCTTGAGCACCATTGTCATTTTGGTCGCGGTTCTCCAATTTCTTTAACTGTTGTTCCTTCAAGAACTTGTTTCGAGCCTTATCTCTGGCTTCATATATGTTAATAACTTGAGTGTATGTTGACGGATCATAACCATTCCATCTATCCCGTTTGCCATCATAGTCAAGCTCAAAAGTTTCTATCTTTTCGTCTGCAGCAATGTGCTTGTTTGTATACTTTGCTCCTACTTTTCGTGATCTTTCCATGCATGTCTTGGCAACATGTGTCATAGCTCCACAACTATAAAAAGAAGATGAAGAGTGAGTACTACTAACCTAAAATTGTAAGAGAAAATGGCAATTTTCAACATGCAAGAGTTCACTTACTTCTCACATGCACCTTTCCTATACTTGCTGGCCTGAAAAACTTTAGCACCTCTATCATACCATGATTTGGAGTAATTGGGACCAGATTTCCATTTCCTTTGATGTTTCAAACTCTACATTGGAAGAGGAAAAAATATGTTAGTATTTATATGCCAAACTAATAGGACAATTCTATGAGTATCTAAGAAAAAACTATGAAGCACAGACACTCCTCATATTAGGCGTGTCAGTGTCATCGTTCGTGCTTCAAAACTTACAGGTCTCTGATCAGTATTAAGATACCAAGGTGCAGAAGACATAAACTGAGGAATATGTGGATTGATTTCCTTTCCATCTTCGTCAAGCTCAGCAGGTGCAAGTCCAGCTTTACGGGCTTCCTCAAGCTCAATCTGTTTTCGATAATCCTCCCTTGACTTGAATATCTTAGTCATTGCAGAAAAAGAAAAAAAAAAACTGTTGAGAACCCTTGTAGACGAAACGAAGCGCGAGAGAGAAAGAAGGAAGCGAGAGACAGAAAGTGTGTGGGAGTGTTTTAATTTAAATAACAATGTTTCTTGGTGAATAAGCCTAAAACAAATCTTTTCATTAATAAAAAAAGATACAACATAAAAATAACAAAAGATAAAAATAAGTATTAAATAAATATACTCATAAAAATAACAATAGAAACTAAACTACATCTAAAAATAAGCATAAAATTATTAATCAATTTAAATATAACAATCTTTTTTTCTATAAGAATAATAATCACGGCCAAAGATTAATAACATATTAATATTAAGATAAGTAACTAAAAATAAATATTAGGATAAGTAGGATGGTTCATATCATATCATTCAAATAACAAAACATAAAATGTAATTTTAACTCTAAATCTAAATTAAAAAAAAAAAGATTAAAAAAAAAAGAAGCATAAAACAAATCTACTCATAAAAAAATACAAAAATAAAGCATAAAGTATAAAACAAATCTACTCATAAAAAAAAGATACAACACAAAAATAACAAAAAAAAATAATCACGCCGTTTTACCGAACACAAAATTTTAAGATACAACATAAAGTGATAAAATAAATCTACTCATAAAAAAATTTATTTTCACACAAAAGTTTGTTTTGAGTTTTTTTTAGTAAATAAATAAAGATTTTTTTTCTTAATAACTAAGCACAACAAAAAAGAAGCTTAGGTAATTATCAATTAACTAAGCACAATAAAAAAGCAGATTAAATAGTTATCTGTCGATCACTAATTTGACAACTTTCTTTTCTCACTTGTTTATTATTTTATTTTTTTTAGGGTTAAATAAGTTTATGGTTCAAGATTAAGATAAGTAACTAAACATAAATAACAGGATAAGTATTCATATCATTCAAATAACAAAACATAAAATATAATTTTAACTTTAAATTAAAAAAAAAAAAAGATAATCATAAAACAAATCTACTCATAAAAAAATACAAAAAGAAAGTATAAAGTGATAAAACAAATCCACTCATAAAAAGAATATACAACACAAAAATAACAAAAAAATAAAGATAAACATAAAATAAATATACTCATAAAAATAGCACTAGACACCACCTCTAAAGATAAACATAAAATTATTAATCCAATTTAAATATTTTCCTAAGAATAATAATCACGGCCAAAGATTAATAACATATTAAGATAAGTAACAAAAAAGAGTGCGTTTGACCTAGCTTATTTTAGTCATAAAAGTTACTTTGTGCTTAATGTTAAAAATAAGAACTTTAAAAATAAAGCTAAAGTCGATTGGTAATTTCAATCTTTTTTCAGTTTAGAAGTTACCTTTGAAAGAGAAAAAGATTGTTTAGCAAAATATGTACAAAAATCTTTAACTTTTTTAGAGATAAATAAAAATTCACTTTACCAAATAATAAATAATTATATAAATAAATTAAAATATTTTATAAAGTAGACAATTGAATAAAATTCAATATTTTTTTGTTGGCTTTCACCATCAGTTTAATCTGGTTCAGGGGTTAATTCTGACATCAAGTAGTTCAAACTCCCTCCCGATCACAATTGCAGAGATCGGACCGTGGTACTGGTCCTCTCTGCCAAGTTTAGTGTCAATCATTATTGAATCAACTAACGCCTAAATATTATCGAATCAATATTATTTTAACTAAAATCATAATATTATAATTTATATTTCAATAAATTATAAATTGCAATATTACTGAAAAAAAAACTATAAGGCAACGTGTAAACAAAACAAATGGTGAATAAAACCTTTCTAAACAAAATAATGTTGAATTATAAAAACATATAATATAGGTCGAAAAAACCTATAAAGCAACATTAAAAAGTAAAATAATATTACAAAGTTTTGTAATCTAGCTTCACAATCAACAGTCCAAATTATGCAAGAACAATAGAACTTCTAGCTCCTAAATCAAACTATATACATGGTATATAAAGGTACAAAACAATGTTAACTATTTCAAATCTATTCTTTTTTCCTTCTAATAGCCAGATTTTTCTTCAGAAAGAGAACAAACATTGACAAAATTCAACAACAGAACAAGACATATGTGTCAAATTAGTACATCCCAGAACCATGATCATATATTGATGGTAGGAGCCATTTGAGGAAACCAACATTAGTTTCTCCTTTTGATCTACTTGTTGAGTACTCAACTAGCATGTTCCATAGGTCTCCAACTGTCCATCTCTGCGACAAAATCCAACACGCAACCTGCCACGACACAAACAAAACTCCAGTAAGAAATCAACACCGCGAGGAAAGTCCGAGTTGAGTCAATATGTTCCTGGCACTTGGCTAAACAAAGATGATTGATTCATAGATGGCATTAATCAACGAAGTCATGAAAAGAGTTTATAAAAAGTGATACTCGTCATCTTACAAGTTGGTTTTGTAAGAATGAGATAAGCTCTATAAAAATTTGATATGATATCAGAGCTTATAGAGTCGAGTCGTCCACCATATTATCTACATTTCACACATCAAACTCAATAGTCAATAGTGTTGGACATGAGGAGGCATGCCGAGAAAAACTCGAGTCTCACATTAAAAAGAGGTCATGCCTGAAAAGAGTTTATAACAAGTGACGCCCTCAGCTTACCAATGCAATTATGTAAAGAAGAGTTAGGTCCACTTTGAAAACTCTAGAGGTAATGTAGATAGTGGGGTTGTTCGTTTCTAAGAGACCGCAGAAAATGAAAAGTTAATTTGAATATGGAAATCTATTAGCTGAGCTCAGTCAATCCCGTTGATGTCACTTTTAATCTGAATGCAAAATTGCAAATAGATTGTATAGATACAACTATTTAATGTATATATGTCAAATTACCTTGTCTAAGTTCTGTAATGCCCCCAAGCCAAATGCGTAGTATGCTATGAAAGGTCTTTGAGCCTTCAAGGTAAACATAAGCATTAATTTCTAATTAATTCGGGTAAGTACGCAGTGACTATAGCTACACACTGATACACTGATAGCTGAAAATAATACATTACCTGAGAAGCTGCAAGCCACTGAATAATGGTCTTCACTTCAGGATCTCCTCCAAAGGCACCACATCCCCAATTTCCAGTCGCAACCCCAATATCATTGCTCCTCTTCTCCATCATATCATAATCATTTTGAGAATTTCTGGTTTCTTGATATGAATTTTTTCCTTCATTTGTTTCCATAGATGTTGAGGTGACAGCATCAAACTGTGAATAAGAAAATAATGTTTAAAATAGATAGCTGAACAACAATCAATGCAGATAGCAAACAATAACAGCACATAACAACAAAAATCACATTGATTCTAGATAGCATACGTTCTCTTGTGGTATCTTCTTATACTGTTGATATTTAGATTGCTGCAGAAAACCACAGAATGCCTTGTTGATCTCACTGCAGGAATGAACAACCTCGGTTCATAATATGTTTATGTTATAACTTCAAAAAATTAATAAAAAGAGAAAACATTAACATCAAATCAATGATCAATACAATATGATTTCTTTTCTTCACATTCAGAAAAAATTGGATGGTTTCCCAATGCTCGTATATTGAAGGGAAGACTGAAGACGAGGAATTCTTCACCAAAATATTTTACAATTTGTAATAAATACTATGATGGAAACATAAACTAATTATCTCTCCTTGATAGTAAACATGTAAACAACACCAGTTGTAAACAAATTTAATACTACTACAAATTTTCTTAATTTCCATGATTTAGTCAACAAAATCCTATATTTAGGGACAGAGGTAGTACAAACTTCAAAAGGGAAATATCGAGCACAATGGATTTTAGATTATGAATTTTATCTTAGTATACTCTCATACTCGCACAATAACAGTGAATCTGCATCATAAAGAGTAACCACGTAAATGAAGGTTAACCAACCGGAGGAGATATTTTTCCCTATACTGCCTCATCCCTGGGCCACATAATGCGTCAATTGCAACAATCCTGGTTTTACGTCTTCCAAGGGCATCTACATCTTTGTCATCCACATAATCCCCAGAAAATCGAAATGATGATGCATATCTAAAGAAATCAGGAGATGTTATCATTGTTAGGTTAGGAACGAAGCACACAGTTAAATGCATATTGTTACTGTATATAAAACACTAATTTACAATATTTGCCATTCTTAGGAACTATGATGTTAATAGCGGTGCTATAGCGGAATAGCGTAGCGTTTGGCACCTCCCCGCTATGCTATAGGTCCGCTTTCCGCTATTTAGAGAAGCGGAAATAGCGGCCGCTATTTTCAGTTGAATAGCAGTGTCATAGCGGTGGCGTAGCGGTGCAATAGCGTTTTCTGGCCGCTATTGCCTTTTGTTGGGGAAAATTGATGAAAATCTTAATTTTGAAATTAAATCATAAAGTTGGGGGGTATTTTAGGCTTTTCCGCACCCCTTTTTTGTCCTAAGTTCTCATCATGACGCGATTACTTTTTTAATTTGCGCCGTTTCAACGCACTTCTCTTCTCCAAACATTTCACGCTCTTCTTCTCCTTCTCCAAATGGATTTGCTCTGTTCTTTCCCGAAATCGATTTGTTCTGTCTTCTTTCTAAATCGATTTGTTTTGTTTTATCTCCAAATCGATTTGTTATGTTCTCTTGTCAAAAGGTTTGTTCCTTTCTCAAAACTATTTGCAAGTGAAATAAAAAAATCAACAAGATAATCTTAATGTGGTGGAGCTTGCAAGTGAAGATGAGGCAGATGCAGATGTGGAAGCATCATTTTAGTATTTTATTTACTTTAGAACTTGCTTATGCTTTATTTTAATGGGATGTCATTTTGAGTACTTGTAGAGCTTGATGAAATGTTGTTTAGCCTTTATTTAGAATCTATTTTGATAGTAAATGACAATATTTAGTATAATTATTAGTATGAAAGTCCTTTATTTTTGTGTATTTTTCTTAGTTTTTAGTATTTATGTATGTTGTTGGAATTTATGTTTAATTTGAACATGATTTTTTGGTCTTCACAATAGCAGTCATAGCGTTACCCGCTATAGCATTTTTGAGGGTCGGCGCTACGCGCCGCTATCCGCGATTAACAACATAGCTTAGGAAGATATATAAGGGTCTGTTTAATTTTTAAAAACATTTACTATTTTCATTTCCTAAAATTTGTGTTAATTTTACTTGATAACAAAGATATAAAAGACTCTTGAAGTGAACAAATGTCAAAAAACTATTTTCATTATTTCTAGAAATGCACCATGTGTATCTAGCATTTCATCTTCTCTCTATCACAATGGTCCACTTCAAGAATCTCTCATCAAGTTAAAATGAACACAAATGAAAATAATAAATGTTTCCACAAAGTAAATGGACCCTAATTTTGCATTAGAAAAACTGTTCTAACTTCTAACCAAGTATGCAAACACAAAATAGTGAGAAGAAAAAACAGACACAGAACATAAATGGTTCAATTAACAGCAAATTTTACACCAACAAACGCAAGAAAAACAGAAGATAAAATTCACCATGCCAGGCATAATAACAATCAGGAAACATGCTTTTCTTCCACCTTAGCCAGGAATTAGGAAAAGAACCTACCATCATGTTTGAAGTAAATAAAGCCAGTCGTAGGCTCTAAAAATATTCATTTCTAACAGAAAATTAGATCCATTGAGTAACACTAACCCTTTATAACTTGAGAACCTTTCCACACCAACAATATCTATAGCCTCGTTATCCGCCATGGACGGCAAGAAAAGCATGCCAGCAATCAACTCTGGACTGATCATGAAGCGAATTTCCTCCTATACCAGAAAATTATGAGCAAATTTAATAAACTCGAATAAGAAAAATATCGCAATCTGCTGAACCTACACAGGGACGCAAGTTGCTAATAAAAACTGCACCCTAAACTACATGCATATGCCTATAAAATATGTTAGTAACTAAGAACCTGTTTGGATAAACAGCTTAGTTAAGCGCTTATCATATATGTGCCAGCTTATGTATACAAAGGATAAAATAAAATCAAACGGTTTTCATATAAGCTGCAAATGTTTTTTATAAGCTATCCTATAGAGCTTGTGAAAATAAGTTGAAAGAAGCTTACAGACATGCCATAAGTTGTTTGCATAAGCTCTCCCAAAAAGTCTCAAGTGCTTATATCTATAGATAAGCTTAAATAAGTCAATCTAATTGTGCAATATGGTCCTAAAGAAGCTACAATTGCCTAACATGACATCTAAGCATAAGAGGCTAAGGATGAAAATATAATTCTAAACATATTGCATTGCACCTGTACACAACCCCTGCGAAGAGCACCACCACCAAGATATTCATTTGCAAAATCTACTTCAACAGCTTCACTTGAGTGATCTTCTATGAGTCCTGAACTGTGAACCTGTTAAAATGCAAAAGTATCACTTATTACAAACCAAGTGGATCATTAAAATAGATTAGTTTTGTCGACAGTTGAAAATAAACCTCCTTCAAATACCTCAAATCTGCATAGAGGCATAACAGAAGTGCTCCAAAAGTTAGCATTTGGGTAAGAAATATGAACAGAATCATCTTCCCAGTGAAGTACTTTTCGCTCAAATGAGACAACACCCTTAGGCATATCAGAGCTTATCCTTTCAAAATAGTGAATGATGCACCAAATCTTATTTTCCTGTTTTTGACTGTAATCATCATAGAGACTCCTGAAAATGCACAAGAATAGCTGATATCCTGAATTTCAAGAAAATTTTGTAATGACATATGAAACAAGGATTTATGGTCAATTCTTTCTATACTTTTCTTTCACTATTGTTGAGTCACTCTCACGCACAAACATGCAAATATCAACAACAGCTTGACGCCACTAGGAGAAATAAAATGAAGGCTAAAACAAGCAATTGAACAAGTGAATAGGAATAATATAGCTTAAGATTTCTTACGCAAACAACTCATCAAAGTTAACAGGTTGAAGTTGTTTCTCATATCTGTCATGGACAGGGAATAGACATAAAAATGAGCATGCAAGAAGAGCAGCAATCAACTCCTGTAAAGAAAGAAATTGCAATTGTAAATTATAATTATCATACAGCATGTAAGTCACAATCATGTACCATACAACTGCAGAAGAAGCAGACTCGGTAATGCAAGAGTTTTGACAGTCGTAATGGTGACAGTAGTAGCCAAGTTGTATTATTTTGAGTAATTGAAGAGCAAGTATACTTTATGTTGTTGCAGTACAAAGAAAAGAGGTTTAAGAATTTTAATGTCATAAGTACTTGTAGGCAGAATTCAGTTTCCAAAAAATCTACAACCATTAAAAGCGGGCCGAAAAAAATGAATGCATATTCTACCAAAAAGAATAAAGCACATAAAGTTTGGTAACAAGCAAACCTGGGTAAGGAACACTGCCCCGGCTTCTTGTGAATCCAGCATGCGAAGACCAGTTCTGACGATGGCTCCCTCTCCGTCAGTAATCATATCTGCATTTTCATAGTGTGCTTCCAATAAAGAAGGCAACCTCAAAAGCAAATCTCCCAAAGCTGGAAGCACCTCGTCAAACCACTTTCTACACTCCTCTCTAGAAATCAGCTGAAAAAAACAATCACGGTCCTTTGATTTTATTCATAGAACAATTGATCAATCAGCTATAAACAGAAAAGCCCATGTACCCCAAAATGCAAGGAAAATGTATTCAAAATTAAAAAATTTGAGGTCTTAAAAAGGTGAAGTTACCTGTGTAGTATATTACCTCGTCGAAGAACAGGGCATATCCATGTGCAGCGGAAGGGGCTAAAGGTTCGGGGGAGAGAGAAAGAGAGTTCCTGAGTTCGGTAATGAAGATGAATAAGAGCCGGCCGGAGTCAACTCGGCCACATCCAAGCTCTCTGAGAGCTTCCACCACTTGAGACGGCCAAAATAGAGAGGGAGGACGCATCACCACTGGTAAATATGGTAGAACTGATCTCCAATCTTCTCTCTTCTCCATCTTCTTTTAATCTATTCACAAAGGAATAAACAAGAAACTGCTTACAACTTGCCAAAATGTAAAGCAAAGTGAATCTTCCAAAAATGGAATTATTATTTTTGTTGTTACAAATTCAAACCATGTATATTTTTGTTAACACGGTCAAATTTTCACCATTTTCCGTTCATAAGATTAATGACAGAGTTCATATTCTCTGAATTTTATTGTATATTTGGGACAATAGTGGCATGTTTGATTCAGAAACAATATAAAAAAAGCTAACACAAAGTATCGAAATCAAAATCAATAAACTTCCAAATATAACATTTTTTAACTACTACATCCAACAATAAAATTCAATCCACTACCAGTAGTCTGAACAAGAACAGTTGCCATCATGGAAATGATGAAACCGATATGAATCCCTGACTATGATTTTCCTACCAACAATTTTACTAACTAGCTTGAAAACAGAGTGACAATCACCACAAACACGAAGGTTTTTAAAAATTCGAATAGGTGAGCCTTCAGGACTATTAATCAACCCAAATGCAAGGGCAATTCTCTCGCTATGGTTCCAAAGATTGTGCTCCTTTTGTTCTTCATCTGTATCTTGCAACGCATAGCTTGTGTCTGGCACATAGCCTTCCTCTCTAGTCATCTTTCTGAGCTCTTCCAACTTTGTATAGATTTGAGCAGTTTGTGGATGAAACTGATCTCCCATACCAAAAGTCGTAACCTTGTTTTTCAACTTGATCCAACTGCAGGCAGGTTTCTTCTTTAAGCTTTGTGATTCCATTTGCTTTCTCACATTCTCTACATCTCCCCACTTTTGGGTAGATGCACAGACATTTGAATAAAGAACATAGGCTGAATCATCAGATGGGTCCAGCTCGAGAAGACGACTAGCAGCTTTCCTCCCAAGCTTCAAATTTCCGTGTATTTTGCAAGCAGCCAACAAGCTACGCCAAACGAGGTCATTTGGTTGGACTGGCATCTTATCAATGAAAGCTTCGGCATCAGCTAGCCTTCCTGATCGACCAAGAAGATCAATTATGCATACACAATGCTCTATTCCCGTAGGGACACCAAATTCAGTTGTCATTGAAGAGAAGTATGCAAGACCTTCATCCACCAAACCACCATGACTGCAGGCAGACAGAAGTGAAACAAATGTGACGTGATCAGGTCTCAGTCCCAGATCGAGCATCTCATGAAAGGCCTCCGTAGCCTGGTGGAAAAACCCATGTCTGGCCAATGCTGATATTAAAATGTTCCAAGACCTCTGTGACCTACTTTTTGGTAGGGGAAGGATTCTAAATACATCATCGATTTCTCCACATTTCCCGTACATATCCATTGTAGCATTTAAAACGTATTCATTTGACTCAAACCCAAGTTTAATAATCCAGCTGTGAAGCTGCTGGCCCTCATCCAGTACTGTCAAGTTACCAATAGTAGCAAGAGCAACAGAGAAGCTAAACTGATCCAAGTCAACCCCGTCATTTCTCATCCTTGCAATAAATTTTAGTGCTTCCTCTCCAGGTCCATAATGAGCATTTGCAGAAAGAATGGCATTCCAAGTACTAGAATTTTTATTAGCTAATACATCAAAAATATAGTTACTAGCATTAAGATCACCACACTGCGCATACATTGTAATTAGGGAGCTTTGGACATACGTATTTAATTCAAATCCTGCCACAATTATGTGTGCATGGATTGGCATTCCATGTTTCAAAAGATAATCAGGAGACAAACAAGCACCGAGAAGATTGACAATAGTAATGTAGTTTGAAAGCAAATCTTCTCTTCTCAATAAGTTGAAGGTTTCGATTGCAGCATTTGGATCTTTGTTATCAGCATGGCCACCTATCAGTGCATTCCATGTCACCACATCTCTCTCGGGCATACTTTTCCACACCTTTTGTGCTTCTGCCATCAATCCAAACTTCCCATACATGGTGACCAATGTATTACCTATGATTACATTGTGATGTACGCCAAAATGAATCACAAAGGCATGAACAATCTTTAGTTTTTCTAAATTATAACAGGCAGATAATGCACTTGTAAAAGTTACGTAGTTCGTTGCAATTCTTGTTTTGAGCATGTCAACCAAAAGTTGCAGGGCATGTGAATGCTTTTCATCTTCAACATGGCTTGCCATCATGGAATTCCATGAAATTAAATCCCTCTCTGGCATTGTATGAAAAACAAACTCTGCATCCTCACATGATCCAGCCTGAGAATACATACTTAAAAGACTATTACATACGCAAACATTTGATTCCAGTCCAGATTTTATTATCAGACCATGAAGTCCTCTTCCCCACTTCAAATGTTGTGCAGAACCACATGCCGATAACAAGGCAGATATAGTAATATCATTTGTTTTTGTGTGAGTACGACGCATCCAAAAGAAGTGTCCTAGAGATTCTTCGAAACGGCCATTATGTGCACTTGCGGTAATAATTGAATTCCACGAAATAGTGTCTCGTTCCTTCATGTTATTAAACACAACAGATGCCTCCTCTACATTATCATAATTACTAAACATGGATATAAGGGAGTTTGCTACAGAGACGCTACTAGTGTCTAATCCAGATTTGACGACATCTCCAAGGATGTGATATCCCAAGGTTTTATCCTCAAACATTCCACATGTTCTAATAACTGTAGCCATTGTATTTTCATTACAAATTAGCCCATTGTGCCTTAAATGCCGATAAATGTTTAGAACTTCTTTTGTATGCCCATTATCTGCATAGCACACCATCAAAGAAGTCCAAGAGACTATATTTGGTTCCTCAATCTCCTCAAAGAGTTTGTTAGCCTCAGAAACCGAACCATGTGTACCATAAAAGTGCAGCAAACTAGTACCAACAAATACGTTAGTCATCAAACCACATTTGACAACATAGCCATGAATCTGAAGTGCCCCTTTAGTCATGCACCCTGATCTATCACAGGCAGTCACCAAACTAGCAACTACATAACTGCTCGGGGCAACACCATATTCAAACATATGGCAAAAGAATTTCATAGCACCGTGGAACCAACCCACTCGAACAAACCCCGACATCATGTTATTCCAAGAAGCATCATTTCTATCCAACATCTTATCAAAAACGTGTTGAGCATATTTTATGCTGCCAAACTTGGAGTACATGTTGATCAAGGTATTTGTATAGAATGTGTTGAGTCGAATAACATCTTTCACGCAAAGTGCATGCAATGCTTTCCCAACAATTCCTTCAGAAATTTCTGAGAAGCCCTTTTGAAAAAATCGTGAAACTTGGTAGTTAGGGTGGTTTCTGATGAACATACGGATGCCATAGCTCAAGAATTCGTTTTCTTTTACGCATGTTTTTAGTTGATTTTGGCAGTTGAAAAGGGGCGAATACGGAACGGATGGGGCATGTACAACATTAAGTGTACACAGCTTTCTACAATTCCTAGCCAGCTCTAATAATTGAAGGAGACCGGACACAATAGTCGACACTTGTGAATAAGAACCGCAAAGGAATTACTGCAACAACAAAAAAATTGTGGTCGTCCCATATTCCCAATTAGTGTTTTTTCAATCCACAATCTGATTCATTTTCAACAATATCAGAAAATTTACTCCTAACCAGAACTAACTTGATAAATTTTACACAAACCAAAAAAAAAAAAAAAAACACCAAGACAGTAAGTTAATTGCTTATTTCACGTTTCAGTTTTCATTCATTGATGAGAAGTTAAAACATAAAATTGCTTTAGGGTATATTGGAAGAGAACGCACTCACCACCACTAAGAGAAAGTGGTATTAAGAGCAGCAGTGCACAGTGCAGACGTTGCTTGGTGGTCGGAGTTGTCGATGTGTGTCGTGCCGTGGCTGTCGCTGTGGTTGTGGAAGGCGGTGCTGCTACAATGTCATGTGCTCTGACTGTGTCACGCAGAGAGAAAGTGATTGTGAAATTCGGATCGAGATTCTCTAACTTTATGGGGCCAAAGGTACCTACCATTCAATCTTTCTGAGCCCCGAGATGAATCACGTGCTTCAAAAAATGCCACGTGCTGTTTCACTTTTTCTCCCTAAAACAACAATCATGTATTTTTGTACCATTTTATATTTACAACAGTTAAATTTATTAAACACTTTAATTTCATTATATCAAGTTTTCAGTCATAAGTTAGTTTTTAGTGGGGATGAGCATCGAACGGTTATGGATAGTTTCGGGCCCAAAAAATGTCATCGATTAACAACCGAAAGCTTCAAATATAGACCCACTTTCAACCAAATATGCACACGATTTCTTCGGATGACGGATAGAGTGGTTACAGTTTTCACGGGTAGGTCTTTACGGGTTTCAACACTCTTCATCTATGTTTGAAGCACCTTACATGTTAGCCGTTTTTTGACAAATATTTCTGGTTTTTTCAACGAAATTGAAGTGTGGTTGATGAACTTACTAAACACATATTTTGTGTTGGTTATTTGTGAAATGGAATAGTGGAGCAAATGAGGCTCAAATGTTACAAAAAATGATGAAATGATCTCTCTTTGTATTATAGTTTGCAAAGAAATAATATATGAAGTTTGGATAAAAAAAGAGTACTTAGCACTCCCTGTAATAAATGATTGTTGTTAGCGGAAGAAGAAGAAGAATATCATTTCATACCAATTAGAATAAGAAGAGTTGTTTGTACAAAAAAAAAATAATAAGAGTTGTGTCAAAAAAGTAAAATAGAATAAGACAAGTCTCTGAATGATTTTAGAAAAAAGCAAACAACAATTAGAAAGAATAAGACAAGTATTTAGTCTCTGTATGGTTCTATTTTCGATAAAAGTAACACTATTGAGTGTACGAGTAACTCTACATGTTGCAGAGTCTGCATGCATTAATTTTTCAAGAAAAAAAATATGAAGTCTCTTCATATTTCCTTGCAAATGATAAATAGCACCGTAGTACTGGTGGGAGACACCCAAAGTGAAGTGAGTATTTATATGTCTATTTTCATGGCAAATTTAGTGAAGTTATAGAATATTAATGGCGGGAGTGTTTTGATTTTTGAAGTTCAATTTGACAAAATTTCAAATTGGCAAGGTGAAGCAAAATTTCTCTCCCGCTAGAGAGAGGTGAAGATGGAGAGTCCATGAAAAAAACTGTTCATTCTTACTATTATTACTTTGTTTAATGTTAAAAAAAGTTGTGTTTACTTTTGAGTGAATTGTACTCAACCGTACTATCTGCTGCACCAAATCAAAGTGAGCGTAATTTGGGAACTTTGTTTATTTTCTTCAATCACTCCCAATAAAAATGGTGGATAAAGACAAGTTAATTTGTGTGACACAATTTTTTTGTGCTAATAAACAAAACGGAGGGAGTAGGTTTACATTTTTATAGTTGTGTGACGAGACAAATCATTATAACAAGGACTCTATGTACAAATTTATGATGTATTCGGTCGGTTTTGTATTCCGACATATCAACTTTTTTAAATTTACACCAAACTATTAATATCCACGTGAGATTGAAAAATATAAACTTTTGACCTATAGTCCATTTCAACCCGCCCGATAAGTTTTTTTTCACTCTCAAATTTTTCGGGTTGCGGGCGGGTCGACTGATTTTGCTCAGCCCTAGTTTTTAGCTATATACTACTTACACCTTAATTTTACCAATTTTACCAAATAAAATCGGGTCATCAACCACCAATAGCCATGTTCAAGTTAGTTCTGGTTAGGAGTAAATTTTCTGATATTGATGGTAACACGTGGCACTATCTAAAACCATTAGATCGATCTGATGGTCTATATGAATTGAAAGGTACCGTACCTTTGACGCCATAAAGTTAGAGAATCTCGAACGAGGGCACCATGGACTTTGGAAGGGTTCTTCTAGTTCTACTTGTTCAGAACTCAAGTGAACGTTGAAGGAGAGAACAGAAAAGGGTCAAAACGCACATCAGAGACAGAATAAAAGCCACATATATCTCTCCATGTGAGTATAAACATTTCTTACTTTGATAGATTGTGTTGAATCAATCAATTGTTTTATAGTTATATACTAATAGATTGTGTTGTTATATATGACTTCAAATGTGTTTGAATATGAATTTTTAGTTAATTTATGATGGGGTGGTGTTGTCATATACATAGCCATGTTCTGTTTTTCTTAGGCTTTGTTTGGGAGTTTGGAGGGGAGGGGAAGGGAGGGTTTCAAAAAATGAATTTTTTTAAAAAATATAGAGAAATTTTTAACATTTTTTGGAAAATTTTTTTTGTTTAGAATGATAAAATAATGTTTATTATTAATGTATTTTTACTTTTTTAAATACTATAATAACAAAAATTATATTTGAACAATTTGTCTTAACCCTCCAAATATAATTTTTCAAATATAATTTTTGGAGGGTTAAGACTAATTGTTCAAATATAATTTTTGTTATTATAGTATTTAAAAAAGTAAAAATACATTAATAATAAACATTATTTTATCATTCTAAACAAAAAAAAAATTCCAAAAAATGTTAAAAATTTCTCTATATTTTTTAAAAAATTCATTTTTTGAAACCCTCCCTTCCCCTCCCCTCCAAACTCCCAAACAAAGCCTAAGAAAAACATAACATGGCTATGTATATGACAACACCACCCCATCATAAATTAACTAAAAATTCATATTCAAACACATTTGAAGTCATATATAACAACACAATCTATTAGTATATAACTATAAAACAATTGATTGATTCAACACAATCTATCAAAGTAAGAAATGTTTATACTCACATGAAGAGATATATGTGGCTTTTATTCTGTCTCTGATGTGCGTTTTGACCCTTTTTTGTTCTCTCCTTCAACGTTCACTTGAGTTCTGAACAAGTAGAACTAGAAGAACCCTTCCAAAGTCCTTGGTGCCCTCGTTCGAGATTCTCTAACTTTATGGCGTCAAAGGTACGGTTCCTTTCAATTCATATAGACCATCAGATCGATCTAATGGTTTTAGATAGTGCCACGTGTTACCATCAATATCAGAAAATTTACTCCTAACCAGAACTAACTTGAACATGGCTATTTGTGGTTGATGACCCGATTTTATTTGGTAAAATTAAGCTGTAAGTAGTATATAGCTAAAAACTAGGGCTGAGCAAAATCAGTCGACCCGCCCGCAACCTGAAAAATTTGAGAGTGAAAAAAAACTTATCGGGCGGGTTGAAATGGACTATAGGTCAAAAGTTTATATTTTTCAATCTCACGTGGATATTAATAGTTTGGTGTAAATTTAAAAAAGTTGATCTGTCGGAATACAAAACCGACCGAATACATCATAAATTTGTACATAGAGTCCTTGTTATAATGATTTGTCTCGTCACACAGCTATAAAAATGTAAACCTACTCCCTCCGTTTTTGTTTATTAGCACAAAAAAATTGTGTCACACAAATTAACTTGTCTTTATCCACCATTTTTATTGGGAGTGATTGAAGAAAATAAACAAAGTTCCCAAATTACGATCACTTTGATTTGGTGCAGCAGATAGTACGGTTGAGTACAATTCACTCAAAAGTAAACACAACTTTTTTTAACATTAAACAAAGTAATAATAGTAAGAATGAACAGTTTTTTTCATGGACTCTCCATCTTCACCTCTCTCTAGCGGGAGAGAAATTTTGCTTCACCTTGCCAATTTGAAATTTTGTCAAATTGAACTTCAAAAATCAAAACACTCCCGCCATTAATATTTTATAACTTCACTAAATTTGCCATGAAAATAGACATATAAATACTCACTTCACTTTGGGTGTCTCCCACCAGTACTACGGTGCTATTTATCATTTGCAAGGAAATATGAAGAGACTTCATATTTTTTTTCTTGAAAAATTAATGCATGCAGACTCTGCAACATGTAGAGTTACTCGTACACTCAATAGTGTTACTTTTATCGAAAATAGAATCATACAGAGACTAAATACTTGTCTTATTCTTTCTAATTGTTGTTTGCTTTTTTCTAAAATCATTCAGAGACTTGTCTTATTCTATTTTACTTTTTTGACACAACTCTTATTATTATTTTTTGTACAAACAACTCTTCTTATTCTTTTTTTTTTTTTTGGTCTTACAACTCTTCTTATTCTAATTGGTATGAAATGATATTCTTCTTCTTCTTCCGCTAACAACAATCATCTTTATTACAGGGAGTGCTAAGTACTCTTTTTTTATCCAAACTTCATATATTATTTCTTTGCAAACTATAATACAAAGAGAGATCATTTCATCATTTTTCGTAACATTTGAGCCTCATTTGCTCCACTATTCCATTTCACAAATAACCAACACAAAATATGTGTTTAGGAAGTTCATCAACCACACTTCAATTTCGTTGAAAAAACCAGAAATATTTGTCAAAAAACGGCTAACATGTAAGGTGCTTCAAACATAGATGAAGAGTGTTGAAACCCGTAAAGACCTACCCGTGAAAACTGTAACCACTCTATCCGTCATCCGAAGAAATCGTGTGCATATTTGGTTGAAAGTGGGTCTATATTTGAAGCTTTCGGTTGTTAATCGATGACATTTTTTGGGCCCGAAACTATCCATAACCGTTCGATGCTCATCCCCACTAAAAACTAACTTATGACTGAAAACTTGATATAATGAAATTAAAGTGTTTAATAAATTTAACTGTTGTAAATATAAAATGGTACAAAAATACATGATTGTTGTTTTAGGGAGAAAAAGTGAAACAGCACGTGGCATTTTTTGAAGCACGTGATTCATCTCGGGGCTCAGAAAGATTGAATGGTAGGTACCTTTGGCCCCATAAAGTTAGAGAATCTCGATCCGAATTTCACAATCACTTTCTCTCTGCGTGACACAGTCAGAGCACATGACATTGTAGCAGCACCGCCTTCCACAACCACAGCGACAGCCACGGCACGACACACATCGACAACTCCGACCACCAAGCAACGTCTGCACTGTGCACTGCTGCTCTTAATACCACTTTCTCTTAGTGGTGGTGAGTGCGTTCTCTTCCAATAAACCCTAAAGCAATTTTATGTTTTAACTTATCATCAATGAATGAAAACTGAAACGTGAAATAAGCAATTAACATTTTTTTTTACCTTCAATTGAAATCTGTTACAGATAGAGAATTTTTTTTTCAGCTTATAGTTGAATCAGCTAATTGAATTTGTGCATTCATTTGCATGGCTTCATTTGGGTCTTCAATTTCCCAATTTTTTAATCTTCAATTTTGAAATAGGCAAAAATGACTGTTGTTTGCCGTTGTTAGGTCTTGAATCTCCCAATTTTTGTTCAATTCATGGTTAATACTTAATATGTCTAATTTATCGTATAGGATGGTAGTTTTCCTTTGATTTTTGATTGCAAGCTATGAATCATTGACCCTCCTTGGATTAGGTGTGTCCCTCTGTAGACATGCGTCCGTGTCTGATACCAATACATACAATTACATTGAATTACATTATTTTTTCAAATTAGTATTGGTGTCGAAGTGTTTGTGTTGTGTCAGTGTCTGTGCTTTATGGATTGTAAGAGATAATATTGGAGAAATATTTGAAGACGAGAGTACAATCAAATGAACAATTTCAACAATGTCATGAATTAAGTTTCTAAGATCAACACAATGGGTTTTTAATTTAGAAAAGATAACCATCGGATCTAGGAAAGTAACCAAGTGATTGAGCTCAAGTGGTCAATGAGACTGTATTTTGTTTATGTTATCTTTTTAGACTTGATCATTCAAAATATGAAATCACACAGAGGGAAATTATATAAGTCATGTATATAGTAATTTATTTGAATAGATATATTGAAATTTATGATTTTAATGTTTATGTTTTCATTTTTATATGTATGATATTAATTAAACTTATATAATTTTGCACACACTGACTCAGGGTATCTATTGGATACGCCACTGTTTGGGCCCATGAATATTTGCTTGACAAATAGTGGAAAACTGCAGTTCCCAACTTCTCATGGCAGCACTGCGAGACATTTCTGCAACCTTGCTTTCTCACTCAAAACTCCACACTTCTCTTTTTCAACGTCTCTTCGTTTGTAGAATGACTTCCAAGATTTTTGTTAAAGGTACATTTTTTTGGTTGTTTGAGTTGTTTCACACCCTTTGTTGGTCTCAGATTTACCTTTTATACCAGGCTTGTATTAATTCAAGTTTTATTTTATATCATCTTCAAATTTGAGTCACCTTCAATTGCTTCAATTATGAATAATATAAAACTAGTTTGCTTCAATTTGAGTCGCATCTAGTATGCACAATCTCTTGTATTATATTCCCATGAGCATAAGTTGCAACTGTATGTGATTCTCTTTAATGTCAAGGATCATGACGTGATTGAATCGTGATCGCGGTCACGATTAAAACATTTCCCGTGAGAAAACTGTATCCCATGAAGAGCAAAGTAAATTTTGATTTCAAAAAGAAAATCTGGCATTACAATCCATTCATGAACACAACCAAAGAATTCATTCAACTTTCCTCCCTGTTAATCAAATTAAATTTAGGACTCCGTAATGATTATAGTGGAAATCACACACATGCCCATATAAGATAATGTTGTCAAGATTGAATCTTGCCTAGGATCGAGAGGGGAGTATCTAGATTGCAAAATGTAAGATCCTAAGAAACAATTACCTAGGATCTAGGATCGGGAGGGAATTGCAAGATCGTAAAATGAAGGATTGTGTGATTTTACAATTTAAATCACAGTTTTGATAACCTTGGTTATGATTCTGTTGTTAGCCAGTTGATTCACATACTATCATTTTGATAACCTTAGATAAGGTGAGGTCGCAGTTTTGATAACTTTGGTTAAGATCGTGATTTTTAATGATGATGTTTAATTTGTAGAATGCATTCGAAAGTTTACTTAATGAAACCTTTAGCCTGATGTAGAAACAACTATATGATACTCACTGTATCTACACAAGATAGAATGCATCATGAGTTACATGTGGTCTTAAATGGGATTCATAAAGTCACCCGAGTCTTACGGTACTTGAAATTGTGGAAAGGATTTACTTTAGATGATTTTGACTATTTCATTTAGGCACCCTTCTATTTTTGCTCCAAAGGGTTTCTTTTAGTGGGATTCTTGTAGTATGATACTCATCAATTATTGCCTTGATTATTTTGAACATATCTAATGTTTATTGCTGTTGTATTGTTATCTTTCTGATGCCATGACCTAAAAATATTGATGCAGGTTTAGCATTTTCTACTACAGAAGAGAAATTAGCGGAAGCTTTTTCTCAATACGGAAATGTTCTCAAAGGTATGTGTCTGTATTGTTGTCATCACAGGCCCAAAACCTCTCAGATTAAATTTCTCATGAATGCATTATTTCACATTTTTCCAGCTGATGTAGTATTGAATAAAGCCAAGAATAGATCCAAAGGTTTTGGATATGTGACTTTTGCTGAGGAGGAAGGAGCCCTTAAGGCACAGATCGGCATGAATGGAAAGGTTGGAATCTAGTAACCTAATTTTCGTTTAATTATGTTAATTATTCAAACATAGCCTCAACGAAAAACATAATTCTGAAAATGAATCAATGCTTTTTGCAGATATTACACGGACGTGTCTTATATGTAGACATAGATCCAGCTAACAAGGAGAAGAAAACTTAGAGCAGGCAACTAAAAGTACAAAGGTTGGTAATGAAGATGTGCATATGTATTGAAGTAAACAGACAAACCTACAAGGTAAAACTGCACCTAACCTAAGGAGGGAAGGAGCCGCATCTCCTTCGAAAGCTTCTGGTTGATAATGTTATTGTACGAGTTTCATATTTTGATCAACCAATGAATATATGCACGGTACATGGTCACACCAATCATTAATGAGTACTTTTTGCACAAACAGTCTAGTTATTATCTATATATTTCATTTATATTTTTGGATTTCAGACTCATTTTCCCAATCAAATGTATATGAAGTCTTTCCAGGACGAAATGTTCAAAATTAATTTTGAATAAACTTGATTTTAGCTCAATGTAGTTCTAGTTGCTGCTTGATCTGATGGTTTTCTCTGTTATTATGAGTAAAAGTGGGAAACCAGATCTTATAATTCAAAGAAAGACTGCATATAGCAGTAGTAGAGGTGTTGAGACTAGAGCTTTTTCTAGTGCTAGCAAGAATTAAAAAAAAATAATGCAATCAATAAATTGAAACTATTAGATAAAGATCAGAAAACTCACATTTTGCCGCTGCAAATCAAATTCAAAACATGCATTCGAATTGAAATATGCGTTGCCCGACCTTTTATCTAACAATTTTGATTTTACTGCTACCAAACTTTTTGATTCCGGCATATGGAATATTCCCCTAGCAAGTGAAGTAGCTAGCTACACCACTTTAGAGTGGGGATAGCAATGTGCAAGTGCTTTAATGATTAATATGATAAGAAAAAGGTTAGGAGCTTGTTTATTTCTAAAAAACATACACCGCTTAACATAGTTTGGAGACATTGAAGCCATACACAACAAACACACTGTTCCGCAGTTTTATGTAAAGAAAATATTGTTTCTTTCGAATATTCCCCGTTATGTTCAATGTTGCAGGTTTTTATCATCTTCCGTTACCAACACAATTAGTATATATTGAGGTCTCTTAAACATGCTTTGGGTGTTTGCTTATTGCTGGTATGGATGGAAATGTCTTGTTGGAAGATGCAAGACTTATTTCAAAGATTGGATTAGGTGAATCAGCTTGTGGATGGCACATCATAAGTGATTTGACCTCAGTTCCAAACACACATTTAGTCTCTTATTGATGGTTTGGACACCTTCATCTAATCTACTGAGATGAGATACCCTGTTGAGATAGGTTTCCTTTTTAAAGATGTGAGGACTTGGCAGGGGACCTCCCTACCGTGACCGAGATAGTGGCAAGTTCCAAAGTTTGTTCTTGCTTAAGCATGAAAACTTTGAGGGACCATAGTTAACCATGATTGAAGTGGGGTGGCAACATCTAAGGTTTGCTCCAATTCATACTTGCAAACATGATAGAGGACCTCCGTTAACCATGGTTTTATACTACAAATAGTTAACTGCATTTTGATAATTACACCTAAAAATAATTGTAATACTAGCATCTATTCAAAGTTCAAACAATACTCTTCATTTTATTGACTTATCAAATCACGAATCACTTATAATAAAAAACTAATTTATTAAAATAAAAGCCGTTTAGATTATTATGTTCAAATTGAGCTTGTGAAATTGCAATTTTCTTTACGTGTCTACATAGTCACGTGATTTCAATCAAAAAAATAAATAAAATACTAAAAAACACACATGCTGCAATAAGTTACCCCAATTCTGAACTCGAATGGTCCAAACTTTCCATGGCCTATCTGGATAATCCTGAGAAATTAATTAATTCGAAGTACAACAGTTTTAAAATTTTCATAAATTCACAAGTGGACAAAAGAAAAGCCAAATTCTGATAATTTTTTAGGTCTGAAAATGATGTAAGATCCATAAATTTCAACGGGACCCCTAACATCAATTACAAGTGGTAAAATTTTATACACACACGAAGTCACGTCAAAATCTGTATTTTGCATTCATTCATAGTAACACTTGTGTGTGTGTCTCTTTTAAGTTTTAACCAAGCTTTGGTCCCATATACGACAACATAACATTTAATGCAATCCTTACTTCCTAACAAGCAACGGTTACATATGGAAATCTAACCACATGTCCCACACCTGCAACCAAATCTAAAACAAGGAAAACTCTACCATTCCTTAATGCAATCCACCTACCAACTTTATTGGCACCGTACAGGCAAGGGTCGACATGATTAAGACACTCAAATCTTGAATAGTTGATCAAAAATTAGTATCCAAAATTCCAAGGTAGTTCAAAATCAATTGTGACCAATGCTAGTATCTAGATATCAGACCACACAAAATTGTAATAAAATGTCTTCTAGGATCATCCATAACTTGGATTAGAATTATGAATAACCATAGTTTGAATTGAAAAATAATCAGTTACAACACAGTTTTGAATTCAAAACAATTGGTACAACTCAGCTTATACAACATAAGAACAAAGTAAACTTCATTGTATTGTCTAAAATATCTGCTTGCAATAAATATTCAATAGCTCAGATCACCACTAAATCCTCAATAAGAAACTCAGTTCAATTTCCTACATGTGCAAACATAAATTTAATGACAGAATCTTATACACTGCAGGAAAAGAAGCTTATAAACAAATGAAGCTACTGGTTTTGTTGATTTATAAAACCATTCGCCTTTCTTTGATAGAGGGGGTGGAGTAAAATGATGAGAGTCCTGTTTTGGAAGAATACCGAACCTCAACAGGATTTTCTTGTCTACTACTGGATAACTTTAACAGCTCAGAGAGAAAGAGTTCTTTATCCCACGCTCTGAATCTTTTAGGTAAAATATAGAATAATGAATTACAAAAATTAAAGTGAATAAATAAAAAACAATTATCCTTCGGGAACTTTGCAGCCATCCTTCCATGATTCGGGGGGCTCGAATTCACCAAAAGAATATGTACCTGAAGGAATTAAATTAAATATCTATCACAGCAAGATGTAGCAAAAGGGTCAATATGACTAGACTACAAGTTGATCCAGCTGCATTTGCTCGAGCCAAGCTCCTAAAACTGAATGATCAATAGACTCCACTTGAGGATTGGAATTTGGTTCAGCAGATGCAATTGGACCAGAACCAGCCAGCTTCTCTTTTATCTCAGGTGGGGATTCCTTGACAAGGGAATGAACCCAAGATAGATCAGGCTCCTGCCCATTGTTTCCATGTTCAAAAGGGGTAGATCTTGGCGAACGTCCAAACTCATGTCCATTCACCGACCAATCTGCTTTTCCAGTAGGGGATCCCCACTTGGACCAGGAGTTACCAGGGGACCCAACAGCCGAGACAGGATTGTTAGCACCAAGTTCTCTTGAACTAAGGCTCCGCATCTGTTGTTGCTGCATCTCACGCTGAGCAAATGCTGACAATCGAGAATTCATTGGAGAGAGGGGTTCCATACTTCTTGGTGACATCCTCCCAGGAGAAGAGACACCATATGAAGCCTGGTGGAATAGAGGATGCTCTACATTCTTAGGAGACATGACATTTGTATTAATAGGTGATAAAGAACTTTGAAGCTGTTGAAACTGGTTGAAGACGGCAGATTTGTGTGTTGGGGAAAATACAGAAGCCGCTGCTGGGTCAGAATACCGAGGAGAAGATGAAATTTCAGCACAAAATAGATCTTCAAGATTTGATGGAGTTAGTGTTTTAGACCGACCAGATCGACTCACAGAAATAGCACCAGGACGGGGCTGTGAGAAACAGCTCAAGTCATTTAGTATGTGCTGTTGACCATCGAAGTCTTGCAACATATTGTTGAAGTCATCAAGTGGCATATCACGGGCACTAAGAGAAGATCTCAAACGACTAGTTTGAATATTGCTTCCTGGTAAATGGAGAGCAGGCACATTTGGCTGTGGCCAAGCATTATTTGAGTGAGAGATGCCATTAGCAGATGGAGATAATGGTTGTGCAAAGGGAGATGGGGACATGGACGAGATTGATGATGGTGAACCAGGAAAAAGGCTCATTGCAGCAGCCATGTCCATGACATTAGCAGCAGAAGCAGCTGATCGAGGTGAAGGAACAGCAGATCCAGTGGACACATACAACGGACGAAGCTCTTCAGCTATGTGAGCAAAAAAGCACACCCTTCGGTTACAACTAGTACCATCTTTGCAGAGCCTTGTCCTATACTGAGCTGGGTGCAACCAGCACTCAAATACTCCATGAGCATATTCACACATATCCCCACGTCTGCAAGCCCCTTTTCTAAAATCAGGGCATGGCACACAGCTGTAATGAAACTTTCTGGGGTCTCTCCTTCGAGCATTCTCTCCAGGATGAACAAAAGGACACTCAGTCCAATCATGAGAGTATGCCCGAGAACAAGGACGAACCTTGAACGAAAACATGCGGAATTCATCTGTGGCATATATGCTGTTTTTTATATCAGGAAGTGATGGATCAATTGGATACTCTTTCTTTTCTGATGTAAAATTGGCAGCTGTGTCGGTAAACTTAGGAGTAGCACCGGGAGAGGATGGAGACCCATTTTCATTTGATGAAAAAGGAGCAGCTGAACGAGGACTTGATGAATTAACAGATGCTGGGAGAGAGCAATCATCAACAGACCCATCAGAAGCACTGTCTGAGAGAAGTTCTTCAAGAATTGTTTTCACACCACCAAGCTTAGGAGGAACAACAATAACATCAACTGGACGGTTTCCATTAGCATCCACACAATTGATATCAGCACCAGCTGATAAAAGCAGTTTTACAGCATCAACTGCATTAACAGAACCCCCTGAAGCAGCACAGTGAAGAGCAGTGCCTTTATCGGTCCCACAGGAGAAATTAACATCAGCTTCTGGACATGAGAGTATAAGCTTTAGAATATCAATACTCCCATAGGAAGCAGCCACCATTAACGGGGTTCTGTGCTCAAGAACAATTTGTTTAGATCCATTTTGACGGACATACCAAAGGCCAACTTCGTTAATAAGTGAAGCATCACTATCTAAAGCTACCTTAAATTCTTCAAAATCATTGTTAGAAGCAAATTCAAGTAAGCTGGAAAAAGAATCATCAGTACGAACAGTTAGATTTTTCATGTCTTTGACGTTGTTTGAAACTTCTACAGAAGATGATGATGGAGATGATGAAGTTGAAAGAGATTTTGATTTGTCAGGACCACCGCACATCCTTCAAATAGCTGCACAATAATGATCGTGAAAATTAGTAAATAATAAAAAAAAGAATTAACAAACGTAATTTCAGCATAATATCACAGCCAAAAAAAAAAGATATAACAAGTACAATTGAAGTTACAATTTACAGTTTCTTTTACTCAATTACAATTTACCAAAAAAAGAAAAGGGAAGTTATTGCATAACACAACAAGACAAGCATATACCCTTTTTATAGATGAGATAGAAAAACTATGCTAGAGAAAACTATGCTAAAAATAGCAGTACCTTAGCATCAACATTACAAGTACAATTCAGAGATATTATGAAATTGAAACACACTTGACTAACTTAAAATGAACATTACACACTCTAAAACATGATAAACAAATGGTTTAAATATGATTTTACACCTGCAATATAATATTTTTTGTTTTAGCCCCATTAAAATTTTTTGTTTTGATTTAGTACCAACAAATTAAAAAAAAATTACTTCTACTCCTAACTTCAGCTTATTGGGCCACATGACACCATGTGGTATGATTGATTATATTGGGTCACTTACGACGTGACGATTAAAATTAACAATTTTTTAATTTACAAGGATATAACTCAAATAAAAAACTTACAAGGACTAAACTAAAAAACATTATAATTGAAGGACTAAAATCATATACTATAAACTTAAACAAATTAACACAAGTTTGTGCATGTTTTTCCACCATTAATCATACCTCAAGAATATGAAAACTTAAACATCATTTCATTTCCAACCAAAACTAAAAAGTTGTAAATAAAAGAAGAAGAACACAGTCATAGACGCATAGCCAATAGCGTGAAAAGAACTGAATATATAAAGATTAAAAGTTAGGCTAATATTCCAATAAAATCGCATAAACACATACAAGACACATGATTCCTTACGCAACGAAATAGATCTGAATAAAATCCGGAATCATATCACAAAGAATAATTAAAGTTACAACCTCGTCAATAGAAATATTAAAAAATTATAAAGATGAAAAAGAAAACAAATAAGCATGATTCTTATTCCCATTTTAACGAAGCAAAAATCGCATCCCTTCTATATATCAAGAATCTACACCATCAGATAAAAAAAATCACAAAATAAAAAAAAAAACAACAAAAAAAAAAGAACAAATTCACTTCAAAATCTTACATAACACGTTGATCATTTTTTTTTTCATTTAAAATATAATTTTCCTTCATTTAAATTTTTACTTCAATTATTATTATTACTATATTTTAACTAAATTTTTATTGCTATGATCATTAAATTAATGCAAAAAATTGCAAATAATGATAAACACGATGCATACGAATATAATTCAAAGTATAAAATTAGTGTAAAAAGCTATAATCAATTAAACAATCAGTGATGATTATTGGAACTAAAAGTTTTCAGATCGAGTGAGAAACTCGACCGATTGAATTGAAGAGTAAAAACTCACCGATTAGAAGTAGTTGTGATGAAGATCGGGTTGAGAATCAAATGAAGTTGTAAAAATGAGTGTGGAAAATGAAAATTGATTCATCAATCTGAATGAAAAATGGAGAATGATGAAGAGTGAAACGGAAGAAGAAAACGAGATCTGGTTGTTGTTGTTCAGTTCAGAGCTTCCATTGATAGAAACGAGGAAGCATTTTCAGAGAGAGAGAGAGGGGTAACGTTTTTGAAAATGTAATTGAAATGAAATGAAATGAAAATGAAGGAGAATGAATTTAGGGTGAATTTAAAAAAAGTTTTGGAGGAGAGAGTGAAATGAAATGATACTGAAATGAACGCTAAATGAAGTCTAAATGAAGTCTTAGTGAGTGGGTCCACGGGGAACCGGGAGAGCAGGTAGGAGAGAAAAGTGGGGTGGATAGGATTGAAGAAAGATGAAGGTGGGTTCAGCCGGTTGACTGTGGAGGATTTTATTGAAAGAATTAAGTGGAATGAAATGAAGGGTTTGGAATCCGCCAATTAGAAGGTGGCATATGGAAGAACTTTGGAGCTTAAGGTTAAAAGGTAGTGGTCACTTGTGGAGTCAAATCAAGGGTAGAAAAAAGGAGACACATAAACAAAATTAGAGCATTTTTCCTTATTAAAAAAAAAATAATTAGAAAAAGTTATTTTATTTTTTGGGTAAATACTCGTTCTAAATTTAAGATAAATTTATTTTTTTTAAGTCATTCAGGATATGATATCTTATTTATAATATAGTTTAAATATATATAATTCTCAATGAATATAAAAAGTAAATTTTTTCTTCTTATATTTAAGATTGAAGAGAGTATTTGTTTATTTTTTCATAAAGATTTGTTCCCTCCGACTATATATATAAGAAATATTTTATTTTTTATATTTATTGTAGAATTGATGTATTTATACTATATTATTTTCTAAATACATCAATTTTATAATAATCTAAAAAGTCACTTTTTTCTTATATTGTCCCGTTTGGCCCGACTTATTTTTTACTTTTTATTTTAGCTTAAACGAAATAGAGAAGTATAAAATTATATTTGACACTATTTCTCCTTAAAAGTATTAGAGAAATAAAGTAAATAAGTAAAAAATAAAGAAAAGTGAAGTCAAACAATTTTTTTTCCTTCTTTTCTATTTTTAAGGAGAAGAAAAAAAGTTGAAAAAAAGTTGGGCCAAACGGGGAAATATGTATTGGATTGAATATAAGGTATCTTCTCTTTTTCTTATTTAGAGAAAAAGGTTAATAAGTTATCCGTTAAAATTAATTTCTGTAAAAAAAAAGGTTATCATTTCTTTATAAAAAAAGTTATTATTTGTTAAAATATTAAATAATATGTATTTTTTTGAAGAAAATAAAAATAATATCTAATTTGGCTTATTTCTTTTTGAGTCATCTAATTTAATTTAAAGAAATACTTAGTCCTAAATATAAAAGAAATTTATTTTTTAAATTCATTAAGAATTTGATGTATTTAGTCTATAATATAATTTAAATACGTTGGATTTTAACTGAATTTAAAAAGTAAACTTTATCTTATATTTAAGACTTGATTGAGTATCTGTTTATTTTTGGATAAAGATTTACTCTCTCTAGTTCTATATATAAGAAATATTTCACTTTTTATATTCATTGTATAATTGATATATTTAGACTTTAGATACATCAATTTTATAATGAATCTGAAAAAGTTCTTATATATAGGATTGGATGGAATATAAGTTATCTTCTCTTTTTCTTATTTAGAGAAAAAAGGTTAATAAGTTATCTTCTCTTTTTCTTATTTAGAAAAAGGTTAATAAGTTATTTGTTAAAGTAATATCTGTAAAAAAAAAAAGTTATTATTTCCTTTAAAAAAAGAAGTTATTATTTTATTTTATTTTGAATTAAGGTTATTATTTGTTAAAATATTAAATAATATGTATTTTTTTGAAGAAAATAAAAATAATATCTAATTTGGCTTATTTCTTTTTGAGTCATCTAATTTGATTTAAAGAATGTTTGATTTGGTTTTCAAAAAGAAATGTTGGAATTGGAATGATTTTAAAATGTTTGATTTGGTTTTAAAAAGAAATGTTATTGTAAAAAAATATTATAATTGATATGATTAAAAGAGATTTGGGTTATCTTGTAAATGTTTGGAAAAAATTTAATGTGGATTATCTCTACGAATGATTCATTGGTAGATTGGCATTTAAAATATATTTAAAATTTTAACGATGATATATATTATTGTTTAATAATATAAGTTAACGGAGTGAAGTCGTAACAAAGTAGTCGTATTGAAAGGTGTGGTTGGATCACTTTCTTTTTAGAGAGAGCTAATGTTTTTTGAGTTGTTTGGTTTCATACTTCTTCACACCCAACAAATCAAAGCAGCGAACTATATGAGAATTAAATTTTGATATGTGATTCTCCTTTCGTTTTATCCTTATTTTTACGATTAAAATAAAAATTTCATTAATATTGATTTGATTGAATAATAGAAAATAAATACATGACGTCAAAATATTACACCATTATGCTCAAAGTATAATGAAGAGTTAACCCCTAAGTTGACAACAAAACAACTAATTAAGGCATGATGATTTAAAGTTTCTAAACATACCTCTACGAGAAGAAAGGTCAATCCAAAAAGAGATATTTAAGTAGAACTAAAAAAGTTCTACTCCGCATAACCATAGCTTAATGTTTAATAGAACTGAAAAAATTGCAACATAGTTTATGGTTGGTACGGTAGCTTCATTAATCCTAACTAAAGACATCAGATCCAAATCCCCTTCAGAGATAAGTCTATAAAACCTTCTTCCAAGCAACGGTGATCAAATTTCTCTTGTTAACATTTCTATTCCATATGTTGCAAAATCAATCATTTATTATGTGGCTATTTCTCAATATAAGTTAAATTTCATAGCTAATTTATTGGGCTTTTGTTTAGGCTCTCATCCTTTCATATATCTCCGTGTTCAAATGTTTAAAGAAACACTGGTGTGTTTGATAAGAGAGAAAATGAGGAGAAAAATAAAAATACGAAAATCAATATATGTATTGAACTAACATAAACAAAATATCGTTTTCAATACTATGCTAACAAGATGAAGGCAAAATTCTCAGCTTGAAATGCTTCTTTACTTTTTATTAGTGGGAGAGTTTAATTAGTAAGACTACTAATTTATGGTATGTGATGCATTATTTTTTTAATTATGACTTGGCATGTTATAGCCTTTAAAATACGTAATTAAAATAGTGAAAAAGATAAAATAAAAAATCAATGATTTTTACTAGTTTAATTAATACTTGCTCGGACACAACTTACAATGTTATAAATATTTGAACATATATACAATTGAAAAAAATTAAAAGAAAAAATAATCAAATAATATTGTGCAGTCAACTTTTACAAAATTGAAATTGTGTTGTTTTCTATGCAAAATTTTCTTTTTTTGATATCCTTAACTAGTGTGATCCTAATATTAAATGACGTGACTAAATTATTCTTCTTTTATTTTTTCAATCGTGTTTGTTCTCAAATATTTATCATTTGAATATGTCCAAATAAGTATTTTTTAGTTGATTTTTTATAATAATATTCCTTAGTTTAACTATTTTTAAAAATATTTTATTTTTCAGGTTAAACTAATAATTGGTAAAAAAATACCAGCTATTTTTCCGATTAAGTTATTTTACTTTCACAACCATAAATTATATACGTGCTATATTACTTAGAATTATTTTCAGTAATATTTTCATGATGGAAATTGAGTTGGGTGAACCTCCCATGAAATTAATAGACATTGTAATCAGGAGCCATTTTGATTCATGGCTTATGTAATGAACTCAACAGAGATGATAATGGTTACTGTTTTATTCTAAAAAACATAAAGGAGAGATAATGACTTTATATATTAATTAAGAGAATAATTACTTCACTTAGTATATCTATAATAAATTATTAAAAGCTATTAGTAATGCTTAAGTATAACATATCATTATAGAAATTCTTTAAGTAATTATTAGAAGCTAAGTCTCATTCATAGACTTAGAAGCAATTAAATTGAATGAAAATGACACATGAAGAAAAGAATATTGCACTGTATTTGCATCTTATAATACGCCAAAATAAGCATCTTTCACTCTTTGCAGGCGGGAAAACGAAAACGAGAAAGCACTAATGAATGAATCATGCTTGATAGTTTAATAATAATAACAATAAGAGATAGACAAAACATAATTGTGTCACTATCTAGATTTTGAAATAAATGCTATTAATTTATTTCTACTAGCATTTTATTATATGAAGATCTAATAAAACAGGGCCCATCTCAAAATTTTGGATAAAATATGTTCTAATATAATTCAATTTAGTTATAAATATACAATATAATAAATTGTAAATTATTTATAGATGTGTGTTTGGATGTAAATCTCTTATCCTTATATCAAGATTCAATTTTTAAGAGCATCTTTAATAAGTAATATTGATGATAGTTTCATAAACTAATGAATTATATTTTATTTTTATTTGTCGTTATTATTAGAGTTTCATGGTATGATATGGAGAGTATTAAAATTAATGATATGATATCGTATCATCAATTTAAAATTATATTTTGTATGTATATCAAATTATATAGAAATGACCACTTATTAGTATTGTATGATACTCAAACTGGTATCACCAATGAAGCAAAATATGTACAAGTTGTATAAATATTATATGACATTGTATGACCAACTTGCTAGTGATGTATGATATTCAAAGTGATATCATAATTGAAAATGTTCTACATTTTACATGTGTTAAATCGACCCTATGTAATAAGGGTTTTGGTGGCTCGTTATGGGGAGAAGATACGATGTTTGAGAGAGGGGGGAGGCGTGGGTCTTCTTGACGGAGGGAGATTATGAGGATTCGCGTGGGAGTAGGGGAGATAGGGGGTGGGTGGTTCAAGGAGCGCATTTCAAAAAAGGTGAAGGATGACACATACACTCTCTTCTGGTCTGATCCCTGGTTCGACGGGGTTCCCATGAAGGAGAGATTTGACGGAGACGAAGTCGAGGACCGTGGCTAAAATGTGTGCCTGGTGGGCGGCTGGAGGAGGAGCGTGGGAGTGATAGAAATAACTATGGGTGTGGCAGGAGAAGATGTTTGGGGAGTGTCAGACTTTACTTCACGGTTTCTCTTTGCAGGCCTAGGTTCCTGATTCGTGGCAATGGCGGCCTGACCCGACTCAGGGCTACTGAGTTGGTGGTACTTATCAGCTTTTGACGTCTCAGTCGACTGTTACTTCGGGTGCAACTGTAGAGCTCATTTGGCATATACATGTCCCCTTGAAGATATCCATTCTCACCTGAAGACTATTGAGAGATAGATTGTCAGCAAAAGTCAATTTGGGTTCTCACGGCATCATTGCTTCGACAGCTCACTTTTGTGTATTCGGTTGTGGTGGTGTTGAATCAGCTAAGCATTAATTCCTCACATGCAGCTTCTTTGGTTCTCTTTGGTCGCTTATTCGGTCTTGGATTGGTTTCTCGTTAGTTGACTCACAGTCTTTGCCTGATCATTTTCTTCAATTTGCTTACTCAACAAAAGGTCTTCGCGCGTATCGATATTTTTTTAGCTCATATGACTCTTATGTGTGTGGATATTGTGTGGAATAAAAGAAATCAACGTTTGTTTCACAACTTCGAATGTTCCATATCTTAGCTTTTGAACAAGGTCAAATTGTATTCTCATCGATGGATGACAAATGTGAATATTTCTTTAGTTACGAATTACCATAGTTGATGGTTCAATCCATTTACTTGCTTGAGCATTTGATTTTATTTTGTTTCTTTATACTGACTTTACGTAATCTTTTGTAGTCTTTCTGGCACGCCTTGTGCTGAGGAGATTATTTTAGTTAATATATATTTTGTTTTTTCTGTTCAATTTTTTTAAAAAAAATTTAAAAGATAAAAGAACTGATTAATATTAAATATATGATTAAATTATTTATAGTCAAACTTTTTTCATTAATTTGTGTGTGCCTAAATATAATCAATTTAGAGTTGTGCTCAAGTTAGCATTTGTCTCGTCTGATAATCACAAATTGTATAAAAAAAGAAATTAGTAAAATTTAATAAATATTATTTAAATTTAATTTCTGCTTAATACAATTTGTCTTCACAATATAACCTAGTTCTATGACTCTATCTGGGTGAGGTTTGTTTGTGGGCTCGTGGAAAAAAGAAGCATCTCAATGACATTGGAAAACGACCTTAATGTTTTTGGACTATCTCATTTTAGTTTCCTCTAAGGGGTTCCATTCCATTGTGGGGCTATACACACCCCCACTTATATGGTTCTATTATTATCCTTAATGTCCTAATCTATTCAGTGCTTCCAAATGACATAATTGTATGTATCTCACTGTTGAAAAAGAGTATTAAAAAATAGACAAAAGTCTCTGATGAAATTGTGACCGATGAATATATTTAAATAATTATTTTATATTTTGGTCAAAAAAATATTATTTTATATCAATTTCAAATTGATCATCTGACCGCAAACTTTAAAAATGGTCAAGATATAAATTAATTAATCTATAGTTATTTATTTTTTTGACTAATGTAATTATAAATTATATCAATATATCTATAGTTATTTATTTTTTTGACTAATGTAATTATAAATTATATCAATATATGTATAGTTTTTTTTTTTTTTTTTGACTAATGTAATTATAAATTATATCTGACCATGTATAAATTTTGACTCGGTGATAGTTAAATTTGAACAAATACACACATTCAGTTCAAATTGCATATATATGAGTAAATTATTATGGTGTTATTTACCGATATTATTATTATTTATTTATTTATCAATCTCAGATTAGTACTTGTTTGTTATGATTATGAAAATAATAATTTAGAGTTTTGCTAACATGTGTTTTTATGAAAACAATAATTTTAAAGTCTTGTTAAAATGTGTTCTTAGGACATATGTTAGTTTTTCTATAATTTTAATATTCGAATGTGGATATTGTGTTAGGACTATTGCATACCATTCAAAATTTATTGTTGGAGATTTTAGATTTTGAGCTTGACTCACGGATTGTTGAAACTAATTTTATAGTAAGAATAGACGAGTCTGAATTTGGCGATACTATAATATCCGATCATGTTTAATACTACTTACTACTTTTAGAATCGCTCGGATTTAATTTATGAAAAAAGTTAACTTATGCCTTTAAGTCACATGTTAACAAGACGCTTAATTTATTAAGAGATAAATCAAATAAATCAACATCTTTAATTAGTTTTCATATTTTTATTGATATTTTCCCTTTGTATTTATGATATTATTGTGAATGAAATGCAATAGATATGTTACTTATAAAAAATATATATGTAGAGATTATTTTTTAAAAGGAATATTGCAAAGTTTGTTTTCCATAATGATGATGTCTTGTTCAAAACAGCTCTTCATTTGATTATTTATTTATTTAGATCAGATGGATTTTATATTTATAGTATAAAAGAAGATTTTATATTTTACTTTTCTTATAAAGAAGCAGATAAAAGCTTTTAAAACTAATTACTTTTCTTAATACAATAACATCAATATTTAAGAGTGCATTTAGGAGTTAAGTAATTGTGATAGCTTTTTGATAATACATTTAGTTTTGACACCCATACCACAAAAATCATGTTCTCCTTAATATATAAAAACACAAAAATTATGAGAAAAAGACCTTCATAATTTGATGAGTTATTAGGGTCATGATGCAAGGTGTGCATCTGGACAATGTATCTACACACATCTAGTGTTGTCCATTAATGTATCTATCACCTTCACCATACACTTGGCACTTCAAAGTTCTATCATGCCCTATAATTTTGTAGAAACTGGTTAGGCTATATCAAAACATGAGAACAGATTCCTTGTCGTTTGTATGGTGTTTTTCATCCTTTTGAGTCCATCAGATTATGATCAAATCCAAAGCTCTAGAGAGTGCCACATGGCATTTTTTTTAATGTTCTTTTGTCGTGGTAGATATTTTTTTTATACTGTTAATCAATCATAATCTATGAATTATTAAAAACATTTGATTTTATAAAACAACGCTCAACGATTATCCTTGCACTTAGTCGATAACACAAGCAAAGTCGAGCAAGAAGAATTTCTTTTTCTTTTAACATCATTGTCTTTGTAAGTGATTTACCAATTGGTATTTTTCCATTTGGAAATGATCTTGTCTTCAACATCAAATTTCCATTTGCATCAATCCAACAAGAAAATTGCTTAGTATTACAAACAGTTTTGCTACAAAAGAAATGCACAATAATACAATTGGGCATTCACCACATGTACATGTTTTCTGCCAAACACAAACATCATTTTCTTCCTTTTTCTTTGGAATTTCTTTTACGTGAGTTAGATTCCACAAACTCATTATTAAAGCGAACAAAAATGTAAAGCTCAAAATACACATACAAATATTTCCTACACTAGTAGCGGAAGCTGAATCTATGTCTTTGCGAGGTATGAATTAACTCCTTACAAACACCATTTCTCGTTTTTTTAAACAAATGCATATGTATTCCTACATTTGGTAGTCAAGTCTTTTTTCATTTCCTCTGCAAAATGTCTATTAAAATTTAAAACCATGGACAATAAAAGTAAGAACATGCACTTTCACATGACTCAAGCTTACAAGCAACAATAGTTAAAAACATTCTAACTGTGCCACTTTTTTTAGTAAAATAACTTAAGATTTTAACAAAGTATATAACAACTAACAAGAGATAATATATGGTGCAAAATAAGCTGTGAAGAGATTATTACCAGGTTCAAATCTCTACTAATTAAATGATGAAACAAACACTAACATAAAAAATACAAAAGTTAGAGAAGGGGTAAAAAGAAAAATAAAAGAAAACTGAAAAAACAAGGACATACACATCACTGATTCCAATAGAATGATTATATATGTGGCTATTTAGATTCCTAATAATTGCCTCAGCAATATATCTTCCTAATGATTATATATGTGGCTATTTAGATTCCTAAAAGAAAACTTTCAGTAAATTTTAAGTAGCTTGTATTGTAACTAAGATAAGAAAGAAAGTGATGAAAAATAAGGAAAGACAGCTTTGGTTTTCATTACCAAGTATAGAAGAAAATATTACAGTATAAGATTCATTGAGAAAATTCACATTAAGAGTGAGAATCTATAACCAATTAAAGATTATATAATTCTTTTCAATACTATATCAAACATAATCTAAATAGTGAATGATTGATTGATGCACAACAAAGAAAACTTCCAATCCAGATAGATACTAGCTAGTATAAATAAAGAATGAAGTATCAGAACCTAATCTAAGTAAACTAGAATAGAAACAAAGCAGAACTAAGAGGTTTGTCTGTAACTCAGAAATGACTTTCTGCATCATTCTATACATTACGTTCTTTGGTAAATTTTTTCCGTGACCAAGTATACATTTTGAACAAAAGAAAAAACAAAGAGGGCGGAATTAGACATAGATAAGTTATTTTGAACTTCATTTGCCACCACTCTAGATTCATTCAAGCTTCTCATTTCCAACAAGTTACTTTAAATTGAGTGCATGAATAATAAACATTATGGATCATTAATTTGATGATCTCTCAGAAAACCAGAATCCCATACTGTTTGTTTCCACTATTAACTCCACAACATGAACCTTAACGGACGAAATATTCACTTCCTCGTGTTGCTACATGCAATTCGACTTTCCTGCACAATAATATGAGTGTTCCTTGCCGAAAGACTACATAAGCAAAAGCTCCCATAGTAACAGAACTATTACCAAAAGTTTCTGTAATTAGATTATTTGATAAGGTTCTTATAAGCAATTGATCACAATAGAAAATTGTTGCTGCTAGGAGCAATATAATTTTGATAGATTGATGCTTGTGCAAAGGTAGCAAGAAATTACATTGTGCTTTTTTTCCTATAAAATGATTTGTGCATCACCATTTGACTTCTAACTAGGCACACGGAATTGAAAATTGTCAAGAAAATTGCTCCAATATTCATATATCAAGCCAATATCAGCCTTAAGTAAACTTAATTGAGACATAAGTGTAACTGATGAATTGAGTTTCATCTTTACAAAACAGGTGGTCAACAACAAAATAGCATAACCAAGATCTTTCTTCTTAAGTAAACTCAGTTGAGATATATGTGTAAATGACCATAATAATGCAAGTGGTCAACATCAAAATAACAGAAGAATAAAAGAGTGACAAAAGTTTATGTTAAGAACTAAACCAGAAGATCATAATCCTAATAAATCATGTCAAGGAAAATTAATAAAACTCACTTGATAAAATGATTTAATATCTCCAATACTGAGAATTACACATTTAAGTAATGTGTACATGATTTATTCACAATAAAGAAACTTCAAATGGATAGAAATGAAGGATGAGCTATATAACCTAATCTAAATGAAAGCATTTTGGAATATCTCTAATGCAAGGGACTAAATTGATTCAAGAGATCGACAACAACTAATTGTTGGTGTACAAGGTGATGAACCAATGAAACAGTACAAAGGAGAGAATAAAGACAGCAGCCACAAAAATATGAAAGGGAGAATTAATTGCATTGATAAAAGAGTAGCTATTTATACAAAGAGTAAAGTTTGCCACATAGGCCCTAAAAATGAAAAGACTTAACATAGAAAATACTAAAATACCCTTAAATATAAATTACTTCTAACACCATCCCTTAATTTATATTTAGACAAAACTGACAACACCAATTTCATCCCTCAAACGAAGAAATTGATCAGTTTTGATAGCCTTTGTCAACACATCTGCCAGCTGCTTCTGAGTGCTACAGTGCACAACTTCAAGCACTCCATTCTGAACCTGATTCCTCAGAAAGTGATACTTGGTCTCAATATGCTTGCTTCTTCCATGCAGCACTGGATTCTTGGCAAGATTGATTGCAGACTTGTTATCAATCTTGCCAAGAATCCAGTGCTGCATGGAAGAAGCAAGCATATTGAGACCAAGTATCACTTTCTGAGGAATCAGGTTCAGAATGGAGTGCTTGAAGTTGTGCACTGTAGCACTCAGAAGCAGCTGGCAGATGTGTTGACAAAGGCTATCAAAACTGATCAATTTCTTCGTTTGAGGGATGGAATTGGTGTTGTCAGTTTTGTCTAAATATAAATTAAGGGATGGTGTTAGAAGTAATTTATATTTAAGGGTATTTTAGTATTTTCTATGTTAAGTCTTTTCATGCCTGGTACATACCACACGTTCTGAATCAATGCTGCTTTCCCATTGTTCAGAATGATTTTGACATTTCCCATACCTTTAGCGTTGAGGTATTTATCATCAGCACATCTGATCTTTGTACTCTTTCTAGAGTCAAAATCAACCAACCACTTCTTGTTTCCAGTAAGATGGTTTGAACACCCTGTATCCATATACCACCACTCTGAATTCACATCCTCAGATTCAGAAGCCATTAGTAAAACAAATTCACTATCAGAATCATCAGAACTTCTGGCTATATTTGCTTCTTCTGACCTTCTTTCTTTGTTTGACTTGCACTCAGATGCAAAATGGCCAAACTTCTGACAAGAGTAACACCGTACTTTTGTCTTGTCTTTTCCCTTCTGAGCATACTTCTGCTTTCCAGAAGTTGAGGTTTTTGGATTCTGAGCTCCTTCAGATCTATTCTTGGCTTCTGACCAAGGCTTCTTCTGAACCTTCTTCTCAGAAGCTGCTTTCAGAGCATGCTGCTCTACTTCTCTTTCAGAGTTTCTCTCAGTTAGACGCAACTCTTGTGCTTCTAGACTGCTCTGTAACTCTTCTATTCTCATGGTTTCCAAATCTTTGGAATGTTCAATAGATACAACAATGTAATCAAACTGAGGGGTAAGAGATCTCAATATCTTCTCAATGATTACTTGTTCTGAAAGAGTTTCTCCACAAGCTTTCATCTCATTAGTAATCAGAATTAGTCTGGAGATGTACTCACAAACCTTCTCATTGTTCTTCATGTTGAGATTCTCATACTGTTTTCTGAGGGTTTGAAGCTTTACCTTCTTTACTGACGCATCACCACCGTAACACCTTGTCAGAAGATCCCAAGCCTCCTTCGCCGTCACTAAATCAGCAATCTTCTCAAACACACTCTCATTCACACACTGATGAATGTAGAACAACGCCTTCTGATCCTTCTTTCTTGTAGCTTTCTGCGCCTCTTTCTGCTCCTCTGTTGCATCTGCTGCAACAGGAACGTATCCTTCAGTGACAAGCTCAAGCACACCTTGAGCACCGAACAATACAAGCATTTGTTTCATCCAACGATTCCAGTTTTTGCCATCAAACACTGGAAGCTTGGTACTCATGCCACCGTTTCCGTTCATCTTACACCTTGTACAGTACACTCAAATCTCACTAACACTCGTGTTTCCCAATCCCACAAAATCAGAAAAAGTGATTTTGTTCAGATTTTTGTTCAAGATTCAACACAAATCAAGAACCAAAAATCAAACACACAACTCACGTTTCACTCGTGTTTCCCGTGGATTCGAACCGGAGCTCTAGATACCAATTTGTTGGTGTACAAGGTGATGAACCAATGAAACAGTACAAAGGAGAGAATAAAGACAGCAGCCACAAAAATATGAAAGGGAGAATTAATTGCATTGATAAAAGAGTAGCTATTTATACAAAGAGTAAAGTTTGCCACATAGGCCCTAAAAATGAAAAGACTTAACATAGAAAATACTAAAATACTCTTAAATATAAATTACTTCTAACACTAATATAAGCATTTTTGGTACTCACTCATTTATGTAACTACTAGTTGAAAAGTTTATCAAATCTAACAACGGAAACTAAGCACATTACAAATCTTTTGATGCAAGATTGCATACTCTTTTTAGTTTTACGCATGCAGCCCACCTTTGATGATCGAGATAGTCAGGATAATCACTCAAAGGCGAAAGCTGGGCTTGATCCAAGTGAAAAACACACATGTTACCATCACATATCCAGTCGCTGGCAAATACATCTTCCATAAAGATGACACAATTCCCTTTGGCAATAGACAAATCAGAAGCAAAAACAGAATAAGAACATTCATTCCCAACGAACAAAACCCTATCCCCTAAACTTGTCAATCTCACCCATTCCTTTTCCTTCTCATCGAGCCTAAACACATAAATGGTGATAATCTCAAAAATAAATAAAGATTTTTAGACGTGTACTAGTAACAACTCACTCACTACTAGAAAAATCTTAAATGCCGACAGACAAAATCTGTCTCTAAAATGCAAATATTCCGTCACTAAGCAGGCTAGAGACGGATTTGATCCCGTCGATAATTTCCTCGTCTCTAAACTATTAGAGACGGACAAAATCTATCTTTAAAATGAAAATATCTGTCTCTAAAATAAAAATATCTGTCTCTAACTGTTTTTTCTGTCTCTAATTCCATCTCTACTAAAGACGAAATATATTCTGTATCTAAATTCCATCGGTATTTTAACTTTTTCTAGTAGTGACTCTGTACCATGAATTGTATATCCTGTGCTCGTCCATGCACACTCTTAGTCACTAATTCGACACTAAAATCCTTCGGTCCAATTGCAATTGTCCTACTACTACTACTACTATTACTACTACCACCACCATGTGCTTCAACAGCGTAAATCCGCCCTTTGAAAAAGAAGATGTCTCCAATGGATGATGAAATCCTGGGGAACACTATCAAACACTCATCGCTGCGATGCAACAATGCCAAATGGCCGTTAGCGGGCAATATGGCGAGAATGAGAGGTGTAATAGAAACAACCTTTTTAGGGTATATTTAGCCATAGTGCAATGGTTTTTCGTCAATGGTGAAATCAGTTTCGTTAATTAAATTAATTTTTTTAGGCCTTTTAATACCTAAAAAATTTGAGACTTAAAAACACTTGTTTAGATAACTTGGTCCTTGGATCGGCCCTGAATGCATTGTACTAGTGTTATAACTAGTTTTTAACGACTAGATAAGATAATATTTAAAGAGGAGAAAAAAACTAGTATATTGAATATACATGCAAGAGAAAAATAATAAAACAAAGCTTTTGAGAGTGCTTCTTTAAATACATGACAATGTTGAATTAAAATCATGAGTTGCTGATGATCGATATACATGAACAGTTTCACAATGATTATTATAGATGCCTCTATTGTCAAGTGTAAAGAGAAATACTACAAAAAGCAGTGCACTTTGATGGTTTTACAAGCTCAACATATTTCATTTTAAGGTTTAGGGTAGCTTTCTAATAAGCCATAGTCATGACATTGGCAAACGGGAGCCAACAAAAATTCTGTAAATATCGTCTCACATTTTCCTCACTTCACTCACTTTTTTGTTGTTGTTGTTGTTGTTGTTGTTGTTAGTTTTAGATAGTTTACTTTAATTTATGTTCTTTCATGTGTAAACGACTGCATAATCCGTCATTGATTAGCCAACAAATAAATGATGAACTATAGAATCGTAATCTAAGTAAATAAAACGCAAAGAGGGCGGATGGAATTATTGATAAGTGCCAAAAAATAGTAAAATTTCATATATAAATTAAGGTATTTATTGACTTATTTTGCAAGTAATGTAAATAAAATCCTCAAGATTGTGTAAATATTTGTTTTGATTCAAATTGCATCTATTTTGCCTAATCCCAACCCATTTTGTAAGTTTTGATCTAAGTGAAGGAGTTTTGAACAAAGGAGCAAAAAAAAGAGAACATTTAATGATTTGGCTAAGCAAGAAGAAGCGGGCCAAAGCGAAGCAAGTCAGTAGCAAATCAGTAAAGAAGCGAAAGAAAGTGAAGCAAGTCAGTAGCAATTAGAGGAAAAGCGAGAAGAAGCGAGAAAACGCGAATGAGTTCGCCTTTGCTCGCTACCTTTAGCTAAGCGAATTTTAGGCGGTTAGAAGCAAACCCATTTGTGAAGAAAGGCCATTTAGCTGAGCGAGCCATATTTCGCTAAGCGAACTGTTAATTTCTAGTTTAGTATAAATAGATCATCAGTTGCTAAAAAAAGTATTCATTTACATTGGAGATCAGTTTTATAAGGGGTTTTGAAGGTGGATTGCTCATCTTTGTTGAGGGATCAACTCATGGTGTTTATTCATCTCATTTCTCTTCATCCTTGTAAAGTTAACATGATTATGGGTAACTAACTTCTCTTTTTGTTGGGATTAGATGTAAAATTACTCTATTAGTATATACGTATTTATATTGATCATGGTTTTATATATATATTCTAGTTGCGAATCAATATGGATGTTATGCTTGTGTTGTTATTGTTTTTATCTTTGGATTTGAAAGAATATAAGAATATATGTTTTGAATCTTGATCTAGGATATCATTTATTAAAAGCTAAGCTCTAGGAATAGACTTATATTTAATATTCACTTTAAAGTATTGGAACTTAATGCTATTATATCAATTAAGCACTCAAGGGATCGGGGTTTAATAGATATAATAGATTTCTCGACGTTATCTGGGAACGAAAACGTTTGACGAGTAAATACGTGATAATATTGATAAGTAACTAGAATACGTACAATTGATTAAGTAAATGTATACGAATGAGTTATTTGAGTCTAATCCCAGCAATTTAATCTCTTTGTTAAAGAAATCAATCTTTTACCGTTTTTACTATTCCACAAACAAACTTTAGTCATGAAATATGTTTAAAAAACCCGCACTTAAAATCATTTTAATTGTTGAAACACATTTAATATCGCACTAGTCCATGTGAATACGATATACACAAAATACTTACTTTTGTACTTTAACAATTATACATAGATATTTTGAACTTCACTTCTCACAATGTCCATTCGAATAAAGCCAACAAGAAACCAAGAGTTTGTCAATCATAAGTAATGTATTGGCAAGGTAAACACACAGAGAACCCTTGAAGACCAACAAGGTCTATTAAATTAGAAAAGTTAAAAGAAAAAATACTTATTTGGCGATAATAGTAACTAAATAAAGCTCGTGAAATATTCTAGCAGTGTGTTTGTGTGTTCTCTTATTTCCGAGAATTTGTACAAACATTATTACGACATCTACTTTTTCTAGGATATATGGCCTCTGGACAATCACGATCGCGAACACATGGAAGAGGAGCTGTATTGTTAAAAGAGAAAAAAGAATGTTACTAAAATGGGTCAAAATATTATGTACGAAGTAAATAATGAATTTTCAAAAGGAAATAAAAATGGCTTACGAAGTTGCGTTTTAGATAAAAATGGATTTCGAAGTTGCGTTGAAACAAGAAATTGAGTAAAAAGGATAATCATAACATGAACAAACTTAAAAAATTTATCCATATATTCCACCCTTTGCATGAAATTTTATCACTTTTTGTCTATAAAACCCATATTCTCTTTACATCAGTTAAATATATTTTAGCACTTATTGTAAAAAGATTTCCTAAATTTTTTTATAACAATTATATGTCTCTTAAGTACAATGATGTCTTAATTTGCCCCTTTAGCTCCTAGTGGGTTGGGTTACCATAATACCCCTCTGGCCTTTTTTTAAGCAACTCTTTTTATTTTCACACATATTAAGAACTCTTAATTTAGAATAAAAATTTTGTTTGGACTAAAATAACCCTAGCCACCCGTATTTGAATTGAAAAGACAATAACCTTGTGTATTGTTCCAATATGTTACATCCTATGAAGTCCCGATACGAGACACGATATCGATATCGATACGTCGATACGTAAATATTTTTAAAATTCCAAATCCGATACTGCCGCGATACATTATTTAATAATTAAATTTAAAATTAAATATATAAATACATAATATATAAATATGACTAAAATCAACAATATTAATAATTAAAAGCAAAAAATATCTAGTCCTATATCATAATTGAGTTCTTTAAAAAGTAGAACCGTAGAACACCATAATTTTTCTTTTAAAAAGTAAAAAATTATATCGACAAAGGAAAACCACAAGAAGTGCTAAAGATACAATTGAGTTCTTTATTTCCAATTGAGTTTTTTTCATATGAAAGAGTTGTACCAATTCATTGTTGGCGGTGACATAAAAATTTAATAATCATAATAAGTTATTTTTTTTCATTATTTTATTATCTTTCACAATAGAAAAAGAAAAATTATAAAATAAAAATAATATTGTTTGTGCCACCCTAAATCCTGTAGATATATATAATTAAAAGTTCCTGAGCAAACACAAGAACGAGAGGTTTGTGACCAACACATTTCAATTGCATATAACAAATGATGTATTTCATCATTGTATCATGGTGTCTTGAATCTATGTTCAAAATGTGTGTGTACTAATTCTATGTATCAAGTTAAATTTATATAAGTCGATATTATATTAAAAAGTGTAAAAAAAATGTTAAAATTTTGTCTATCTATAAGGACTAAAAACAAAAGAAATATGTTTTGTAGGAATGAAATCAAGTGATTGTATTTTACAAGGGCAAAAATCAAACTTTGCTATAAAAGTAGGGACCGAAACATATTTTAACCTATTTTAAAAAAATGGCGTATCCCATATCATTATTTGCACCCTACCGGATACCTTACTCGTACTTAGAAATCGTAGAAGAAAACACTTATATTTGTTGGTTGCAGTTGCAAGCTATGAAAATTTAAATTGAAAAATAGAAATAGTTGGTGTGTTAAGAGATAGTTAGGCCAAACAAGGCATGGTTAGAGAGAACATGATCTTATCATTTGAGAGGAATAGGTCTTTTGGCATTGGGAGGTAGGCAGACCCTTGAAGTGCCGCCATTGTTTCCATTCAAAAACAATTTAACATTTATTAAACCAAGTGTTACACTATTATTTCCCTGTTCTTATCATAAGAAAAAATCAGTATTTTAAATTTATAGAATATTTTATATATTTAGACCATATTATGAACTAACTACATCAAACATTCTATGAATTTAAAAAGCAAACTTTTTGTTATAATAAAAATTGGAGGTAATACCCGATTGTAAGTTTTTCATCTATCACATTTAGTGATGAAAAAAATATGAGTATTAATTCCAGCTCTCTTTTTTTTTCTTTCGAGAAACTTCCTCTTACTCTGCCTCCCTTTTCCTTGGTTTTTCTCGTACTTGAATCCTCTCCAATTTTCTCTCAAATATGATCTTAAACATTCATTTGCTCTATATCGAGTTCTTTACATGGAAGAATGTACCAATATTTCAAAGAGATGTTTTTCAAATCAGCCGCGGCAATTTTTTGCAAGTATTCACAATTAGAGAAGTATTCCACAACTTTCACTTTTCCTTGTTGGTTTTCTTAATTTTATCAAAAGATCAAATAGTCGAGGAATGCAAAATGAATTTATTATAAACAGAGTTTCAGTTCATAAAAAATTAAGACTTTCAATCAATCACAACTAATCATAAAAGCAAATTGACTTTAATCATAATTAGTTTTAAATTCAGGTTATTTTGAGGATATTTTGTACAAAGCTCTATTTGTTTTTAAACTTGATTTGTTTAATAATAGTTTGAGGGAACTTCTATTATACGAATGCATAAGTTAAATTAATTTGAAAAAATTGATTCCTTCGCCGTTGTCATTTCTTCGTCAACCAATGGCTTGCAAAAGGCCAATAGAGCGTTTCCAAGAACCAACCACCGTGTCGCACGCCTTCCTCCACCGGAAATCAGACACCGTCACCTTCGCATCCGAAAGTCTAGTAATAGTAAGATGAAGTTGTTTCCCTATTTTGTCTATTTTCAATTTTAAGAAAAGAAAAAATTAGGAGAAAAAAAAAACCGGAAGGAAAGAGATATGTTTCCCATGCGTGTTTCGCAACAAAAAGAGGAGCCTTTACTTATCGATCAAAGTTAGAAGTAAAAGTAACATTATTAATTTTACTATCTAATTTGTTGGTTGCACAAATTAAACACATATTAACTTTTCTTCGTCTACAAAAAGAGGATATCAACTCAGCCCATGGTTTAATATGCTTAAGGACAGAATTACATTACTCATCAGTAATCACTAAGAATTGCTAAGCAAATTAGGCTCGCTTAGCGTATCCACTCTTGCAACTTCCCAAGGACTTTTTGTTTCCACGCACATTGAACTCACTATTGTTCGCCTAGTGAATTGTCTTGCCCTGAATCATCCAGTCTAGATCGCCTAGCGATTTAGCATTTCTTTCTTAGCTATTAAAAAGATTCTGAGTAGTAGTAGTAATAAATGTCTTTTTTGCACATATGGGTATTCAACCTTACCTATAAAATCCATATCAATGAATTATTTCAGCACCATATCCATAATCAGAAAAATAACTGAAATTCTCATAAAAGAGTGTAACTACCAACAGCTATAACAAAATGTATACAGTTAATCGGAATTGCGAGAATTCAAGGCATACAAGTGACTGCTAATTCTATAACTTTCCTCTGTCAATTGTCTGTTAGACTAATTAAGATGTTTGTGCTATTGGTCTATTTTCCATTCATACCTCTTTGACTCTAAATATTTGGATACTTTTACTAAGAAATTCTCTAGGGAACAGAATCTAGGATTAGCTATGGCTATATTATATATATAACCCATGTCAAAGAATTATTCAGCACCTTATCCATAATATATAAGAGAAATAAATGAAATTCTGAGAACCTGATTCTTAAAAGATTGATAGCATAATGAAAGTTACAAATAAATATATAGTAAAATCTAATAGACCAAACTAACTTAAAAGACTAAAGGGCCAATAACATAAATGTCAACAAACAAACACAAGAAGAAGGGATGAAAATAAGAGCATTATTGGTGCAGCATATGCAATTCAACCAATATATATATATTGGTCAGATTGACCTTTCTGCAGAGGTAGCAAAACATAGTATTTTTCAAATGCTGGGACAAATTACATTAATATAATGGGAAAGCATTTTCTAAGTACCAAGATAACAAATGCTTATCTAATTAAACTCAGACTTTGATGAAGTATGTGAGTAACTCAGAAATTAGCCTACTCGAATAATAAAGTACATTTCTCGTATGAACTGATTAAAGTTGCATACTGCATCCTGCCATGATTTGCACATGAACTCTATCTTGTGTCTCGCGTCTTCTTTCTTTGCTTCTCCCCTGTATAAAGTCACAAGGCTTTATGTTAGTAATGAAAAGATTCAAAATTGTAATAAATAACGTCGGGGAAACATTTATAAAAGTAAGTTGATTAATTGATATTCTACCTCTAAAAGTGAAAATTACACATTAAGTAGTGCGGGCATGATTTATGCACAAAAAAGAAAACTTCGAAATAGATACAAATGAAGGATGTGTTATCATAAACTAATCTAAATAAACAACATTTTTCACAATGTCGATTCAAATATAGCAAACAGGAAACAAAGATAACATACTCTTTTTACTTTTATGCATGCACCCTTCGATAATCCACTTTGGAGGTGGCCAGAACAAATTTAGATATCCAGGATATTCACACAAAGGCGAAAGCCAGTTTTGATCCAAGTGAAAAACACACATGCCACTTTCACATAACTTATTGCTGTCAAATACATCATCCATAAAGATGACACAATTCCCTTTAGCAACATACAAATCCGAAGCAGAAATAGAAAACGAACCTCCATTCCCCAAAAACAAAATCCTATCCCCCAAACTCGGCAATTTCACCCATTTCTTCTCCTTCTCATCAAGCCTGAACACATCAATCTTTAAAGCATCCTTACAGGCGACGACAGAATAAAAAAAAGGCTCATAGACGTCCACTAGCAACAACTCCCCTTCACTCTCTACTAGGAATTTAATGTCACCACCCCCTCCATGCACATCTTTAGCCACTAATCGGACACTCAAGTCCTCCGGTGCAACTGTAACTAACTTATTACTAAGTTCTTTGACGGCATAAAGCTGCCCTTTGAAAACGCAGATGTCTCCAATGGACGACGACATGTCAGGGACCTCTGTCCAATGCTCGTCGCAGCGATGCAAAAGTATCAATTGGTCGTTATCATACAATATGGCGAGAATGAGAGGTGTAACAGCAATGACCTTTTTAAGGTACATAGATATGTCGCTGTAGCTCAATGTATTGTCAGTTATGAAACCAGTTCCCAAATGGAGGATGGAGAGTTTGATGAAATCAAGACGAGTTGAATGAAAATAGGATGGAACGGAAGTAAGAAGTGTGGGTGGAGGAGTTTCATTTTTCCAATTGAGTTCTTAGCAATTCGTATCAACCAAGGATGATGACGAACTAGGGTTTGTTCTTCTTGTTGTTGTTGTGGTGATGGTTTGATGAGGAAGTAACTGCATTTGGAGAGGTAGCAAAACGATGACTTGTTGTATTTGGAGGAGAGTGGAACCTTGAATGGTAAAATGGGATCATGATATGGTATGGTGGAAGAACGCCACGTAGAACAAACTGATCGGAAGCGAATGAAATCAATTTCGTCGTTGATACGTTCCGATATCAGATTCAGAAGTTCCATCGGGAGTTCAGCCCAGCCTGCCTCTGCCACCGCCATGGATAATGTTGCACCTGCTCTCGCTCACTTTCTTTTCTTCTTCGGTTCAAAAGATTAGTGATATCTTAATCTTTTCTTAATTATAATAAAAGTAAGGTTTAGCCCCATTTAACCCTAATTTTTTCTCTTCTAATTCATCTCTTAATTACCACATCAACTATCATCTCATTTATTACGTATTTAAATTTGAATTTTAAATACAACTTTGGAAAAATGAGAAATAAAAGACATTGAGGTTAGAGAGTTAATCTTAATCTTAGTAAAAGTTATGTTTAGCACCTACTAAAACTCTAATTAAGCTCTTAACTTAACCCTAATTTTCCCTTATAAACCACTATTAATTAATACTCTGATCTAATTTCTCTCATCTAAATTTGAATTTTGAATTAGTCATTTCATATGTATTGAAAATATCATAGGTATACAATCAAAATAGAAAAAGATTGATTGATATAAAAATTATAACTTTTAAAATACTTTTTATAAAATTAAACATTCACCTTGAACATTAACATGATTTGTTATCTTCTCAATCTTTTGAAATCACTATCCTTTGACTCAATTATTCAAGATTGGTCTAACCGATGTAGAAATCTAAAATGAAATTTTTAGTGAGTACAAAATTGATAAGAATAAATTAAATATATTTATTTTGCTGGGTGGGTGTATGAATTTTTTTTTCATCACTGTTGAATATGTAAATTGAATATAGGTCAAAGATATGCGAAACCTCCATCCTAACCACCTAAACTAACCAAACATTCCTATTAAATTTACTAAATTATATTGATTTTTTTTAGGTATATTTTTGACCCAAAATTTTAAAACCTAAAACATTTGCTTCGGTTGTTTGGCTTTTTAGAGAATTTTGTAATTAATTTTGTACTACCATTTCTTAATCAAATTATTTTGATTATATACAATTTCAATTTTATACTAGTATCTTCTATTTTTATTAATTTATTAGTATTGTTTAGTTTCATTTGTACTCTCTGTTTTAAATTTCAATATGTTTATGTTTTAGATTTTATTTTGTTTTTTTATTTGCAATTTTTATTATAAAAATTTAAATTGTATATCTATCATTCAACTAAATTCGTGCAACGCACGGGTCAAAGTCTAGTATATATATATATATATATATATATATATATATATATATATATATTCATTAACCTAGGAAAATCAAAGGTTTATATTTTTCTGCTAAATAAAACTAGGTTTAATTATACTTTTTCTAAAATATAATGATAAATATATTTTTAATTAAATTTATGAAAAAAATTTATAATTTCATCAATATTGATATTTTTTCATCATTACATCATATACCACGTTGTTTAAAACGTATCACATCAATATAGATTTTTCTGCGGATTTTGACTTTAGGGACTAAAATCAAAAAAATTTGTAAATTCAGGGACTTATTTGCAACAAAACAAGATACATGGACTAAAACCAAAACTTCGCGAACATACAGGATTTAGCCACTTCCTTTGAATCTCCTATGATAGTCCCATCATCAATGTACCAAACATGAAGAAGAAGGTTGCAGTTGTCTCTTATCTTGTGAATGAGAGGGTGTAGCACAAGAACAAAAATGAGTGGCCCCAACGGGTCACCTTGTTGCACTTCAGTGGCTGCCATAATATGTCCATTCCCAAGGTACAACCTTGCTGCCTGACCATAAAGAAACTCAACCCACAGAGAAATAGATGGACATCTCACTCTCACCTTTTCTAAGAGTGCCGACCTATCAACCATGTTGAAAGCATTCGAGAAGTCGACTGTGAGCATAGCCAAAGAACCATCTCCATGTCGTTGAAACATATTATTGGCTTGCAAATTAATTTTATACTAACACAATCAATAAGAATGATTCAATTTAAATTTTAATATTTATACTAACATTCTTTCTTAGTTATTCAAAAGATTCAAGTAGTAGTAAAAGATTCCAGTCAATTGAGAATTAAAAGGGACAAAAGCCAGTTAATTGAATGTCAAGCTCTTATTGTGTCACACATTCGTGGGATTTATACATGATTTCTTTTTTGCACACACTAGCATTTCTCTTTACAATATGACATATAAATTGTAATTGTATATATTTGTCTTGTATCTTTGACACATATTTTAGCTTTGGATAGTCTTTTTTTGTCGTTGTGCTATTTGCATTTTACACCAATATCACCGCATACCCCTTTGAAAATCATTTGTCCTCAAGATGAAATTTATATTTCCATCAATCAATGTAATAATATACCCTTGTAGAATTATAAAATTAAAACAATGAACAGTAATGGTTGTTAACTTGCATTCTTACATGACTCAAGCTTACAAGCAGCAATGGTTGAAAACATCCTTAAGTAAAATTAAAAAACAATCTTGGTTCAAAAATTAATTACAAAGAATAAATTCATTTTGCACATATGGATATATAATCAGAAAAATAACTGAAATTCTGAGAGCACAATTCATAAAAGATTGTAACTACTAACAGCTCTAGCAAAATGTAACCAATAGGAAAAAAGGGGTAACTGGGAGGTTGTGTATACAGTTAGTCGGAATTGCGAGAATTCAAGGCACACTAGAATGACTCTGTTAGACTGTCTAAAATGTTGTCCTTACAAGTGACTGCTAATTCTATTTTCCTCTGTCAATTGTCTGTTAGACTAATTGGTCTATTTTCCATTCATATCTCTCTGACTCTAAATATTTGGATACTTTTACTAAGAAATTCTCTAGGGAACAGAATCCATGATTAGTTATGGCTATATATATATAACCCCATGTCAAAGAATTATTTCAGCACCTTATCAAAGAATTAAATGTCAACAAGCAAATACAAAAAGAAGGGATGAAGACAAGAGCATTGGTGGTGCAGCATATGCAATTCAACCAATATATATATATATATATATATTGGACAGATTGATCTTTCTGCAGAGGTAGCAAAAACATAGTATTTTTCAAATGCTGGAACAAATTAAATTACATTAATGGGGAACCATTTTATTAGTACCAAGATAAGTTATGCTTATTATCTAATTAAACTCAGACTTGATGAAGTAAGTGTGAAATTTAGAAATTAGCCTACTTGAATAATAGTAAAGTAGAGTTTTCATATGAAGTGATTTTCTACATCATTGACCCTTCATTCAATCAGTGAAGTTTTGAAATATAAAAAACAACAATGAATGGACCATTTGAAGTAGCTTCTGTTCTGATAATAAAAGATTAAAGTTGCATACTGCTATGATTTGCGCATGAACTCGATCTTGTGTCTCACGTCCTCTTTCTTTGCTTCTTCTCTGTATAAAAGTGACAAAGCTTTCTGTTAGGAATTAAATGAAAAGATTCAAAATTGTAATAAATAACGTCAGGGAAATATTTATAAAAGTAAGTTGATATATTGATTTTCTACCTCTAAAAGTGAGAATTACACATTAAGTAGTGCAGATATGATTTATGCACAAAGAAGAAAACTTCGAAATAGATACAAATCGAAGGATGTGTTATCATGACTTAATCTAAATAAACAACAAACAATGAGGAAAGATCTATTCATAGATAAGTAAATCATAACATTTTTCACAATATCAGTTTGGATAAAGCAAACAGGAAACAAAGAGTTTGCAATCTAATAAAAATTGGCACTAGAATACAAACTAATAGTAAAATTACTATTGGTTTCCAAGAAATTCAATAATCTTGGTTCTCTCGCGCTTCCAAGAATTTGAGAGCTGTCTGATATTTGAATGGTGTATCTGAATGGTGTATCTAGTCTGATATTTGATAATAATAAATAGTCTAACAACACTCCCCTTAAAAAGTTTATGAAATCTAACAAGAGAAACTAAGCCCAATAATGCAATATCACTATCACATTAGAAAGCTTTCAGTTTAAGATAACATACTCTTTTTACTTTTATGCATGCCCTCTTTGATAATCCACTTTGGAGGTGATCCAAACAAGTTGAGATATTCAGGATAATCACACCAAGGCGAAAGTTGGCCTTGATCTAATTGAAAAACACACAAACTGTCGTCATATACATAATCCACGAAGATGACACAATTTCCTTTAGCAATATACAAATCCGAAGCAGATGCAGAAAAAGAACCATTATCCCCCAAGAACAAAATCCTATCCCCCAAACTCGGCAATTTCACCCATTTCTTCTCATTCTCATCAAGCCTGAACACATGAATCTTAAAAGCATCCTTATGGTCGAAGTCAACATCAAAAGACGCATAGACATCCGCTAGTAACAACTCACCCTCACTCTCTACTAGGAATTTCATGTCACCTTCTCCTCCAAGCACATCTTTAGCCACTAACTGGACACTCAAGTCCTCTGGTGCAACCGTAACAATCTTACCACTATATTTTTCGACAGCGTAAAGCTGCCCTTTGAAAACACAAATGTCTCCAATGGACGACGGCATGTCAGGGATCTCTGTCCATCTCTCATCGTCGCAACGCGACAGTACCAGATGGTCTTTACCATAGAACAATATGGCGATAATGAGAGGTGTAACTACAACGACCTTTTTAGGGTGCCAATAACCGTAGCCATCGAAGAATGGTCCGTCAATGAAGTAATCAGTTCTCAAATGGTGGACGGAGAGTTTGATGAAATCAAGATCAGTTGAATGAAAATAGAATTGAGTATTCCAATCCTTTTTTCTAATTCTACGGCCAATTCTCATTCCAGATAAGTTTTTGCCAATTCCTATCATCCAAGGACGATGAACTAGGGTTTGTTCTTGTTCTTGTTGCTGTTGCTGTGGTGATGGTTTGATGAGGAAGTAACTGCCTTTGAGGAGGTAGCTAAATGATTTGTTGTCGAGTAGTGGAACCTTGAATGGTAAAATGTGATCATGATATGGGATGGTGGAAGAACGCCATGTAGAACAAACTGATCGGAAGTGAATGAAATCAATTTCGTTGTCGGTTCGTTGCGATATCAGATTCAGAAGATCCTTTGGGAGTTCAGACCAGTCTGGCTCTGCCACCGCCATGATTGCTCCCGCTGATTCTCTTTTCTTCTTCTTCTTAGGAAAAAAGAACCCTAGGAAAATATAATATGCGATGGTTCAAAAAATGGTTAAGAATTGGTTGATGGTGTAAAATTATCATAATACTATTTACTTATATTCTTTTTTCTCTTTATTTTTAGGATTTAATTTGTATGCACCGACACTGTAAAATTATTTTACAATATCAACCAATGACAACCATGTATTCCGCCACATCATCCCACTTCACCCCACTTTCTTTATAAGATATGGAAGATCAGTAGTTTCTTATTGAATGACCGTGTAAAATTATTTTACACCGTCGGTGCATATCAATTAAACTCTTATTTTTATAGTGAATAAAACTATTTAGTATTGTATTTGAAATCTCATTTTATTAATATACTCCTCCCGCTTTTATGTATAAACAAATTTTAATTTTTTAGATTTATTGAAAAGATAATTGCTTGTTACAAATTACAAATGAAGTAAAAGAGCAAGAGAAAGATAATAGAAATATAGAATTACAGAAGATGAAAATATATTGTTTTTAAATGTACATTTTGCATAACAATGTGACTCCTATTTATATAGAATTAGTGGATAATAATAAAGAAATACTAATGAGTATTTCTAGGGTTAAGAATTTAGGTACCGTTTGATCTATTTTATTTTTTAAAAAAAAAACTACTTAATAAAAGGAAAAAATATAGGTCAAACAAACTTTCAATAAGCTCTTGAAAGGAAAAAATTGCTTAATTTTTATCAGTAAAATACATAGATAAAAGATTTTTGAAACTAAAAAAAATAATAATTATCCAATCGCTTTAGCTTTTTTAAAAGTTCTTATTTTCACTTTTGATTTTCAGATTGTTTTTAAGATCTAAAAACATCAGGCATACGATACCTTAATGCGATAAACAAATCATGAAATTTGTAATTTTACTTTTTAAAAGTATAAATAATGTTTTTTTATAAGCGAAAAAATATAAATAATGTTTCTTTTAAATGTGAAATTTTTTTCTTTCGGCTTCCATAACTAGTATGACCCTAATAATAATAACCATTAATAATATATATAAATACTTCTTCCCGTCTTAAATATAAGAAACAAATTACTTTTTAGGTTCGTTGAACAATTAATGTATTTGTGTTGAAATCACGATGAAAATTGATCTGTGTTGAAATCACGATGACTTTATAAAAAGATTTTTGTCACCTTTATTATAATCTTCTTTAAATTAGTTGTGCATGCAACATCATATCCGTTGAGTGTTGGAAATTAATTAATTTTAAAAAAATAATATCACAAATCTCTTATTTGTGATGAATTACATACTTCAACTAAAACACATTATTGACATGCCTCATGTGGTGCTAAAATTTTCTCATCAATTGATGAGATTGTTGTTGTTGTCTGTTTCACAAATCCACATGAAATTGTTGTACTTCTTCAAATATTTTGGTCTTTCGGTAGGCGCTAATCCTCGTCATTTGGCTATAGTCTCGGGGGCCGTATTGTCCTATTCAAGTCGGTGCTTAATGCTATTCCCATTTTCTACCTCTCGTTCCTAAAAATTCCGATTCTAGTTTGGAAGAAGATTTGCCGTTTACAACAAGAGTTCCTTTGGGATGGTCGGATGGGAAGTCAGAAGATTGGTTGGATTAAATGGGATACGGTGTGCCTTCCAAAGAAAAAGGGTGGCTTAGGTGTGAGGGATGTCCGTGTGGTTAATATTAGTCTATCTAAATGGAGATGGAGACTTCTCTTCTCGACAATAACCAAGGGGTATGGAAGGATGCGCTTAACAGCAAATATGGTGAGAATGTGGTTGGTAGGGTGGATTTGGAAGAATATTATAAGCCTTGGTATGCTTAGTTATGGTGGCGTGATGTTTGCTCCATTGGTTCGAATCTTGGAGTAAATTGGTTCTCGATAAATGCGTACAAAAAATTAGGGAACGGTGTGCGAACTAGTTTTTGGTGGGACGCTTGGACCAGTGATTTGTCGCTAAAAGATCGGTTTCCCCGGCTTTATTTGATTTCAAAACAAAAACATGCCTCGGTGGCTGACTTGTGGAACCCGGATGATGGGGCTGCGAGGTGGTTGTTCAACTGGCGTAGACGCTTTTTCGATTGGGAGACCGAGCTATTTGAGGAGCTGAAGGTGAGCATCAATGATGCTACAATTTCGGAGGATGAGGATAGATGGTGTTGGCGCCCTGAAAACGATGCTGCCTTTACTGTTAAATCAACTTATAATTTAGTCTCTAATCTGTCAAATTTGGTTGTTCCGGATACTCAGTGGCAAGGCAAGATATTCAGGTCTATTTGGAAAAGTCCAACTCCCCCTAAAGTGGTAGGATTTGTTTGGCAATTTACTTCACGATAGAATCCCAACGAGAAACAACTTGGTGCTTAGACGAGTTTTAGTGGCTGGTGATGATAGTTTGTGTCCAATTTGTGGAGAAGAAAATGAAACAACTCCCCACTAGTTTATTTATTGTAAAGTTGCTAAACAAGTGTGGACAGCAATTTTCTCTTGGCTTAACATACCTCTCTGTTTCCCTCATAGCCTGTTCTCCATCTTCTATTGCTTATTGTGCGCTGGCAATCCGAAAGGCCACAAGGAAGACTTATGATCGGCTGTGCAACAGTTTGTATGTTGTGGAAATTTAGGAACTCTGTTGTGTTTGAAAATAGCAGGGGGACAATCCCGGAATTAGTGGACGGAGTGCAGCTAGCTTCTTGGAAGTGGTGGTTATCTCGGTCAAAAACTTCACACTGCCTCCTCTATGAGTGGAGGGCCGAGCCAGGGCTTTGTATCCTAGTTTAGGCGCAGCGGTTTTGGAGTTTTTTCTCCTCTGGCTTTTGGTTTTTTGGAGTAGCAAAAACATAGCATTTTTCAAATGCTTGGACAAATTACATTAATGGGGAATCATAATATCTAATTAAACTCAGACCTGATGAAGTATGTGTGTAACACAGAAATTAGCCTACTTGAATAATAAAGTACATTTTTCGTATGAACTGATTTTCTACATTATTGACCCTTCGTTCATTCAGTAAAGTTTTGAAATATAAAAACAACAATGAATGGACCATTTTGGAGTAGCTTCCAAGATATAAAATGATGATAATATTAATAACATAGGTAAGCAACAGCTGTAATAACATAACAATGAACAAAAGCTAGAAACCATATATACTAACATACTAAGAAGTAAGAACAATTTAAAAAACAAAAGCACATGGTCCCTTTCAAATGATGAAAAAAGAAAACAGAGCTTTGCTTTTCATTAACAAGTAGAGAAGAAAATAATATAAGATTCATCAAGAAAAAATCACATAAAGGGTGAGAATCAATAACCAATTAGAAATTAGAACTCTTTTCAAAATATCAAACATACTGAAACAAAAAACCAATGCCTTAAAACAGTTTTGGCAATTTCACTGCCATATTGACAAGATATAACATTAAAAGATTAAACTTGCATGCTCCTGCATTTTGCGCACGAATCCAATGTAGTGTCTCACGCGTCACATCGCATCCTCTTTCTTTGCTTCGCCCCTGTATAAAGTGAGAAGAACTAAATGAAAGACCAAATTATAATAAATAATGTCATAGAAAACCCAATTTTATATAATTAAATGAATAAATTGATTTTCTATCTCTAAAACTGAGAATTACACATAAAGTAATGCAGACATTTTTCAGAAGGTCGATTCTAATAAAGCAAACAAAGAACAAAGAGTTTGCAATCATGGTTACGTAACATGTGCTTGAAGACAACAGATGAATAAATAGCATTTCAAACACTAGGAGAGGTTGATTTTGTTCCAAAAATAATATCACTTAAATGGCATCATAAGGTTTGGTAAACAAATGAATGGAGAAGTGCATCCAAGTTTATTATCTCTCTAAAATTACCTCAAGAAAGTGTTTTGGAATGTCTCTAATGCAAAGGACTAAATTGATTCAAGAGACAAAGCAACTCATATAAGCATTTTTGGTAACTTAGTATTTACTAATTTCTATAAATAGTAGTTAAAAAGTTTATAAAATCTAACAACGGAAACTAAGCACAATAATGCAATATCAGTATCACATTAGAAATGTTTCAATGCAAGATAACATACTCTTTTTAGATTCACACATGTGGCTTTTGACAATCCACTCTGGAGGTGGCCAAAATAAGTTGAGATAGTCAGGATAATCGCTCAAAGGTGAAACCCGGCCTTGATCCAAGTCAAAAACATACATGCCACTAGCATTGTTACGTATCTTGTTAACTAAAATGCAGTCATCGTCCATGAGGATGACACAATTCCCTTTGGCAACAGACAAATCCGAAGCAGAAGTAGAAAACGAACATCCATTCCCCAGGAACAAAATCCTATTCCCCAAACTCGTCAATTGAACCCATTTTTTATAGCTCTCATCAAGCCTGAACACATTGATCCATAAAACATCATCAACGGTGGATTCAAACCAAAAAGACTCCACTAGCAACAACTCACCCTCACTCTCTACCAATAATTTAGTGCCCCCCATTCCCCCAGGATTAGCCACTAACTGAACACTCAAGTCCTCCGGTCCAATTGTAACTGTCAAACGACCATGTATTTGGACGGCATAAATCCGCCCTTTGAAAACACAGATGTCTCCAAATGACCATTGCATGCCGGGGATATCTGTCCAACGATCATTGCCGCAAAGAAACAGTACCAAATGGTGGTTATCGAGCAATACGGCGAGAATGAGAGGTGTAACAGCAACGACCTTTTTAGGATACATGTTGCCATCTTCAATCAAGAAATCAGTTCCCAAATGGATGACGGAGAGTTTGTTGAAATCAAGATGAGTCAAACGAAAATAGTATGAAGGTAAGGAATATGAGAATTGTGGATGGAAGAGTATGGTTTTGTGAGATGAGTTTTGGGTAATTCGTATCAATCAAGGAGGACGATCTTGTTGTTGTGATTGTGATGGTGGTTTGATGAGAAAGTGACTTCGTTTGGAGAGGTAAGAAAATGATGAAGTATTATTGTTGTTGATGTGTAAAATGTTATAGTGATCGATATTGTATTTGAGGAGTGGGAGTTTGAAGCGTAAAGTGTTATAGTGATTTGGGATGGAGGAATTGCGCCAATGGGAACAAACCAATCGGAAGCTAATGAGATCGATACCGATGTGGAGTCGTTCCGATATCAGATTCAGAAGCTCTTTTGGGAGTTTGACAATAGCACTTCTCTTGTTTCTATTTTACGGGATATATATTTAGGAATGACAATAGGTATGATACTATAATATTCATCTTCATATCTGCAATTTAAAAAATTACTCATACTTATTGATGACTCTGCATCAGTACTATGTTTTAACCACATTTTGAAGCTTGTTTAGGTAGTATTTACCGTGTTTTCCGCAAAGAATAAAGAGATGAAGAATCAAATGCAAGATAGCTTGGAACGCAAGAAAAATGGAGAAAAGAACATAAAGTGGCGCAGCTACGCAGGATGTGGCGCCGCCGCGCCCAAAGAGACCTAGAACTCTCTAACCTTCTGTTTGGGGCGCAGCTGCACAGGTATGTGGCGCCGCCGCGCCAGTACGTGCCCTAGCCCTATATATTCGAATTTTCTCCTCATTCTTGGACAGTTTTTGACGGCGAGAAAAAGGCGAATTTTGAGAGCAAGTCCAGATCAAAGTTTCCTATTCTTGTAATGAATTCTTTAACTCTATTTTGTGTTATTGCTTTGATTATGAGTAACTAAACTCTTAGATTGGATCCTAGGGGATCCTGATTATTATCGTTCTCGAACCATATATTTCATTTGATATGTTAATTAAATTACGAAGTTAGTTTCAGTCAATTATCTCTTGTTCTTAATGCTTTATACAACGTCGCGAATTGTATGATGATTATAATTGTTTGTTTACTAAGACATTAGAAGCGAATCAATTGACCTAGGGGTAGTTGTTCAATTAACTTTCACTTTAGACATATCGGTTTGTTAATTGAGAATTCAAGGATTAAAGGGCAAAAACCTCGATTGATTATAGGTCATCCTAAGACATTAGGGATTGATAATCAATTGAGAGGATTATGTACCAAGACATTGGACATAGTTATTTAATTTAATCGAATCGCTGAACTAAATTCGTAGTTTGTTAACATGCATGGAATACCGAGACGATAGTAGTTAGGTGAACCGAAAAGGTCCAATCGTTTTCTCAACTTGCTTTAAAAACCCTCTTGTTGTCGTTATTTCTCGAAGAAACAATATTCCAAAGAAATCCCTCCATTTAATTTAATTGCAATTTTTACTCTTGTATGATACGATTACCGTGATTGATCCACTACTCCCTGTGGAAACGATTAAAAACTAAACTTACTTTTGTACTTCAACAGTTACCCGCATTTGTTACATCTAATTTCGATACTTCATAATAATAACTTGCCATGGTGATGTCCACATATATTCGCATACATTTTATCATATATAATTGTTGGAACATGATGTGAAGATGATGAGATTATGGAGGGAACTTGGTAGGAAATAAACACAAGGATGAACCAATGTATGGTGTGAATTTGAAAAAAGTTCTTAAGTCCCACATTGGATAGATCACTTAAAGTGATAGTGTTTATAAATAGGAAAATGACCTTATGGTTTGGGCCCTAAAGGGTACCCAGTTTTGTGCGACGAAGGAGATCATACACAATGTTGAATATCACACGCGCGGACTTGGGCTTGGTGATAAATTAATTTTTTTATTGAATGAAAATAATTAATTTTCATTAAATGTATATCCTTCCGGTTTGGGCCCTAAGGGGTACCCAGTTTTGTGCGACGCAGGGAGATCATACACAATGTTGAATATCACACGCGCGGACTTGGGCTTGGTGATAAATTAATTTTTTTATTGAATGAAAATAATTAATTTTCATTAAATGTATATCCTTCCGTTTTTTTTCTTATTGAGCACATGTTTATTGTGCAACTGACCAAGTTCGAAACGGATCGGTTCGCTGAGTCAGCGTCTATCCGTTACACTTCCTTCAGATCGGTCAAGCGCATGTGTTCCTATATTTTGGGTCACATTTTCGTTGAACAAATCCGATAGCGCACTAACTGATCCACGAATTTCTCAGCTTCAGTTTTTTGGTTGCACTATAAATATCATTTGTAAGTTCATTTGTGAAGATTCCTGATTTCTGCATTCTGAAATCGCTTCTGCTTGCTTTCTTCCCTCTTTTATTTCTTCGCATATTATTTTTTGTTGTTTCGATATCGACTGGTTTTTGCCATACAGAATTGATATTTGCATATCAATATACGAGTGGTTCATCGAACCGTAGAGGGTGTTTTTCTGGCCGATTATCACAGTGCAGTGGTGCTTCGGTATTTTTCAGTTGAAGTCGGTTGTTTTATCTTGGGAATTTCGCGGTTGATAGTCTACCTTGCACGTTTTGGATAGTGCCGCGAAACGTCTTAAAAAAGCGACCTAGTCCGCGACTCAGCCAATAATTATTTTCATTGCCTATTTCGAAAATTATTTTTTTAAAACCGAAACAACAATAATTCATCCCACAAAAGAGTCAAACATATCCATATTTTTTAGTAAAAGCAAGTTGCTTATTCCATCTAATAACCAAAACTAAGCACAATAAAGCTAAATCGCAATCACATTATAAACCTTTCGATGGATGATAACATACTCAATTACAAATTCAGCTTTGGACAATTCACTCTGGAGGTGGCCAGAACAAGTTCTCATATTCAGGATATTCATCGGACAAAGGCGAAAGTCGACTTTCATCTAGTTGCAAAATAAAGGCCTCAGGCTCGGGTGACATGTTTGTAAATGATTGGATTTGGAGGATATTGTCCATAAAGATCACACAATCCCCTTTGAAGCCACATAAACCCGAAGCAGAAGCAGAAGCAGAAAAATAACAACATTCCCCCAATAACAAAACCCTATCTCATAAACTCGCCAACTTGTGACCCACTTGTTCTCCTTCTCATCGAGCCTGAACAAATCAATCCTTAAAGGATCGTGATAAGGGACGCAATATATCTATATTTGTAAACGTCTACTAACAACAAATTGCCCTGACTCTCAACTAAGAATTATCTGTGTCCACCATTAACCAAAGGTTCAGCCTTCTTGAGGTATGTGTGTAACTCAGAAATTTGCCTACTTGTATATTAAAGTATATTTTTGGTTTACAGTGATTTTATGCATCATTGGCTATTCGTTCTTTTCTGTTGAATTTTGAAATATATAAAAACAAAAAACAAAAATTGGACCATTTTGAAATGAGCTATGTTATATGAACAGTTTTTTATGGACAAAAATACGACACCCGTATTATACCTCTCTCTATGCACGGTTCCTGCAACGTGCAAAAATATTAAAAAAATCATAATGTGACACGGATATGTAGGTTGTCGTATTGGTGTTCAAATAATATTTTTCTTTTGAAATAGCTTACAATTTTAACTAAGATATGAAACGGTGATAATAATAAGATAGGTAAGCAAGAGCTGTAATAATGTGTTATGAACAAAAGCCATAAACAATATATACTAACATATAGTAAGAAGTAAGAACAATTTAAAAAACAAAAGCACAGGATCCCTTTCAAATGTTGAAAAAATGAAAGAAAAAAGGAATGAACAACTTTATCATTTCCAAGTAGAGATGAAAATGTTATAAGATTCATCTAGAAAAACCACATAAAGAAAAGGGTGAGAATCAATAACCAATTTTAAATTAGAACTATTTTCAAAATATCAAACACAAGCAGTACTGGGAACCATTAACCAAAACAAAAACAGTACTAGGAACTAAAACAAAATACCATGTCTTCTAGGAAATATAAAGAACACTTTTGACAATTTCACAGCCATATTGACAAGATTTGATAATAACAGATTAAAGTTGCATACTGCCATGATTTGCGCATTAACCCAATCTTGTGCGGCGCGTCCTCCTCTTTATTTGTTTCACCTCTGTATAAATTGACAAGGCTTTCTGTTAGGAACTAAATCAAAAGATCCAAAATGTAATAAATTACGCCATGGAAAAATTTATAAAAGTAAATTGATAAATTGGTTTTCTATTTCTAAAGGTGAGAATTGCACACTAAGTAATGCCAACATGATTTATGCACAAAGAAGAATGAGCTATCATAACTTAATCTAAATAAACAACAAACAATGAGGAAAGATCTAGTCATAGATAAGTAAATCATAACAATTTTTCACAATGTCAGTTCGAATAAAGTAAACAGGAAATAAAGAGTTTGCAATCATTCTTACATAACATGCACTTGAAAACAACAGATAGAGAAAATAGGATTCAAAACACTAGGAGAGGGTTGATTTTTTTTTTCAAAAAGCATCTCTCTTAAATGGTATCATAAGGATTGGTAAACAAATGGATGGGGTAGTACATCCAACTTTTCAACTTCATTATTTCTCTAAAATTACCTCAACAAAGCATTTTGGAAATAATATAAGCATTTTCGGTATTCACTAGCTAAAAAGTTTATGAAAACTAACAACCGAAACTAAGCACAATAATGCAATAGCACTATCACATTAGAAATCTTTCAATGCAAGATAACATACTCTTTTTAGGTTTATGCACGCAGTCTTTTAGAATCCACTCTGGAGGTGGCCAGAACAAGTTGAGATAGTCAGGATAATCACATAAGTGCAAAAGCCTGCCTCGGACGTAGTGATAAATAACCATGCCATTATGACATACCTTCTTGTCTTTGAAGACATCATCGATAAAGACGACATAATTCCCATCGGGAACACACAAATCTGAAGCAGAAGCAAAAAACGAACATTCATTCCCCACGAACAAAACCCTATCCCCCAAACTCGTCAATTTCACCCATTCCTTCTCCTTCTCATCAAGCCTAAACACATTAATTGTTAAAGCATCCTCAAAGCTGACTTGAAAAGTAAAACACTCATGAACATCCACTAGGAACAACTCACCCTCACTCTCTACCAGGAATCGTCTGTCTGGACATTCTCCATTATGCACATATTTAGCAACTAACTCGACACTCAAGTCGTCCTGTCCAACTATAACTGTCTTAATACTATGTTCTTCGACAAGGTACATCCGCCCTTTGAAAACGCAAATGTCTAGAATGCATGTTGCTGACAAGTCAGCGATATCTGTCGAACACTCATGGTCACCGTAACGCAACAATGCAATATGGTCGTTATAGAGAATTACGGCGAGAATAAGAGGTGTAATAGCAACAGCCTTTTTAGGGTAGAAGGAGCTTAAAGGCATTGGTCCTTTGTAGATGTCAATGATGAAATCAGTTCCGAGATGGAGGACGGAGAATCTGTTAAAGTCGAGCGAGAATTTAAAAGGGGAAGGCAAGTCATATGGGAGGAGGGATAGTTTGGTTTTGCCAAATGAGTTTTTGGTAACTCTAATCAACCAAGGACGATGAACCAGGGTTTGTTGTTGTTGTGGTGATTTGATGAGGAAGAGACTGCGTTTGGCAAAGTAACAAAATGATGAAGTTTTGCCGACGATTTGGCATTTGTTGAGTGGGAACTTGAAGGATAAATTGGTAGTGTGGTGATTTGGGATGGAGGAAGAACGCCAATTGGAACAGATCGATCGGAAGCGTAAGAGATCGAATTCATGGTGGAGTCGTTGAGATATGAGATTCAGAAGCTCTTTTGGGAGTTGAGACCAGTCTACATCTGCCATGGATGCTTCTCTTCTCTTCTTCGTTTCTGCTTTGATTGAAACTTGACAATGCGTCTTAGTATTAGGAGAGAAACTTGAAACTTGAAGGTAAAAAGTGCAAAGGGGTTTTGTCCGAATATTTTAAAGAGTTTATTATAAATGGAAAAGGATATTGCTAAGGTGACAGTGCTCTTCGTCATATTTGCACGACTGCACTTTCTTTCTCACTTTAATGTCATTAACTTAGCTTTTGCTTTAATTTTTTTTTTTTCAAATAGAAGATTTGAAAAAATAAATATGAAAAATTCTCACACAAGTGAGAGAGTCAGGGTTCGAACTTCGGTCATTACGTTCATACCTTACAATTTTGATAAATTTTTGCCAGTTAAGTTAAGACTTATGTGATTGCTTTAATTTTTTTATTTTCTTAACAATAATTTAAAATGTCTATTTAATAACATAATAAATTGGTTTATAGTTTATTAATATATTAGTTCATAAGCTTTTTTCATAGAATCTTTCATTTCAATTTTAATCTTATCATTTTAATTTCTTTTATTTTTTCATAAAAAACTACACGCATACAAATTAAATCCCAAAAATAAATATCCACAAATTTTTCCTCTAATTTTAATTTTATGATTTTAATTTCTTTATTTTAGTCTTTCATTCCCTTTAAAATGTTCTTAAATACTACACAAACTCTTCCTCTAATTTGTAAATATTATTGAATTGTTATGAATAAATATAAATATTATTACTGAATATTCACTTTTAAAAAATGAACGCGTGTTAAATTTAATCTCGTTTTATTTGTCTTTTGCATTGACAAATGCTAACAACACATTCTCTAACATATGTATCTCAAGTTCAACAGTGCTGGGCGAGAGTAGATGTGTTAAGTAGTCTCACATGGCTTGCGAAATGATCTGAATACGTGTTTATAAAATAAAAACAATTCTCACCTTAAAAGTCGATTTGTAGAATTGAGTTAAGCCTTAAAACATAAAAGACTTATATATCATTGTAAAGTAATTAATCCTAGTTTACATCTATAATATATTATTCTTATTTAGATTATTTCCATAACAAGTTATCAACACCGAACTCAACTAACTTTCTTATTAGAGTTCTACTTAAATAAGTAGAGTGTTTGGGATACAAATCTAATTTCTCAGTTTATGTATATAAAATGCAATGTTCTTACAAATTAAACTAAATTCATAGAGATATTTTTATTAATTTGTTTAGATACTTATTTTGGGACAAAATTTACTTCTTTTTTTTTTTTTTACAATTGGGACAAAATTTACTTAGATACTTTAGTTAGTATTTTTTATTTATATTATCGATGGACCACTCATTTGCACCGGTCACTCTGAATTTTAGGCTTGTGTTCTATAAATTATAAGACCATTTTCCTTTTTTGTCCTTTGCAAGTGTTGTAACTTTGTGGGTTTGTGAATGCAAATTCATGGTAGATATATTATAGACTGTGTTTGTGTTTCACACCAACCAATTTTTTGATCACCCTGACCTCAAAAATCACAAGATTCATGTAAACTTGACTACTTTGCTTTATCATCATCTTATTCTCAACTAGATTAGCTTAACTTGCATTTGTTATATCTTCATTTTGTGGTTCATCAGGTTTGTGATCCAGATGAGGCGAAATTTTCATCTGGAAGGGCACACTTTTGGAGAGAGCAAAGTCTCTTCAAATTCCAAGCCTATAAATCATCTTTGGCACAAAACTGGAAGGTGCTCTGAAGGAGGAGCAATTCCTCTTACAAGGACCAAAGACGATGAAAGCATCCCTCAGCCAAAACATGCCAAACCTTCAGCTGAAATCAAAGAAAACATGGAAGAATTGTTTCTAGTAAAACATTTCCATCTGACTCAACTTTGTAGATTTCTATACTAATACTAAAAAAAAATTGGCAGTTAGATTATACGAAGTTCTTAACCGTAGTCATAAAAATATAGCAATTGATCCCAATAGCAAATTGTTGTTGCAATGCAAGGAGCAACAGAATGGTTATATGGCTGTTTAAGATTCCTAACAATTAGTCCATAGCCATTGAGCAAGTGACACAGTTTTAAGTGATTTAATAGAAAGATTAAATAACAATTAAATATAACATATTGGAACTTGTAAAATCACCAGCCAAGATCAACATTAAGTAAGCTCAGTTGATATTAGTGTAACTGATTAAGTAACTTAACAACAACATAATAATGCAAGTGGTCAACATTACAATAACATAATAAACATTGAATAAACACAACTTTCATACATAGAAGAGTTGAAGAATCCACTAGAACACTTATCCGCCAACTCAAATTCCGCCACATTTTCCAGCATCTTTTCACATGGATATGTAATTAGGAGTTTGTTTGTAAACATATAGTCCATGAAATTAACAAGAACATGCCATCAACATTAGAAGAAAATCAAACCCATCAACATTGTTAGTTACATCTAGTTCAAGAACTTTATGATCATAACATGCCATGAAGATGTCCTGCATATATTCATATATACATTTTTTCAGATATAAGTTACAATAAAGCTAAAGCTACATCACAATCACATAAGAAACCTTTCAATGCAAGATAACATACCCAATTACGAATTCAGCAACTTTTGACGATCCACTCTGGAGGTGGCGAGAGCGAGAACAAGTTAAAATATTCTGGATAATCTGACAAAGGCGAAAGCTGAGCTTGATCCAAGTGGAAAATATGGCTCACATGTCGATAGTACAAACAGCATCTGAAGATATTATCCATAAAGATCACACAATTCCCTTTAGGAACATACAAATCGGAAACAGAAGCAGAAAACGAACATACCAACCCCAGAAACAAAACCCTATCCCCTAAACTGGTAAACTTGACCCACTTCTTCTCCTTCTCATTAAGCTTAAACAAATCAATCCTTAAACTATCATAACTAGGGTCATAAACAGGATTACAGTCATAAACGTCCACTAACAACAAATCACCCTCATTCTCCACTAAGAATTTTATATGCCCACCACCATTAATCAAAGGTTCAGCCACTAACTGGACATTGGAGTTGTCCTCCGCTCTAACCATAACTGTCCGACCTATCCCGTCGACCGCATAAGCTCCCCCATTGTAAAGGCAGAGGTCTCCGTATTTAATTGAAATGCCAGGGATCACCTTCCAATTCACATTGTCATCATCATTGCCAGAATTCATCGGCGGTGGTCGGATCGAGGTCCATGTGCCGAGAACGAGAGGCTTTTTCCCATGGCACGTGACAACAACGAGCTTTTCAGGGTGATGACAAGGGATATCGATGATGAAGTTGGTTTTCAATTTTATGACGCAGAATTTGTTGAAATCGAGCACGTGAGGGAAACGAATAGTACGGAAAGTTGTATCTGTGAGTAATGGGTGTGATAGTTTGGTTTTGTCATGTGAGGTTTGGCTAGTTCGTATCAACCAAGGACGAATTAGGGTTTGATCTTGTTGCTGTGGTGATGGTTTGATGAGGTAGATATTTTGTTTGGAGAGGTGAGGGAATGAAGTGTCTCTATTGTTGTTGAATTGAATATTGTTGGTGGGATATGGGTATTTGAAGGGTAAAATGTGAAAGTGATTTGGAATGGAGGAAGAACGCCATGTGGAACAAACTGATCGAAAATGAAGGAGATCGAGTTCAATGTCGAAGCTTTGTGATATGAGATTGAGAAGTTCTTTTGGGAGTTCAGACCAGTCTACGGCTGCCATGGATGATTTGGTATTTTTTTTATTTTTCATTTCTTTTTCAGTATAGCAAACTACAGAATCTAGGAACCAAATGCTAAATGGTTGAAGAAGACTGTTCAATCATTGCTCGTGAGCTTACATGTGATTTTTTCAACTTTGTTTTATTATATACAACAATGTTTGTTTTGATTTTTAGTAGTATAGGTATAGTGTTTACATTTTTGTATTATTTTTTTTTTAATAAAAAGAGGGGCCTAATCTCAAAAAAGAAAATTACATAATAACTGATAAGGACAAAATTCGTAAAAAATCAAATCATAGCCCAAGTTACTTCTCATGTGAGCAAGAGTATCCGCATAAAGATTTCCTTCACGATAAGTGTGACTGTTTGAACTTCCGAGTCAAGCTCCATAATCCTCTAAATCCTATTACACAGGTTCCATCCAAAGGAAGACATCAGTTTCTTTCTATTAAGGATTTTAACCACACTCATAGCCTCTAACCGCACCTCCACCTTCCTGTAGCCTAAATTCCAAGCTAGATTAAGACCTTCCCACGCTCCCCATAGCTCAGCAACCTCAATGTTACAAATGCCCAGTCCTTTGGCAAAGCCTCCCAGCCACTCATCAGAATGTCCTCTGACAATACCACCACATCCATGATTTTCCTCACTGTTCCCTGCTCCATCTGTATTCAAAGCAACACAGCCCTCTACCGGGGGTAACCACCCCACTTGCTGAACAAACCTGGGGCCAAATGGATAACAATACACGATTAGCTTTGCAAGCCAAAACATAATCATTTGCTCATTTCTTGATAAACTGGATTGGCTCATTCGGACGAAAGAAATTATCAACATAGTTTTCTTTGTTACGCCAATACCATAAAGAATGGCATGCATGAGCCCAAAAACTAGACCAATTCTCCACTCCTTCTCCTTGAAAATCACCATTCAAATTATAAATTCCATTGTTGAAAAGTAGTGTTGAAAAAACACTCCCTAACACCATCTTTTACCACAGCAAGCCAAACATTCATACATTGTGCACAGTCTCTTAAAGCATGCAGCTCCGTTTCAATTATATCACCACAAAAGGAGCAAAAAGGAGGACTCAATTGCATTATGCTCTTTCGAAAATTAGTTAATAACCTACCATGATTAAGCAGCCAAATGAAAACATTTGACTCTTTTCGGCACTTGTAATTTAACTTTGTTAATTTGGAGTTTTATTACCGGTTGATAAGTAAAGTATGGTAAAGAATTATTTTTATAAATAATTGAATTTAAATTTTTCTGAACAAATCGTCTTAAGGGACATCATAAACGACTTGAGCTCAATGTTTTGGTTAATGACAAATGGTTTAGCATATGAGACGTTTAAAAGACTTATATTGACCACTCACACATCCATCACTTCTAAACCTTCTTTCTTCCTCGGGAAGCATATTGTATCCCATTTAATCCAACTAATCTTGTTACTTCCTCTGGACGATATTAATTTTTCCCCGTACCGTCTATAATATTACATGCATTACTTCTAACATACATATAAATAATTTGCATATGAGACGTTGTTTGATTTGTCTCAATGAGTATTTTCAAAATATACAATTTTTAATAATAGATAACTAAATATATTAACGATCAAAGTCATAAATTAACAAAGATAAATACAGTTAAACATATCATTTATTTTAAAACAGAAGTAATAATTAAAGATTTATGTTCGAATTAAATATTTTAAAACATTTTAAAACTTAGCTACTTGAACCTTTATAGAAATAAACAAAACTACTTGACACTCTTTGTGACTAAAATAACCAACCTACTTGTCTAATTTAAAATGGAACATGCCTTTTCTCCTCTGATATCACAAGGATATAGTAAGAAAGAGAACCTAATGCCAATAAAAGCAAACCAGATATAAAATGACTATCGATTAATAGGATATATATGATCAACTTTCAAATTATTAATTATGATTATTTCATATTATGTAAATTAGAAAAGCTTCTTTGTCTGCAGAATTATTATTTTTTAAACCAATTATGAAGTTGTGTCTGGCAGAATGTGTTAATCAATTAGCCTTTGTTTGGCAGAGGAAAAATAGGAGAGAAAAAGAGAAGAGAGAAAAAAAACACGAAAATCAATGCATGAACTTAGTCTAAGTTCATGCATTGATTTTCGTGTTTTTTTTCTCTCCTCTTTTTTTCTCTCCTCTTTTTCCTCTGCCAAACAAAGCCTTAGTCTTATCATGCGACGAAATAGTAAGAAAAAATTGAAAGGTAAATGGTTGAACTCAAATTTAAGGTGGAACAATAAAAAAAGAAAAAAATCTAAGGTTGTACAACAATGTTATGGAAACAATAAAATGGGACACAATACCATTTTTTTTTGCCAAATTTATATAAAATAAATAAATTAAAATTAATTAAATAATCAAGTAGCAATTCTATTAGAGCTTACCCACTTAGAAAAATAAATTATAATATTGACTGTAATGGTAGTCATTGTATATAATTTTTCTTTTGGCACAATTGTATATACCAAAATGTGCACATGCCAGCTCATACCAACTACCAAGAAGATTAAGAGGAATATAAACAAAATCTAACGCCTCGACACATATATAATTAACTGGATAATTAGTAGTAACAGTTAGATTAAGTAAATATATACTATAAATTAAATATGAAGATATAAGAAAAATGTTACTTTGTAAATACTTAAAAAATTAATGTATTTAGTCTATGATATAATTTAAATATATTAATATTTGATATCTAAACAATAATTCTTCTTAATATTAGAGGGAGTATATTGTACAACAATGTTATGGAAACAATAAAATGGGACACAGCACCATTTTTTTTTTCCAAACTTATATAAAAATAAATTAAAATTAAATAAATAATCAAGTAGCAATTCTTAATGAGCATCCGAGTTTTATAATATTGACCAACGATAGTCATTGTATATAATTTTTCTTTTGGCACAATTGTATATACCAAAATGAGCACACCAACTACCAAAAGATTAAAGAGGAATATAAACAAAATATAATGTCTCGACACATATATAATTAACTGGATAATTAGCAGTAACAGTTAGATTTAAGTAAGTATATTGGGTTAACTTAAACACGGATGGAGCAAGCAAAGAAAAAGACGAGCCGGTTGTGGTGGTATCATTCGCAGTAGTAATAGGAAATGGGTGGTTTTGTAAAGAATTTTGGTTGTTGTAGTGCATTTGTAGTCGAGTTGTGGGGAGTGTATGAAGGGTTGATTATATTCGCCGGTTGAGTTTTAGACAGATTATGTTGGATGTAGATTCAAGTTCTGTTGCACATGTGCTTACTAAAGGTGTGACAGATAGCATCATGGGACGGTCATTGGTGACGGCGATTCGAAGATTATTAGAGATAGATTGACATGTTAAAATCTCTCATTCATATCGGGAGGCAAACAAATGTGCTGATGCCTTATCTAATATTAGTTATAGTTTAGATTACAATATGGTAGTCTATGAGACATGTCCGTCTCAAATAAGTAGTTTATTAGTTGTTGATGGTTTGGGGATTATTATTCCTATAATGATTCACTTGTAGTTTTCTTTTTTCAGGATTATGCCCTCATTGATATTAAAAAAATATATATATGAAGATGCTATATATACATGGGAGAAAAATGGGGGAACTGACTTTATGGGATAAAAAAATTAATCTTTTATATTTATCTAAATTTGGCCTAATTCTGTTCCCTATTAAAAGCTTACAAATTTATATTTTCAATACAAAATTTATTTTTCAGTTTATTTTACAACTCTATTCTTAGAAAGTTAGCATGACTCCAAATTTAATAACAAAAATGCATATTGTCAAATTAGCAAGTAGCAATAATGAATTAGTTCAATAGATAAGAAATTTAAACATTTCCTAATAAATTTAAATCTTTTAAATTAATAAATAATAAGGGATTTGATTCCCGACTCTTGAATATATAAAAAAAATTAAAATTAAATAAATAATAAAGTAGCACTTAATGGGACCCGAATTTCCTAAAGTTAAAAAAACACAGTTTAACACAGTTTACAATCTCGTCCGTAAAATTTAAATCAGACGACTTAGATTAAAAATTGTTTTTTTTTATCAAATGAATCTCGACGATTCAAATTAAATTCAGACAGTTTAGAATAAAAACAGCATGTTTCTGCGTTTCTACGGCATTTAATCCAATTCGCACTTAATGAACATCTGAGTTTTATAATATTGACTATAACTATGGTCATTGTATATTATTTTTCTGTTGACACAATTGTTAGTAGGGATAAATATGTTTCTGGTCCTTATAAATATTTCAAGTTTTGTTTTTAGTCCCTCTAAAATTTTTCTTCTACTTTTAGTCCCTAAAAAATTTTCAATTAACATTTTTAGTCCTTACTTTTAAATCAACTCATGTGTAGACTTCATATTTTTGAATAAATTTTTTTATGAATGTTTAAAATATTATAAGAATTTCTCCCAATTTTTTTTTTGGAATTTTTTAACAAAGCATAAATTAAATATAAATTTTTATGTTTTTGGTGCTTAAAAAAATCATATTTAATTCATGTTTTGTTAAAAAAATCAAATTTTTTTTGTGCGTGATTATTAAAATATTCTAAACTTTTCTGGAAAATTTCATTAAAAAATATGAAGTCTATATATGACTTAATTTAAAAGTAGGGACCAAAAGTATTAATTGAAAATTTTAGAGGGACCAAAAGTCGAAGAAAAATTTTAGAAGGACTAAAAACAAAACTTGAGATATTTATAGGGACCAAGAACATATTTATCCCTTGTTAGTATATACCAAAATGAGCACATGCTAGATCATACCAACTGCTGTACCTAGAAGATTAAAGAGGAATATTATATATACCAGTAGAAATATAGTCAATTAAAAAAGATTAAATAATGTATCTGATTTCTATAAAAAGGAACCATTAGCCATAGCAATGATAGCATTGAACTCAGTCAGTCACATATAAACACAATGTCTTCTTTTGCTACACTTTTCTGCTCCCTAACTCTCACATTAACCCTTCTCTCAATTTCTTGCTCATCACAACAGTTCTTCTCACCAGTTGAAAAAGACCCAACAACTAATCTATTCTCCACTTTACTTTGGGTAGGAACAGAACCTACACATGAATACAACTTTGTGATTGATATTGGAGGACCAATCTTATGGTATGACTGCAACAAAACCTACAATTCTTCAACCTACATTCCCATCTCTTGTGAATCCAAACAATGCACTAATGATGCTGGATGTACTAGCTGCAATGGCCCTTTCAAACCAGGTTGCACAAACAATACATGTGGTGCTAACATTATTAATCCATTAGTTGATGCTATTTTTTCAGGTGACACTGGCAGTGATGCTTTGTTCATACCAAAATCTAAAATCAAAGTCTCTGACTTTATTTCTGGTTGCACTGATTCTAATGCATTTAATACTGATTCTGACTCTGATTTCCCTCTGAAAAACTTACCAAAAACTAGTAAAGGTATATTAGGCCTTGCAAGAACACCACTTTCATTACCAAAACAGCTTTCATTAGCTCCTTTTAAGCTTCTTAACAAATTTTCTCTTTGTTTACCATCTTCTTCAAACCAACTCGGCAGTCTTTTCATTGGTGGGGTAGGATCTTCTCTTTCTAAGTTTAAACTCACCACTGTTCCTCTTGTTGTCAACCCCTTTAGCACTGCTCCAATATTTACCGAAGGTGATGCTTCTTATGAATATTTTATTGATGTGAAATCAATTAAAGTTGGTGGTGAAGTTCTAAGCTTCAAGACATCCCTTTTGTCTATTGACAATAAGGGAAACGGTGGAACAAAACTTAGCACAATCAAGTCCTTCACTGTGTTGCATAGTTCCATATTGAAACCACTTGTTAGAGATTTTAATAAGAAGGCCTCTGATAAAAAAATAAAGAAAGTGACATCAGTTGCACCATTTGAGACATGTTTTGATTTGAGCACTATTGGTAGGACAAATAGTGGATTGGATGTGCCTACTATTGGTTTGGTGCTACAAGGGGGTGTGGAGTGGACAATTTTTGGTGGAAATTCAATGGTTTTGGTGAGTAAAAATGTTGCATGTCTTGGATTTGTGGATGGTGGTAAGGAGCCGAGAACAGCTGTTGTTATTGGTGGACACCAATTGGAGGACAATCTGTTGGAGTTTGATTTAGTTTCTTCTAAATTAGGTTTCAGTTCTTCCCTCCTCCTTCAAAATGCAACTTGTTCCACATCAGGAGCTACTCAAAATCTCATTTCAGTCGAGTGAGCTCATAATTATTATGAGTTTATTAAGTAACTTTTGTTGTTAATTTCCCTTTTAATTGAATAAGATTGTCATTTTCTTTCTATGATTGCAACTTATGTATTGATGATTATAAATCAATGAAAGTGCGTTCATTTTCTTTCAAAAATACATTGTATGGTACTAGTTCATTCATGTGTTTAGGAATTAATGTTATTGAGGAAAAGGTTACATATATCTTGGTTTAGATAAAAAGCAGTGGCTGAAAGCATTGTGTGGTGCTGTCATGAATAGAGTGGTAGGTTAACCCTCTTCCAAAGAAATAGACCACTTAGATCTAATGTTTGTTTGTTAGGAATAAGAGTTTTTTTTTAAGGATTGTTAGGAATAAGAGTTCTTTATATATAGTCTCAACAATTTTATAGTCAAAATTAGGGTTGATAATAGGCTAAGTTAATAATAGGCTATTTCATCCTTATTTCATGAATACCTTTCTTAACTCATTTGCAATTTTTGTAATTATTATGAGTAGCTAAATTTTTAGATTAGGATAGTAGATGATCCTCTTCAGAGCTACTTGAACTATATTGGATCTTATCTAAAGATTTGTGACTGATTTTACATGTTTCAGATGCAATAGCAAAGGGAAGAAAGAAAAGTATTTTCTTTCTGATTTTTAACATGTCCCTAGCTTTATGTAACTCCTTGTAATGCACATTCCCCTACCCCATTTTCCTTTAATTATCTCTGTGAATCAACATTTGGAGGCTTTACTAAGAAAATCTCTAGAAGATAGACTAATTCAAGATTAGGTATGGCGCTATATAAATCCTAATAACTCGAAGCTAATGTGACACTTCCACATAACCTAGTATCCAGCAACATTGGTTGAAAACTGACAAAGATGAAATTAATTTTGCACATGAGACTGTTCCACCTTAATGAAATTCTCATAATACAAGATTGATAGCAGGGGAACTAATCAAGTGTAACAGCTGTAACTATTAACTGATGTAACAAAATGCAATAATAACATAACATAACAATGAACAAAAGCCAAAAACAATACATATACTAACATAGCAAGAACCATGGAGTAAAAAGGAAAGCCAACTTGTTTTTTCATTTATAAATATTATGAGAGAAAAATTATAAAAATAAAAAGTGAGAAATTCAATATTTCCAACATGAGCAGTACTAGGAATTGAAACCAAATACCAAGTCTTCTGGGAAATAGAACACTTTTAACAATATCACTACCGTATTATCAGCACCTTAACATGTTTTACGCACGAACCCAACGCTGTGCCTCATGCCTTCTTTTTCCTCTTGCCCCTGTTTAAAGTGACAAGGCTTTCTATTAGGAACTGAATAAGAAGATCTAAATCCTAATAAATAATGTCAGGGACAACTTATAACAAGTACATGTACATTGATAAATTGTTGTTCTATCTCTAATACTGACAATTATACATTAAGTTACATTATTTATGCATAACAAAGAAAACCTCCAAAGAGATAGTAATAAAGGATGAGCTATCATAACTATTCTAAGTAACAAGAAACAAAGAGGACAGATCAAGTCATACATAAGTCACTCAGGACTGCATTTTTCACAAATCAGTTCTAATAAAACAAACAAACAAACAACCAAGACTTTGCAGTCATTGTTACGGAAAATGCCCTTGAAGACAACAGATGGAGAAAATAGGATTCTAAACAGCGTGAGAGGTTTGATTTGGTTACAAAAATCATCTCTCTAAATGACATCGTAGGTTTGGTAAACAATGAATCAACAGTTCATCCAAGCTCATAATGACCCTTTTAAAAGTACGAAAATCTATGAGCAGTCACACAGTTTTAAGTCATTTAATACAAAGATCGTAATGGAGAAAGAATCAACCTCCACTTTCCAAGTAACGTGGGACTTAATTCACCTCACACTTGTCACAATATGATTAAATAATATATGCTTCACATTCTTGGTTTAGGCATCACCTATGTTTTTTCTTTATTAAAATAGGATAGAATGATGAAATTATTCATTTTATTAACAACTTCTTCTTGAGAAAAAGTAGTTTTTTTTTTCTAGTTCAAGTTTTCTCCCCAAAGAGAACGTGGTTTTCTGACCTCTTGTTCTCCTTAAGTTGTTGGAGTTACTTGGTAAATGAAATGGAACGTGATGGAATGCATATCATCTTATTGCATCCCATTTCATATTTAGTTAGAATTTTAAATCTCAATAGTAAAACTGTAAGATAAGATCATAACGATATTTCTATTTCTACATTATAAATGTACTATCAATCACAATCAAATTAGAATCTTTCAATAATAGATAACATACTATTTTTCCCAATGCAGCTTTCCACGATCCACTCCGGAAGTTGCAAGTAAGTTGAAATAATCAGGATAATCAGACAAAGGCAAAAGCCGAGCTTCATCAAAATTTAAAACACTTATTCCACAATGACGATTTATATCAACAAGAGGATCATCCATAAAGATCACACAGTTCCCATAGGCAAAACCCAAATCGGAAGAAGAAACAGAAAACGAACATCGTTCCCCCAAGAACAAAACCCTATCTCCTAAATTTGACAACTTGACCCAGTTTTTCTGCTTCTCATCAAGCCTATACACATCAATCCGTACACCAGCTTCAACATAAACCCTATTCACTAGCAACAACTCACTCTCAACCGAACATTATCTAAGTATATCAGGATCCAATAGCTCAGTGACGAAATCAATGCTTAAGTCCGATCCAACCATCACAGTCTGACTCTTATGGTCTGTCATACAAAGCCGCCCTTTAAAATTGCAGACGTCTTCAAAGGCGCGCTCTAAAACATTGGGGATCTGCATCCGACGATCGTCCCCAGGCCGGATCATACACGGCATACACCAGCCTTCCAATGTGACAATGAGAGGTTGTTGTTCCCCTGGATACGTGGCAGCTACAACAGGATAGACAGAGGGATATGGATGATTTTGAAGTGAGTCACCGGCTTCAAGCTCGTTAGAGAGCAAGAACACATGTCCAAGATCGACGATGGAGATGTGATTGATGTCGAAGACGACCTTATGAGGTTAATTGAAAGGTAAACGTTGGGTAAGATCGAGAGGATGCCAGAGGTGAGTTTTACCGGTTAAATTTGGACCGATTCTGATCAACCTAGGTTGGATAATTTGTTGATGTTGTTGGTGTGGGATTGGGATTGTGGATGGTTTGATGAGAAAGATGGTGTGTTTTATGAGGTAACATATGAAGTCCTTGAAGGGGTGGGAGTGTGTTGGTGGAAGCTTGAAGGGTAAGTTGTGGTTGGGACGGTAGTTTGGGATGGAAGAGCGACGGAACGAAAGCGAAGAAGATAGAATTCGCTGTTGAGTTTTTGGGATATGAGTTGCAAAAGTTCCGTTGGAAGCTGAGACCAATCAGCCATGGATGGTAATGGTGATGGTAGTGCTGTTGTGTTCGGTTTGCTTCTTCGCAAATGCAAAATAGTTCGTCACTGCAGTAGCTAGCTGTAGGGTTTTTTGTGTGGTCAATCAAATGGCTAAATTGAAAATATTTTTGTCCTACGAAAAATATTTATATAATCGTTAATTAAGGATAATTTATTTGACTTTTGAAAGTTGTTAAAATGTAGATCATTGATTGAGCTTGATGAATTGTTTTTTTTAATGGGTATTATGGTTATACTTACAATTGTTAGTAGTGATTCAAATGATCAAATGCTGATGTTATACATCAAATAGTCTCACGTCATTTAAAATTCGAGGCTAATGTGTTAGTTTATATATAATATGTCACATTTTTTTAACTAATCGAGACGCATTTTTTATAAAGGATAAAATTATAATGGGTTAACACTAAAGCGGACAATCTCTCGAAGATGTGGATTTCAGGTCAGATCTAAATAGTAGTACCATCTATGGGAACGATAAAATTCGTTCTCGAACCCGACCCATTAACCTCGACTGAGGGGAACATATGCCAATAACAATAACAATTGTCAATCATTACTCGACATAAATATTTTTGTAAAGAAACATCATTAAAAGGGTAACAATGTAATCAACAAAATTATGTTATAAGTCTCTTATATTATTTATTTGTAACAGATTTATTATTTATCTTTTTTTTCTTTCTCAAATTGGATATTTTATTTTCATAAACATGCACAAGTTCATTATTGCCTTTTTTTTCCCACACGGATTATTTATCTTTATAAAATTGTTGAGGATTTTAGGGTGTTGGCTTCATTTGGTAAAATAAGCATAATTTCATGATGTGAAACATGATGTGTGGCACATTAGGATTCACATCTGGACGCGCCTTTATTCTTTTACGCGTGATCTTTTGAAAAAGATTTGTTTTTCAAATTAAATCGTGCCAGCTTGCGCGCCAAGGAACAAGATAATCTTTCATGGTTCTGTTTTATTTTATTGGCCGACTTTGATCAAAAAGATTTGAAACAAACAATTAAAAGATTATGATCAAATAAATCTCAAAGTAAATTTACAAAGGCCAACTGTCAACATTGAAGATCCAAGCCCATGAATCTTGTTCTATATAAAGGAAGACTGAAGACATTATTGAATACGAAGCCAAGAGTTAAGGAAATCGAGTCTTAGGTCTTAGTCTGTTTATTGTTCTTTGTGAGCCTTCACTTGGATCATAGTTTTGATACAAGTAAGGACTGAGTTTATAGAGTTGTAATCTCTAGTTGTCCTTCTCCAAAGCTTTGAAGCAAGGAGATGGATTGTGCAACACTCTAAGCCTTTAGGTACGAGTGCTTTGCTTGTCTAGGAGTGTGTCTACAACTGAGTTTGTTTATTAAATCCTTACTGGGTAAGGTTGAGGGGGAGTGAGCAGATGTTCTCATATCTAGGAGTTCCTAGGTAGGATTAGCACGGGTAGTGATTAAGTGAGAAGTTGTAAACGTGGGAGTTTAGCTTTGAATTGATACTACCATAGTGGATTCATCCCTGGATTGGTATCCTCCAGAATATGGCTTGTTATAAGTGCCGAACTGGGTTAACAAACTCTTTGTGTTTATTGTTTTCTGCACTTTATATTGTTTCCTTGTTCATCAAGTTCAGTATGTCCACGATGTTGGCACATTAGGCTACACATCAGTCTATTCCTAAGGTGTACACATTGTGCTGCACATCTGACACTTGCCACCAGAATTTCAAAAATGTTCACAAGTTAATTCTTGTTATATAGTTATTGACTCATGTGAAGGGCTTGAAACATTTTATTTTAGTTTGTACTCATGAATACATGTTTATTGCCATCCCTAATGCCTAACCATATTTTATTTTAATTTTTACCCATACAAATATTTCTCGTTTAATTACTCCTTACAGACATCTTCAACTATAATATGCGGTTTTTTTTGCATTAAAATATGAGTTTAATGGACATGCTATGTCAGTGTAAAATATGTTTACACGAAGGTCCAATAAGAATTGACTATTCTTCCATATCATGTCATAAAAGTGAAGTGTAATGGAATGATTTGACAGAATACATGGATGATATTGAGTGTGAATATCACAATATGTTGGAAAATTTTATGCTACATATAAATTTTTTCAATATAACGAAACATTTGATCAATAAATTAAGTGAATTAGGCTTAAGTTAAGTTGTATCAAAAGGGTACAGGTAGGGGGTGATCGTATCCAAACCAATTTAAAAGTAAAATCGCAAATCGAACTAATTGAAACCGCAAAAACCACATTTGGTTTGAATGTATTTGAATGACTTTTTTATTGAACTGCAAAAACCGCAAACCACAAAAATCGCGAAAACCACACAAGTCATATTAAGTGTCTATTAAATTTCAATATACATAGCCAATTACCAAGTCAGCCCACCAAATTAATGAAACTTCAAGTTGTTCTTATTTTTTGTAATGTTATTTTAGATAAACAACTCTTATCGGTATTATGATGTTATTTTCAAACTTTAAGTTATTTTTTTGGATATTTAAAATCATAAGGTACTGTAATGTTATTTCGGATAACAACTTTTGTTGATATTGTAATGTAATGTTATTTAGGAAATTCAAGTTATTTTTTGGATATTTAAAATTGTTTGGTAATGAAATGTTAAGTTGTAAACCGAACCAATCCAAAGCGCATATATTTGATTTGAATGATTTTTTAAAAATCAACAGAATCAAATCAAACTGCATATGTTTATATTCCACCGATTTTTATGCTCAAAATCAAACCAAATGAAAGGGTAATAGTAATACTAATAGTTACTTATATAAAGTTAAATAATAAATTAAAAACTCAAAAGAATCAATTTAATTATTTTTTTGACAAAAAAAAATCAATTTATTACACACACATTATTTAACTCAAAAATTGACCACAAACTAACCATTGGCATTGATTAACGATTGACCACCCAAAAAAAAAACCTACAGCTACAATTCCGGAAACAAATCCCTACAATTCCTTTCTACTGTCCTGTACTGACGAAACGAACGGTTTTCTTCTTATTTCGCATTGCCGAACAGCAACACCATCCATGGCTGATTGGTCTCAACTTCCACCGGAACTTCTGCAACTCATATCCCAAAAACTCAACAGCGAATTCTATCTTCTCCGCTTCCGTTCCGTCTGTTCCACATGGCGCTCTTCCATCCCAAATTCCCCTCGCAACACCCACTTACCCTTCAAGCTTCCACCGCTAGACAACGACAACGATTCCATATGTTACGTCGTAAAACACACCATCTTTCTCATCAAACCAACCACAATCCCAATCCCACACCAACAACATCAACAAATTCTCCAACCTAGGTTGATCAGAATCGGTCCAAATGTAACCGGTAAAAAAATTCATCTCTGGCATCCCCTCGATCTTGACCAACGTTTACCTTTCCATTTTCCTCATAAGGTAGTCTTCGACTTCAATCACATCTCCATCGTTGATCTCGGACATGTATTCTTGCTCTACATGCTCAAAGACACTGACTCACTTCAAAATCATCCATATCCCTATGTCTATCATGAAAATGTCGTTGCTGCCGCGTGTCCCGGGGAACTACAGCCTCGCATTGTCACATTCAACCGCTATTATCAGCCGTGTATATTCCGGCCTGGGGATGATGTTTGGATCAAGATCCCCAATGTTGTTTCAGACTATGGAGATATTTACAATTTTAAAGGGTGGACTTGTGTGGTAGACGAAACCAGTAAGACTGTGATGGTTGGACCGGACTTAAGCGTTGATTTTGATTTTGCGGCAGCTGAGCTATCGGGTCCTGGCATGGTTAGATTATGTTTGGTTGAGAGTGAGTTGTTGCTAGTGGTTTTGTGTTTTGGTGGTGTTAATGTAAGGAATGATGTGTATAGGCTTGATGAGAAGAACAAAAAGTGGGTCAAGTTGTCAAACTTAGGAGATAGGGTTTTGTTCTTGGGGAATCAATGTTTGTTTTCTGCTTCTGCTTCCGATTTGGGTTTTGACTATGGGAATTGTGTGATCACTATGAGTAATGTTTCCATGAAGTGTGGAATGAGTGTTTTAAACTTTGATGAAGGTCGGGTTTTGCCTTTGTCTGATTATCCTGATTATTTCAAGTTACTTGCAAATTCCGGAGTGGATTGTGAACAGCTGCATTGGGAAAATTAGTATGTTACTAGTATAGAAAGTTTCTAATGTGATTATGATTGATAAAACATATATAATGTAGAAATAGAAATATTGTTATGATCTTATGTTTTTACTATTGAATTTTTGTAAATTCTAACTATGAAACTGGATGCGATAATTATGAGCTTGAATGAACTACTTCATTGTTTACAAAACCGACGATGTCATTTAGTGAGGTGATTTTTGTAAAAAATTCAAACCTCCCGCGCTATTTAGAATCCTATTTTCTCCATCGTCTTCAAAGGGCATGTTCTGTAACAAAATGACTGCAAAGTCTTGGTTTCTTGTTTGTTTTATTAGAATTGACATTGTGAAAAATGCAGTTCTGAGTAACTTATGTATGACTTGATCTGTCCTCTTTGTTTCTTGTTTACTTAGAATGAGTTATGATAGTTCATCCTTTATTACTATCTATTTAGGGGTTTTATTTGTTGTGCATGAATAATGTAACTTAATACTTAATGTATATTTTGTCAGTATTAGAGATAGAAAATCAATTATCAATGTACATTTACTTGTTATAAATTGCATCTCTAGATACCTTAGAGAAAATGTTTGGTTAATAATTTATTTAGTCCTTTCACCTTTTGTTACCTCCACCTATACACTATTTGTGTCACAAGTACACCCCTCTTCAGCATGAAAGGGTTTGATATATGATCAGAAAAAAGTTGAGCTCATGGCACATTCTAAAGTGCCTTGAACTCTTCCAATTCTGACTAACTCTCTAGAAAACCTCCAATTTCCTCTCTTCTGGTTATTGATTACATTTTGATACATCAGTTAGTTGTTATAGCGGTTACACCTAATCTTGGATTAGTCTATCTCTAGAGATTTTCAAATTCAATTTTACACTCACACTCACACACCATTTTATAAATGACGAATCTGTTACATAATAAAGAGATTCTAGTATAATTTTACTATTTCACCATGACCCTTTTAACGACACTTCTTTATAAAAATGTTTATGTTGCATTAACCCTTCTACAACCCTTATTGTTGTTTTTTTTTGTGACGGATCACTACTAACAACTGCATTGATCATTTGAAGTATCGTATCACCATAATATTCATTTAGAAAACAATTAATCAAGTTCAACGAATGATTTGCATTTTAACAGCCTTCAAGCTAAGAGTTATATAGATTCTCCTAACTAACAACTCTATAAGATTGTTTATTGCCTTGGAATTGTTTGATTATGGTTTACAGATTGTGTATTGCCTGCTGTGTTCCATTTTTTGTGAATCTGGTAGTTGTATGCTGGTTTTGTTCTATTCATAGTGTAAGTGTAGAGTTTGATATAGGCGGGTCTGTTGTGCGCATCTTTTCTGTATATACTCGCTGTTCTTGGTTGTATCTCATAAAGTCTTTGACCAGTGGTCTTGGACGGAAGCAATTATGTTTCTAAAATCCTAGAGTAATTTTGTGGCAAGACGCCGAGATCATAAAACGCTATATACTAGGAGTGTTGTTTCTAATGTTATCATGCAGAGGCGCGGAAATGTAAGATCATATGTTACTGATGTAACAGCTGATACAATCTTTGCTAGATCATTTTATTGAAATGATGGTGTCTTTGTTGAAGTCTGGCTGAATCTGCGGGCACGCAAAATTCTATCAGTGGATACATGATTATTTTGAGTCAGGTGATGAGAATGGTAGACATGGAATTGCTGAGTGCAAACTTCCGGGTTATATTTGCTGCTATTGGTTGTATTTCTTATGGTCTTTGTCCATCGTTACCGGGACGGAAGCGGTTCTGTTTCTGGTGCCCGAGCGTTAATTAGTGGCAGAACGCGAAATCCTAAAGCGCTAGATATTAATAGTATTTGCAACTAACTCAATTATGATGATAGGCGATCATATGAGAATTCTTTCTTCATATCCTTCAACTGGCAGGGTGCTAACTATGCATACTGATATGATGAGGCATTGAAAATTGTTAGCACTCCTCTCTCAATTAGCTTACCTGCTGACAAAATCATTTGGCACTGGGAAAAAGATGGTCTCTACTCAGTGAGGTCTGCCTACCATCTACTCTGCAGTGAAAGAGACAATTCCATGCCGGGACCTTCCTCCGGTAGAGATGACAACTTGTGGAAGGAAATTTGGAAAGCACCTCTACCAAACAAGATCAAAAATTTCATGTGGCGTTTAGGTAGGAATATTATTCCAACCCGAGTTAATTTACAAAAAAAAGGTATTTCTCTTGACACTTCTTGTCCACTCTGTCACAATGCTCCTGAAAATGCTCAACGTCTGTTTATGCACTGTAACTTGTTGAAACTAGTTTTGTTTGCTTCTTCACTTGGATGTCACCCTCCCTTGAATGTGGACTTGAATTGTTGGTTGCTGGAATGGTTTACTTGTTCAGACAAGCTCGGCACACAACTGTTTTGCACTATTCTTTGGAAATTCTGGTTTGCTCGGAACCAATTTATTTTCAAAGGCTTTCCGATTGACCCTGTGAGGTTGGCACAAACAGCCCTACAATTTGTCCAAGATTTTAATATTGCTAATTTAAAGTCCAGGCCTTCACAAGCTGCCACAAGGGAGCGCAACACATCTACTCCCCCTCTTCGACAGTTTTCAATGTTTGTCGATGCTGGCTGTTTCTCTAATGCTCAAACTGGATGGGGCCTTGTCCTTAAGGATCATAGTGGTGTTGTCATTTGGAGTGCTTGTAGGAGGGATGACATTGAAGTTACCCCCATTCTGGCCGAGGCTTTAGGATTAAGATGGGCTATCCAAACGGCAATCAGTCAAGGTATCCAATGTATCTCCTTTGCTTGTGATGTTTTGGAAGTGGTCAACTGTGTTAACACCAAGTCTGTAGTGGCCTCTATTGATCCTATTATTATAGATTGTAAGAACTTACTAGAAAATATTCCATATGTTATGGTTTATCATGTACCTAGAGAGCTTAATAGAGAAGCTCATAATCTTGCCTCTTTGGCTAAGAATGTTGGTTCTAGGACTTGGATGGGGAATGCCCCCTCAAATTTAGTTTCTATTTCTGTTGTTCCAGCTATTGTAAACCACTTGGTGGATCCTGTTTCTTCTTCTTAATGAAATATGTTTCATTTCAAAAAAAAAACTATGCATACTGATGCTTTTGACAGATAGATTGGCTTGCCTTAACTCAATGGAGATCAACCAGTGAACTGAGCTTGTACTATATTAGCATAGAATAGGCTTTTTGTTACTTAGTGTTAAAGGGTGGACTTCTTCAATTTGTGAAGATTTATTTGTACCAAACTTGTTTTTTTTAAGTGTTTTTAGCACTCCTTGTGCTTAAAGCACTAGTAATAAATTTTTGCCTTTTAAAAAATACAACTAAATAAGAATTCAATTAAAGTTTTATTTCCATAGTATGTGTAAAATAAACAATTGTGTTACTTATTATAGGATGATGGAAGAGTGTATTTTGTATTACATCCGTAAGTAAAAAATCACATTTTAAGTTATATAATACATGTCAAAAACATCAGTTTTTAAGTTATATAATATAGGTCTTTTCTAAAAAAAAAAAAGGTTATATAATATAGGTCAAATACATTCTAATAGTGATAAGATGAAAGTAGGTTAGTGTCTACATATATATGTTTTACCTACAATTTTATTTTTTTTTCGGTTTCTATTATTTTGCAGATTTAATCTTTCTATTTTAAAATCTAACAATTTTGGCCCCTCCGGTCACATCTTTGAACTAAAAATTTACGTGGTTTATAATTTGATGATGAAAAAATATTGACAGCAATGAAAATGTAAGAAAATTTCCGTAAAACTTAATTTAAAACAAATCATATCATTATATTTTATACTAAATATTCAAATTAGTTTCTTTCAAATTAGTCGATTCTTTGATCGGATGTCATTTTTTTTCTAAAAATAATGATGTGACTTTTTTATTCCATGTATAATTTCGAGTTAAACTATTTTTTAGGCCTTTTAAATAATGATTGGAGAATGTTATCATGTGCCCTTAAGGCATATGTTAAGAAGATAAATGTGGAAAACATTTATTAAAGCATGTACTACTATTCAATTATCTAAGCATTAAATTTTTTGTATGATTAAATGCTACATTTCTATTTTTAGGTAGCTTATCATGTACCCTTAGGGCACAAGTTAACATGACCCTAATTTAAAATATCTCCACTTCCCTTGTGAATCAAAGATATATTTAATTAAAATACCTCATATTCCCTCCCCTCCCCTCTTTTGAACCAAACACGTATTAAATTAAAATACCTCCCCTCATCTCCCCTCCCCTCCCCACCCCTCCCCTCCGTTGAACGAAAGAGGCCCTAATGTGAAATTCTTAGTTTTAGAGATAGAAAATCAATCTATCAACTTACATTTTATGAATTTTGGCCGACGTTATTTATTAGATTTGGATCTTCTCATTTAATTCTTAACAAAAAGCCCTGTTATTTTGAAGGACAATAATACTGTATTTGTCATCAAATATTGAAAGGCTAACCAACAAGAATCAATTTTCCTTCACCGCAAAAGCTAATATCAGCTTCACTTTAAATCGCGTTGAGTCTGTAGAATTGATTTTACATCAACCACCCAAACACTATTGTAGAAGAAGAAACTCACATTTGGACTGTTAAACGCACGTTTACGGGTTTCCAACGCGTATCCAAACATATACATAACCATTTTGTGGTTCACTACAGCAACAATGTTCTATTGGGTCCACGTGCTCTACTTCTTAGCTGAAAAACTCAAATCAGCTCCGAAACAATATACTCTCACCGGCTTTAATTATAAGTAAATTTTCACATTTTAAATTCATTGTATATCTAATGTATTTGACCTTAATTATAGACTAGATACATTAGATATCCAATGAATCTAAAAAGTGAAAATTTACTTATAATTAAAGCTGGAGGAAGTATAATATAAGATACATTTGGTTAAGCCTAAGCATCGGCCAGTTTTGATCGGATTCAGGAGAAAAATTATCAAACTAAAAAAACTGCAACCATTTAATTTAGATTCAATTCCGACTATCTATATCTTCGGTTTATTCAAGTGTTGGGTCATATGGATGACGGGTAGAAAAAGTCGGTTATTACATTTACATATTAGATTGACACTTTGTTTACATCTAAAATTTCATTATTTAAAGTTTTCCAATTTTAAAATAGGTCAATATCTCATACACAACGCAACACATGATATAAGTAAAAACTAAATAAAAAAACAAAGCAGGTGAGATACACTTACTTTATTTCAAATATATAAATCTTTTTTTTTTTTTTTTTGAAAGTAAACTGATTATTGCATTAAATTAAGTCCATAAGGACAATAGGAACAATGAGGGGGTGAGTTTCCTCAACCCATATACAATTTGGGCTGGTATGGGCTAACCCAGCTAGATTATGGGCCACCCGGTTGGCTTTCCTATCAATGAAATTGAAAGAACATTGTCTAAATCTATCTCTGTTTTGAAGAATGCCTCTTATCAGATTCCTAAAATAATTCCTAAGGTTAGGACCCGGCGAGTTAACAGCTTTCACAACATTCAGGCAATCGCTCTCGAACTCGACGGTGGTGAAACAGCACTCAGCGGCTAATCTCGTGGTGAGGTACAACACACACGCTTCAGCAGTAGCCGGATCATTGAATCCCGATCTTACCCAAGTAGCAGAAGCCATGACCTGGCCTTCATCATCACGGAATATAGCTCCTAAACCCCAGCTACTATCAATCGACAGGTTTGCATCGCAATTTGCTTTTATGATTCCAGTTCTAGGTTTTTTCCACTTTTGGTTGATCTGATGATTGCTACGATTTGTGGCTCTATTATCCTGATTATTGTTGCTTCTGTGCTCACTGTAGTCCTTGTTCTGAGTATTAGCTTTATGATAGTCTTGAATAGTAGTTGTAGCCATTTTAATGACAAATCTGTCGTCTAGATCGAGATTTTCAAAAACCCTCTTATTGCGAGCAAGCCAGATTCCGTAGGTAATGGCAGCCATATAGCATAGCTCGTCCTCTTTAAGGGTATTAAGACAGTAAAAGAGCCATTCTATGAAATTCCTGTGATTAGAGTTAAAATTTATGCCCAAAACTGAGCCAAACCATATTCTATTTGCCATGTTACATTCCATAAAGAGATGCGTGATAGTTTCTTCCTTTTGATAGCACATAGGGCAAATGATAGGACATTGCACGCCTCTTTGGCCGAGGGCACTTCTGACCGGAATAGAATTGTTAACAATCCTCCATAGAAGGGATTTGTGTCTCGGAATAGTTGGGAGAGTCCAGATCCTTTTCCATATCTGATTATGGGGATTGATGTTGGCTGAGCCACTGTTTGAATTATCTTGCCAGTGTTTCATGATATTATAACCTGATTTGACCGTGTAACACCCATTAACAGTGTGAGGCCACATGATTTGATCTTCCATAGGTTCCTGAGTGAGAGGGAGTTGTTTGATAAGGTCTATCTCAAAAGGTAGAAAGATGCTATCAATGAGGATTTCATTCCAAGTAGTGCGTTGATTAAGGATAAGATCACTAACAAGGGTAGGACTATGATTACCCTTAGCAGTTAGCACCTTATAGCCATTCTGCTGGGGTATCCAGTTATCCCTCCATATATTGATTTTGTCTCCTGTTCCAATTTTCCAGCAGCTGCCTTTGTTGAGGGCCCATATGGCCTGATGAATACTCCTCCATGTGTAACTAGGCATGTTGCCTATTTGAGATTGTAAGACATCACTGTGAGGATAGTACTTGGCTTTAAGACATTGGCTGAGAAGTGAAGTGGGATTAGTATGTAGTCTCCAGCCTTGTTTGGCTAGCATGGCAAGGTTGAAAAGGTGCATATCACGAAACCCAAGCCCTCCACTGAACTTAGGCTTAAGCAGATCCTTTCTAGCCTTCCAATGTATCTTATGCTGACCTTCCTTTCCACCCCACCAGAAATTACAAATAGCTTTTTCAATTTGAGAGCAGATAGCTTTAGGGATAAGAAAACAGCTCATCATATAGGTGGGTATAGCCTGGACAACAGCACTGATAAGGACACTTCTACCAGCAAATGACAAGTTCCTTTCTTTCCATCCTTTTAGCTTCCCCCATATTTTATCCATAATAAAATTAAAGTTCTGACTTCTAGCTCTTCTCATAATAGTTGGCATGCCTAGATATTTATCAATTGTGTTTGTCACTTGGAAGGGCATGATGGAATGAAACTCTTGTTGTATCTGCAGCTGCAAATGAGGGCTGAAAGTCATCTCAGATTTATCTAGATTGATTTGTTGGCCTGAAACTCTTTGGTATTCATTAAGAACACCCATAAGATAATTAGCTTCAGCAGTTTTAGCCCTGCAAAATAGAATACTGTCATCAGCAAAAAATATAACAGATTAATATGGAAAACAGGGGGAAAGCAAAAAGTAATAAAAGAGAATTATAAATTTGGGGGAAAGCAAAAAGTGCTCTATATTACTTCCCCTCCCCCTCATAAAAAATTGAACCAAACACAAAAATTTAAAATATCACCTCACCTCCCCTCTCCTCCAAAACCCCCGAACCAAACAGACCCTTAAGTAATACATACATGATTTATGCACGACGAAGAAAACATCAATAAATATGAAGGATGGATGAGCTATTATAACCTCATTGATAGTTTATCTACGTTAGCTCTTTAGATGTAATTTTTTAAATGATTTATTTTACTATTTAAAATGGGTTGGCGGCATAATTTATTTTATTGGTTGTTGTCTTTTTTTCAAATGTAATTTTTTGTTTCACCATCAGTATCCAATCTAATCTATTAAACTGTTTAATATGATTCGGAAGTCAGTTTTTGTATCATATCAAGTGGTTGCAGTTCCATTTCAATCACAGTTACGAAGGATCGAATTTGGATCATCCCTAGCTACCAAGTCAAACGTCAATCACCACCAAACCAACTAATTAACGATTGGTCAAATGTATATATATTTATCTTGCATGTATATTATAATTTTTTAGACGATTGAATATTGATTTTGTAATGAATCAATGTAAGTCTTAATAAGAGAATACTCTCCCTGACCCTTTTTATAAGAAACTTTGATCAATTTTCAAATATATTAGATGTGTAATTTCACTTTTGTCCTTATTTATTATGAGAGAGAATATTAAAAATAAGTAAGTTAGTGAATTAATTAAGAGTAATTAAATATGTGTATATATGAAATAAATTTATAGGAATATTAAACGAAAATAGCTATACAATGTGGTTTCTTGTTCTTAGTGATTTATGTCTTTTATTTTTTATAAAAATGATCGGAGGGAGTAATATAGGCTCAAGATGCACTAAAAAAAATCCAGACGATTAATTATATTTGTAGAAGGATCTAGATGAGTTTAATTAGATGAGTCATTGACTAGTTTGTTAGGATTTGTCAATGCTATAAATTAAGAGATTGGTGAATGTAACCAAGAAAGCAAAATGATCGCGAAGTTAGTAGTTTGTTAGAGCATACACATCCATTACACCCATTTGTGTTCTTTAAATGGACCTCGCTTAATATTTTATATTATTTTATACTTTTCAATTATTTAAACAACTCAATTACATTTTATAAATATCCATATAACTCATCTAACACTTTAAAATGGGTCACACTTATTTTATTTATAATTAAAAAGCAAGTGGTATTTCAGTTGTTCCAAAAAAAAAAAAAAGCAAGCACATGTGGCAATATAGGAACGTATATGGGCAGAGAAACGTGCATAATTATAAGAACGGTAGAAAGTAATCAAATATCGGTGTACACCGACAATGAACGTTGTTACATAGATACTCCATCCGATTTTATATATAAACAAATTTTAAAAAAAATACACTTTTTAATAAAGTATGTAAATATATTAATTGAGGAGAAAAAACACCTTAAAAAGTGTAAAACATTGCATTTATTGATTAAAATTGAAATAATGTCATAAAACATAATAATTGTAATACACTTTTGCTTATATTTGAGACTTTCAATTTTTTTGTTTTTTTATTTATACTTGAGACCGGAGGGAGTAAAGCACGGTACAGAATAAACCGATAATGATGCTCTTAGTAGTTCAGTATCGAAGTTAGTTTAGTCTCTTTTAAATAATTGATTACACAAGCTTCAAAATGTATTTTTTATATTTAATTTTTTTAAACTAGTGCATCGTAAACACTACTTAATATTTTTATATTTTTCACTTTTAAAAAATTAATTACTCTAGCTTTAAAATATTTTAAATATATTAAATTTTTTAACTGGTGACTAAGTATATGCTAACTAAATGCATCGAATGTGCTAGCTAAACAACGACTCTATTTAGTAATGTCAAATTTTGAACTTTATAATATACAACTTATATATAAGAGAATGGATCATCTCAATTTATTTTTCCTCAATTTTTCTTAATTTTCTCATCTCAACCATCAATTAACTTTTTCTCATTTCTTTTCAATTTAAATATTATTTTATATTTTCAATCTAATGATTTAAAACCCCACTTTATTTTCTTAATTTTTTTTTCAAATTGAGAGGATCCTTTCTCAACTTATAAGTTCATATGATAAAAAATACTCCATTTGATAAACGTTTTTCAAAAAGAACTTATGATTTTTTTTTACAGAACTTATGACTTATTTACTATTAACTTATAGTAGCTTATAGCTTTTGAGCTATAGTTACTTATTCTAATATAAAATTTGTTTATTTAACTTTTCTAACTACTCATTTCGATCTTATATATAAGAAAAAATTGACTTTTTAAATTCATTGAGGAATTGATATATCTAGATAATAATATAGTCTAAATACATCAATTCTATAATAAATCTAAAAAGTGAAATGCTTCTTATATATAAAATCGGAGGAAGTAATTAAAAAAAAATAATGTTAACATATATGCTTAGAACACATGATAAGAAGATAAATATAAAAAAAATTTATTGAACTTATGATATATTCAATTCTCTAAACATTAAATTATTTATATTATTAAATATTATAATTCTATTTTTAGATATCTTAACTTATATTTTTGGGCACAAATTAACATGATAAAAAAAACAACCTAGTTAGATCTCCGAATAATTTCACAGATTTTTTTTGACGATTTCGAATTATGATAGGACACATTACTGAATAATCCGACAAAATTGAAGGCTCACATGGTGCGTTGTTACAGTAAGGTCTTAGGTAGGAGTATTAGGTTCCACCTACTCAACCTACAATAATTCATGGTTGATTAGTTCTTTTGTCCTTCTATAAAAGTTTTGGATCCTATGATTTTACAGTATTTTTTTCGTCATGCTAACACATGTTAAGGAGATCTCCATGTTTAATGTATGAGAAATGCTAACTCTCCATGTTTAATATATGAAAAATGTTAGGACACTAGTTAAGGAACTAAATAAGGTAAAAAAATTTTGGGATTTGTTTAATCTCATTTTTAAAAGTTCAAAGAATACATTTTCAATGTAAAACTTACTTATTTTGGTTTTCTTAATCAGTGTCTGGGGGCACCGGTTAGCATGGACCCTTAATGTATATAGATAGGCTAATAGGCATGGCAAAAGGTTGGTGGGGACACTTTTTATCTTTCTTGTCATGTGGTCTTGTACTCCCTCCGTCCCAATTTATTTGAGCCAGTTGACTTCAGCACGCATGTCAATGCACAACTTTAACGATTGATATTTTTAATTGTATAATAGTAAAAATTATAATAATTTGATATTTTGAAAATACTCATCGAGATGAATGAAACGACATCTTATATGCTAATATTTATATTTATTTATTGAGAGAAAAATATGGTCAAAACTGATGTTTTATAACTTCAATCCTATTAGACTTGGTTAGGTAGTTAAAAGGTTGTTAGGAGGTGGTTACATAACTACCTTGAGTTAGTTAGTTATGGTTACTTGTGTTACAAGTAATAGATGTGTTAGGAGTTTTCCTTATAAATAAGCATGTGCCTCATGCATTGTAAACAACTTATTCTCTATTTTTCTTATCAATAAATCTTAACACTTTCCTCCTAGTTTTCTCTCTAGTTCTTACTTGTTATCTTCTTCCTCTTATCTTGGATTACCCTAACAAATTGGTATCCAGAGCCCTTAGGTTCTTAGTGTAGAAAGCACAAAGATTCAGTCTTGTTTGGTGTTTACATTTTCTTCCCTTCAGAAACAATGTCAGGGAATGGTTTACCAAACAATCTTCCAATTCTTGAGGGCAAGAATTGGGAAAGATGGAGCAAACAGATGAAGTATCTCTTTGGTTTTCAAGATACATTGGAAGTGGTGGTTAATGGTGTGCAAGACTTGGTGGAGAATGCCACTGAAGCTCAGAGATCAGCACACAAAGACTTAAAGAAGAAGGATTGCAAGGCAATGTATGCAATTCAAGCTGCAGTAGATTCTGCAAATTTTGACAAGATATCTAGTGCTGAATCCTCTAAGGCAGCCTGGGATATTTTGGTGAAATATTATGAAGGAGGAGAAAAGGTGAAGGGAGTAAAGTTGCAGTCTCTGAGAAGGCAATATGAGCTTCTGCAGATGGATAAGAGTGAATCCATTGGAGCCTATGTGTCGAAGGTTCAAGGCATTGTCCATACAATGAAGAGCTGTGGTGAGGTGATGACAGATAGGATGATTGTAGAGAAGGTAATGAGAACTCTAACTCCAAATTTTGATCATGTCATTGTTGCCATCCAAGAAACTGGGAATGTACCTACATTACAGTTGGAGGATCTTGTCGGATCTTTAGAAGCACATGAGTTGATGATAAATGAAAGGAAAGGGGTTCAAGAATCTGTACAAGCCTTACAAGTTCAGGCTTACAAGAAATCTAACAGTCACAAAGAGAAAAATCAAGATAAGGGAAAGAATGGCTCTCAGAAAAAATTTGATGGAAAATCTGAATCATTCAAGAAAGGAGGAGGAACATCAAATTCAAAGAAAGGGAAAGGCAAGGACAAGAGTCACATTCAGTGCTATAACTGTGAGAAATTGGGACACTATGCTTCAGATTGTTGGTTCAAGAAAGGCAAAGAAAAGGGCCAAGACTCTGATGATGAAGCAAAACTTGTGCAAGAAAAGGTTGAAGACAAAGCTGTGACTTTCATGGCTACATTATCAGAGGTAGAATCACAAGATAAAGTTGATGCTGAGACTTGGTTCTTAGACACAGGGTGTTCCAACCACATGACTGGTCACAAAAACTGGTTAGTGAAGTTCGATTCTGGAAAGAAAAGTAAAGTGAAGCTGGCCAATAGCAGTTCATTGCAGTCAGAAGGCATTGGTAACATGGTTATCAAGAGGAGCAATGGAGGCACTGCAGTAATTGAAGATGTGATGTTTGTACCAGGTATGGATTGTAATCTTCTGAGTGTTGGACAGTTAGCAGAAAAAGGTTTTTCAGTTATCATTAAGAATGAGAAATTTGAACTTTATGATCCTGCAAATAACCTAATTCTGAGGACTCCTTTGGCCAAGAATAGAACCTTCAGAACTTTGATTCACACAAACACTGTTCAGTGTATGAAGGTAGTAACAGATGAGAAGTTGAATTGGCTATGGCACCTGAGATTTGGACATTTGAATTTCAAATATCTGAATCAGCTAGGGAGCAAATGAATGGTACTTGGCCTGCCTAAGATTGAAGCTTCAGAAAGAGTATGTGAAGGTTGCTTAGTTGGTAAACAACCTAGAAATGCTTTCAGCAAGAGTTTGCCTATGAGATCATCAAGTGTACTAGGTGTTGTGCATTCTGATGTGTGTGGTCCCTTTGATGTGAATTCACTTGGTGGTAATAGATATTTTGTTACCTTTGTTGATGAGTATAGCAGGAAGATGTGGATATACTTGATTCAAACCAAGGATGCAGTATTTGATGTCTTCATAAATTTTAAGGCATTAGTTGAAAATCAAAGTGGAAAGAAGATCATAGCTCTCAGAACATATGGTGGAGGTGAGTATACTTCCAAGAAGTTTGAGTCATTTTGTGTTGAACAAGGTATAAAACATGAAGTCACAGCTCCCTATACACCTCAACACAATGGCTTAGCTGAAAGAAGGAACAGGACTATTCTTGATATGGCAAGGTGTATGGTGAAGCATAGGAACCTGCCTAAAGCTTTCTGGGGTGAAGCAGTTCACACTGCTGTGTATGTGTTGAACAGGTGTCCAACCAAGAAGCTGAAAGACAAAGTACCTGAGGAAGTGTGGAGTGGTAGAAAACCTAGTGTAAGTCACTTCAGAATTTTTGGTGCTTTATGTCACAAGCATGTGCCTGAAGCAAAAAGGAAGAAGCTTGATGACAGAAGTGAAGCCATGATCTTGGTAGGATACCATGTCACAGGTGCTTACAAGCTGTATGATCCTGTCACAAAGAAAATGATCTACAGTAGAGATGTTGTAATTGATGAAGAGAAATCCTGGGATTGGATTGCTGGTTGCAGTTCAAGCAGAGCTCAATTGAATCCAATCATGAATGAAGAAGATAGTGATTCTAGTGATGAGAATGAAACACCTGCAGCTGTGACTAGAGACAGGCCTGCCAGAACAAGGAACATTCCTGCTAGATTGCAGGATTGTGAAATTGTTAATGATAATGAGGTAAATGCAGATGGTGACTTAGTTCATATTGCATTGATGGCTGGTTCTGAGCCTATCAATTACACAGAAGCCTTGAAACACAAGAAATGGAAGAGAGCTATGGAGGAGGAGTTGGCTTCAATTGAGAGAAATCAAACTTGGGAGTTAGTTAAACTTCCATCAGATAAGAAGGCAATTGAAGTAAAATGGGTGTTCAAGCTGAAGCTAAATCCTGACAATTCTATAGCAAAATATAAGGCAAGGCTGGTGGCAAGAGGTTTTCTGCAGAGGGAAGGAATAGATTACTCAGAAATCTACTCACCTGTGGCAAGAATTGAGACTATGAGACTTGTCATAGCTGTAGCTAATGCAAGGAAATGGCCTATGTTCCACATGGATGTTAAGTCAGCCTTTCTTAATGGTCCATTAGAAGAACTTGTTTTTGTAACTCAGCCACCTGGATTCATGATTGAGGGGAAGAAATACATGGTCTACAGATTGAACAAAGCTCTATATGGTTTGAAACAAGCTCCAAGAGCTTGGAATAAAAGGATAGATGGATTTCTTGTGAAACAAGGTTTCAGGAAATGCAAGTCAGAATATGGAGTATATGTGCAGGAAGCAGCTTCAAGCATCATTCTGATATGTTTGTATGTTGATGATCTGCTAGTAACTGGAAGTGTCACAGCTGAGATAGAGAGATTCAAAGAAGTAATGAAAACTGAATTTGAGATGACAGATTTGGGAGAAGTGTCTTACTTCTTAGGATTTGAACTTCTGAAGAATGGTAAAGGTCTATTGTTGCATCAGAGGAGATATGCAGGAGAAATTTTGAAGAGGTTCAACATGAATGAGTGTACATATGCTGCAACTCCTATGGAGGTGAACTTGAAGTTAGAGAAGAATGAGACAGAAGAGACTGTGGATCCTACTATTTTCAAGCAAATTGTAGGATCATTGAGATATCTTTGCAACAGCAGGCCAGATATATGCTTTGCAGTTGGGCTTGTAAGTAGATTCATGGATAAGCCTAGAAGGTCACACATGAATGCAGCTAGAAGAATACTTAGGTATATAGCAGGCACAATGGAGTTTGGAATTCTTTTTCCAAAGTCAGTTCTGAATGAGAAATTTGAGATTGTGTGCTACTCTGATGCTGATTGGTGTGGTGACAAAGTAGATAGAAGGAGTACTACTGGGTATTTCTTCAGATTTATGGAGGCTCCTGTTGCTTGGTGTTCTAAGAAACAACCAGTTGTTGCATTGTCTTCTTGTGAAGCTGAGTACATAGCAGGTGCATATGCAGCATGCCAAGCTTTGTGGATTGTGACTGTGTTGAAGGAGCTAGGAATTGAAGCAGAGAAACCTGTGGTTCTGCAGATTGATAACAAGTCTGCTATAAACTTAGCCAAGAATCCAGTTTTGCATGGTAGAAGCAAACACATAGAGGCTAGGTTTCATTTCTTGAGGGAGCAGGTGAATCAAGGTAGCTTAGATGTCAGGCATTGTGCAACAGATACTCAGGTTGCAGATGCTCTAACTAAGAGTTTGAAAACAGACAGGTTTTTGAAGCTCAGAAGTGAACTTGGTGTCTGTCAGGTGCGCGCGCCCAGCATGGCAAGTTCTGAAGCAGTTCTGAAGGATTTCTGAAGGACAGACAAGTTTGCAGTTCTGAAGGATTTCTGAAGGACAGACAAGTTTGCTTAGGCTTGAAGTTAAGGGAGCATGATGTTTTATAACTTCAATCCTATTAGACTTGGTTAGGTAGTTAAAAGGTTGTTAGGAGGTGGTTACATAACTACCTTGAGTTAGTTAGTTATGGTTACTTGTGTTACAAGTAATAGATGTGTTAGGAGTTTTCCTTATAAATAAGCATGTGCCTCATGCATTGTAAACAATTTATTCTCTATTTTTCTTATCAATAAATCTTAACACTTTCCTCCTAGTTTTCTCTCTAGTTCTTACTTGTTATCTTCTTCCTCTTATCTTGGATTACCCTAACAAAAACAAAATACATGAATAATGCATACATTCTAAATGTCTCAAATAAATTGGGACGGAGGGAGTATCATTTTTCAGCATTGACAAGCAAAACTTTAGTCTAACTAGGGGTGGGTAATGAGTTGGGTAGGGTGGATTTGGGCCAAAAAATACCATATATTTTAACCCGCGGTTGCAATAACGAAGTTTAATTCGACTCTTTTTAAAAGTTCGGTTTTTGCGGGTTCGGTTTTTGCGGATTGCGGTTTGACGGGTCGGTTATTTCGGTTTTGAACTAACGAATGAAAAATTATCTAAAAAAATAAAATAAAAAAACTCAATTGTGTGGTATGAAGAGAACACGAGTGCAGTGAGAGAAAGTTGGTGACTTTCAACTACTAGTTAATGGTTTCTTGTTTTCAATTTCTAAGGAAACAAACAAACGATAACAAGTTTTGAGTTTGTGTCTCGAGATATGTTCGGTCACTTCATCATGTTTTATATATTAAATAAAATAAAAGCTTACGATTTATGTAACTCAGGCTGGTTCGGGTATCGTTGGGTTGATTTTAGAAAACCGAACACGCCCATTTCAACCCGTCTAAATCCGAAAATGTGTGACTGAAAACCCGATGATCTGCAGCAACCCGCCCGTTTAACCATTTTTGGTTCGGATTGTTCGGTTTGAATCGGTTTGCGAATTTTTACCCACCCCTAAGTCTAACTATCTTCTTTCCTTCCTTCCTTCATAAAAGGCTTAATCGAGTTAGATTGACGCCTCATTGTTCCACGCTTTTGAGACCTTTGTAGTGATGACTTGCTTACTTTCAAAGCACTTTCTCTATTTGGGCATTAATTAACTTGACTTAGAGCTTGGTTTGAATCAAAGTTAAAATCAGATCATGAGAGAAGAGTTTCTTATCCATCATACTTTATGAACTTCCGATACGCGACACAATATTAATACAATATCGATACGAGAAATTTTTTAAACATTTCTATCTGATATTGCCGCAATACGTTAGTTAAAACTTAAATTTAAAATTTGATATATAAATACACAATATATAAACATGATTAAAATCAATAATAATAATAATAATAATAAGACAAAATTATTATTATTATTATTATTATTATTATTATAAACGTCAATAGTTCATTTTACAAAAAGTACAAACAAGTCAATAAGTTTGCACAAAAGTAAAACAGTTTGAGGCTCAACACACAAGAGTCAAAATAAAGATTTAACCGATACTTTTTGAATACGAGTATCAGGATGTATCAGACGCGTATCGGATATTTTTTTTTATTTAAAAATAAAAATATAACCGATACTTTTTCGATATAAATATCGGGACGTATCGGACGAATATTGGTATCGAGTATGTATCGGACACGACACTTCCCCATTTTATAGAGTATCTAGGCTTTATAGATCATACTCTAAGAAAAGTACTCCCTCTGTCCTATAAAGATTGAGCCAGTTGACTTCAGCATGCATGTAAATGCTTAACTTTGACGATTAATATTTTTAATTGTATAATAATAAAAATTATAAAAATTTGATATTTTGAAAATACTCATCGAGATGAATCCAACGACATCTTATATGCTAATATTTATTTTTATTTATTGAGAGAAAAATATGGTCAAAATAAGATATATGAATAATGCAAACATTCTAAATGGATCAAATAAATTGGGACGAAGGAAGTATAGTAAGGGGTAAATCAAAGATATCCAAGGAAAAAGGTACCCGACAAATTAATTATGAGTCCCAATTTAAGTATAAGCGTAAAAATGAAAAAAAATGGCATAAATTAAGGATAAAATCAATATTTTTAATTGGATAAACTAACTTTCTTAATTTCAGTAATATAATTCACCAGCTCTTATAAAATGGGAGGAACGTAATATATTATATTGAACATATTAGGTCTTTAGAAGTAATTTTTAAAATGATCGATTTTACCATTTAAAAAGAGTTAACGCGACACAATTTATTGGTAATTTTCTCTTCTTTCAAATGTAATTTTCTTACCAAATGTTAGTTGGTTTAGTTAGGGGTGATCATCGGTTGGTTACGGTCGGATTCGAGCCGAAAAATGAAAATCTGATCAAAATCGAGATGCATAAATTACCACCCACTTCCGCCCATTTCCTTCGTCGGTTAACGGTTGGATCGGATAGCGGGTTATTCGGTCGGATTTACACGGATAAGAGACTAAAAAAATTGGCTGCAATCTTTGCAAATCAAACATGGATATGGCGCTTCAGAGAGTTGTGCCAACTTGAAGTTATTCTTCTATGTAGAAGTGACAGTGAACTAGTTCGGAGAAGAATGAACGTGTGTGATTTTATTAGAAATTAGAAACTAAAAGAATATTTCTTAGCATAATTTAATTTTGCCATTTTAGAATACAACCACAAGCAGAGGCGGAACTAGGGGGTGGCTGGTGGTGGCCACGGCCACCCCCGAAAAAATAGGAAATTACTAGAATACCCTAAGTATTTGTAAAAAATTATAAATGTATATTATATATATTACGTTGGGAGAAAATGTAACAATAGCTAATACTAGTCGAGTGGTTGGATGCAGCGCCCATCTTACAACAGCTCCTTGGTTCAACTCCTGGATGCTGCATCCTTTGTTTTATTTTCTTAAAAAGTTATTCATTTCCTATATATGCAGCATCTTTTGTTTGTTTTTTTTAAATGTATATATCAATAAAAAAAATGCACAATCTTCTCTTTAGCATATGTGTAATATAATAATATAATATATGATTTTGTAATGATCAATTTTGTACGGATATTAGTTCAAAGTTAATTATTGATTATTTTAAGTTACTTGACACACATAGAGTCTTATTTTAAAGTACGGAGTATGTAATTTAATTTATTGATAATCATAATTTTGTACACGATATAATTTTCATAAGAATTTTTTACACAAGAAAAGCAAGAATCAACACATGGCAAAATCTTAAAGGATAATGTCATTTAATTTCATTTTTTTTGTGGAAATTATGGATGGTGGTGGATGTAATCAAGGGTGAAGATTTATTTTTGCAATTCTTCTCCTTAAATCATACAATAAAAAATAAGTAAAATTACATGCTTGATTCTTTATTTTATCTTTTTGTAACATTTTAATTATTTATCTTTTATTTGTAACATTTTGATCTTTTATCTTATCTTTTTGTAACACTTTGATCATTTATCTTTTATTTGTAACACTTTGGTCCTTTAAAAAATATGAAAATATGAAAAAGTTGTTGAAGATATTGACCATTTTTATCAAAATTATGATTTTAATTTAATTTTAATAAAAAAATATCTTAACAAATTAAATTCAGAATTTTTTTAATAAAAAAAATATGAAAAAAAATTTATATATGAATTTTATAAAAGATAAAAGACTAAAATGTTACAAATAAAAGATAAAAAATCAAAGTGTTATAAATATATAAGATAAAAGAACAAAATATTATAAATAAAAAATAAAAAATCAAAATATTAAAAAAAATAAGATAAAAGATCAAACATGTAATTTCACTTAAAAAATATTATGCTGAAGTGATAAAACATTTTTATCATGGTGAAGTGATAAAACAAATTTGTACGGTCTAAATAATGCCCTTGCGATGGACATTGAATTGAGAAAAATATTTTATTTTATATTTATGAGATGAGATGGGACACTAGAGAGAGGAAAAGTAAAAATGAGATGATGGTTGTATAGTACAACAGCGTGGTACAGAAGCAAAAAGAGATAAAATTGACTGTCGGATAATTAATGGTCTCATCTCAAGATTATTTTTTACAAACGCCCTTAAAAAAACATAAAAATTCCACAATACCCATTCTCTTAGGGTGTGTTTGGTAGGAGAAAAAATGAGAAGAAAGAAATTAAATTAGTCCAAGTAGATGCATTGGGTTCCGTGTTTTAATTTCTCTTTTCTACCAAACAAGCCATTAATTTTATTTCTGTAATACCTCTCTTTAGAGACAAGTTATGACATATTGCAGGAAAAAGTAATGGTTACAATGCCAATTCCTCCATCTTGAGGAGATGGCGACACCTAGAATACTGCCATGGGACCACCTTTTTTCTTTTCTCGTTTACTGCATGCATGGAGAGAGGTTTAGAATTTCTTTTTATTTTAATTAATAATACTATGATGGGGCTAAAATATGTAGGTACTTAAAAAAAAATCTTAATTATAATAATAAACAAAATAAAAATACATAATTACACAAACAGAATTAATCAAACCTGAGTGTCGTGCAATATGAAGCAGCAATATCTCTATGATTAGACGTGTTGCGATGTCCGACACTTGTACAAACGTGTCAGAGAAATGTCCAAAAAAAATAGTTTTTTCTTTATTTCGACAGTCCTTAAATTCGTGTCTGACACATATAAGACACTCGTACAAACGTGTCGGGATACGCTAAAGGTCGATTATTTGTCTTCCAAACATTAAAATAAATCTCAACTCGTCAAACTTCATATTTTTTTTGCGTCCGTATACGCTTTAATATTTTTTTCCTCAAACAGATACCATCGCCCAAGCGCGAGTCTGTCTTTTAAAAAAAAACAAACATTTTCCTCTAAACACGAATTATTTTCTCAAATAAAAGCAACAATTGTGACCTATGAAGCACAAACACGACATGGACACAATTTTTCCTCTGATACAGACACCGCGACACGACATTGACACAATTTTTCCTGTGAGATATTTTTCGACACTGACACAATTGTGACCTATGAAGCACGGACTCTGAAGCGGCAAACAATATTTTCTTTATTCCGACACTCCTTAAACTGGTGTCCGACACCTATAAGACACTCGTACAAACGTGTCGGGGTAAGTGTCCAAATTTTATTTTTTTTATTTGCTTTTACTTTTCTCAGACATATATACAACAATTAAAGATGTGTTGAAATAATAATATTGATCAATGAGGGATTAAAGATATTACATTTTGATTACATTATTTTTAGTTTTTCGATAGTAGTTGGATGAGGAAATGTCAAATGTACTGTCATATATTCTTTTAAAAAAAAAATTATTGAAAAATTTGTTCAACTTAGATGCATATGTATGCATTTTTAATTCTAAACTTATATTTTTTTTTTATAAATATGTAGCGGTGTCGGTGTCATATGTTTTTTACATTAGTGGTATCGCCGTGTCCGTATCAGAATATGTGCTTCATAGGTCGCACACCCCCGAGCGTATTGACGTTATTTACACAAATATTTAATTTTAAGATTGTTTGCCGCTTTTGTAAAAAAAAAAGATTGTTTGCCGCTTTTATTAATTATTGGAGTTATTTACATAAGGGAAAAAATATTAGTTTTTTATTAATGTGTTTGACAAGATGTTTCAAAGCTATTAGTTCTTTGTGAAAAATGTTTATTTGTTGGTTGCTTTTATTTGAGAAAATAATTCGTGTTTAGAGGAAAATGTTTGTTTTTTTTGAAAAGGCAGACTCGCGCTTAGGCGATGATATCCGTTTGAGGAAAAAAATATCAAAGCGTACACGGATGCAAAAAAAATATGAAGTTTGACGAGTTGAGATTTATTTTAATGTTTGGAAGACAAATAATCGACCTTTAGCGTACCCCGACACGTTTGTACGAGTGTCTTATATGTGTCAGACACGAATTTAAGGAGTGTTGGAATAAAGAAAAATTAATTTTTTGACACTTCTCTGACACGTTTGTACGAATGTCGGACATCGCAACACGTCTAATTATAGAGGTGTCGGTGGTTCATATTGCACGACACTCAGGTTTGATTAATTTTGTTTGTGTAATTATGTATTTTTATTTTGTTTATTATTATAATTAAGATTTTTTTTTTGTAGTACCTACATATTTTAGCCCCATCATAGTATTATTAATTAAAATAAAAAGAAATTCTAAACCTCCCTCCATGCATGCAGTAAACGAGAAAAGAAAAAAAGGTGGTGCTATGGCAGTATTCTAGGTGTCGCCATCTCCTCAAGATGGAGGAATTGGCATTGTAACCATTACTTTTTCCTGCAACATGTCATAACTTGTCTCTAAAGAGGGATATTACAGAAATAAAATTCAGAGAAGGGGTATTGTGAAATTTTTATGTTTTTGTAAGGGTGTTTGAAAAAAAAATCGCTCATCTCAAGCATTTTTGTCCATCCTTTGTGGCTTTGTGCATTGTATGGGCGGGTTTGGATCGGATGTCGGTGGTTCAATTAATTTAAAATCAGATCCGCCCGTTTAAACTCACTCCTAATTGAATTTTGTTATTCGAAGAATCCAAGCCCGACCCGATCCGACCGCTTCACTTAATATTTTCTCGGTTTTTTCGGTTTTCGGTTGGGTTTAGTTTCTATGTTCACCCCTAGATCTAGTGTTAATTGGCGTAGAATTACGGTTTGTCGGTTTGATCTCCCGCAACTACATTTAAGAGGGAATTGAAACTACTTATGTCAGAACTTACCACGAATTTTGAACTACTAAAGCTTCCTTCCTTTAAAAACCAAGAGGACAGGGACGGAACGGAACTAGGTAGTAACAAAAGGGGGCGGTCGCCCCCCTTAAGTAGCTAAGGTTATGCAACATGTGTATGCTCGCCTATTAAAAGAGAAATGTGATTCACATGGCTTAAAATCACAAGCTTGCCACTACAAACAACAAATTACTCCATAATATTTATTTATAGACCAATTAGGCTAGTTCACCTTGAGTACAAAATATACCACATTAGCTAATGAACAATGAAGCATTCAACTTCTCAGTTTGTTGTTTCTCTTAGCTAGAAGATGCATTTAATTTTAGACTAAATTGAATTATTAGTCCTTTAAATTATTTATTGATTTTATATTGGCCTCTTAACTAATTAAAGTTATAAATTAGTCTCTTAATTAATTAATATTACAAATTGATCCCATAATTTTAATTATGTTTGTCATATTTTTAACAAGTTGATAGTGTATTTATTTTCCGTCTAAAAAAAGTGTGTGAACTCATAATCATAATATTACTCGCAAATAAATTATTTATGCGTTCATTTAACAAATAATAAAAAGTAAAATTAATATTTTTTTATTATAAAAACTAACGAAAATGACCAATATGACAAATAAAATTAAAGTTAAAGGACCAATTTATAACGTTAATTAGTTAAGGGACCAATATGAAACTAATAAATAAGTTAAGGGATCAATTGTCCAATTTAACCTTAATTTTATGAAGTTGTACAACTAAGTGATTTTTTTTTTATCCCCGTGATTATAACTCGGTTTATATAGACATTGCCACTAATAATTGTATTTTTTAGGTCGTTTTAAATGCAATTATTAATAATAATAGATGTTTGTATCCTAAATTTTCGCCCCCCTCAATACTTTTTTTTTTAGTTTAGTCCCTGCAAGAGGGTGTAAAAAGAAAAATGTAATTTTCTTGAATATATGTTTACTATGGCTTAATATTTTGTGTGCAATATACTTCCTTCGGCCTTAATTATAAGCAAATATCACTTTTTAGATACATTGAAAAATTAATGTATCTAGTCCATTTTTTAGACTAAATACATTAGTTATTCAATGTATCTAAAAAGAAAGATTTGCTTTTTTTTTCTAATTCCACCACCGATTGCAACCAACAACAATAATGTTACTCAAAATGGTATAGACATAATCAGACCAACATCTGATAGATAAACTCAAATGCGAAAGACTCAAATACATACTAAAAGTAATATAATACTAAACAACAAATCTTGAATTTATTGAAAAAACAATGCAAGCCACCAAGCTTATTTATTTAAAGTAAAACCAAACAACTTCACTTGACCTTACCAAAAGAAACAACTTCACTTGAATTCAATATATAATTTTCAACATGCATGGTAATAGAAAAACAAGGACAATGCAACACACCACACTCAACAAAATGTTTGATAAATGAAAAGAATCAAACTTTTCATATATCCTCATAGAAGAACTTCTTGAAAAGCTCCAAATGTGCAACCTGAAAATGCAAAGACACAATAACAGAGCCATCTCCATCAGGACTAAGATGAATGTATGCTCTATCATGTGGAGACACGCCAGCATATCCAAAGTAAATAGGCTTTCCCCATCCAAAATCAGCTTCATAAAATGGGATTGTCATCCAACAAGCAATTTGAATATTTGGATTCCCAAAATATGGTGCTTTTTCAGTTTCATCACCAAGAAACAAGTCCTTAGCATCATCCATATTTTTGAAACTTCTAATAAAATCAATTTGTGACTTTATAAAATCATCTTTAACAAGCTCAGCTGCTTCCCTTATCTTTTCTGCTGCATACCCTAAAGGCTTTGATGTGATTTCTCCAATATATGCCTTTGTTGCTGTTAGTGCTAAAGCATTAGCAAAAAAGGTTTGAGGAAGTGGTGGATTAATTCTTTTTCTAATATCAGCATGGAATCTAAGAACACTTTCTTGATTATTTTCAAGATCACGTGCCTTAGATGCACATCTCCATATATGTGCACCAATTGCTTCAAATTTACTAAAAGGCCTTGAACCTTCTTTTTTCTTCATTGATGAAAAATCATTGGCTTGTTTCTTCAACTTCTCAACATGATCATATGAGAGTTTCAATAGTGTTGTAGTGTTTTTCTTCTTTCTTTCTTCACTTGTGTCTTTTCTTCCTAGAATGAGTGGAAGAGGCTTCAATTCCATGTGCTCAAAACATGGTACTTTCGACGGTGTGTGTGAAAATTTGATTAGTGTTCTATCAAGAAAGGGTAATTCATTAGGCTTTAGGGTTTCGCCACGTGCTATTTTCGCCCATGAGTTGATGAATTGAACAGCTCCAAGGCCATCTGATAAAGAATGGGAAAAAGCAACACCAAGTGCAAAGCCTTGGTTATTTTTGAAACTTGTGAGTTGCACAAGAAGAAGTGGAATTTCTTGAAATGGTTGATTGTAATTGATTATTGGAACAAGCTCTTTGGTTGAATCAGAAGGTGAAAAGTCACCATAATCATGAATTGTTTTTGTGGTTTTAGCTTCAATCAAAATGGCTCCTTTTGCATTGAGATTCAATTCTACTCTACCACCTTCTTCAGCGTAACACAATCTACCAGCTATAGGATAGTAGTGAACTAGAACTTTGCTTAGAGAGTTCTTTAGTGTTTCTATGACGTTTTCTTGGTTTTGTTTTGGTTTGTAAATGTAAATGGTGGGTGTGTGGTGTTGAGTTGCTACTTGGTCTTTGTCAGAGAGCCATAAACGACCTTCTGGTGTTGATTCTTCTGGAATCACAGTGTAAGTGCTTGTTATGGTGGTAACCATTTTTGTGCTTCTTTTACTCTCTTAAGGTATTATGGTTTAAGTTCAACATGCCAATAACACTATGAATGCGTCTATATATAGGGAGAGATTAAATATCCTGTGTAACATTTGAATATGTTATACACTTTAATAATTTTTATAAAATTCATTGAACGGAGAGATCAAATTATACCGGTGTAATATTTTAATATGTTACACCATTCAATAATAGCATTTTAACGAATACAAATTTTACACGGTGCACCATTCAATAATAGCATTTTAACGAATACAAATTTTACAAAATTCACCATTTGGATTGAAGATTTATAACATATAAATCATTGGATATGAATCCTCTCCAATTTTTTCTCTCATGTTGTTCATGTTGTAGTAATCTTAGACCATCTCCAATGGTAGTACCTATTTCAATAACAAACGATACTTATTAGGTACTATCATTGGAGCAATACCAATTTGAGTACCTAATAGGTACTGAGTCTAAAATAAACACCCTCTCTCTCCTTCTAATTTACATTAAAATATACATTTTATGGGACCCACTTACTCTTAAATATTCAATTTAAATTAATTAAATTTTATACAATCCACAAATAAATGGATTAAATTGATATAAACACAACCCATATTTTTTAAAGTAGCAAGCCAAACATTATATATGTACCAATTTGATATCAACGTTAATTTTTTTAATGCTAATGGACAAGAGCCGTTGTGCTCTATTTAATTTGTTTTATTACCGTTAAAAACAAATGATATTATATAGTAAAAAAAAATTGCAGAAAGACATTCTCTTGTTACTGTAACTATTGTTCCAAACTCTTTACAATGGATCCAAACCAATTTTTTTTTTGTATAATTTCATGTCAAATTCTCAATCTCCTCTTAATTCAAATATTCAAAATTAGTTGTTTTTAAAATCATGTAATATTATTTTTAACTTATGTAATTCTTAAAATTTGTATTTTAATTAATTTTTGAATTTTAATTATTTTTCGAATTATAAAAAAATAGTACATGTTAATTTTTGTAATTTTATAATCCAATTAATTTAATATTATAAAATAGAAAATTAAATAAATAAGTTATTGTAATGATGTGAAGTTATTAGTTGGACCAATTTAGAACTTTTTTAAGAGGTGCTGGGTTGGAAAGAATGAGTACTTATTAGATACTATTATTAAAAAATAGGTTTTAATACACTTTTGATCCCCCTATTTTGAAAAACTTGAACATTTAATCCCCCTATTTTAAAAGTCAACTTTTTGATCCCCCTATTTTGAAAACCAACTTTTTGATCCCCCTATTTTAGTTTTTTCTAAATTTTAGTCCCCGAAGTCATTTTGGTCAAATTTTTATGGTTTAATTGGTCAAATTTTTTAAAACATATCATAAAAAAAATACTTTTTTATTTTTTTAACAAAAATCTGAAAAATATTAAAAAAATTAATAAGATTTTTTTTATTTTAATTAAACAAATTTGTAAAGGCTGAATTTTTTTAAAAAGTTACTGTAATTTTTAAATTTTTCTTAAAAAATTCTGAATAGTTTATAAAAAATCTGAAAAGTTAATATTTTTTTAAAAATCTAAATTTTTTTATTTTTTTGCTAAATCTGGAAATATTTATTATTCAGATTATTTTAAAAAAATTAATATTTCAGATTTTTTTTAAAAAATTAATAATTCAGGTTTTTTTAAATAAATAATATTTTTCGTTGTATGAGATAAAAAAAAATCTTCAGATTTTTTTTTAAAATTAATATTTTATGTTATCATATTTTCCAGATTTAAAAAAATTAAGAATTCATATTAAAAAAATCTTATTAGTTTTTTTTAATATTTATAATTTTTTTAAAAATAAATTTAAAAATAATTGTTTTAATGACATGTCTTAAAAAACATTATATAATAAAAAATTGATGTATTAAAAATAAATTTTTTTTAAAAAAATCTGAAATATTAATTTTTTAAAAATAATCTGAATGATAAATTTTTTCAGATTTAAAAAAAAAAAAAAGATTTTTATAAAAAACTAATTTTGCAGTTTTTTTCTTAAAAAATTCTTTTTTTAAGAAAAAACTAAAAATTAACTTTTTTAAAAAAAATTCTGATTTTTCAGATTTTTTAAGTTTAAATAAAAAAAATCTTATTATTTTTTTTATATTTTTCAGATATTAAAAAAAAAATTTTTTTTTATGATATATATTAAAGACCAATTAATTTGACCAAAATTAGTTGGAGGACTAAAATTTAGAAAAAAACTAAAATAGGGGGATCAAAAAGTTAACTTTTAAAATAGGCGGATCAAAAGTTCAAGTTTTTCAAAATAGGGGATCAAAAAGTTGGCTTTTAAAATAGGTGGATCAAAAGTTCAAGTTTTTCAAAATAAGGGGATAAAAAGTGCACTAAAGCTTAAAAAATAATAAACAAGTGATGCGTACATGTGGAACACAGTTAAGTAGTCATACTTTGGGTGCTCCATATGCTCTTACTATCTTAGCCATTCATTTGATTTTCTTCTCTCTCTTCTTAAATGCATATTTTCTTCTTGTGATTTATTAACCATTGAATTAAGAAAATGAGAGAAAACATGAGAAATTTTTTTGTAAGAATCCAAATCCTAAATTATCTACGTTAAGTTTTACAAAAACTTATGTACAAGGCCATATTATACATCGGCTCTATTGTTCTTTTTATTTGAAAAATCATGACACTCACCGGCAGAGATACTGCCCGCTTTGTCTAGGCACGTGCCCCGGCTTGGCCAAATCCCTTTTTTTTACAGTATTAATTTAATTATATTATAAATTATTTTAAGTAATTTTGTATACATATTGTACAACTAATAATGTAAATATTAATTTTGAGTTTAATATTAATGACTATAAGAAACTCGGCACACACATTAATTTAAATATTTGTGCAAATATTAGTTTATAGTCTATTATTGATGATTTCAAGTCACTCAGTATATATACGTAGAATATTATTTGAAGTTATACGGTCTATTCCAAACAAACAAAAAAATTAGTTATACAGTCTATTTTTATAATAATGAACTTAGACTTTTTTGTAAAAAAATAACGGATAAAAAATTGAATTTATATTATGGGTAAAATTAGCACTTGATCTTAGCATATATAAATATGAAAGGCCATAACGAAATATGCTTATTAATATTTAAGTTTTTAAGTGAAGTAATAGAGGGGAAATTAAAATAAAAAATAATAATAAGTTATAAGCTAACTGAATTAACTTATCAAAATAAATTATAATCTAAAATAAATAAGCTATAAACTCATGAAAAAAATGACTAGATAAGTTTTTGTGTTTTTTATGACTTATATTTTTACATGTAATATAATTTTTATATTTAATTTATTTATTAAAAAAATTATGGTATGTTATATTTCATCCCTCTTATTCCTTATTATATTTTTGTTGACAAAATGACGAGTCGATTTTACTTTAATTTATAACTATTTATATATTATGTCACATGTAAATTTATCAATTGCGGTTAAAAAATTGTAATCAGGCTCTTTACTTTTTACTCCCTCCGTTTCTTTGGAAAACAAATTTATTCCTTTTTATAAGAAACAATCATTAAATTTATGTTTTATTAATTAAGAAATTTCATTTTTACCCTTTATTTATTTCAATGTTATGCATTAATTACAGTAACATATTCCCTATGCATTAATTACACCAAAGTTATTTTTGGAATAGATTATAAAATTTTAGAATTTTTAATAAAAAAATAAGACTTCTTGGTATGTGTGTTTTTTCCAAATTATTCCTTATAAAAAGGAACGGAGGGAGTAACATTTTTGGCTCTCCCTATGATGATACTTGAATCAAACTATATATTAAAGATAATTTGGGTCATTTATAGTGGAATGATTTTGTTCCTTTTACTTTCATAGATACCCTCTGATTGTTGTGATGCATGAAGAACTAGATTATTTGTTTTTTTTTTTGAATTATTGATGAACTCAAGAAGAACATTAAAGAAGTACTAAGATGTATTTGAGCGCGCGTTGAATGGAATCCACCTTTTACTTGGACTAAGATAGGAAAAAATAAAATAAAAGAAAATAAAGAACGTAAGTATTTTTCGTGAGGAGATTAATTTGAACCGTTTGATCTGATTTAAGGGTTGTAATTTACTATATATATAAAAAAAATGTAATTTGCTCCTCTTATCTCTTACAATAAAAAACCCCTTCACTTGAAATATTTTCTATATAAGATGTTTCAAGTTAGAGGGATTTTATAATAAGAGGAGAACATATTGTTCCTTTGTTGTTAGATTAAAAAAGTGCACATGAGCAAGAGTCCACTAGTGTTCCTTTCTATCATGAAAATTATTTTTGACACTTCATGTTCTACTTAAGTAGTGGACGTTATAAATATGCGTAATTTTTAAGGCAAAACACCCTACATGGAAATATCTTACATGAAATTTATATTCGCTACTTAAATAGCGGATGTTATAAAAATACAAAATGTGATTAAAAAACATCCTACGTGAAAATTTATTATTTTTATAACATTCGCTGTGAAATTTTTTCATAAAGACACCATACTAACATGAATTTTTTAAGGTTTTTAACGTAAAATCAACTACTTATATAGCATACGGTGGTCTTTTGATCATTTTGTAGGACGCGTCCAAAACTATAGGGTGACAAAATAATGGATTTGGATCCTCTCCAATCTTCTCTCCAATGTTTTCTCTCATTTTCTTAATCCAATGGTTGTTAAATTATAAAGAATAAAATAATACTTAAGAAGAGAGAGAAGATAAGTAAATGAATGGTTAGGATTACATTGGAAAGAAAACATTGTAGAGAAAATTGGAGAGGATGCTAATCCCAAAATAATACTTCCATTGTTTTTCTCCCATTAATTATCTTCCCTATTGGTAGACCACATCAGAATGCTATACTGTACTTATGTACTTATGTGTTGTTGAATGCTTTCATTGGTTGCAATCAATGATTCCAAAATATTAATAAGAATATTAAAGAATTTACCATTGTCTCTTCCTACGAATGAGAAGTGCAACCGATGCTTCTTGGTGGTGTTTGACATGTTCTTTGCCGGTCTTCTCTTCCATTTTTCCCCCTATGTCGGGTGTCTTGGTGTTGGTGTTTGTAATCTTGACTTTTGTAGTTTTTGGAAGTGTATTTTTAATACACTTCCTTGATTTTTTTTTTGTTGTTTCTCTTATTTGTTCCGTTATCTATCTATATATATATTTATCTTAGGCATTAAAAAAAAAGTCGAATTTAGATTTACAGCCGTAGAAAAATCATGCGGTTTCATGTTGTTTTAAATCTCGGCGGTTAGTTTTTAATCAAATGATTTAAATTAAATACAGCAAAATATAATCAATAAATCTGATCCATTTGATAATGATCGGACGATCCATATGCAGTACTGCATCATGCAATAATTGCATCGATTTGAACTCTAACGGATAAGTAGTATATAAAATCAAATTGTCAAAAAATATCAAATTTCTTATTTAATATTTAAATACTCATACAATTTAATCTTTTTCAATACATAAAAATGACCAAACAGTTAAATTTCTTTTGTGACAATGACGGGTCTCAAACAATTATAACTTTAATTTTTGTTTTATAGATGAAACATTCGATCACCTACATAGTTAAAAGATCTCAATATTTCAAACATGAGGAGTACTATGAATTGAAACAAAATACCAAGCCTTCAACGAAATAGAACACTTTTGACAATATTCACTACCGTATTGTCAGCATATTAACATGTTTTAATTCTCAAAACAAAAAAACATGTTTTACGCATGAACCCAACACTGTGTCTCACAAAGTGCACAACAACCACACAATCTGTTTGCTTCTATAATTAGGAACTGAATAAAAAGATGTAAATCCTAATAAATAATGCCAGGGACAATTTATAACAAGTACATGTACATTGATAAATTGATTTTCTAAGTAAACAAGAAACAAAGAAGACAGATTAAGTCATACATAAGTTACTCAGAATTGCATTTTTAGAACATACTATTTTTACAATTCTATGATATCCACTTTTGCCGTATCAAATTTCTCCAACGGAGAGAAAAATAATAAATAAATTTATCTTTCTAAGATCATGCTAAGCAGGTGCACTTGTTAAGCATGTTTAAAAAGGAAATAAAAGACAAAAGTAATAGTGATAATATAACTTTTTACATTTTCAAAACATTGAATGCACAATTTTCAAGAAAAAATTTCCATAATAATTTGCTTGACTAATACACACAGTGCACTGTTTAACATTTTTCATCTTTCTATCTACATTGAATATGCTCCATATTTTTAGCTCCAACAAATAAGCAATTTGTTACTTTCCCTCTCAATAAAAATATACCAACGAATAGATACATTTTCCTTGTTTAAGAAGGGTTTTTTCTTGAAAATTATTTTTGCCGCCTTATTGTTTTTGAGTGCATCTTACGAAATTACAAAAATATCTTTGTCCATTACTTAAGTCATGGACACTTTCTAAAATACCCTACCAGATTTTATTTTTATAAAGTCCTCTACTTAGTAGCATATGACATTTATCAAAAAATTTCATTTTTTCTGCCTCTGTTACTTAAGTAACGAAATGCTAAAATGGTAATTTTATAGAAAGCGCGAGTAAACAAGGAATGTTAAAAATACTTTTCTTTTTCTTTGGTATGCTTGGAAGCAAACAGATTGTGTGGTTGTTGTGTACTTTGTGATAATGGTGTGGGCCTAGAGAGAAACAAGACATGTGCTCAAAATGTTAACATATATACTACATAGTACATATTATATATACTATATAGTCTATAAATACTACATAGTATTAGTAAAAAAAAAACAAAAAAAAAATACTACATAGTATATACATATTAAAAAAAATACTCCAACATTCATCCATCCGTGTTAATAATAATAAATATAAATATTGTCATATTAGAATCGAGAGACTCATACTTAGTTTGATAGAAAGAGATAGAATGAATTAACATTTCATTGTTATTTGATGTAATAAAATGGAAAAACAATGAAATGGATTAATGTTCCATTATTTAAATTTTAAAATAAAAATTGAATAAAATAGGATGAATTAGATTTAACCGCAATTTGAGAGGCAAGACATAATGTAAAATTTATTCTACTCCAACATAAAAATCTAAACATAGTTCATCAATCCAAACAGAAGTTCCCTTTACAATTTTTCTTGGCAAAAAAGAATTTTTGAAATGGTTGAGAGTAGGTTTGACAATCAAAGAATTGATGATGATGTCTATATCTCTTTCTCATTAAAGAGCTGAGGGTAGGTTTGATGCAACTGTGCATGGCTCACAATTTTACACACGTTTGTGGTGTCTATGTTATGAAAGTTGTGTGAAAAAGAAATGAGAAGGATGGACATATATCTATATCTCCTTATTAGATGATGATATTAATTTAACAGCTTTGTCAAAGAAGAAGTTCATAACAGTCTTTAAGAAATAAAACAAATTTTATGATGAAGCATTTTTAAAGATTATAACAAAAAAACTCATAACATTTATTATTTTTTAATTAAATTTAAATTTGTAGACTTTTCAAAATGAAAAATACATTTTATTAAGTTTTTTTTATTACTAACATTATTAAGTTGCTGGCTTGTTTACTTATGGGAAATCAAATATGAAATTAAAATAAAATCAAGTATTCAAATACTTGATAAAAAAAAACTTTTTGTGTTCAAGTGTGAATTGTTAGTCTATATAGATATAGATTATAAATAAATTAAATGTGAGATATATAAAAGAGGTGATGCATACTAAACACTTTAAAATTTGAAAATTACTTTTGTCATTTTGTTTTTGGAACGCGACTTACGAAATTACTTTAATACTCCAGTCCATTACATAAGCCACAAATGTGTAAAAAAAAAATGGTTTTCACACACATCAGTATGGAATTCTATTTAGTATTATTTAAAATTACCGGAAAAAAAAATAAATCTTGCACAATATGTGGAATTTGTGCTTTCAAAATTAGAGAACATACACTATTTCAAGTATTTTTGAGATAACTAAATAGAACAAAGAATTGTTGCACAGAATGAAAAATCTAACAGCAAAGAAGACCAACAATTCATAAAGGAAGAATATTTGATTCCACATTCCAGAAACATCTAAGTTGAAAGGGGAACCATGTAAGTATTGACACTATTGTTTTTAGGAGTGTAATTGGACCAATTTGGTTCGGTTTTGAGTGAATTTGATGTCCGAATCAATGAACTTTCGATTGGTTCGGTTTTCACAGTTTTTTAAAAATGAATCCGAACCAAACTCGTCGATTTGGTTCGGTTCGGATACTTTGATCAGTTTTACATCGTATTTTTTTTCTATGTATTTCATGCTTTTTTTAATGGCAAAATTTATTCAAATTGTTTGTGGTGACTGATGAGAGCAGATTAGCTTGAGGAGGATGAAAATGAGGTGAGATAAATCATAGATGAGAGCAGGTTGTCTGTGCTGTGATGAAGGTGATGTGAGGACGAACTGTGATGAAGGTGATGTGAGGACGAAGAGAAGTACGCAGTTGTAAAAAAGTAATTTTTTTACTTATAATTCATATCATATCGGAGGAAGCATAAGAGGCCGAATATGCCTTGGATCACTAGTCACTGCAAAAAAAATTGTTGCTATATTGAAGGAGTTAGGATATAAGGATTATGTGAAGGTTTTGTATGTGGTGCCTGAAAGAACCTTGAACACCGTCAAAATTGTTATGGCAAATTATGTATGTATAGTGATGTAAATGTACTCAGCAGGTATAATGATTTGAATCGCATTGAGCCATTGAGGTAGATCTAGACAATGTCTCTACTGAAAATGACATTGAATGTTATGATACCAATGCCAATAAGCAATAGTGATGAAACTGTTGTGAGGATATGTTATATTATAAACTGATGATGAACATGAGCATTTTATGTTGAAGATCTGATATATGCAGAAAATCCAAAACAAATATACATGTGTTGTCAAATATGGTCAAATCTCTGGTCACTGTGAATGCGAAATATCTAATGGGTATGAATTTGTAGATTTAGATAGCATCGCTTGATCTAAAAATGGGGAACAAAACAAACATAACACATGATCTGCATGGACTACCATTGAAAATTTGAAACTGAGTTTTTTATCAGAGACGATATCAAGAAATGTGCATTATTGAATGGCAAACTAATTATTAAAACCAGTTTTGAACTTACCTAGTTTCAAAAACTGGTATTTTTCACAGTTTAAAAACACAGGATCTAAAAAAAAAACCAATCAAAAACTGGTATTTTTCACAGTTTAAAAACACAGGATGTAAATATACATGTGTTGTCAAATATGGTTAAATTTGCATATTGTCAATTGTTTTGTTTTTGTGCATGAACGGTGAACCTAATGTTGTGTCTCATGTCCTCTTTCTTTCTCTCAACCCTGTATAAAGTGACAAGGCTTTTCGTTATGAACTAAATGAGAAGATCCAAATCCTAACAAATAATTTCAGGCAAAATTTATAAAATGCAAGTTGATAAATTGATTCTTTATCTCTAAAACTAAGAATTACACATTAAGTAATACATCCATGATTTATGCACGACGAAGAATACATCAATCAAAATGAACGAAGGATGAGCTATCGTAAGAACTGTATTTTTCACTAGAGAAGCAAGTTATGCATTGTGTCTAAACTGTAAACGCTAATGCATTAATGACAGTGATCTTGAGATTGAATCCAAGTTATGGGAGCAATCAAATCCATTGACATTGTTAGAAACTTCATAATAATTATCAGCATATATTCATATATTGAATATATGTGAAGACAAGCTTCTAAATCGAAGTTATTTTGATGAAGACAAATATGTGAAAAGAAGAAAAAGATTGATCATGATTCAAGTTCTCAATATCGAAGAAATCCAAATTATCTCATGATCAAGTGCTCAAGACATGGGGAACAATATTAGGTACAATATGCAATTAATTATTTTAAAGCTTTAGGTGCTCACGAACTTTGATCTAACATATTGAAAGCTTTCTATAACAATGATGCATGTTTCACAATAAAAATATTTTAACTTAGAATGCTTAGAAATTATTTTAATAATTAATTACAAATAAATTTTTAGGTTAAATATAAAAGTCCATATGAAGCAAGCTTTTAAAAATATAAAAATTTGATTTTTAAGAAAAGCTGTCAGAACTTTTTAAATCAGATAACAGATGTAAAAGGTCTGTTGATGAAACAGTGCAACGTTTGGAAATTTTAAAAACAGAACCTTTTACATCTTCTTTTTCGTAACAACAGATGTGAAAAGTTCTGGGCAAAATTTTAAAAAAATATAAAGTCACGCCATTTTTCATGAAACATTGTCTTGTTTCATTTGTTTCTTTTTGGCATTGTTTATTATAATAATAATTGCATTGCTTCATGAACAATTCCAAAAAGTCTCTATATATTCATAATTTTTCTAAAATCAAATCACCTCTTTCACTCAAATTTTCATAACAATTCTTTTGCCAAAATTATCACAAACTCTTTGAAACTTTGTTGCATATTTTTCATATCAAAGTTAAAGTTTCATGAGCACTTTGAGTTTTATAATTCTGAATTGTTATATTGAAAGAGAAGACAAAGTCTAGAACTTTGTATATCAAAATTCTATTGTATTCAAAGTACAAAATTCAGTTTATAGTGAATATCTTGCTCTCCAGGATTGTTGGAAGCAAGAGAGTGAAAAAGAGAGGATTGTTCTCTTGTTTCACTTTGTAAGGGAATCACCTTGCTGTCCAGGATTGTTGGAAGCAAGAGAGTGAAAAAGAGAGGATTGTTCTCTTGTTTCACTTTGTAAAGGTCATAGTGAAATCCTTCACAGTGTGTGAAGGTACTGGATGTACCCTTAGGTTAGGAGGGGAACCAGTATAAAATCCTTTGTGTTCTTCTTCTCTTCCCTACACTTTTTATTTTTCTGCATAACTTTCATACATTCATCACAAATCTTCAAGAAGAATAAAAAGAATCCAAACATCTCTAAAATAACCGAAAAAATACTAAGAACCTAATTCACCCCCTCTTAGATTGCACTCTTAAACTTACAATATATACTTATCTTCATAGACTCTCAAGGTCTATGATTGCTCGCATGAATTTCAATTCAAAAGATAGCAAAGAACATTTTTAAGAGACACTGATACCATTTGGCCAGTTTCTTAAACTAATTTGATTCCCTTTAACTGCATAAACTATCTTTGACTTAAGCTTTATGCTAAAAACCATCAAAGTATGGACATTAATTGTTCCCTTAGTGGAAGGATGCATTAATATCTTTGACTTAAGCTTTATGCCAAAAACCATGTTAAAACATATAGCAGAATCTTCCACACTTCAGGAATAAAATATTAACTAGTAAAGTTCTTCTAAATTCTAATGAATGAACTATGGTGAAAAATCTATAGTCCTTCCTTATATTAAATCTCATGTTGCACTTGTTAATCCCTTATATTTAAATGTTAAATGAAGGAAATTCTGAACAATTTTGAAGTGCGGATATGAGACTGTTACTTAGAAAATTCATAGTCAACTTAAGAACATCATATTTTCTATATAAGTACTATTTTCAAAGTTTATTCAATCTTAACAACACAGACAAAGCAAAATAATGCAGTAACACAACTATCACATTACGAATGCAAGAAAACATACTTTGTTACGAATGCAACTCCGCAATCCACTCTGGAGGTGGCCAGAACAACTTCAAATAATCCGGATAATCAGACAAAGGTGAAACCTAATTTTGATCCAAGTGAAAAACATTCATCCCACATTCTGTGTTATCAAGACCTCTGAAGGCATCATCTGTATAAATCACACAATTCCCATTAGCAAAACCTAATTCTGAAGCAGAAGCAAAAAACGTATATCCATTTCCTAAGAACAAAACCACTATCACCTACATAGCAATCAACTAGCAACAACTCACATTCACTCTATAACAAGAATTTGCTATGAACCATTAAAATTACAGTACCCATTGTTACTTAATGTCAATACATAACATGAAAATAAATTCATATTGCAAATTAATTAAGCCAAACTCTACATTATGTCGACTTCACCGGAGACAGGCAGACAGCATAGTAGGTAGAAACGTCCACACGTTCGGGCGGGTTGCGAGACATTGAACCAAAGTTATCGTTGCCAAGAGGGGTCAAATCCACAATGTCAGCTTGATAACCTCCATCTGCATTAACGCTAAATAGGTCACGCAGGATGGCGGTTTCCACAGTGAAGTTCTCTTCCGGGATAAGACAGCGGAGTTCATAGTAATCCAGCTCTTCAACAGGGTTGAGTAACCACCAGGAGGAACCCATCTTCACAGTCAGGTCTACAGTCGTAAACCGTAACCCTAACTTCTTCGCACGATCAACAGCTTGACAGTAATTAGCCTGATTCCAGTGAATATCGGTTGGGAGACCGAAACGAGGAGACTGAGCAGCAGGGATGGTGGGGAGGAGGATCAGCTCATCACGTAATCCGCTAACTTTGAATTTGCCAAGTTGAGAAATTGCGAGAGCATATGGTTCTGGAACTTCAAAGAGGTCAGGAACGATTGGTATCTTCAGAAATCGAGTGCATGTAGCGCGATGAAAGGAATTAGCAGTAGAGAGTTTGCAGTAAGTGAGCACAACTATGCCATTTGATAGGGTGGCGGGGAGATCTTCATATTCACGGCGTCGGTGGTCACCGATTGCGTGTTTGATCACTTCGGTGAGTGTCAGGATCACGCATTCACGGATAGCATGAAGGTTAACTTCAACTGGAGTCGGATTCGGATTGGTCCGGGCCCTTTCATAGAAAATGCCGAGGCGTCTTTTCAGCCAAAATAAGAGCATTTGTATTTTCTCCCATTTTTTCTCTGGTTTTTCTAATCTTCAACCGTTTTTTTCTAAACCATGTCTTATAAAAAGATTGGAGGAAGTAGTCGGTTTGGTTTAGAGGAAAAAAAAATTACGAAAATTGATGAATAAACTTAGATTAAAGTTAGTCTAAATTCATTTATTAATTTGTGAAAAAATTGAAAAGAATTCAAATACAAAATAAAATCAATTTTAGAAGACCAATTTATCATACTATTTAAGATCGGTCTGAATTACCTTATTTTTGAACTTATCATAAACAACTTATGTAAATAAATAATTTTTTATATATTTTTATAAGTCTATCAAGGTAGTTTATGAAAAAAAAATAACTTATAAAAATACAATTTTCATTAGTAAGAACTTATAAATTAACATAAAAATTTATTTATTTGCTTAAACTGTTTTGCATAAGCTCAAAAATAAGTTATTTCAAACGGGCATTTATTAAGAGTTTAATGTATACTCCTTCCATCCCAAAAGTACGAGAATTAAGAAAAATAGTTTTTTCATTAAACTTGTCAATAATATTATTTTTTTCAAAATTAACCTTCAATTATTATGAGAGAGAAATAATAGTCTTCTCTTAATTTAATTAGAGGTATTTTTGTGAAAATTTAATTAATATGTCTTGAACTCGAAAAAAGTCTTATAAAATGAGACAACAAAATTTTGCAAGAAAATCTTATATATTGGGACAAAGGTAATATGTTTTATTATTATTGTAAATTAATTTTACATTTACGTCTAATAAAAATCATATTTATTTAGGCTTAAATACATTTTTAATTTCCCTATTTTACAGAATAGGTAATTTTGGCCCCTCTACTTTTTTTACATAATCTTGGTTCTCCTATTTTGAAAAACGAGCAATTTTAATCCCCTTTTTTTCCTTGGCAATTTTAGATCACTAGTCACTACAAAAAATAATTGTTGCTATATTGAAGGAGTTAGGATATAAGGATTATGTGAAGGTTTTGTATGTGGTGCCTAAAACTGAAAGAATTGAACACCAAGTTAAAAGAACTCAATTCAAAATTGTTATGGCAAATTATGTTCAGTGAGGTAAATGTACTCAGCAGGTATAATGATTTGAATCGCATTGAGCCATTGAGGTAAATCCAGACTATGTCTCTACTGAAAATGACATTGAATGTTATGATACCAATACCAATAGTGATGAAACTGTTGTGCGGATATGTTATATTATAAACTGATGATGAACATGAGCATTTTATGTTGAAGATCTGATATATGCAGAAAATCCAAAACAAATATACATGTGTTGTCAAATATGGTCAAATCTCTGGTCACTGTGAATGGGAAATATCTAATGGGTATGAATTTATAGATTTGGATAGCATTGCCTGGTCTAAAAATGGGGAACAAAATAAACAAAACATAACACAACACATGATCTGCATGGACTACAATTGAAAAGTTGAAACTGAGTTTTTATCATTGAAGCAATTGACGATATCAAGAAATGTGCATTATTGAATGGCAAACCAATTATTAAAACCAGTTTTGAACTTAACTTAGTTTTAAAAACTGGTATTTTCCAACACAAGTTAAAACACACGATCTAAACAAAAACCCGATTTTTAAACTACCTTTTATAAAACCAGTTTTAAAACTCCTGCATTAAAATTTGAAATTGTTCTTATGACATTCCTACAAAGCTGAAACTTCACATTAAAAAAGAAATATATTCAATATATTCAAACGAAAGAGAAAAGCTTAGCATCACCTAATGTTGTATAATTGTATTGTACTAAGAATGATGGAGATATTATCTTGTTAATTGACTGAGCATATACAAGAAAATAATAAATAAATAAATAAATAAAAACAAGCATTCCTCGATGTTGATGGGCACAATCATCTACAGTATTGCCGAAACAAGCATCAAAGGGCTCCTTCACAACCTACAATTAAAATAAATTCAAATACAATTAAGAAATAATCAAGAAAGAGTGTTTCTTCAATAAACCTATCTGCCACGGACAAAAGCATACTAACTTCATATCTTGTAATAATAAGCATAAAAGTTAAACCCCAACATCCTCCCACACCATAGCTTTTATGAACTCCCTCTTAAACAATTCAGGTTTAAGTGCATCAACCCTCAAATTAAACATCACATCAAACATGTTACCATTTTATATTTTAACCTAAATGTTATCCTAATTATCTACAAAATCATAGATAACTGTGACATGTCTTGTGTAAGTCAAGCAAATCGGGCCATCAACAACCAAATTTCAGCATATTCAACTATCAATTGTGAGCAGAAACAGTGGACTTATTGACACTAGATCAAAATACACATACATTAAATTATAACATATAATAGTATCCCTAATTGAGGGAGTTTACTCATTAAAAAATGTAAAAAATAAGTACCCGATTGTGGCCTAATTCCGAATGGTACCTAATCGGCACAAGTACCTGAACAGGTACACTTTCTCTTATTTTTTGTGGGTTAGCATGTCAGGTTTGGGAGATGAGATGGAATTAATATAATTTAGTGAGTTTTATTGAACATGTTGGGCTGGAAGGATGTGATGCTTATTAGGCAATTAAGTTGAAAAAGTAAAAATAAGTGATGTACGTACAAGTGAAACCTGTGTGAGATAAGTTGGAGTGGAGATGCTCTAAGCAACTCAGCAAACATTGTGAGCAGAAAAAATGGGCTTATTGATTCCATAATTTCTAATGATTTGAATGCCCTCCTCAAGCAAACAAGAATGTGAGTACACGTCTTATATGTTGCCCGCTAAATATTCGGGGTTTCCATCTTAATCATATGTTAGAGCTTATTGTTCCATTGACAGAAGCATGAAAAAAGGGGAGTTTTTTCTGGCTTACGTGGAAAATGAATAAGCAGCAGAAATCATATGAGCTTAGACAACCTTAATCCCTCACAACCATGAACTAAATTTCTTAGTATGAACCTGCTAAATGCAAGAAAAATAATGAAATAATGAGCTATTAAAAGAAACAAAAGACCTTGTTTCTGTAAAAAGTAAAAGAGTTCTAACACAGAATGCACTTTGGCTTACATATAGTGCACAGATGACAGAACAAGGCAATTAACATACTTTCAAGGTATTCGGCTACTGAAAAGATGCAAACAGGATCAAGCATCTATGTCATATACTAGAAAAGGATTTGAAAGCGAGCCATGACGAACCGGTCATTGTCTTTCGACCACTACCAAGCATATAAGCATTTATTCACCTTGCACTTAAGTACTTGCGAGTTGCGTGTTTATTGGGATTAGGCTACTGTGGATATAAACTTTGTATATGCCAACTCTTCTAACTGATACAGCATCAGTTGCAAAGCCATTTTATGAGAAAAATGGCTTTAAACAAGATTATTCCTAATACCATATACAGAAACTGAGAGAAGTCGCCCAACTCAAGGCAATATTTCATGGGAAAATTGTAAGATGGAAGTCAGCCCAGTATCCCGGTTGTGTAACAAAAAAGCGCATTTTGGACTTGGGCATGATGGAGAAAGGAAAAAAAATATATAAACAGCCTTGAACTTTTAGTTGTACACATGACTAGCCAGTGGTCTTTGAGATTGTGCAACATGTGAAGGAAAAATGTTGAAGAAGAACATCCTCGCTAAGAGAAAGAGGCAGCATGAATTCAAACTTCAAAGAGAGAAACATGAGAAGGAAATGAAAGAAAAGAAGCTCCAGGCGAAGAAAGAAGAAGGACATGAAAAAGAAGGGTGGAAGTGGGTTTCAGGTGGGAAAGAAAACACTGAAGACCAAATTGACAACTCTGTCTAAAGCTAAAGCTGCCCAAGCAATGGAGCTTGACAATTAAGGCTTTGTGATGTCTTGTTTGATTTTGGGCCGATGCATGAAGTTGATAGATGACAGAGTTATTTTGTGATTCGGTTTCTGTAATATTTATCTATTAAGCTATTAGACTACGACTGTACGAGGGGGTGAGATGTATATTAGGTAACTAATCTATTATAGTTGTTGTCTCTCTCTTGAAATTTTTCTCCATTCAACTATCTACGTTTATATGACTAGACAGTAATGAACAATAGGAAACAACAATTGAAAGAGAGCATAAAATACCCAGCACCCAGAAAATGCATTTTTAACTGAGTATGAAATTTTAATTGTTAATTACAAGAAAAAAATAAAACTCTCATCATAGTATATAGAATTCATGCTTTCAAAAATAGAGAAAATACACAATATTTCCAGTATTGTTGATAACTAAATAGAACAAAAAATTATAGCAGAGAATGAGAAACATGACAGAAAAGAATATGACAACAATTCACAAGCAATAATATTGATTTCTAGAAACATCAAGTTAAAACAGGAAGAATCATGCAAGTATCGACACTGATGCCTTAATAGCAGAACTGCAGAAGGTACTATTAATTCCAGATAAAGCTTAATGTCAAAGGCATTTTAAAGCAGACAGTATATTGTTATTTAGAATAAATTAACCTCATTTCACTTGGAGCAAAACAAATCATTGTAGAGGTAATAATGCTTTTCTGGGTCATTCCATATTCAGGAATGTGATACTAGCCTATGAATCCCTTCTAAGTTCTGATGAATGAACTATGACAAAGACCTAAAGTCCATACAGTAAATGTTATGTGATACTTGTCAATCCTTCACTTACTTATAAGTAAGGGAGTCATAAGGGTGGTTGGGAGAGTAAGATAAAGGAACAGGGTTTGTATGCCACTATCCACTAACATCTAACATTTTATTAGCATTTTGCATTTACAAAATAAAAAAGACTATAATAAGTAGTATCGCTCAGCTTAGGTTAGTTTACATCTTATAGGAACTTCTCAAGTGAGTTAAGCATTTAGTTCCTGATGAAAAAACTCATAAGTTTATAGTTGCTTCTTTTTTTGACAGAAAGTTTATAGTTGCTTATGAACAAGTTAGATAGGATAGTTTCAATTTATACAAAAAGTAATCAGTTAAAAGACCAAGAGACAATGTAAGAACTTTCCAAAAACTTATCCAATATAGCAGCAGAAACAAACTTGATGTGTACATTAATATCAAAATAACAACAATAATAATATAATATCATTTGGTATTTTGTAGAAATGCATCTACAATAGTTTGAAATTACAAACCTTTCAATCCAAGATTAATATACTCTGGTGTTATCAGCACGCAACCCAACCCATTCCGGAGGTGGCCAAAACAACTTGGAATAACAGGGAAAATCAGACAAAGGCGAGATCCGTCGTTGATCCAAGTGATAAACACTAATCCCAAGCTCAGCAGAATGATAATTGCGATAAGCATCATCCATAAATATCACACAATTCCCAGCACCATTACCATTACATGAAGCAGAAAAAACACAATCTTCCCCCAAAAACAAAACCCTATCCCCTAAATTTCTCACCTCCACCCATTTCTTCTCCTTCTCATCAAGCCTAAACACATCAAATCTCACATCTCTCTCCACTCCAATCTCATCAACTCCATCAGCACTCAAAATACAATTCCCAACACAAGACAAATACTTATCCACCAGCAACAATTCACCATCACTCTCCACTAAGAATTTCTTATCTCCCCCAAACACAGCCTCAGCCACCAAATCCAAACATAAATCCGGTCCCACCCTAACAGCCCGACCGTTATTATCAACCGCAATAGGCCGTCGATTAAAAACACAGACATCGTCATAAGGCGTCGGCATTTCAGGAATTATCGTCCACCGTTCATCACCACATCGGAAAATAGCAAGTTTCCCGGAAACATGAATAGTGAGAAGAACAGAACAACGATCATTTCCGTTTCCGTTATGACACGTGTCATAAACAACGAGTTTTTCCATGTAGAGTGAGGTGTTGTGGTTGATAGAGAGTGGAGATTGAGAAGGAAAAGGACCTATGACGAATTCACTACCGAGATCGATGACAGAGAGATCGTTGAAGTCGAGTACGTGAGGGAAATGAAGAGGAAATTGTTTGTCACGTGAGAGAGGATGCCAGAGATGAGTTTGGTCACGTGAATTAGGACCAATTTTGATTAACCAAGGTTGTAGGGTTTGTTGATTTGGGGGTGGAGTGATGAGGAATAGGGTACGTTTGGAGAGAGGAAATGTGGAAGCGTTGGAATTGGAATGATGATCGATGAGGATGTTGTTGGAGTTGGAAGGGGCTGGGAATTTGGAAGGTAGATTGAGATGGTGAAGGTGATTTTTGGGAATGGAAGAACGCCATGATGAACAAACGGATCGGAATCGGAGTTGATAGAATTCGCTGTTGAGTTTATCGGATATGAGCTGTAAGAGATCTTTAGGGAGTTGAGTCCAGTCTGCCTCCGCCATGAATGGTTGTGGTTGTGGTTGTGGCGGTGGTGGTGGTGATTGTTTGTCTCTGAAAATTGTAAATAAGAACATGATGATGATTGACGCGCAAGGAAATGACTCTGGTTTTATATTTATTACTCCCTCCCATAAAGAATGGATCGATTAACATGCGCCAATATAAACTTTGACGATTAATAACTTTAATTGTATAATAGTAAAAATTATAAAATTTGATATTTTGAAATTATTCATTGAGATAAATTCAACGACATCTTATATGTTAATATTTATTTTTATTATTTTTGTAAAAAAAAAATATTTATTTTTATTTATTAGTAGAAAAATAAGTTTAAAACAAAATATGTAAATAATATACTTAGTTAAACTGGCTCAATCAAATTGGGACACAGGGAGTACCCCTCGTCGTAAGAGGATTGTAGCATTTTACCATTTCAAAAGTTGAGAGTAATCCAATTAAAGATAAGTGGGTTGGGCAGAATTGACCCAATCTGCTGAGTTTTTCTCTTTTCCTCTAATATTTCAATTTTGCTTTAAGCAAAAACTTCGAATTATGTTTTTTGAAGTTTTTTTAGTTTGAATTCGGCAAAAATGTCAGGAAATACATTCCAAAATTCGTATTTATCCGAAATTTAAAATCAGAGTCAAAAAAGAAAAAAAGTGTGTGTGGGGGGGGGAGAAACTTTCTAATCTCTGGTGTGCGATTTAGGTTGGGTCAATGGGATTTTATTCATAAATTATTTTGAGAATTTCTTTATGTGCCTTCGTTACACTCGTGCATTCTCTGACATTTCTAATTTACCCCCTTTACTATTTAGGATGCAAGTGTGTAAATTGAAAAAATTGAAAAGAAAAAAAAAATTGTATATTAGGATGCAAACTTAGTTCCCATCCTAAATGCGAACTCTTTTTTTCCTGATATTATCACTTACTCATGAAGTGCGCAGACGTTGGGTTTGAGTCAAACAAAATTGTCACTCCCAAAATAGAGTGCGAAGAAAATTTCAGAGAGCGCGTGAGGATTTTTAGAGAGGATGAAAAGCAAATCTCAATTTTTTTTATACAATTCCCTAAAAACATAAGGTTCGTGGTTTAGAATCTGTTACCCCACAAATTTTTTTAGACTAAGTTTTAAATAGTAAAATTTAAGCACTTGAAATTGAAATTATATGAAATACCTTAAATATATTGTTAGAAATAATATAAAATCATTGATGTGCCAAATTCTAACAGCTTAAGCTTTTGGGATAATTGGTTATTTGACATGGTATCAGAGCCTCTATGACTAAGTGGTCTAGGGTTCGATTCCCGCTCCCCTCACTTTCTAATTAAAAGTGGAATTTAAGCATATGATAGGTGGGCCTATGCATTATCCACGCTTCAAGCCCAAGTGGGCTCTTGCGTGAGGGGCGTGTTAGAAATAATATAAAACCATTGATGTGTCAAATCCTAACAGCTTAAGCTTTTGGGATAATTGGTTATTTGACATATATCTAAGTTTAAAATTTTAAAACATAAGGTTCATGGTTTAGAATCTGTTACCCGAACTAAACCATTTCAGGTTTGAACGGGTTGGTTCGAATTTGAACCATACTTAAACGGGACGTTTTAAAATCCATATCTTCATACACAGGTTAATCATGAAAAAGTTTTTTTTTTAAGAAACTAAATTAGCCCACCTAAATTGGCACCGGTGAGAATTGAACCTGAGATCATAAGAGGAGCACACTTCCAGGTTCCAAGCCAATACCACCAGACCAACCCAGATGGATTTAATCATGAAAAAGTTGATAGAGGGAGAGAATTCCATATAATTAATTAAGGTATATTTCCATAATTTTTGGATGCAATGCAAGTTAAGCTCAATAACAGAATGATCAAGATTTATACCAAACATATAACCAAGTGTTAGCTGATGCAGAAGTTACTTGTGTGTTATTGAAACACAATGACAGAATATTTAAGATAGCAAAGATGTATACAAGGATGTGTGGTCTGAATGAATAGTTTAATAACACTAAATAACTTGTCCCATAAAAGGGAAGGTATGTTCAAAATATACTTATACAAAGAATAACAACGTTAAAAATAATTTGATTCTAATTTGTTCTCTTCTATATAATCCATAAACTGCACAATAATTTAAACGTGCATGAACAATATCAAAAACTGTAACAAGTAAACAAAAGAATTACAATACAATCAATCACAACACAGTTGAGTGGAAACTGACAAGTTATACAATCTACCAGATTTTATTTTCTCTAGCAATTGATTCCACACACCTCAGAATCAGGACCGGTGACTCTTGTCGTAAAAGGGTCGATTCGAACCCACAAAAGTGAAAAAATGGAAGCAAGAAGAATAGACCAAACAACCACAATGGTCGGCGTTCGGTTCTGACGTCCCATGAGACCTTTGAGGAAAGGGTAAAGATGGATGATCACCCAAAATGCAAAGAAAAGTTTACCGAAGAGTGGTCCCCATGATTGGTAGCCACTGTTAACGGCGTACGAGATTCCTGCAACGACTCCAACTAAGTTTATAATGAGAAGAGTTGTAGGTGGAATGAGAAGTGTTGTCCATTTAAACATGTATAGTTCTGCAGAGTCTCCGTCTTCGTCTGATGCCTTTGAGGTAACAGTGAAATTTGTGTCAATTCCAGCAAGTACTTTGAGTAAACCTTGGAACACAGCAAAAAGATGAGCTGAAACACCACCAATAACCCAAAATTGTTCATTTCTCCACCATTCATCAATTCCAACACCACTCCACCTCATCTCTAGGATACCAGTTGCAAAGATAGAAAGAAAGAGAGATATGAACCATATACTTGCAATGTTACTAATCTGTAAACAATGTGAATAAAAGAAGTTAATAATGTTACCAAAAATAGGTACAGTACAAGAGAAGGGGAATAATGAACAAGCTATATACTATGTTTAGTTTAAGAAGAAATCACAAACCTGTGGAATAATGAACTTGTTAGTCAAGAGACAGACAGCAGGTAAGGTACAGTACATGAGAAGGGGAATGGATGTGATTGGATAGATTGTGGTGTTTATATAGGCGAACCTTTCGAGCCACTTTAGCCTTCCACTATAACCATACCATATGGGACAATGTCGACTAACTAGAATTTCCACTGAACCTAAAGCCCACCGAAGCACTTGGTTCAAACGATCGGAAAGATTGATAGGAGCTGAACCCTTAAATGCTGCAAGCTTAGGCATGCAGTATATAGACCTCCAACCACGAGCATGCATCTTAAATCCAGTAAGAATATCTTCTGTGACAGAACCATAGATCCATCCAATCTGTGAAATATAAGACAGATAATGATTATTTTCAAAGATAATGGGATAAATTCTTCCTATTTTTTCTAGTAAGGAACAATCATTATATTACAGACACCCCCATAAAATATAATACAGAAATACTACTGTGAAAAGAACGGATGAGAAACAGAAAAATAAATGTCATACAAAGTTTAACTCAGCTATTATCCAAAAAAAAAAAGTTTAACTCAGCTTTTTTCATTTTTACCAGAGTGAAAAACCCACAAGTCTACGAATAGTGTACTATTAGGAGTTCAACAAAACAAATTGGTTATGCAGGCAAATTTCCACTTGTAGCTGCAACTTTGAGATCTATTTCAAGTATGACACAGATCATAAATGAGACACATACACGTGGAAGCGTTAATGTAAAATATTCATATTATCATCAAGGATAACCTGGCCTATTTCAAATTTAAGTTTAATTTATTGATTTTTGGTCTCCTAATGGACAAATATGTTGATAATAAGCTGAAAATAAGATGAGAGTGACTGTGAACATGAAACATAAGAAAGCACCGAAAGTAAATCGATTAGTGCCATTCTGTTTTATACCTCCTGTCCCCATTCTGATTTATCTTCGTAACCACAACTGATAACATGAATTGCCTCCTTGAGGAGAGTTTCTGGAGTTGCAGACTGAGGAACACCGCCATTTTCCATAAGTGTAGAGGCAACAAAAACAGCAGACTGACCAAACCTTTTCTCAAGGCTCATTTGTGACATGAGTAGTGATTTCTCATCATCAAATCCAGCACCTGAATGAAATGGTTGTTTTAGAAAAGTTTGTGTACAAAGTTTACACCAACAAAGTTATAAATAATCAACAAAACTAGCAGGGTTAATAAGGTATATGCAATTTCACATGTGAGCCAATCCATTTGAGATATAATCGAGAATTGAAATTCAATGTTCCACAGAATCTAGAAATTTATGTGTTGTACTATTCTACTTAGCGAATAACAATAATTTAGCAGGGTTAAAATCACAATTATTTTAACTGGTAGAATTATCAATGAAACTTGTCCTTGAAGTGTCAGCTCAGTGGTAAGAGCTTGACCTTGTAACTTTAAGGAACAGAGTTTAAATCCCCTCGGATATAATTGTGAAATCAGAAATGGTCATTACTGTCACTTTAGTTAATGATAATTTCCCCCTTCCCCATAGAAAATGAAATTCATATAGAAAGCAAATAAAAATATTCAACTTGCATAGTATACCTTCCACCCCTTCTTCTATATCCTCTAGACTAAAGATGGGCACAGTTGGATCAGCATGCTTGCTAGATTTCTTGTTTTTTGATCCTTTCTTGCTAGATTTTGAGCTATTTTTTCGATCTCCACAGCAAAGTGAAGAAATAACTCCAGCCTTTTTATGCTTGGGTTTAATAGGAGGCTCATAACCATATAAAGCAGTTCTGTTGAAGACACATCCAGTACCCACATAAACAGGGCCTTGAATACCATCCAATCCTCGCAAATTTATCTGTACAAATAGAGACAAGATGGCGAAAAATAAGTATTATATATAAAACTATTCATGAATAATGCATTCACCTAATAGCTTAAGCTTTGGGAAAACTTTGTTCATGACAAGGCTCCAAACAAACCAACAAAAAGATAGATTTTCTGAAAAAGTTGTATGGGCCTCCGCACTTTGTGGAGCAATTTTTCCCACACCACATTTCTAAAACCAAATTTTTTCCAGAAGTAAACTTTTGAATGGCTTACTTTGCCCAAAATTGTAATTCCTGGCGGCATTAAAAAAATCACATTTTTTTTGGAAGTGATATTGTGTGTAGAAATCTTTAACGTAACAGAAATCAGATGAATATCCTGCAAGATACTTACATCAAAGAAAACCGTATTACGATTGGCATATCGATCGTTCCTATCAATACCATCAAATCTCTGTGGAAACTGAACATAGCAAACATTTTTTCCAAGGTTGGGATCCATCATAAAACACATAGCTTCTCTCAAGGCTTTGCTGTTGTTTATGTAATGATCACAATCAAGATTCAATAAGAAAGGTCCATTAGTAAGGACAGCTGATACACGAACCTGAAACCAATATATTGAACATCAATGGTTAGATAAGTAAGATATGTAGAGAAAAGTAAAGGCCTATTTACTGACAAAAAAACATTTTCATTTTGAAAATGTGTTCATTTTAAATTGCTAACAAGGAGATGGAAGATCCATGTTGTGAATAATTGCGATAGAGAGATGATAGATGGTTAGCAGGGAAAATGCAAGTTTCAGAAACAACGAAAACAGTATTTTGGCGTTTTCAAAGTTATTTGAAGATATTGAATCTATTTAAGAAAATTGCAAAAGAAGGTGAGGGAAGCATTAGCTTTATATTCTATCAAGTTTATTGGTTGAAATAAAAATGAATAGAAAACATGGAAAATAAAATGGCTCTAAGTTTTCAGAACTTTCTATGGTTACTCACAAGTGCATTCATGGCACCGGCCTTCTTGTGATGTTGAAACCCTGGACGCTTTTCACGAGAAACATAGACTAAACGCGGAAGTTCGTTACCATCGACATCAAGTCCTCCACTTTGACCCAAGAAAACCTGCAGATAGAGAAAGGAATTTAGTAACTGAAATGCTTAAAACTTCCTCAAACTCCCAACTTAAATTTAATAATGTCAAAAGGTTGAAAATATACAAAAATAATATTTACAAGAGTAAACTATTTTTTAACCGAAAATCACAGGCGTAAACACTAGAATTGATAGGTAATATACCTAGGTTGACCGCTCTAAAAATTTAATCCATTTAGGTTGATGAAACTTTTGAGGAAAAAAATAACAGTTAATTAAGCAGAGAACGGCATTGTGTGATTTTATCTTTGTCATGAGAATTCAACCAACCAAAAAGATAAATAAATAAATGAATACATAATAAGTAAACTAACTACCTGGATCATTCCTGGATGGTCCCTGGTGTTGTTTCCAGGCCAAGGTGTGCCATCTTGCATCACCCATCCTTCTTCAGGAACTTTTACTGCTTTTGCAACGAGTCCATTGATACGGATTTTGAATTCTTCATATTCTCTCTGTGAAACAGAAAGGAATGATCATTAAAATATGCTGGTAAGTGCTGAGAAGCATGGCTTACTGTATCACACACAAACACATGCCAAGACAAAAGAATAAATATAATCGCTTTACAAGTCAATCTTCTTTACCTTCATTGCTCTACGATCTTTGACAAAAGATGGTTGAACCTTATCTTTCAAGTAGTCAATTTTCTTTGAAAAGTACCACTCCGGTGCTCGTGGTTCAATGGCATATTTCTTGGCGAAAGGAACCCATTTCCTTGCAAATTCTGATGTCTCGGCAAGAGATTCGAATGTCAACATAGCAGCACCATCATCAGAGACATAACAGGAGACCTTATCCACTGGGTAGTCAACAGAAAGAATTGATAGTACAGTATTGGCTGTCACAAGTGGGGGCTCCTTTAACGGATCAACAGTACTGACAAAAATGTCAACTGCTGCTAACTGTGATGGTTCCCCTTCCCGATCATATCTGCAAATCACATCAATTATGGCTCAGTTTGGATCAGTTTCCAGCATATGAAAGTTTCTCAAATAAAAAAATGTAAAGGTATTCCCACAAAAAAGTGTATTATAAGATTTACAAAAAAAATAGATGAGAAAGCTTGTGAACAAATTGAGATGAAGAAACAAACTTTAACTTGTGAGATATTAAAAATATTCATAGTGATTACAAATATTCTTTTAATGTTTATATTTCTGCAACTGCTTGTTGAGAAGTTTACCTAAACTAGCTCTATTAAATAAAAGAAATATTATCATAAGAAAAGAAAAAGTATAAACATGATTTCCTTATAATAAAGAAGGGGGGCTCAAAAATCAAGGCTTTACCTTAGTGAAAGCCTGTCGAGATATGTTTCACGGTTCACAGGAAGCCATTTGGGGAATTGATCCAATATCCAAGAAAAGGCAAACCAAATTTCACATATAACTGATATTAACCACAATGCATAAGCATTGCGTACAGGATTTGTAATTCGGTAGTGCAAGAAAATGCAGAGGATAACCAGCCGCAGAACAATAACCATACGGTATGGATTTATCCTAGATGATGGAATAGAAACCTTCCTGGAGAGAGGTTGCCGAGCTTCATCATTTCTGCATAATGAAAACAAAATGTTCAGCACTGAACCTAAAAAACAAGGGACACACATTGTGCTCGTATAAATACAAAGAGATACAAGTTAATGAATTTGCTTATTTAGCAAACAGCAATAAAAGAAACTTTTACAACAGATTTGCTTATAGAAGTACTCACAACAAGGAATCATCGAATAGCACATCAGTACTGGCATCAATATCTCCTATTCCTCTTTCAGAAGTAGCTTGGCCTGTGCTCATTGGAGCAGTATTCTTATTATCATGTTTCATTTTCCAGCCATCAACTCTTTCTTTCCATGCTACATTGCCCAATCCCGGTTCAACAACCCTGATATTTGCTGCACAAGAAATATAAAGAAACGCCTAAAATCAATATCAGATAGTAAAGACACTGAAAATGTGCATAGTTTGAGAGGGAGAGGAATTACGTGATTGATTAAGATCAGATGAATATGATGGATTATTGTGAACTCGTTTCCCACGAGTATTTACAGGAGATGCCATTGACAACCTCTCAGGTGAGGCTGCAGATAATTCTCCAGATACCTGAAAATGAAAATATAGCAAATAATGTTTAATTCAAAATCTGTCAGGAAATAATTGTCCAGGTTGATATTATGGAAAAAAAAATATTATAAAGGAAACTAGTTGAACAACCTCTTGTGCACCAGTTAGCCGAGGAATGTGATTGTGAGAAACTTCCTTATCATAATTTGGAGCGTCAACCTCCTCACCTCTCCCATACGCCATTTGCCAGCTCAACATGCGCTCTGCGATCTTTTGCTTTTGGGTCTGAGTTTCTGAATTGTACTTGAAGTCATTGGCATCATTATCAGCACCACCGTCCTCTTCCCGATCTCCAAGAATTGCAGGACTACCTGTAATCAATTAAAAAAACATGGTCATTACTCATTACTAGTTACTAGTTGCATCAGAAATGGTAGAGGAAACTAGGAGACATGCTACAATAAAAATATACTGTGTACATTCATAATATGCAGGTATACAATCTTGATGATTAAACAAAATAGAAAATTAAAGTATCAATTTATATTAATCTAATTATTTTGAGTTAAATGTTATAGATCAAGCAATTGAAATAGGTAATCAAATACAAATAAATTCTTTAAACTATCTATACACTTCAGTGATTTGGCTCGAGTCAGGGGTATTGCACAGATTAGTATTGGTGGGGACACAACCTGCACCTACCATTATCAACACTGTCCTTCATCAATTCCGAGAGTGAAGGACTGAGTTTGATATATCAGCGTTGTTTAAGTGGCTTTTGTTTAAATACCTATCCATGTTGTAGAGTTCCAATATGTTCATTAAGAAAATTCCCTTTAAACAAAAGGATATATTTTCACTAAAATAAGAAAGAACCTATCACCTTTCTCACCCATTTCATATCATATGAAAGAGGTTAATTATGAAGCTTTAACTACATAATCTAAGAAAATTAAAAATTACATCATGATTTATCCTTATTTTACCTTTATGCTTATTGTACCGAGTTTTGCACTGGGGGCACGACTGATTCCCATCTTTCCGTTCATACTCATAGCACGGCCTACAGACAGGGAAGGCACAAACACCGCAAGCAGTGAATGGATCACCATTAACAGCACTACCAATATTATCACCACAAATCTGGCAGATTTGGCTACTCAATGCCTTCATCGGCTTGTCCTGAGCATTGCAAATAGTACCAAAATTCGTCAGTAAGAATCAATGATTAAATAATTTCATGCCAACTTAAACTATTAAAGTATAATCAAATGATAAATTCAGATTAAAATAAAACTCACTCCAGCTTCTCCTTCCGAGTCCATCATAGTCTCCTGCTGCTCTTCACAGATCCCAATAAGGAATCAAATAGAGTAATTCAAATTCAACAAATTACACACATCACTTCAAAGCTCGGATCTGCATAAGAAAACAATGAATCAGATCACTAGATTCCAATTCAAGTAAGCATTATCAACATATATAAAAAAGAAAAGTAAGCATTATCAACAATTTGCAAAAAGGGGGAAAAAGTTTAGATCTCTTGAAATCAAATGAGTGTAAAACCTTCAACTTTAAGTCAATTATACAATTTAACCAAAATTAAACAAAACAAAAAATAAAAAAGTGACCTTTCCCTCAATTTCTCTAAAGATTAATAACAGTAAACACAAAAATTGAACTAAAAAGACACAATTTTCATTTTTTTTAAGCTTCATCAGCTAGCATAATAACCTAATTCCAAAATTTTACAACATTGCATCAAAGAATTACCTGAAATAAGAGCAACCCAATTGAAGAGTCTCCAAAAAGAAATGATTTTTGATGAAAAAATGGGAGAAGATTGAGAGTTTAATAAAAAAGACTTGGATCCAATCTAAATTGACCGACAGAAAGAGAAAAAGAGTGACAAACAAAAGAACAAAAATTATTGTTTCTCTCTCTCTCTCTCTAGATTCAAGGATTTTGGTATATTTTATAGTTCACTATTGTATAGCTGTAAATGAATAGATAAAAGAAAAATACAGAAAAGACATGATAAAAGTGACAATGTAACTACCAAACTTATAATAATTGACTAAAATGTTGTCACCGACAGATGAAAGAGTGAGAGGTGAGAACTGAGAACAAAGGGGTGTGATGTTGATACCTCAATCATTTAACTTAATTCAGCAACAACCCATGGATTTAGATCTACAATTATTTCATATTTCATATATTCCTTTCTTGATCTCTAAATTTTATTTTATGGAAAAGAAAATGAGGTGATTGTATTAGAGAGTCTAAAGTAAATAAAATCATTCGATTATAAAAAAAAAAAGTAAATAAAATCATTCTAAAAATATAACAATTTATGTTAATTTATTTTAAGAAAAATGCTAAATAGTGCCCCGATGACTGGTTAAACATACAAATATGTAAATTTTGTCTCGAAACTTGTACATTCAATGCATCGAAAATATAAAAAAATATTTTATTAATACTCCATCCGTTCTTTTTTACTTGTCTTTTAGGGTTAGATTTAACGTTTCTATTTAATTGTTCTTTTGGTATTCTACGGGTATAATTTATCAATTATACCCTTTTTCAATTGCTCTTATCTTTTTTAATAAAACAAATTAATGCTATATATTTGGAAAACTATATCTTTTTCTTTTTTTTGGAACATAACATATTAAATTTTGTTTTTTTTAACATAATATATTAAATTTATTGAAAAGAGAAAGTGTGTGAAAAAAAATAGAAATTTATTGGTGGATTAAAACGAGAGTATAATAGGAAGATAAAGTGCAAATATACACTTTCTTAATTTGGTGTTACTATTCTAAAAAGACAAGTAAAAAGGAATAGAAGGAGTATAAATTTTATCTTTTATTTATATTTTTAGTATTTTAGCATGACTCTTATTTTAAAGACTCGAATATCAAATATCATAATTATAATTAAAATTTTAATTCGTCTTTTTATCATTAGATTAAGCTTTTTGTTTCTATTTTTTATAAAGTCCATTTAAACATTATAACATTATAATAACCCAAATAAAAAAATATTAATTTTTTTTTTGGAAAAAAATTATTATTATTTATTTGTAAAAAATAAAATACAAAAAACAAAGATGGAGACTGAGAAGGAAATGTGTGGACTTACTCACAAGTAGACTACAGCTGGAGTTGAAACATGGAACTTTGAGACACGGCAGCTAATTCAGTAGATGTACACTAATAAGCTGTTTAGTTAGGGAATGCATTTATCTTGTTTTTTTACACCGTATAATATTTTTGGAAACTAATATTATGATATATGGTAAAAATTGATTATAATTTTATGTAAAATTATATATATATATCCTAGCTCGATTGGCAAATATTAAAATTATTAGTTCGGACATCGTGACTCGGATTTGAACCCGAAACCTCACGGTTGTATGTGAGTTTAATTTCAATTAATTATCACTTCATCGAAAAAAAAAAATTATATCGCATTTTAAATATTATTATTAATGTAATAAAAAATTTATTGTTAATTAGGCGTGTTTTATTTTATGTCAAATGGAAATAAATAAACTAGTAGTAATTTATCTATCATCCAAAAATCTAAGAGCATTTCCAATGGTGATACCGCTTTGAGTATCATACATCACTAAAAAGTGGTCCCTACAATGCCATATAGTATTTATGCAACTCATACGTTTTTTGCTCCAATGGTAATACCACTATAGATATCATACATTATTAACAAGTTATTAACTCTATTTAATTCGATTATACAAAAAAATGTAACATTAAATTGATGATACGATACATTAAATAAGGTACCGGTATCATCAATTTTGATACTCTCTATGCCACGTCATGGAACTCCAATGATAAAAAAAATAAGGTACGGATCATTGGTCTATGATACTCTCTATGATACTCTTATTGGAGATGTTCTAAGAAATATCTACAAACACGGTAATATTCAATTGGGGACGAGGAAAAATCAACAACTTCAAAGAGTTTATCATTAGTAGTTTTTTCGGTCTTTAATATGAGAGAAATTTATTTTTATAATTATTTGAGTTTTTAATGTAGCTAATCTAAAATATAGACCAAATATATAGTCAATCAGTCAACACATTTGTTTCATTCATTCAAGATATAAGTAAACGAGACAACCCAAGAAAGAGAATAATTTTTCAATGAGAGAAATTGAAGTTGCATGAGAATAAAAGTCATTTTATCTAAGATTATTTGGGAGTCTAATTCTATGACGATAGACCGATTATCAAAATTTCACGCCATCGAAGATCTCTTCAAATGGCTAAAAGTTCAGCCAATAAATCAAAAAAATTACCACAAGTTTAGAAAAATATGAATTCAATTTTCACTATCATTTTTCAAAAGACTTCTTACACTTGCCTTATCAAAGTTTAAAAAAAAAAAATTTACTAATTTTTTTAATCAACTATTCATTTGCATTGAAATAATTTTAAGTTTATGCTTCCGTTAAAAAAAAAAAAAAATTATGCAAATTAATAAATTTTTATGTTAATTTATAAATTTTTATTATAAGTTATTTTTTTCATAAAATATCTTAATAATCTTATTTTCAAAAAGCTTTTTTATTTTTATAAATTATTTTGTATAAACTAAAAACTAAGGAAATTCTCCGACCAAAAAAAGAAAAAAAAAAAAAAAAACTAAGTAAATTCTCTATCAACCAAATCGATATCTTAAACTTCCGATCGGTTTGTTCCCCATTGGCGCACTTCCTCCTTCCCAAATGACTTTAACGTTTTACCCTTCAAATTCCCACTCGTCAAAAACTACAGCCACAACGGCAACGGAGAAGTATCTAATACCAACGCAGTCATTTTAGACCATTGCATTAGCGAAATTTCAAAATGCTTCATTGAGGAGGTAGTCTTAGAGAGATAATAAACTTGGATGCATTTTTTTTTTCTTTCTTGTTTGCTTAATTAGAATTGACACTGTGCAAAGTGTTGTTCTGATTTACTTAACTATGGCTTCATCTGTTCTCGGTGTTTCTTGTTTATTTCGAAATTAGGTTTATGATAGCTCATACTTTATGCAATTTAGGCTTATTGTTATCGTTTCATATCTTAGTACTTAGAAGCTACTTCAAAATGGTCCATGCATTGTTGCTTTATATATTTCAAAATTTTACTGAATGAATGAACGGTCAATGATGCAGAAAATCACTTTAAACGAAAACTATAATTTATTATACAGTAGGCTAATTTCTGAATTACATTCATACCTCATGAAGGCTAAGTTTAATTAGAAAAGCGTAACTTATCTTGGTACTATGAAGATGCTTCCCCAACGATGTAATTTGTTCGAGCGTTTGAAAAATATATTTTTTTTGCTATCTCTGCAGAAACGTAAATCTGACCCAAAATATACCGGTGAGTTAATAATTACGAATCCTAATTATTCACGTAACCATTATGTGGCTCCTTGCAGAAATATTTTGCTATTGGGATGACTGATGAGTATTATAACTCTGTCCTTGAGCATACATACTAGTTGAGAGTGAAATGTATAGGTTTAAACTTTCGATTATTCAATTAGTCAGTGGTGTGAAAATCCTATACAATGTATGAGGTCTGTTATATGAGTATACTAAGAAGACAAATGAAATTAAGTAATGAAGAATGCAAGTTACTTTTTTGTGTGGAGCATTCTTGGTTTGAAAATTACCGACTTTTTGTTATCCATTCTGTTTCCACAGGAAATTTTGCTTATGTATTCTATGGCAAGGAACTCTCATTATTGTGCAGGAAAGTTGAATTGCAAGCAGCAACACGAGGATGTGAAGATTTCGTCCGATAAGGTTCTGGCTGTGGAGTTAATAAATGAATGCAGAGGTGCGTGCGGTAAGTACTGTATTGATATGTGCATGCAATCTTTTTTTTTATGATAAGTTATGTGTATGCAATCAATGATTAATTAAGTTAATTGATCATTAAAGTGGAATTGCTTATGGTATGATGGATAGCTTGGGCCAATAATATTGTGTGCATCTTTGGAAGGACATGTTTTGAGCCTGTAATACACTACTTTTAGTTCCTTTATTTTGTTTAAATTAAAATTATCATCTCCTTATTTCTAAATTTGGAGTTTTGGTCCCCTTGTTACATAACTAGATTTTTACCCCACTTAATTTTGGAGTTGTTTTTTTCCTTGTATGTGAAATGAACATACTGACGCGGCATCATCATTATAGGATTGAAAACACTTAGTAATCAAAATCTCTATATAGCCGCTTTATTGTTAAGTTATTTATGATGATACCATACTAGAAAAGAACATTAGAGTGAAAAATCTTTGTAAGTTGTGAAACATAAGACCAAAAAATCTGATTTTAGAAATTAAAGACCAAAACTTTAATTTAACAGGAGGACTAAAAATACATTAAAGCAAAAAAAAATTGTATGGAACTAGACACCATTACTTGCAATTCTTACTTGAAACAACAATAGGTTTCAATTTTGCAGTGTGTAGAGATGTCAAACAATCCTAAATATCAAGGCCCATAATTGGGTTGCTACTAAGTCCCTTAATATGTGTTTCTGTTGAAACAATATTTCTTGAAAAGTACTTTTGCCACCATATGGGTTACTCGCGCGCCCTACGAAATGAAAAGTACTTAATACTACTAAGTGCTTTGAAATATAAGAAGTCAAAATTAATTATACACATATTCAAAAGATATTTTAGATATATCGACATTATAAAATATACTAGAAACTTTTCGCCTGCGGAGTAGTAAATTGTACACAATAAACCTTGAACCTCACGAGAATCGTCATCTTCCTTTCGGATCCATTGTGTTTGCCCCGGCTCCATCCTTCTCTTCTTCTTTAGTTCCTCATTCCTCTAAACAAGAGCATCGGCAGCATCATCCATGGCGGAGGAGGTAGATTGGTCTGCACTCCCAGAAGAGCTTCTCAATCTCATATCACAACGCTTCGACGTTGAAGTCGATCTGATTCGCTTCCGATCTATTTGTTCCAATTGGCGGCGCTATTCCATCCCAAATCACCATACCAACATTTTACCCTTCAAGATTCCAGTCCCTAATTTACCATTCATCGTTACCAACACTTCACCATGTTGTTACTTCTCCAAACAAAGTATCTTCCTCATCAAACCACCACAGCAACAACAACAAGATCAAACCCTACTCCGTCCTTGGTTGATAAGAACTCGTCAAGACACAATTGGAAAACCCAAACTCTTGCACCCATTCATCCTAGATTCCGCTCCTGTTCGTTTCCCTTACGTGCTCGATTTCAACAAATTTTCCGTCCTCCATTTGAGAACCAACTTTATCCCTGACACCGACTTCGCAACGTACAGTCAATCCGGTGGCGGTTACTTCCATTACCCTGAAAAGGTTGTTGTTGTCACAGACCATGGACAACAACCTCTAGTTCTCGGAACGTTCCCCTATCATACCCCTGAACCAATACTGTTCAAATGTGGCGATGAGAATTGGAAAGACATTCCTGACATGTTGACTACCTTGGTAGACATATGCCTTTTCAAAGGGCAGCCTTATGCGGTTGACATTATTGGACGGACAGTTAGGGTCGAGTTGGACTCAAGTGTCCAGTTAGTCACTGAACATTTGGTTCGTGGTGGTGGGTACAAAAAATTCTTAGTGGAGAGTGAGGGCGATTTGTTGTTAGCAGACGTTTGTAATGTTTTAGATCCTGGAATCCCTAATCATAATCATGTAAGGATTGATTTGTTTAAGCTCAACGAGAAGGAGAAGAAGTGGGCCAGGTTGTCAAATTTAGGGGATAGGGTTTTGATACTGGTTGAGGGTTGTTCTTTTTCTGTTTCTGCTTCGGATTTGCATATTGCTTATGGGAATTGTGTCATCTTTATGGATAATATTTTGCATGGATTTTCATTCTTGCCACCTAAGGCTTGTATTTTGCACTTGGGTGAAGGTCGGCTTTCGTATTTGTCCAATTATCCTGAATATGACAACTTGTTCTGGCCACCTCCACAATGGATCCTCCAAAATTGAATTTGTAATTGAGTATGTTATCTTGCATTGAGAGATTAATGTGATATATATTTCTTGTGCTTACTTTATGTTGTTAAATTCGAATAAACTTTTCAACTAGTAATTGCAGAAAAGAAATAAGATTGAAATGTTGTTACATTGACTATGTGTTTTCTAACTAATATCTTCTTTGTAGATAAACTTTTCACTTAATTTTCTTTTCCATATGCAACTAGCTTTTACTAAAATCTGTATATGTTTGGTGCATTTTGTTTTGACTCATTTGCGGAACGACTTATATTATATATGATAAAATGTATATATGAATATATTCAGGGGATCACCATGGCAAATTATTATTATGGAGTTTTTAAACTAGATGCAAGAATGTTGGTGGGTTTGATTTTCTTCTTTTATTGTTCTTTTTGCAGACTAGCTATATGTTTACCAGCAAACTCCTAATTCCTAATTACATATTCAAATGCTGGAAAATGAGGTGGAATTTGGATTGCCGGAAGCGTTTTGATGGTTTCTTCAACTCTCCTATGTAAGAAAGTTGTGGTTATTCAGGGTTTGTTATGTTATTTTGATTTGATGTTTACAACTTGCATTATTATGGTCATGTAGCTGAAACTTGGTCAGTTATATATATATATATATATATATATATATATATATATATATATATATAAACTTAGCTTGCTTAAGGTTGGTCTTGGTTATGTTTTGTTGTTGAACGCCTGCATTGCTAGGGTGCTGTTTCAAGGTTTGTTATGTTATTTTGATTTGATGTTGAGAACTTGCATTATTATGGTCATGTATGTAAAGCTGAAACTTGGTCAGTTACATATATATCTAAACTTAGCTTACTTAAGGTTGGTCTTGGTTATGTTGTTTTGTTGTTGAACGCCTGCATTCTTATGGTGCTGTATAATGTTTAAACTCAATTCATTAGTCATAGTTATGTCTCAATTGCGTTTATTAAATGTTGATCTTGGCTTGTGATTTTACAAGTTTTTCGTTTCTATAAAATGACTAAAAACTGTGACTTTCTCAATGTCTATGGACTGAAAGTAATTGCCTTATTCAGTGATTTTCAGTTTCTACCGTACATGTTTGAAATATTGAAGAGATGTAATTTCTAATTGATCATGCTCGCACATTATTTTCTTGACTTTTCTCAGTGAATGTCCTAATATTGTTTTTGCTTGCTAATGTAAATCAAAGCTAACTTTCTTTTACCTGTATATTGGTTAGTTAAATTATTATTGCTTTGTTTGTATGTGGTTTCTGGATTTCTTTCATTCTTATGTTATCACTACCGATGCTTATGTTATTATTATCAATCATTTTCGAAGTTGAACCCAGTAGATAAAGATTAATCAAATGAAATTTAACTATCAGATTATATTTCAAAATTTGGAGATGTATAATATGATGAACTGGACACCGCCACCAATAATGTAATGCATGCAGACGAAGGAATAAACACTTCCATCATTTGCTGCAAGGCTTTAGCTATTAAGTGCTCGTTATTTGAAGTTTTCGTTCTCTCCCTTCTCTCTAGCCACAACACCACCCGCGCCCACCACCAACACTCCTCCCTTCTCCGCCACTATCCATTTTTCCAGCCACAAAATGTAGACATCCAATCCGGTGGTGCTTTAGCCTCTCACGGCGGCACTACCTCATCCTTCCGGCGGCCGCTGTTGTTCCATCGTGATTAACCCTCCTCCGCCATCGTTTCTTTGGATCTTCGTCGGTTCCTGGGTCATGCTGGTGGTGGTGGTTCGGGTCTGTTTTCAGGTCGGCAGTGGTGTTTCTGGGTTGTTCTCTGTGGGTTTTTGGTTCTCTGCAGACTCGTTTCAGTTTCACCACTGCGCCGGAGGTTTGCTCATTGCCGGCGTTCCGGTTTGTTTGTCTGTTCTTTCTTCGTTTTGCTACTGTGTTCGTTGTACTGTGTGTACTGTTTTTGTTTGCTGTGTTCTGTTTTTGTTCTTTTTTCTGCAGGTTCGAATTTGGTTGTTTAAGCTTGCTCGGGGTTGGTTTCCGTTCAAGTCGCCTTTTCAAATATGTCGCTTTTCGTGGTTCCGTTATGTTTCAGCTACCACCGCCTCCCCTGCCGTGGTGGTCGTGTTTTTTATATTCTGCTTTTTCTGTATTTGTTTGTTCCTTTGCTTTTGTTCTTATCAGTGATTGGTCGGTTGCATTTGGTTTTGTTAACCCGCAAGGGTTTGGTTCTATTTTAACCCGAAAGGGCTGTATTCTAACGTGTTCGGCTCATCCCTCGATCTGAGTTCGATTACATCTGTTCTTGGTCCCGGTTTGTGTTGGTACACATGTGCTCTTTGTTTCTCTGTTTGTTCCAGATCAGTTGAGATATGCAGGTCTCAGGGGTCAAGTTTTCCTCCACGGTTTGCCCGAAAGAGCTTTTTAGCTTGCTGCTTGTTTAGGGGGTCGTTGGCACGTGGGTTTGGTTCCACGTTGGCGTTTGATCCATTCGCTATGTTTTAAACCCTTGTGGATCTGGCCGATGCTCTCATTTTACTCCTTTTTGGTAACTTGGTTTCGCGCTCGTACGCTGGTTCGCTGAGTTGCGTTTGGGATTAGTGTTTGTATTGTTAGATTCTTTAGGGTTGTTGACTTTAGGTGGGTCAGGTTTAATGCCCCCGGTCTCTGTATCTTTTCTCTTATTTTTAATATATTTCCTCCTTTTGCCTTAAAAAAAAAATATATTTAGCTATGGTACATTTTGATCTGTTTTTAGCTGTCAAGTCTTATTTTACTGTAGCTATCGAATTACAAAATTTTGTGATGGCTTGATCTCATGTATTTTGTTATCTAGAACAAGCAAAGAGCCTTCACAAGTGTTGTTACTGTCACTGCATGAAACCGAGTGTTTTATGTTGAAGTAATCTCCTCTGTATGTCTTTATTTCCTTTGATTGAAATATTGAAGCAATTATGACAACAACAAAAAAGAAATATTGAAGCAATTTTCTGTTTTTCTTGACAATTTCCAATTGTGTGTATAGTTAGAAGCCACTTTAACAATTTTCCCTCTGTAGATACCTTAGCCGAAATGATACATGTATCTGTGTTCGATTTTTCAAAATCTTGGTATTCTCAATGAAAGTTCTGGGCAAAGTTATATCCTGACAGTATGGCAATATGGACGTGAAACACTACATTGTTATTTATGTTCTGTTATTTTGATGTTGACCACTTGCATTATTATGGTCGTTTACACATATATCTAAACTGAGTTTACTTAAGGTTGATATTGGTTATGCTATTTTGTTGTTGACCACCTGCTCTGTTATGGTGCTGTGAAGTTGAAACTCAATTCATCAGATACACTTATGTCTCAATTAAGTTTACTTAAGGTTGATATTGGCTTGTGATTTTACTCGTTTTTCAATTCTAATCAAATGACTTAAAACTGTGACTAGCTCAATGGATATGGACTCAAATCCATTTCCTTATTTAGTGATTTACATTTGCCACTATACATGTTTGATATACTGTAGAATTATAATTTCTAATTGATTATTCTCGATTCTAACTCATTATTTTCTTTATTTTTCTCAGTTCATCTAATATTTCACTCTCAATATGCCAAAAAAGTCAACACATTTATTTTCCTTCTTTTTACTAAAATATAATACTAATATTCATACATTTCTCTTTAAGAAAAAAATTCATACATTTAAGTTTTAATCAAAAACAAAGTTCATCGCAAAATTCTAAAGAAATAAAGACTTTTATATTTTATAACTGAGAATATTTTGATTTTAAAAAAAACCTAAGAATATTTATATCATTTTCTTATTTACTATTTACTAACGGGTACGGATATCCGCGTATACGGATACCATTAAATCTGCATCTGCATCTATTAACTAACGGGTAGTTGAAATATTCATTTGTCTTACCTGCGAATATCTATTAGACTATTTGTTCCATGTTCGTGTCGGATTTTATTTACTGGATGAATATTTTTGTCATCCTTTACACCACTCCTCATGGCAAGTCAAGTGACTATTTATCATGGATATCAGGTTCTGTTCTTTGAAACAGATTGTGGATGCACTTTCATCTCATAATTCTCCACATAATAATGTGCTTGGTGATATCATTATTCAATGTAGAGTCTTTTGTCCACTAATAATAACTATGTTGTAAACGTATGTCAAGCGGCAAACAAATAAAGTTCTTCGTTGCATTGCTCGAGTATCTTTATCTCATACTAAGCCGATGCATTTACTATGATGCGCTGATATCTTTGTACTCGTGATTATCTAATGAAATAAATTAGTGTTGTTTTTGCTAAAAAAATAATAAATCAAGTACATCATAATTGTTTCACGCATTTTTATTTATCTTGAGAGAAAAGGAAAAAAAAGTTATACTATATTCAATTTCATTGATTAGTTTCCCAAAAATACTACCACATATACATATTTTAACTTAGACTCCGTTTGGATTGATGAAATATAATATAATGGGGCGGAGCAGAATGAAATATAATAATGTTTCATTGTTTGGATTTGAAAAATAATAATAGAATGAAGCAGAATGGAATAAAATAGAATGAATTTCATATGATACCACTACTTACCATCAATTTTGTTACTTTTTTAAAAAAAAAATATCCAAACAATGGAATGAAATATTTATTCTATTTCGGTCCATCTCATTCCACTCCATTCTATGCCACTCCACTTCATTCCATTATATTCGATCAATCCAAACGAAGCATAAATAGATCTGCATGCTTCAAAAAAAAAAACTTATCAACCCACATATGTTGGTCAATCTTTTAACTAATTGATTAGTCACAAGGGTTTTTTTTACATGATTTTTTTAATGTAATAACTTACAAAAGTTTGTCTAGTATACTTTGTAAATAGGTCTTTACTCCCTGTAAAATAGGTGAGTTTTGCGTTTGTCCCCTGTAATTTTTTTTTGTAGGAATACCCCTTTGCAATGTTCAAATTTTTTTTTTGTAGTATATTTTACCCCTGTTGATGTTTTTCTCCCCAACATAGGGGGTTAAAATACACTACCAAAATTTTTTTAAACATTACAAGGGGATATTCATACAAAAACATTTTACAGAGATAAACGCAAAACTCGCCTATTTTACAAGGGGTAAAGACCTATTTACCCTAAAATATATTTTCTTGTATAACATTTACAAGTGAAAAATATTTTTCTTGTGTATTTAACTATTACTATTTTTTTTAATCCACTATAAATTATATTTCTAGTCCGTTAATTCTTTTTATATATTGACCTTTAATTTTTAAAAGAAATTTATTAATCACTTTAATTTTTTAATTTAGTCTTTTAATTTTAGATTTAAAATTTAACCTCGTACTTTTTTATTGGTTTATTTTAGTTGATGAAGAGTGTAATTTAATTTATTTTTTTCTTTCCCACAAGAAACAAATATTAGTTTAGTAGCGATTGATACTGAATTTTTAATAAAGATTACATCTCCGCAACTGCAATTAAAAGATGAGCTCAAAGTCTGGACCCATTCAATTGATCTCAGAACTAACTCCCGACTAGATTTGACGTTTCCATGGCATAAGCGGGACTGCGGGAGCAAGAGCATCCATGGCGGTTGCGGCAGGCTGGTCTGAACTCCCAAAAGAGCTTCTCAATCTCATATCGGAACGACTTGACAGCGAAATCGATCTCATACGTTTCCGATCAATTTGTTCTAACTGGCGCATTTCTTCCATCCCAAATCACTATAACACTTTACCCTTCAAAGTCAAACTCTCACTCCTCAAATACATATATATCAACGACGACGACGACGAAGGAGTAGTCTTTAATACCATCAACAACAACGCCAACAACACTTCATCATTTTCTTACCTCTCTAAACGCAGTCGTTTTCTCATCAAACCATCTTCACAACAACAAGAAGAAGATCAAACCCTAGTTCGTCCAACTTGGTTGATACGAATCACTCAAAACTCAATTGGGAGAACCATACTCTTCACTCCCTTATTCTCATATACCTTACCTACATACTATTTTCGTTTGAATCATCTTGATTTCAACAAACTCTCCGTCCGCCATTTGGGAACTGATTTCTTCGTTGAAGAACCATTGCGCCATGATGACTACATGGATCCTAAAAAGGTGGTCGCTGTCACACCTCTCATTCTCGCCATATTGCTCGATATCGACCATCTGGTACTGTTTCGTCGTGGCGTTGATCGTTGGATAGATATCCCCGACATGTCATCGTATATCGGAGACATCTGCATTTTCAAAGGGCAGATTTATGCTGTCGAAAAAATGAGTAGCAAGACAGTTGCAGTTGGACCAGAGGACTTGAGTGTTCGGTTAGTGGCTAATCATGTGGATGGAGGAAGTGGGGACACAAAATTCTTGGTAGAGAGTGAGGGTGAATTGTTGCTAGTGGACATCATTGAGGATGCTTTAACGATTACTGTGTTCAGGCTTGATGAGAAGGAGAAGGAATGGGTTAAATTGATGAGTTTGGGGAATAGGATTTTGTTCTTGGGGAATGGATGTTCGAGGGGGAATGGATGTTCATTTTCTGCTTCTGCTTCGGATTTGTCTGTTGCCAAAGGGAATTGTGTCATCTTTATGGACGATGACTTTGGCATTTTAGATAACAAGAGACCTAAGGATGTCAGTGGCATGTGTGTTTTTGACTTGGATCAAGGTCGGGTTTCGCCTCTGAGAGATTATCCGGACTATCAAGACTTGTTATGGCCACCTCCAGAGTGGATTGTCAAAAGCCACATGCGTAAAACTAAAAAGAGTGTGTTATCTTGCATTGAAAGATTTCTAATGTGATAGTGATATTGCAGTATTGTGCTTAGTTTCTGTTGTTAGATTTTATAAACTTTTCAACTACTACTTATAGAAATTAGTAAATAGCAAAAATGCTTATATTCGTTGCTTTGTCTCTCGAATCAATTTAGTCCCGTTGCATTAGAGACATTCCAAAATGCTTTATTGAAGTAATTTTAGAGAGAGATAATAAACTTGGATGCACTTTCCCATTCAGTTGTTTACCAAACCTTATGATGTCATTTAAGAGAGATGATTTTTGGAACAAAATTAACCTCTCCCAGTGTTTGAAATCCTATTTTCTCCATCTGATGTCTTCAAGCTCCTGTTACGTAACTATGATTACAAACCCTTTTTTTCTCGTTTGCTTTATTATAACTGACATTGCGCAAAATGTTGTTCTGATTTACTTAACTATGGCTTGATCTGTCCTCGGTGTTTCTTGTTTATTTAGATTAGGCTACGATAGCTCATCCTTCATTTGTATCGGTTTTGAAATTTTCTTCGTTGTGCATAAATCATGTTCTGCATTACTTTATGTGTAATTCTCAGTTTTAGTGGTACAAAATCAATTTATTCATTTAATTATATAAATTTTTCCATAACATTATTTATTACAATTTGGTTTTTCATTTAGTTCCTAACAGAAAGCCTTGTCACTTTATACAGGGGTGAAGCGAAGAAAGAGGATGTGACGCGTGAGACACTACATTGGGTTCATGCGCAAAATGCGGGAGCATGCAAGTTTAATCTTTTAATGTTATATCTTGTCAATATGGCAGTGAAATTACCAAAACTGTTATAAGGCATGGGTATTTTGTTTCAGTTTCCAGTACTGCTCATGTTTGATATTTCAAAAGAGTTATAATTTCTAATTGGTTATTTATTTTCACCCTTTATGTATGTGATTTTTGTCGATTAATCTTATAATATTTTCTTCTCTACTTGGTAATGAAAAACAAACCCGTCTTTCCTTTTTGTCTTTCATTTTTCCATCATTTGAAATGTATGAGGTCTGTTATATGAGTCTCCAAAGAAGGCAAACAAAATTAAGTAATGAAGAATGCAAGTTACTTTCTTATGTGGAGCATTCTTGATTGATTTTAAAAATACTTTATTTTTTGTTATTCTTTCTGTTTCTATGGGAGCTTTTGCTTATGTAGTCTTTGGCAAGGAACTCTCATTATTGTGCAGGCAAGTAGCAACATGAGGATGTGAAGATTTCGTCTGATAAGGTTCGGGCTGTGGAGTTAATAAATGAATGCAGGGATGCATGCGGTAAGTACTGTATTGTTATGTGTATGCAATCTTTTTTTTACGATAAGTTATGTGTATGCAATCAATGATTAATTAAGTTAATTGAACATTAAAGTGGAATTGCTTATGGTATGATGGATAGCTTGGGGCAATAATATTGGTGTGCATCTTTGGAAGGACATGTTTTGAGCCTTTAATACTCTACTTTTAGTTCTTTTATTTTGTTTAAATTAAAATTATCATCTCCTTATTTCTAAAATTGGACTTTTGGTCCCCTTGTTTCATAACTAGATTTCTACCCCACTTTATTTTGGAGTTGTTCTTTTTCCTTGTATGTGAAATGAACATACTGACGCGGCATCATCATTATAGGGTTGAAAACACTCCATAATCAAAATCTCTACATAGCCGCTTTATTGTTAAGTTATTTATGATGATACCATACCAGAAAAGAACATTACAGTGAAAAATCTTTGTAAGTTGTGAAACAAAAGAACAAAAAAATCTGATTTTAGAAATTAAGGACAAAAGTTTAAAACCCACTTGGGTTGGTCTGGTGGTATTGGCTTGGGACTTGGGAGGGTGTTCCTCTTAAGGTCTCAGGTTCGATTCTCTTTGGTACCAATTTGGGTGGGCTAATTTAGATTCTTAAAGAAAAAAGGACAAAAACGTTAATTTAGGTAAAACAGGAGGACCAAAAATACTTGTAATTCTTACATGAAACAACAGTAGGTCTCAACTTTGCAGTATGTTGAGATGTCAAACAATCCTAAATATCAAGGCCCATATTTGGGTTTCTTCTAAGTCCCTTATTTATGTGTCTCTGTTGAAACAATATTTCTTTGGCCCTAGTCTCATTGCATCATTAATTTTTTGTGGGCCTATCTCTATAAAGGGGTTTCAAGCCCCATTTTTGTATTTTTTGGGAAAATAGTTTCTTGATTTTTTTTTCTTTTTTGACTTCTCTTTTTAAAAATAGAATGTTTTTCTCAACTATTAATTATTACGGCCTCCATCAAACTTTAGGTGTTCCATTTGAGATTTGTACACTTTTTAAGATAGCAATTAGTTGTGTTGATTTCATTGATAAACAAAATCATTTACTAAAATATCCTTATTAATAGTAGTTGATGCAGTAATTAGGTCAGTTGGATTACAATAATAAGAATATCTTAGTGAATTTGTTTTTAATAAATGTTGCATAGATATTCTAAAGGGATAAATCAATTGAGACATAAAAAAAAAATATAGCATGAGGACAATTATAATGAGAGGAGGAAGTAATAAATCGAACTTAAATACGTAGGTACATGTTTTGGGTTACTATGTCATTGATACAAAGATTTTCAAACCACCATTTAACAAGAATCAAGGATCGAACTACTTGCTAAGGGGTTACGTTTCTTACACTTGTACCAATTCAATTGCTAGTAAAATTTCATAAAATATACAGCTACCAGTAACAAATTATTACTACATCCTTCCCAAAAATATAAGCATTCATTTGGCACAAAAATGTTCCTAGATATAAGTTCCTTTTCAAATTATTAGATTAGATGCATTTGTTGCTACTTTTTAAAATAAACTCTTAATTAATATCACCAAGTGCTTTTAAATATAAGGGTCCGTTTGGCCTAGCTTATTTTTTAGCTTATGCAAACAACTTATACAATTTTTATGTATTATTATAAGTTTGTCAATGTAGTTTATGATAAAATAACTTATAAAAATTCAATTTTCACTAGTTTGAACTTAAAAAATAGCATAAAACCTAATTTATATTGCATAAGCAGTTTACATAAGCTAAAAAATAAGCTAGGCCAAACGGGCCCTAAGAAGTCAAAATTAATTATACACATATTCAAAAGATATTTTATACATATCGAATTATAAAATACACTAGAAACTTTTCGCCTGCGGAGTAGTAAATTGGACGCAATAAACCTTTAACGTCACGAGAATCATCATCTTCCTTTCGGATCCATTGTGTTCTCCCTGGCTCCATCCTTCTCTTCTTCTTTAGTTCCTCATTCCTCTAAACAAGTGAATTGGCAGCATCATCCATGGCGAAGGCAGATTGGTCTGCACTCCCAGAAGAGCTTCTCAATCTCATATCGAAATGCTTCGACGTCGAAGTCGATCTGATTCGCTTCCGATCTATTTGTTCCAATTGGCGGCGCTATTCCATCCCAAATCACCATACCAACATTTTACCCTTCAAGATTCCAGTCCCTAAATTACCATTCATCGCTTCCATCACTTCACCATGTTGTTACTTCTCCAAACAAAGTATCTTCCTCATCAAACCACCACAGCAACAACAACAAGATCAAACCCTACTCCGTCCTTGGTTGATAAGAACTCGTCAAGACTCAATTGGCAAACCCAAACTCTTGCACCCATTCCTCCTAGATTCCGCTCCTGTTCGTTTCCCTTCCGTGCTTGATTTCAACAAATTTTCCGTCCTCCATTTGAGAACCAACTTTATCCCTGACATCGACTTCCCAATGTACAGTCAATCTGATGGCGGTTACTGCCATTACCCCGAAAAGGTTGTTGTTGTCACAGGTCATGGACAACAACCTCTAGTTCTCGGAACATTCCCCTTCTATACCCCTGAACCTATAGTATACAAATGTGGCGATGAGAATTGGAAGGACATTCCCGACATGTTGACTACCTTGCAAGACATATGCCTTTTCAAAGGGCAGCCTTATGCGGTTGACATTATTGGACGGACAGTTAGGGTCGGATGGGACTCAAGTGTCCAGTTAGTAGCTGAACCTTTGGTTCGTGGTGGTGGGTACAAAAAATTCTTAGTGGAGAGTGAGGGCGATTTGTTGTTAGCAGACGTTTATAATTGTTTATATGCTGGAATCCCTAGTGTTGATCATGTAAGGATTGATTTGTTTAAGCTCAATGGGAAGGAGAAGAAGTGGGTCAGGTTGACGAATTTAGGGGATAGGGTTTTGATACTGGTGGAGGGTTGTTCTTTTTCTGTTTCTGCTTTGGATTGGCATATTTCTCATGGGAATTGTGTCATCTTTATGGATAATATTTTGCATGGATTTTCATCCATGCCATCTATGCCTTGTATTTTGCACTTGAATGAAGGTCGGCTTTCGCATTTGTTCGATCATCCTGAATATGACAACTTGTTCTGGCCACCTCCACAGTGGATCCTCCAGAACTGAATTTGTAATTGAGTATGTTTTCTTGCATAGAGAGATTTCTAATGTGATATAGATTTCTTGTGCTTACTTTATGTTGTTAGATTGGAATAAACTTTTCAACTAGTACTTGTAGAATTTATTTTTTTTAAATGTTGTTACATTGACTATGGATTTTCTAACTAATATCTTCTTTGTAGATAAACTTTTCATTTAATTTTCTTTTCCATATGCAACTAGGTTTTGCTAAAATCTGGATATGTTTGGTGCATTTTGTTTCGACTTGTTTGTGGGACGACTTATATATTATATATGATAAAATGTATATATGAATATATTCAGGACATCACCATGGCAAATTATTATTATGAAGTTTCTAAACTAGATGTAACAATGTTTGTGGATTTGATTTTCTTCTTTTATTGTTCTTTTTGCAGACTCGCTATATGTTTACCAGCAAACTCCTAATTCCTAATTACATATTCAAATGCTGGAAAATGAGGTGGAATTTGGATTGCCGGATAAGCGTTCTAATGGTTTCTTCAACTCTCCTATGTAAGAAAGTTGTGGTTATTCAGGGTTTGTTATGTTATTATGATTTGATGTTGACAATTTGCATTATTATGGTCATGTAAAGCTGAAACTTGGTCAGTTACATATATATCTAAACTTAGCTTACTTAAGGTTGGTCTTGGTTATGTTATTTTGTTGTTGAATGCCTGCATTGCTATGGTGCTGTATAATGTTTAAACTCAATTCATTAGTTATTGTTATGCCTCAATCGCGTTTATTAAATGTTGATCTTGGCTTGTGATTTTACAAGTTATTCGATTCTATCAAATGACTAAAAACTGTGACTTTCTCAATGGATATGGACTAAAAGTTATCGCCTTATTCAGTGATTTTCAGTTTCTACCATACATGTTTGATATATTGAAGAGATATACTTTCTAATTGATTATTCTCGCACATTATCTTCTTGAATTTTCTCAGCGAATCCTCTAATATTTTCTCTGCTTGCTAATGTAAATCAAAACTGACTTTCTTTTACCTGTACATTTTTTCTTTAAATTATTGTTGCTTTGTTAGTATGTGGTTTCTGGATTTCATTCATTGTTATGTTATTACTACCGATGCTTATGTTATTATTATCAATCATTTTCGAAGTTGAACCCAATAGATAAAACCCACACAGCCGACTAATTAATTTTTTGCGTCGGCACACTGCTGACAGAGATTAATCAAATGAAATTTAACTATCAGATTATACTTCAAAAGTTAAAGATATATAATATGATGGAACTAGACATCGCCATCAATAATGTAATGCATGCAGACGAAGGAATAAATACTTCTATCAATTTTGCTGCTAGTCTTTAGCTATGGTACATTTTGATCTGTTTTTAGCCGTCAAGTCTTGATTTTACTTTAGCTATCTAATTACAATATTTTGTGATGGCTTGATCTCATGTATTTTGTTATCTAGGACAAGCAAAGATCCTCCCCAAGTGTTGTTACTGTCACTGCATGAAAATGAGTGTTTTATGTTGAAGTAATCTCCTCTGTATGTCTTAGTTTCCTTTGATTGAAATATTGAAGCAATTTTCTGTTTTTCTTGACAATTTTCAATTGTGTGTCTAGTTAGAAGCCACTTTAACAATTTTGCCTCTGTAGATACCTTAGCCGAAATGATACATGTATCTGTGTTCGATTTTTCAAAATCTTGGTATTCTCAATGTAATTTTTCTTTAAGGTAAGGGTAGGTCTGTTCTTTTTGCAAACCTCTGCAGAAATGTCAATCTGACCAAAATATATTGGTGAGTTAATAATTAGGAGTCATATATAGTCATATAACCATTATGTGGCTCTTTGCAGAATCGTTTTGCTACTAGGATCAGTGCATGAGTAATGTAACTCTGTCATTGAGCATATGAAACAATGTGCTGAGTTTTTTTTTTTGACGCATAAACAATGTGCTGAGTTAATTTCCTCTATTCTGCTAATGTATAATATATGTGAATATTTAGTTGATCATTTATTTAGTCACTCGTTCATCACTTCTTAGTAAATCCTCCAGCTATACACTATTTTTGTCACAAGTACAACTTTATTCAGCATAAAAGGATTTTATTATGTAAAAAAGTTGAGTTGAATTGCATATGCAGCACCAACAATGCTTTTGTTTTCATCGTATTTGTTTGCAGACATGCAATGTGTTAATTAGTATACAATCCTAATTGCACATTCTAGAGTGCCTTGAACTCTCGTAACTCTTAACATACTCGTGTATTGGTTATAATGTCTACACAACCTCCAACTTGGCCTTCTGCATATTGATTATATTGTTTGCATCAGTTTCCCAGTTAATCTTTCAAGAACCAGGTTTTCTCAGAATTTCAGTTATTGACAAGGTGCTGAAATAATTCTTTGATATAACAAAACTTCATAAGAAAATCTCTCGAAAAGTACTTTAACTTGGGGACATTTGATGAGGTTGACATAGTGTAAAGAATTAAAATAGCAAACAAGTTTATCAATATTCATGTCTTTGGCCATCAAGAGGCTTAATCAAATATTTTACATATTATAAAGACCAATTTCAATGTAAATCAATTTTGAAAGGATAAAAACAAAATAACTAAATTGAACTCTTTAAAATAATCGGACAAAACCCCTATGTTCTTCAAACGAAGAAGAGAAGCATCCATGACCATGGCAGATGCAGACTGGTCTGAACTCCCAAAAGAGCTTCTGAATATGATATCGGAACGACTCGACCATGAATTCGATCTCTTACGCTTCCGATCGATCTGTTCCAATTGGCGTTCTTCCTCCATCCCAAATCACCACACTACCATTTTAACCTTCAAGTTCCCACTCAACAAATGCCAATTCGTCAACAACACTTCGTCATTTTGTTATTTCGCCAAACGCAGTCTCTTCCTCATCAAATCACAACAACAACAACAACAACAAACCCTAGTTCGTCGTCCTTGGTTGATTAGAGTTACCAAAAACTCATTTGGAAATACCAAACTATCCCAACCCTCACTCCTCCCATTTGAGTTGCCTTCCCCTTTTCAATTCTCACTCGACTTGAACAGATTCTCCGTCCTCCATCTCGGAACTGATTTCATCATTGATGTCGATAAAGAACCATTGCCTTATAGCTTCTTCCACCCTAAAAAGGTTGTTGCTATTACACCTCTCATTCTCGCCATAATTCCCTATGGCGGCAATATTGCATTGTTGCGTTACGGCGACAATGAGTGTTTGACAGATATCCCCTACATGTTAGCAGCATCATACATCCGAGACATCTGCGTTTTCAAAGGGCGGATTTACGTTGTCGAAGAACGTAGTATTAAGACAGTTATAGTTGGACAGGATGACTTGAGTGTCGAGTTAGTTGCTAAATATATGCATAATGGAGGATGTCCAGATAGACAATTCCTGGTAGAGAGTGAGGGTGAGTTGTTCCTAGTAGATGTTCATGACTGTTTTATTTTTGATGTTACCTTTGAGGATGCTTTAACAATTAATGTGTTCAAGCTTGATGAGAAGGAGAAGGAATGGGTGGAATTGACGAGTTTGGGGAATAAGGTTTTGTTCTTGGGGAATGGATGTTCGTTGTTTGCTTCTGCTTCGGATTTGTGTTACCGAAGGGAATTGTGTCATCTTTATGGATGATGTCTTCAGAGACGACAAGATATGTCGTAATGGCATGGTTATTTATCACTACGACCAATGCCGGCTTTCGCACTTATGTGATTATCCTGACTATCTCAATTTGTTCTGGCCACCTCCAGAGTGGATTCTAACAGACTGCGTGCATAAACCTAAAAAGAGTATGTTATTTGCAGTGAACGATTTCTAATGTGATAGTAATATTGCATTATGTGCTTAGTTTTCTTCGTTAGTTTTGATAAACTTTTTAGCTAGTGAATACCAAAAATACTTATATTAATTCCAAAATGCTTTGTTGAGGTAATTTTAGACAGATAATGAACCTGGATGTGCTACCCCATTCATTTGTTTACCAATCCTTATGATACTATTTCAGAGAGATGATTTTTGAAGAAAATAAACCCTCTCCCAGTGTTTGGAATCCTATTTTCTCCATTTGTTGTTTTCAAGTGCATGTTACGTAAGAATGATTGCAAACTCTTTGTTTCCTGTTTACTTTATTCGAACTAACATTGTGAAAAAATGTTATGATTTACTTATCTATGACTAGATCTTTATGATAGCTCATTCTTCTTTGTGCATAAATCATGTCGGCATTACTTAGTGTGCAATTCTCACCTTTAGAAATAGAAAACCAATTTTTCAATTTACTTTTATACATATATTTCTGTGGCGTTATTTATTACAATTTGGATCTTTTGATTTAGTTCCTAACAGAAAGCCTTGTCAACTTATACAGGGATGAAGCAAAGAAAGAGGACGCGCGGCACAAGATAGGGTTAATGCGCAAATCATGGTAGTATGCAACTTTAATCTTTTACTACGTATTATTAAATCTTGTCAATATGGCTGTGAAATTGTCAAAAATGTTCTATATATTTCCTTGAAGACATGGTATTTTGTTAATCATTTATTTAGCACTATGTTTTGTTACGCGTTCATCACTTCTCCAACTATACACTATTTGTGTCACAAGTACAACCTATTCAGCATGAAAGGGTTTTCTTATTATCTGAAAAAAGTTTAGTTGAATTGCATATGCTGCACCAACAATGCTCTTGTTTTCAGCCCTTCCTTTTGTATTTGTTTGCAGACATTTAATAATAAATTAATGAGTATACAATCCTCATGGCACATTCTAGAGTGCCTTGAACTCTCCCAAACTCTGACTAACTGTCTACAAAACCTCCAACTTCCCCCCTTCTACCTGTTGATTAGTTTCCCTGCTATCAATCTTTTAAGAATCAGGTTCTCGGAATTTCAGTTATTTCTCTTATATATTATGGATAAGGTGCTGAAATTTTCAACTTAAGTGAAAGTTTATTTTTATTACATTGACTGGAGTCAAGTATTGAAGGTAAAATCAATTTTGCCTTAGACTTATGAATGTTTGTCGGAGAAATGCTAATATCACACTCTCAAACACTCTTTCAACACACTCCTATAACATTATGCCACATCACATCTTTTTTTTACTCTTTAACCTGTTAACCGGCTGTATCAGTTAAAAGACAAAACCACTTTGAATTTAACTGCATCTCGTCTTCTCCAAAACTCCCTTGGTATCTGCGATGTGCTCCAGCATATTTGTGTAAAGGGAAAAGCTTATCTCTTCCGAGTTTCGACTTCATTCTCGCAACTTCACACACACATGCACACATCCTCTTACTCATCTTCTTCACCTTTCTTATTTTCTACACAAACTCTAAATTTTTACTCATTTGTCATGTGTAAAGATAGATCTTGGTACAATGAAAGATTAATTTTTCTCAATATCAAATTAAGAATTTTTTACATAAAGATAGATCTATGTGTTGTGAAAGATTAATTTCTAGATAAGGATTCACAAAATGATTCCACCGATATCATTATCTCTTAAATTGGGACAAGCACCACAAAAATCTTAGTGTAAACTTTTTAATAGTGAAAGAGCTTAATCAATTTCTACATAAAATAGATTTAGATTTCTACACACCGTTTGGATTAATTAAATTTGATTAAACATTTTAAGAAATTACTTTGCAATGTTTTTTCTTTCTCCTTGTTTCTTGCTGGTTAATTTTGTTTTGTTTTGTGCCAAGAAAGTTGGGAAGAAGATTGTGGTATGCAGATACACAGTTTACGGTGAGAGAAGGAGAATGGAGAAGATGAATAGTTAAAGACCAAATAATAATAATAAAAAAAAAGTTTTTCCAAGCGGTATCTATCCGGTATCAGGTAACCAAGAGAGTAAAAGAGTAAAAGATGGGGTGATGTGGCATGATGATATAGGAGTGTGTTGAAAGTGTGTGTTTGAGAGTGTGATATTAGCATTTCTCTGTTTGTCGATATAACGGAGAACCAAGTGATTTTGCAACAGCTTGCAAAATCAGGGTGAATCAGTGTGATTCTATCAACTCACCATGATACACAACATACACTTAGGGCCCATTTGGAGGTTTATTTTTGATCTTATGAAAAGTAATTTATGCAAATAAATAAGCTTTTATGTTTGTTTTTAAGCTCTCACTAATGAAAACTGTATGTTCATAAGCTGATTTTTCATAAACCGTCTTGACAAGCTTATGACTAATACATAAAACCTTATTTATTTGCATAAGCTCAAAAATAAGTCAATCCAAACATACCCTTAATTATTTGACAGAGGAAAAACCAATGCTGAAAATTTCCATGTAGGACCTAATTTACGCTTAAAATCGTGGAACTGATAGATGACTATGCTATTATCAAACTTGACCTTGAACTTAATTTTCCTCATATATTAGTCGAGTTTGTAAACGAACAATCAAAATATAGATGTTTTTAAAAGAAATTTGCTTTAGTGTTAAATTGTAGATGACTGAAAACAAATAATTGGAAAGCATATTGTGACACTAAACTGAGGAATTATCCGCAATATTGTGCAACTCCTCCAGAGTACAACCATTTCTTCTCGATGATAAACATACTGAGACCTTCAATACATGAGAATGACAACAAGCTAGGTAAATCAAACACTTATAAAAAAATACTTTGTTTTGAAGATTAGATGAAAATAACACTATGAGTTTGTGCATGTATATACTTAGTACTTTCTTCATCTCGTTTATAACACCCATACTATGTATGCTGACTAAGTAAAAAGCCTTTCTCTCATGTAAACAAATCAATCTTATCCTATTAATTAGTATTTTCCAAAAGGTTATCAACTAAGTAAAAAGTCTTTTACTTGGTACTTTCTTCATCTCGTTTATAACACCCATGCTATGTATGCCGACTAAGTAAAAGACCTTCGATTTTTTGATAGGCCAGGCTGAGGCTTCGCAAGGCAAGGCAAAGCCTACCTCAGCTTAGCCTATTATCAACCCTAATTTTGACTATAAAATTGTTGAGACTATACATAAAGAAATCTTATTCCTAACAATCCTTCAAAAAAGAAACTCTTATTCCTAACAAACAAACATTAGATCTAAGTGGTCTATTTCTTTGGAAGAGGGTTAACCTACCACTCTATTCATGACAGCACCACACAATGCTCAATAGCAAAAACTAGATCTTTCAGCCACTGCTTTTTATCTAAACCTGGATATATGTAACCTTTTCCTCAATAACATTAATTCCTAAACACAAGTTGCATTAGAGGGAATCCTCTGTGAACTAGTACCATACAATGTATTTTTGAAAGAAAATGAACGCACTTTCATTGATTCGTAATCATCAATACATAAGTTGCAATCATAGAGAGAAAATGACAATCTTATTCAATTAAAAGGGAAATTAACAACAAAAGTTACTTAATAAACTCATAATAATTATCAGCTCAATCACTCGACTGAAATGAAATTTTGACTAGCTCCTAATGTTGAACAAGTTGCATTTTGAAGGAGGAGGGAAGAACTGAAACCTAATTTAGAAGAAACTAAATCAAACTCCAACAGATTGTCCTCCAATTGGTGTCCACCAATAACAACAGCTGTTCTCGGCTCCTTACCACCATCCACAAATCCAAGACATGCAACATTTTTACTCACCAAAACCATTGAATTTCCACCAAAAATTGTCCACTCCACACCCCCTTGTAGCACCAAACCAATAGTAGGCACATCCAATCCACTATTTGTCCTACCAATAGTGCTCAAATCAAAACATGTCTCAAATGGTGCAACTGATGTCACTTTCTTTATTTTTTTATCAGAGGCCTTCTTATTAAAATCTCTAACAAGTGGTTTCAATATGGAACTATGCAACACAGTGAAGGACTTGATTGTGCTAAGTTTTGTTCCACCGTTTCCCTTATTGTCAATAGACAAAAGGGATGTCTTGAAGCTTAGAACTTCACCACCAACTTTAATTGATTTCACATCAATAAAATATTCATAAGAAGCATCACCTTCGGTAAATATTGGAGCAGTGCTAAAGGGGTTGACAACAAGAGGAACAGTGGTGAGTTTAAACTTGGAAAGAGAAGATCCTACCCCACCAATGAAAAGACTGCCAAGTTGGTTTGATGAAGATGGTAAACAAAGAGAAAATTTGTTAAGAAGCTTAAAAGGAGCTAATGAAAGCTGTTTTGGTAATGAAAGTGGTGTTCTTGCAAGGCCTAAGATACCTTTACTAGTTTTTGGTAAGTTTTTCAGAGGGAAAGCAGCGTTAGAATCATCGGTATTAAATGAATGAGAGTCAGTGCAACCAGAAATAAAGTCAGAGACTTTGATTTTAGATTTTGGTATGAACAAAGCATCACTGCCGGTGTCACCTGAAAAAATAGCATCAACTAATGGATTAAGAATGAAAGTACCACATGTATTGGTTGTGCAACCTGGTTTGGAAGGGCCGATGCAGCTAGTACATCCAGCATCATTAGCGCATTGTTTGGATTCACAAGAGATGGGAATGTAGGTTGAAGAATTGTAGGTTTTGTTGCAGTCATACCATAAGATTGGTCCTCCAATATCAATCACAAAGTTGTATTCATGTGTAGGTTCTGTTCCTACCCAAAGTAAAGTGGAGAATAGATTAGTTGTTGGGTCTTTTTCAACTGGTGAGAAGAACTGTTGTGATGAGCAAGAAATTGAGAGAATGGTTAATGTGAGAGTTAGGGAGTAGAAAAGTGTGATTTTTTTCAAACTACTCCTGACAAAAACAGAAAATCCCAATATACTCCACCTTTTTAAAAAAATACCAAAATGCCCTACTTTTTGGGCAGTGTACAGACGCTGCAGTCAAGGTGGCGCGTCCATTGGGGGTCGCACCCTTCCCATTGGCGCGTCCAGTATACCTTTTTTTTTTTTCTTCCTTTTTTGGCAGTAAGAAGAAAGAAGACAAATCTGGCAAAATAATTTTTCATTAACTATGCCTTTAATTTCATTAACTGTGCCTTCTATTTCTCCTTCAATTTTCAATACTCCACTAATTTTTTATTTTACGGTTCCAATAATTCTCTGCATAAAAATAGGGGTGGTTTTAATTTCTCATTAATTGTGCCTTAAATTTCTCCTTTAGTTTTCAATACCAATTCAATATCTCTTCACTATGTCAGTATTCCTCTTTCACTACAAAAGAACAAACAACAACAACTCCTTCACTGCAAAACAACAACCAGTCCAAACAATCTGCAGAACGAAAAAAACAAATATTTGGACGCTGCCTTGCCGTTGGCGCGTCCTTCAGGTGGACGCTGCATTGGCAGTGGCGCGTCCTTCACATGGATGCTGTATTGACAGTGGCGCGTCCTAGACACAGCAAAAAGTAGGGCATTTTCGAATTTTTTTTAAAAAAGTAGGGTAATTTCATATTATTTTGTTCTGTCAGGGGTAATTTGAAAAAAAATTCGAAAAGTGTAGCAAAAGAAGACATTGTGTTCGTATGTGACTGACTCAGTTCATGCTATCATTGCTATGGCTAATGGTTCTTTTTATAGAAATCAGTACATGAACAAAATATTATTTAAAACAACATTTTTTCTATGAAGTAACATTAAAGTGAAAGATTGAGTTATCATATGTGAGTAGATCTAGGTTTTTTTTCCACACAAAAAAATCACCGAACTTCAATATAAACACAAAATTAAGATCTTAGTCAAAAGGAAAAGAAATCAATTGAAAAAAGAAGATGAACAAATTTTAAAGTAAAAATACTACAATAACAACAATCAAGTTCATCATTTTTCTATTATCAAGTTTCAATTTTTTTATACTTTTCGGTTTCCCATATCTATTTTGAAATATAACATAAACCATAAAATTATTTTCAACAACAAATCATGGAAATATAACATAAATCATCAACACTAATATTATTTTGACAACCAAATAGTTGTCCAACAATCACATAACATGGGACCCGCCACCTTTTTGCTATTTTTTATTATTTTTGTTCTGCTTCGATTTACGTGCATAGAAAAAAAATTGGTTGTCTACATGGGACAACTTTTTTGGGTGTTCAAATAACACTCCTCAATCATCAAATCTATTTTCAACAACAAAAATTACAAAAACATAAATCGATAGAACCCTAAATCAAAAAGTTAATAAATGCAAGAAATTATTTTTCATTATTAAAAAACATAAACTAATAAAACTACTCTAAATAAAAAAAATCTTCAAATCCAAATAAACATGAAAGATTCACCATAGAACAAAATAAGAATAAACATCAATGAACCAAGAAACTAATATAAATAGAAGAAAACAAACTCACAACTTTAGATCTCGTCTTTCTCTTTCGATAATTTCTTCCATTTTGAAGTTCGGATTCTCTTCTTGAATGCACCTATAATCAATAAACATGAAGAAAAAAAGTGAGTATCGTAAAAAAAAAAATTACTTCGATTACAAAGAGTGAAAGAAGAAAAAGAAGATCTCTAACACAAACATATATAGAAATATGAAAGAGAAACATCTAATAACATAAAAATAAAAGATTGAGTTACCCAACAAAAAAAAAATCAAAGAACACCTATCAACACAAAATTAATTAAAATTTTAAATAAAGAAAAAAAATTAAATAGAAGAAAGAAGATGAAGAATGAAAAAAAAAATATATGAGAAGGAGAAGAAGTGAGAGAGAGAACCGTGAGTGAGAGAGAGAGAGAGATCAATTTGTGAAGAGAGAGATTTTTTAGTATTTGGAAAAAGAGAGAGAGAGAGAGAGAGACTTCGTAAGAGAGAGAAAGAGAAGATTTATTAGATTTGAATTTTGAATTGAATGAAAAGGAAGAGAGAGAATGTGTGGGATAATGGGAAGTGTATCGGAGAAGATATGTTATTATTAGAAATTAGTATTTAGACCTCTGCCAAGCACGAATAAAAATGCGTTTATAGATTTTTTTATTTATATTTTACATTAAACTCAAAAATAAAAAATTTAATTGTTAATGAAAGACGGTTAATGACTTGCAATTACATAAATATTTACAATCTTATATGATTTAATAATTACAATAAACATTTCTGATAAAAACTAACTGTAATGAATTATAAGGAAGACATTTTGAACTTTCGTAAAAAGACTTTCGGGTGGACATGAATTACAAAAAAAATATATTTGTGTATCGATAAATGAGTAGAAATATAGGCTATAATATAAATAACAAAAAAATCGATTCCCGTATTAATATTTAAGCAAAAATATAGGATCCCGTTGAAATATATAAAAAAAATATCCCTATTAATATATGACTTAAAATATAGATTCCATAAAAAGTATAAAGTAAATAGGTTCTTTTATTAATATATGAGCAAAATATAGATCAAAGTAGAAATTATAAATAAAAAAAAAATTATCCGTATAAAAAGTAGAAATATATGTTCCTGTAGAAATTACAATAAAAATCCCCTTATTGATGTATCAGTTGAAATATATGCCACGTAGATTTTATTTTTTTAAAATAGACTTTTGCATTAATATAAAAGTAAAAATATAAACCACAGTATAAATTACAAAAATAAAATAGATCCCGTGGAAATTTTAAATAAAAAAAAAATATTTGTATTAGTGCATAGGTAGAAATATATGTTCTCATAGAAATTACAATAAAAAATAGACATCGTCCCCCCAAAGCCGAACATGTTTTGGCGAGTGCTCTTTTTGGTAGAATTATTTAGGACATGGAAGTTGATTTTGAAATGACCACCAGTCAAAAAACTGTTTTGAGGTGCTTGAAAGCAGCACATGCTTAAGATTTTCTCCTAGCTATCCCCATTGACGGGTTAGGCCAACACATGTTCCCATTAGAGTATCGTACTATCCTTAGATACCGCCTCATGATTCCGCTATTTCCAAAGTATGAAGTTTGTCCTGTTTGTCGTAAAGCCTTAACACTTTTGGGGAGCATGCAACCAATTGTAGGGAGCTTACAGGATTCAAATATAGGCATGACTTGGTCAGAGATGTGATTTTTGATATTTTAGGTGTGCGAAAATTTCTGTGAAAAAAAAAGCACCAGTGAACTTCTTGACAACCCACAAGAAGGGATATTGACACTTCGTCCTGAGATGTTCTGGTTTATGGATTGGTAGGAGGGAAACATTCTTGTGTAGATTTGACTGGAGTTTCCCCACGTGTGGGACTGGAGGTTGGAGATTTTACAGTGGGACGGGCAGCCCTCAAAGCTGCTTCAAGAAAAATGGTCAAACATGGGAAATCGTGCTCTGACAATCAACATGTTTTTATACCGTTTGCGTTTGAAACTTTTGACTTTCTAGCACCAGAGGCGGTAGACCTTTTAAAAGGGTTAAAAATGTAATGCATGGTAATGTTATGTCGCCTAGGTTTATGAATTTAATTTTTCAAAGATTGAATTTTGCCATACAAAAAAATTTAGCGACACAGTTTATTGTCCGTCTTCTTTTTATTCATGTGTAATAATCTCATATATAATACATGAATAATGATATTGTATTAATATATGAAGAGAAATATAAGTTTATGTAGTAATTAACATTATGGCTTTCACAAAAAAAACTTTAAAAAAAAAAGAAAGAAAGAAGAAGATTGGTCTACATATTGATATATATTAATAAAATATAAGTTCTCGTATAAATTACAAAAAAAAAAAAAAAAAAGTCTTTCATTTTAATATGCGAATAAAAATATAAACTACAAAAAAAATCAATATGCAAGAATATAAACTACATATTAATATGTTATCATTTAAATAAAAAATAATCCTCGTATGAGTAAAATATAAATTTCGTAAAAACTACAAAAAATAAAACAAAAAAATTGGCTCCATATTAATATATGGGTACAAATATATATGTTCATGCAGAGTAAAAATCCGTATTAATATATAAATATAAGTCACGTAAAAATTATAAAAAAATATAGTTTCCTGTATGAATAAAAATAATAATCATCTGTATTAATAAAGTGACTAACCTTAATAAACAGTGATTTTATGTTATAGATTACGAAAATATTTGTAATTTTGAATTATAAACAAAATCTATTAAATAAAGCTTCCCAATTTTAAATATTTTAAATAAATTAAAAGAGCATCACACATTAATTTAATAAGTAATAAAAAAAAACACATTACTTTTATGATGAAACTATATTGTTAAGCATTTTAAATATTATATGATGAAAATATATTGCACGATTTACAAAAAAAAAAAAAAAAAACTACTGTATTAATTAATAAATTATGGAGAAATTAAATTGAGGAATTTATTAATTTAAAAATAAATTCAAACAAATTAAATAAAATATTTTCAGATTTTGTTGATGTATATAATTAACAAAAATGATATTTTCTATCATTATTTGATATAAAAAAAATTATGTTACGAAATTTAGAATTATATTTCCTTATTTCATTAATAAGAAGAAAAACAATTTTTTATTTAAATTTCTTAAATAAAATTCACAATAAATAAATAAAATTTACCAAATTTTTTTTTATCAAATATATAAACTTGTTATAATTTTTTGTAATATGTCAAGAATTATTTGAATTTGAAAAATAATAATTTAAATACGAAAATAATATAATTTATTTGAAAAAAATTAATTTAAAATGATAATAGTAATTTAAATATTAAAATAATATAATTTATTTGAATTAATTAAATATAAAATAATTGTGATTAATTTGAATATGAAAATCTATATTTTCCTATTTGGGACCTATCATAATAATGCTTTTATTACTTTTTTTAATGTTGATTATTTTATTAAATTGGTTATGTTCATTGAATGCTAAAACAATATGGGAGGAGAATATTTGTGTGAATGACATGTGTACACTTGCATTTGAAAAAAAGTTCTCAAATTATATATATATATATAGAGATAAATTATAAAAAATCAAAAAAAGTGTAGTGTGTAGTGGAAGCTAGAGGACGTGGCCAGTTGTGGAGCCAGCAGGGTCAATTTCGGAATTTCATTAGTATCTAGTTTTTTTAGATATATATATATATATATATATATATATATATATATATATATATATATATATATATATATATGATATGATAACTAAACCAAACCACGGTATTAAACATAAATTGAACATAAATTTCTATTATTCTAATACATAGCCCAATGAACAAGCCCACCAAATAAACACAGAGAACATGATAAATTGGGCTATGTAAACACATAGTAGGCCTGTATGTAGTTTTCGTTGTTTTAGTGCAGCGTTGTGTTTGTTTGTCGTCTTGTGCGGCGTTGTGTTTGTTTGTTGTTTTGTGCGACGTTTGTTGGATTTTCGTCTTTGTACGAGGTTTGTTGATTCAAATTGACACATTCACTTCAACTTATTACAGATCTGATGAAGATTTTGACGTCAACGTTGCAGATCCGAGAGTATGAACATTCCGGTTACTTTTATTTTGTCATATTTGTAGACACTTTTATATTGCCGTTATATGCTATTAACCTAATTGTTATAAGATTATTTGTAGATTCACCTTTTTTAATTTTTAACAATCTTAAATTTGTAACGATCAATTTAAATGAATGGATTTCTATTTTTTAATAAAAAATAAATAAATTGTAAGGTAGTGTATTATTATTTTTGATAAACAACTTTAATTAGAATTGTCATATTATTTTGGAACTTCAAGTTATTTGTTTGGATGTTTAAAATAGTTTGGTAGTGAATTGTTATGTTATAAACTGTACCAAGTCAACTAATCTAAATCTTATTGGTTTAATTTGCTTTGGATGATTTTTATGTTTAAAATTGAACCAAACTGTACCGCGACACCTTAATTCCGACCTCACTTTAACTAAACTCACGCATGCTCTTCTATTTTTTAATAAATTTTGATGTTCATGTTTATAATATTATAGAAAATTTATCCCGCAAAATTAATGCAGTTATAAAAATACTTAAAACGATCTCGGCAATACAATTTAAATCAGATGGCCCGGATGCAAAGCTGTGTTATATTTTACAGCAGTTTCTTTTTATACATATTCTCATAAAGCATAAAAAATGATATGTAAATTACATTTAATTTTCTTTATCTTTCATTTTTAATAAAAACAATAACCAATAAAAATTATTTTTTACCAACAATAAATTAGTTCAAATGATAAAGATCTTAGGCCCCTTAAGCATATAGTTAAAAGTCCCGGTAGGATAGCTCAAGTGATAAGAGTTGGGGATACATGGATTGGGTAGGGGGAAGTCAGGGATCAAGTCCTGACAGGAGCAATTTATATTTATGATGTAAAAAAAACATATAGTTAAAAGAGAGAGAATGTGTGCCCCCAGTAGGGGTGATCAAAACCGAATTAATCCAAAAGCAAAATCGCAAACCGATCCAATCCGCACTGAAAATCGCAAAAACCGCATTTGGTTTGGATGAATTCGGATGATTTTTTTGTCAAACCGCGCGGTGCAGTTCGGTTCGCGATTTTCATTTCGGAAAACCGAACTAAACCAAACCGAACCGCAGTTTTTACTTAAGCTTCTTTTATACAGCAATACTAGCCCAATTAGTAACTAGCCCAACAAATTAAGCCCACAACATTTCTTCATTCACAGTTTCACAAATTAAGCCCACAAAATTAAGCTTTTTTTATATTTTAAATTGTATGGTATTGTAATGTTATTTTAGATAAACAATTTTTATTAATATTGTAATGTTATTTCGGAATTCCATATTTTTTTTGGATGTTTAAAATTGTTCGTAATACAATGTTATTTTATAAACCGCGACGACAAGTGGCGGAGCAAGGAAACTTATAAAGGCCGGGCAAAATTTAAAATTTAAACAAAAATTTCAGTTTTGCAATAAAAATTTCCAAATTTGAAAAAAAAAACTCAGTTTTGCCTTAAATTAATTTCTACGAATCTCAATTTTACTCTAAATTAACTCCTAAAACACCAAAAAAATTATTTTGCGGTAAAAAATCTGAGTTTTGAACCAAAAAACTTCAATTTTACCCTAAATTAATCCCGAAAAATATCAGTTTTACCCTAAATTAACTCATAAAATACCAAAATATTTCGACCGAGCCCGGGCTGCAGCCCTGGCAGCCCGTATGGCAAATCCGCCTATGGCGACGACCGAACTGCATCGAGCCGCATTGGTTTGGTTTGGTTTAGATGACTTTTTAAAAACCAACCGAACCAAATCGAACCGTATATATTTTTATCTCGCGGTTCAGCTGGTTTTTTTGGTCCAAACCGCACTGCGATCACTCCTACCCCTAGTCTACGTCGAGATTAGTCATGATTAACTGCGCCGGAACTTGTCCTCATTTAATTGTCTTTTCTAACGTCACACTAAAAACCATTTTCATTTTTGAGTGACCGACCACTTAAAACCCCAACCCTACGATTCATAGAGAACCGTTTCCGCTTCCGGCGAACTACTGCCGGAAAACAACTCCAGTGAACTACCATGGCAGACTGGTCTCAACTTCCGACGGACCTTCTTCAACAAATATCGAAAAAACTGAAAAACAATGAAATCTATCTTCTTCGCTTTCGTTCCGTCTGTTCCACATGGCGCTCTTCCGTTCCAAACAACCGTCACAATCATTTCCCCTTGAAGCTTCCGAAACCCTCCAACCCTAAAAGGAACGCTCCGGCCGGTTACCTGATTAGACACAACATCTTTCTCATCAAACCACCCAAAACTGATAATCAACAACTAAATCTCCGTCCTTGGTTGATCAGAATTGGTCCAAACTTAAACGGAAAAACTCATCTCTGGAAACCAATCTACTTTCAAGATGGTTTACCTTTTAATTTACCTCTTGTCCTCGATTTCAACCGATTCCCAGTCGTTGATTTCGGACACTCGTTTGATCTCATTGAGGGAGACACACTTCAAGAGCCCTTTAAAGTTGCCTTTTTTGAAAAAGTTGTTGCTGCCACATATGACAACTTTGGGGAACAACCTATTGATATTGTCGCATATGAAAACTTAGGGGAACCTAAGATGTTCCGTTTCGGGGGCAATAGTTGGACAAGTATCTTCAAATGGCCAGAGGATTTCTATGGAGACATTTGTGTTTTTAAAGGGCGACCTTGTGTGTTTTATAGAACCGGGTTGACATTGATGATCAGACCGGACTTGAGCGTTCATTTGCTGGCTGAACCGTTTTCTCACATACATGGATTGCAAACCTTGGTGGAGAGTGAGGGTGAGTTGTTGCTAGTGGATCAATATTCAAGGAGTGGTTGTTGGGGTGATATAAAGATGGATGTGTTTAGGCTTGATGAAAAGGAGAAGAAATGGGTTAAGCTGACTAATTTAGGGGATAAGGTTTTGCTTTTAGGGGATGGATGTTCTTTCTCTGCTTCTGCTTTGGATTTGGGTTTTTCCAATGGGAATTGTGTAATCTTTAATTGTGAGGTTGTTTTGGAGGAATATTCCATAGATTATGAACTGAAAATATATCACTTGGATCAAGATCGGGCTTCCCCTTTGTCTGACTATCCTGATTATTTCAAGTTGTTAGGGCCACCACCGGAATGGATCGTTGAGCTGCATTCATAAACAAAGTATGTTATCTTGCATTTTAAGGTTTCTAATGTTATAATGATAGTGCATTGTTGTGCTTAGTTACCTCTTTTGTTAATTTGGATAAAATTTTCAAATAGTAATGTACTTACAGAAATACAAATATTCAAATGATCTGACATTTTTGCTGATTGCCAGTTAAGTAGAAAACTTGTAGATTTATGATGCCGCAACCATATGTGTTAGCTGTAAATTGAGAAGCTTGTGTTTACTTGTTTTAGTTGGCATATTGTTGTGCATAATTTTCATTGTTTGCTTCATACTGAATCTGCTGGCATGCCATTTGCCTGATCATTATGCATGTTTTTAAATTACTTGTAAACTGCCATCATAGGTTATATAGCATCTTTGATGGTCGGCGCTATTCGAGATTAACTACATAGATAGGAAATCCAAATAGTTAATGAAAATGGCCAAATGGTATTAGCATCACCTCGAAATTTTCCTTGCTATCTTTTGAATTGAGATTCATGTGAGCTATCATAGACCTTGGGAGTGTATCCAGGTGAAATGTATATATGAATATATGCAGGACACCACCATGGCAGGTTATTATTATGTTTTTACATTATATGTAACAATGTTAACCCACTTAGGTTGGTATAGTGGTGTTGGCTTTGGACCTTGAACTGTGCTCTTCATAAGGTCTCAGGTTCAATTCTCTCTGGTGCCAATTTCGGTAGGGTCATCCAGACCAAAAAACTCTGGCTTTAAATGAGACCCTCGCAAGTGGGCGGTGGCATTACTTCCCTCAGATTAGTCAGTCCTTAGGCCGGATACCAAGTTTTGAAATAAAAAATTATTGCAACAATGTTGATTAGTTTGTTTTGATTATCTTCTTTTATTGTTTGTTACTCTTGCAGATTATATGCTTAGCAACAAATTCCTAATTACATATTCACGCGTATGAAATGGTGCTGGAAAATGAGGTGGAATTTGGGTTGCCAGATAAGCGTTTTTGGTGGATTCTTCAACTATTATCTAGTAAGCGTGCGTTTTGGTGTATTTTGATTTAGCCACTTGCGCTTTTAAGATGAAACTTAATTGATCAGTTACACTTCTAATATATCTCTACTGATTTTAGTTAAGGTTGATCTTGGTTATGTTATTTTGATATCGACCACTTGCACTGTTATTGGGCTGTAAAGGTTAAACCTTAAATTCATGATCAGTTATATATATCAACTAAGTTTACTTAAGGTTAATCTTGGCTGGTGATTTAACACAAGTCCGATATATTATATTTAATTGTTTAGAGGCATCAAAACTTCTTAGATCCAATATATCATACTTAAGGTTATTTTGTGCGTGTAATGGAGTGGATTTACATTATATCATACTTAAGATTTAATTGTGTAGAATAGAACACAATGGGACTCATTCCATTTCATTCCATCCAATCCTTCAATATTTCATTCCCCTTAATTTAGGGGTATATGTGCAATGGAATGAAGCTTCACAATTAAAATATTCAAACAATAGAATGAAATTTCTGTTTCGTTCCATTTCACTCTACTCCGTTATGTTACATTTTGCTCTGCTTTGATTTGATGTCGGACTGCAGAGAGTTTGATGGTACATAGATTCGATTTTGCCTTGATGGTCGTTTCATTTGTCAACTTTATGACCTTTGGTTAGCGCTCACGTTCATATATTATTAATTTTTGCAACTTTGTTTCATACGTATATGCGAGTTCGCTAGATTGTGCTTGTGATCGATGTTCGTTTAATCTGTTAGTGTTGACTATTGTTGAATGTATTAATCTGTTTTAGTTGACCTACACTTTTATGTATTATCTGTTGAGTTGACCTACACTTTTAAGTAGATTTAAGAGTCAAGTTGTTTACTATCCAATTTTATGTTTCTCTGTTTTAATTTAATCTATTTTTTTTGTGCTTTAAATTTTTTTTGAAAATTTGAAACAATGGTATTTTGTATAAGTTTGAAGTTAACGTTATCTCATCTATAAATAAGTTTATTTGGACATTTTGGTCAGTGAAGAATTATAAATTTATTTTAATAGAAAAAACCTATAAACTACAAGTTAATATTAATATTCCCTTAAACATGTACTTTGAATTAAGTTTATTATTAGGTTAGATATATTTTTTGCCTATTTAAGTATTTAGAATTTTGAGTTCTAATCACTCACATATATTTTTGGCACTTTTTGGTCTTCAAATGCTTTCTGTCACACATTTGGTCCATAATTTTATCTGAACTCAAGCATACTCTTCATATTTTTTTTAATGGGTTTTGATATTCATGTTTATATATAATAATAAGAATTTCTCCCTCAAAAATAAGAATTTTCTTAACATAAGATAAATTAAATTATGAATTTTAAAGCACAAAAAATTTAAAAATTCATATTTAATTCATCTATTATTATAAAAAAAAATTAAACTTTTGCAAGAAAGATTTCTACAATGTATTAAGCATGACTACAAAAATTAATTCAAATTTTAAAGAATACACATGATTTGACTTAAAAATAAGGACAAAAGTTGTATTGGAAAATTTTTGAAGGATAAAAAGTGTCAAAAAAATTTAGAGGATTGAAACTTGACATTTCATATATTTATAATATCGAAAATTATTTAACCAATCAAACGTTTGTAGGCACAGTTGTAATTGACGTTAGATATTTTTTTTTTTGGTATTCAACGGGGCCTAAGCCCAAAAAAAGAAAAATTACAATGAAACTAAGCGGGGGGGAATGAAACACCCCTAATATCATCATCCATAATTTGCATCACCCTATCTGGAGGGTTTTCAAAAAATTCAATGCCACTAATGTCTTCACTTCCAATGTTGGCTAGCATATCTGCACATCTATTTGCTTCCCGGAATACATGAATGACTTGCACCTCCCATGGGCCATCTAATAACTTCCTAATTTTCTTCATGATGGCACACCCCATGATGCTCCCCTGCTGCCTTTCACTAAGACAGTGTGCTATGGTTTGTGAATCTGTTCTCAACTCTAACCTCATCACTGCTAGTTGGTTAGCAAGCTTCAATCCTTCATATATTCCCCAAAGCTCAGCCATGTAGGCTGTAGTATCGCCTAGAGCCTTAGCAAATCCAGCCATCCAAGCGCCTTTGTCATTTCGAATAACTCCACCACATCCCGCTTTGTGCTCACTTGTCTTTGCCGCTCCATCAGAGTTCAATACAAACCATCCTGGAGGCGGTGGTAGCCAAGATACATTCACTTGTTGTTGGATTCGGCTATACCTTGTTTGCTCCTCCGCCATGATACTTAACTTGTAAGCGTCTACATAGTCAACAATCACTTGCCAAGGTTTTTCCGGCCTCAAAAACTCCTCATCATGAAGGCATTTGTTGCGCCACTGCCAAAGTAAAAAACAAGTTGTAGCCCAAATCGCCTTCCAATCTTTTCCATATCTCTGACCAAACTTGTTGTTGAGGTTGAGATTGATCCACTCTTGAAATTCCACCATGAAGAAATCGCCACGCTCTTGGCTATTTAACAGATGTCGCCACACATGAACAGCAGCTGTACAATCCCGCACAACATGAATTGTTGTTTCTACAAACTGATTGCAACTTTGACATAAAGGAGTGTCAATGTGCCATCGAGCTAACCTTGCTTTCGTCAACAGCCTATCATGAGCCTAATTGACGTTAGATTTGGTAGAGAGGACACAGTTCGATTCTCCGTAATAATGCTTGGAATGAGCTGAAACTTTTTGATGTCAAAATTAACCCACAAACCAATTTAGTCGAACCAATCGACCGGATATTAGTGGTAAAAAAAAACTTATTTAACCATTTATTATTAGTTTAAATGAGGAGAGAAAATGAAGAAGCTAACTTATCATAGACATTTGAAAGTGAGAAGCAAAACAAAGCCCCATCCCTATGTATACATCATTTCTTATTTGATAAGCACATTACATCAAATATTTTAGGTGATGTACAATGTGTTGCTTCAATTTTTCTTCCCTAATTAATACACGCAAATCCCATTCTCTTATAGCTAGCCAGTAGCCACACAATCTTTAACACATTTGCCTCAACCAAAATCACTTCCAACTTCCTCCGTACTTAATTAATTTTACCAAATTTATCCGTAGTTATCCATACACATATTTATAATGAAATTTATGTACTAAAAACAGAAAAATCATTTATAATGTTCTGTAAAAGAAAATTGGAATGTGAATCCAAATACAATCTAAGCAAAATGTCTAACCATGATCAGTAATGCTGAACTCAATTGATAACAGTGATATTATTAAATTGAATATTTTTATTTAGATTTGAGTTCAAGACTTCACAATTTTAATGGTTATCAATTCATTTCATCTACTATCCCATGAGTTTAACTCAATTAGTTAGACATCTAATTGTAAATACAGGAGCGGGAGTTTAAACTCCGGTCATCCGTGGAGTTTCTAGCTATTGGGTTCCTTGACAAAAAATAATCATTTCATCTACTAATAATATATAAAATAATGTACAAAAAAAAAATTCAAACCTTTTTTCAACCTCGGTCGTTATTAAATTCCATGTGTCAATGCGATGATTATTTAACATGTATTGCTAATTGTCAATCATCTTAGTGTCAGTCCTTTATCGTATTTTAGGTAATCTAGGTGACGAGTTTTATGTTTTTCCCATGTGAATCTTGCTACAAAAGTACAAATAAGTCGCATTGTAGAAGGTGGTTGTATTCTTTTTGTCCTTTACAGAACAGGCTACGCGAACGTTTGTAAAAATTAAATACTAATATTAGAAACAAAAATTTTAGATGACCAAAATTTGAAAGAAATTTTTATAAATATTTAAAATGAAAATTAGTATAATTAAAAGAATTAATTATATATTTAACTCTTATTTTATACTAAGTAAAGCAATATAAAGTTATTTATAAAAGTCAAAAACCAGACTAATGCCCCGTTTGACCCGGCTTATTTTTTACTTTTCTATTTAGCTTAAACGAAATAGAGAAGTATAAAATTATATTTGACAATATTTCTTCTTAAAAGTATCAAAGAAATAAAGTAAAGAAGTAAAAAATAAATAAAAGTGAAGTCAAACACAATTTTTTCCTTCTTTACTATTTTTAAGGAGACGAAAAAAAGGAGAAAATAAACCGAGTCAAACAGGATTAAAAAAAAGAGAAACAGGCATTTTTTTGGTGACTAGACTACTTGTTCCTTCTTTGCATAAGTTGTTGTTCCTTATAAAATATTTCTTACTATAAGTGGATAGTTACCAGTTCTACTTTTTTCCAAAATAAAAAATCAAAGTCAAGTTGACCAAAAACAAAAATCAAAGTCAAGAGCAATATTGTGTTATATGTATAACGCACTATAAATGGAAAACGACTATATGAACACTAAACTTACTATTTTCTCTGGTAATTTAACAGAACTAGTATTCAGACCCGTGCCAAGCACGGGTAAAAATGCGTTTGTAAATTTATTGGTTTATATATATGTACTCGTAGAAATTGCAATAAAAAGTATACATTTGTATTAATATATAAATAGAAATATAAGCCACATAAAAATTACAAAAAAAAAAGTTTCGTTTTAATATAAATAGAAATATAGATTCCTGCATGAATTTTAAAAAAAGTTATCTCGATTCTCGAGTGGCTAAATTTAATAAACAATTGTTTTATATGATCGTCATGTGGATTACAACTTACAATTTTCAAAGTTTAGTTCAATTTGTAATATGATAATTAGGGTCGATCCTGACTATTTGGAGGTCCGGTTTAAATAATAAAAATGGACCCTTAATAAAAAAATTAAAAAGAATCAACTATTTAAATCTTTAATTTTTACTTGATTAAGATTTTTTTTTTCACCAAACATACGATATTATATGAATATTGATATATAATATTTAACCATTATTATATGACCTCAAAATTAATATATTGAGTGCATCTAGTATTTTATAAAAACGAACAATATATAACTATTTTTATAGGACCTCAAAATTTAGAATCGAGGCCTCCAAAGTTTTGAGGCCTGATGTCGTCGCTTACCCTGCACCCCCATGGGGGCCGAGCTTGATGATGATATCTATAACTTAAATATGGATCAAAAGCACACTGCACATTTTTTGTGTTATTTGTATTTTTCATGTGATAGAGTACAACATAATTTTTTTTAAATGAGTACAAAATATTTAAATGAATCTACAATCATGATCATTGGTTATGAAATTTCAAATTAAAACGATATAGAAAAATAAGAAATATGATAATCTTCATCTCCCATCATATCTCTCAAATAGATGACCAATTTTGTCCTTGAAAAATAAAAGCAATCATTGTTAAATACTTAAATTTGATAACAATCAAGATCATCACACAACTTCTAAAAAATATACGTCATATATTCACCTAAAAAAATATAGGCATGACTCGAAAATAATATATGAGAATAAAAAATAAGAACACAAAGAAAATGTAAATCTGAACAACATCATTTATAGGTAAAGATATAAAATAATCACATTCATTATTTTCTCTGATTTATGGATGAAATAACCGAAATTAAAACTATACATTAATGCTAACAAAAAAAAAACCTGTACAATAATAATAATAGTAATTTTCTATATTTGTAATTTTGAATTAAAAGACAATAAAGGTTCCAAATTTTGAAATATTTTAAAAAATAAATTAAAAGAGAATATCACACATTATTTTTATAAGTAACAAATAAAAACACATTCTTTTTATAAAGATGTCTGCACTGTTTTTTTTTTTTTTAAACTATATTTTATTGTATTCTTGTGTATATATACTATAAGCGCATGGGAGGGTGGAATAATATAAAATAATATTTATATTATAAATTATGAAAATATTTATCACACAATATGCAATTAAAACCAACTATTATACAATTAGTCAACATAATAAATTTCATATTCATCGGCAATTAACAATCAAGAACATTCTTATATCACACATTTTTTGAAAATGCAATTCCATAGATCATTTTAGTTTTTTTGTCAAGCATTTTAATTATTATATGATGAAACTATATTGCATGATTTACAAAATAAAATAAAATTATTGTATCTGTATTAATTAATAATGCATTATGGAGAGAATAAGTTGAGGAATGTATTAATTTAAAAATTTAAAAATTAATAAAAAAATTTCAGATTTTTTGTTGATGTTAAATGACATTAAAACTAATAAATGACATTAAAACTAATTAAATGATAGTCAAATTTCAAAAGTATAAATGACAATAAAACTAATTAAATGATAGTCAAATTTCAAATCTACTCTAGTGCATATGCATTTGAACAATAAAAAAACATCTTTTATGTAAAGATTTGCAAACTCTAATTAATTCAAATTTTATTACAATAAAATCAATAGTTTGTGAATTTTGAAACTACCAATATAATCTTGAAAGTATAAAAAAGGAACCTCAAATATCATCTAAAAAAATAAAATTATTTGGAGCTGAAAAATCATATTCAAAGTTTTGAAAAAAAATTAACAACCAAAATCAACTAACCAAATAGAAAAGAATAAAAGATGGATTCATAGAAAAATGTGATAGACTTACCAATATATAGAAGAGAATGATCAAACGAAGCATATATATATATATATATATATAAACTCACCCCCCCAACATCTGCAAGAAAAAATTACTCAAAATACTAATAAGTTTTAGATCTTAAAAAATAGAAAGAATATACGATATCACACGATTTTTCGCGCTGATCATGAATCCATGCTTATTTTTTCCAATCAGTGCTTTAATTTCTCACCCCCCGACATTTTGTTTTTGGTAAAAAGTTTTGGTTATCACATATGTACTAATCCATTACCCAATCTTTTTATATATAAGAACATTAACATACAATATATTGTCAAGTAATTTAAAAGGAAAATATTTTTTGTTAAGAAAATTGAAAGAGAAGAATAATAAGAATACATCTCCACGTTTGTTTATATCCACCACCACCCATAATTTTCAATAAAATAGGGAGTTATAGTTTTTAAAAATAAAAAAAAAAAGTTATGTTGTTTTCTTACAATTCTTGTGTGGAATCTCCAGTAACATTTAGAACTTTTCAATTTAAAAATAGAAGCACATGAAATATAAATTTTAAAATCGATAGAATGAAAACATATCAAGAAATTTACCTTGACTAACATTTCACAGCCCAAGAATCCGAAGGAAAAAAAACTACAATAAAGGAAAATAAAAGAATTAGACATAATCTTATACTTTTTTCCAAATGCCAAAGAGTGTTTAAAATTTAGAAGTAACTATATAAGGGAGAAGAATCATAATACTTTTAATCACAAATCACCACCTTCCAACATCCACCATTTGATATAATATGATTGACCCTGTAACAAAGAAACAGGAGAAGGTTAATTTTTATTTTTTTTTATAATGGAGTAGGTTAATTTATTGCTATAAAAAAAACAACAAAACATTATTGATCAATCATATAAATATCTATGAAAACATGAATAAAAAACTAAACATGATAATTAAAATATGGTTGAAAATATTTGGCTATAAAAAAGTAGCAATGACTTACATCTGAATAATATCTCAATAATAAATTATTGATCAATTATGAGAATCATCAGAATAGGAATATTAATAGGAATAGTTAACATTACCATTGAATGATATTAAATCATATTATTTGCCTTAATTAATAATTTTTCTAGTCAACTTTGATATAATAATAATAATTACATTTCTTATTATTCTTATGTGAATTGAATGTCAAAATCATATGAGAAGAAAAAAAATAATTTTTTCTATCATTATTCGATATAAAAAAATTATGTTACGAAATTTACAATTATATTTGCTTAATTCATTAATAAGAAGAAAAACATTTATTTTTTATTTAAAATTCTTAAATAAAATTCATAATCTATTTTATATTGTACTATTTGTTTGTATTTTTTCTGAAAATATTTAATGTTTTATATATATTTTTGTAGAAAATCAATAATTAACTCACAAAATTTTCAAAGAAGAAAAGAATCTCATAAAAATAGTAAAGAATTGAATGCAAAATAATTGTTTGTATAGTAAAAATAGTTAAATCAATAATCCCATTTAATATTATACCAAAAAAAAAAATCCCATTTAATAATTTTCAATTTTGAGTTAAAAAATTGAATAGACTATTAGTGATTTATTATTTGTAAAAAAAAGTTGAAAATAAAAATATATATATTTTATTATTTTGTGAATTAAAACTCTTATAAAAATTATTTTTACAAAAAATTTATTTTTATAAAATATATAAACTTGTTATAATTTTTTATAATATGTCAAGAATTATTTGAATTTGAAAAATTATAATTTAAATGCGAAAATAATATATTTTATTTGAAATAAACGAATTTTAAATAATAATAGTAATTTAAATACTAAAATAATATAATTTATTTGAATTAATTAATAAATTTTAAAATAATTGTGATTAATTTGAATATGAAAATCTATATTTTCCTATTTGAGACCTATGATATGATTATGCTTTTATTATTTTATTTGATGCTGATTCTTTTATTGAATTGATTATGATCATTGAATGCTAAAACAATATGAGAGGAGAATGTTTGTGGGAATGCCACGTGTACACTTGCATTTGAGAAAAGGCTCTCAAATTATATATATAGAGACGGGCTTAAAATAAACAATCTATATCTATATAATACTAGTATTCAGACCCGTGCCAAGCACGGGTAGAAATACGTTTGTAGATTTATTAACTTATAATATATTTTATATTAAACTGAAAAATTAAAATTTTAATTGCTAATGAAAGATAATAAATGACAACTATATAAAATATTTATAATCTTATATAATTTAATAATTAAAATAACCCTATGTGGTAAAATTTAAATGTGAAATTTATGAATAGACAATAGTGTCTTAGATTTTCTTAAGGAAGATTCCTATAGTTCTTTTTTTTTATCAAATTAAAAATGCGTCATGGTTGTTGTTTTTATTATTCTCCACTAACACTAATAGAATTATAAAGTTGATGGAAAATAGTTTTTCTATGAAATATATGGTAGAGACTTCCGGATTTCGTAAAAAGACTTTGAAGTGAGCAATTACAAAAAAAATATGTTTGTGTACCAAAATATGAGTCGAAATGTAGACTACAATATAAATAACAAATAACAAAAATTGATTCTCGTATTAATATTTAAGCAGAAATATAGGTTACAGTTGATTTTTTTTTATTAACATATGACTACAAATATAGATCACATAAAAATTGGTATTCGTATTAATAATATATGAGTAAAAATATAGATCTAAGTAGAAATTATATATATAAAAAAAAAGTCATCCGTGTATAAGTTGAAATATATTTTCATGTAGAAATTTTACAATATAAAATAGGCCACTGTATTAATGTATGAGTAGAAATATAGACCGCATAGAATTTTTTTAAAAAAAAAACTTTCGTATTATTATATGAGTAGAAATATAAATAACAGTATAAATTACAAAAGTAAAATAGATTCCGTATTAATATATGAAAAAAAAAAAGTTTATGTAGTAGTTAAAAAAAAAAGGATGGGGGTCTTCATATTTATATATGACAAAGGTTATTATGCATAAGCCTGATATTTATGCACGGTGCATAAGTCAATATCTACCCTCAGATTCAAACAACACGTGTAATAATCATAACTGAAAAATTTTGTATTTTTGTTTGCTCAATTTCGGCCAAATTTTATATGCGATTCGATCACCGATTTCGAAAACTAATACCTAATTCATTCATAAAATCGAACGACGATCAAACCGGTATAAAGAACGTCGAGTTTCATTGATTATTGAGGGAGAACGAACCGGGTCGACGAACCGGGTCGTCACGACCCGTTTCTGCAGAAAATGGGTGAGGAAGATTATGAACAGTGACGCGCCTCCACGCCCACTCTCACTGGCGGCGCGTGGGGGCGTGTGCGGTGCCTAGGGGACTCCAAATTTTTTATTTTTTTTACAAAATAATAGGAAATAATTTTCTGGGAATTTTGGGACCAGTTAGGTATTTTTCTGAGACCTGGAACTATTTTTAGTTAATTAAATGAGGTAAATATGCTTTTATAAATATCAGATATTAATAAAATTTTCCCAAAATTTTATTTAGGGTATTTTGAATTATTTGGAACGGTTGGGGATACCTCACTCTCTCTGGTTTTATATCGTGTTAAAAATTTAAATTTATGACCATTATTATAGTTAAATGAGCATTATTGCCAATATGTTATACACTGAAACCATTTGTATAGTTAAATGGTTTCATACTATTATACACTGAAACCATTAGTCTAATTAAAAGGTTTCATATCGTTATATACTGAAATAATTATTCTAGTTAAATGGTTTCATAGCGTTATACACTGAAACCATTAATCTTTTTATTTGGTTTCAAGATGTTATACACTGAAACCATTTGTCTAGTTAAATGGTTTCATACTATTATACACTTATACCATTATTCTAGTTAAATGGTTTCATAGCGTTATACACTGAAACCATTAGTCTTGTTATTTGGTTTCAAGATGTTATATACTGAAACCATAAGTCTAACTAAATGGTTTCATGGCGTTATACACTGAAACCATTATTCTAGTTAAATGGTTTCATAGCGTTATACACTGAAACCATTAGTCTTGTTATTTGGTTTCAAGATGTTATACACTGAAACCATTAGTCTAGCTAAATGGTTTCATGGCGTTATACACTGAAACCATTATTTTGGATAAATGGTTTCATATGGGCATTAGTGTCAATATGTTATACACTGAAACCATTGTTATTAAGTAAAACATCACATAACCATTTTATAAAACCATGCTACATAAAGCAAAAAATCATATAAAGCAATTAGGGTTAGTTTAGTTGAGAAAAATTTGGATAGTATGCATGAGATATTGGATTCGATCATTTTTTTATTGTAAATAAAAAAATCCATATATATATATATGTAATTAATGTATGAAATTTTATTTATGTTGTGATTATGATTAATAAAACTTAAAATTAAATTGTATGTTTGACAAGTATGCTTTATATATACATGAACCATTAGTTATTATGTTGGGCTTCGAGGGGGTGTATGACGAAAATTAATTAAAAATTGATTCTTATAATATATACTTCAAAGGAACAAAAATTATTATTCAATTGGAAACGGGGGGCGCGTTAGAAATTAGGATGGGGGTGCGCTAGAAGTTTGGAGGAGGGAAAAAAATTGGGGGGCGCGCTAGAAATTTGGGGAGAAAATGAGAAAAAACTGGGGGGTGCGCTAAGCAAATGGGGGTGCGCAAGTAATAGGGTAGTATATGGGGGGCGCGCGAAGTAACTAGGGGGGTGCACTAAGCAACTGTAAGAGTGATTATTTTAAGGTGGACTTTGAGTGGAGTGCATAACAAAATGAGAGGAGTGCAAATAGGAAGTTTATGTACGGTGCATAAGCATGGGCTTATGCACCATAACCAAACCCTAAATTACAAAAATAAAATAGATCTCGTATTAATGTATGAATAGAAATATAGGTTCTCGTTTTAATAAAAAATAATTCTCGTATAGTAAAATGTAAAAACTATATTAAAAAAGAAACAAAAATATAGCTTCCGTATTAATATATAAGTACAAAGTACAAATATATTTTCTCGCATAAATTGCGATAAAATATAGGCATCCGTACTACTATATAAATAGAAATATAAGTCATGTAAAAATTACAAAAAACAAATAATTTCATAATTAATTAATATGAGTAGAAATAGATTCTTGCATAAATTTTAAAAAACGATAGTTATCTGTATCAATAGAGTGACTAAACTTTTTTTTTTTTTTTTTTAATAGAGTGACTAAACTTAATAAACAATGGTTTATGAGTATCACGTGGATTACAACTTTTAAAGTTTAGTTCAATGTGTAATATGTTGATGTGTATAACTGAAATATGGATCAAAAGCACGCCGCACATTTTTTGTGTTATTTTTATTTTTTCGTATGAGAGTACAACATATATGGTTCGAACCTTGACTCTTTCATTTGTGTGAGAATTTCTTATATTTACTTTGCCAATTCTTCTATGTACAAAAAAAAAGTACAACATATATGAAAAATAGGCCCCGTATTAATATGAATATAATATAGATCTCGTATAAATTATAAAAAAATGCCCCTTTATTAATACATGAATATAAATATAGATTACCAAAAAAATTACAAAAACATAGACCTTGTATTAATATATGAGTATAAATAAGATCTCATATTCATATTGACTATAAATATAGGTCTCATATAAATTATAATAGCATAAAATAAAATAGGCTTTGTATTAATATATAACTAAAATTATAGGTCTCGTATTAATATATGAGTACAAATATATGTCTTGTATAAATTAAAAAAATAAAATAGGGTCCTTATTAATATGAGTATAAATATAGTCCCCATATAAATTACAAAATAAAAAAATCCATATTAATAGTAATATATGATTATAAGGTTCTTGTATAAATTACAAAACAAATCCAAAAATAGTTATTTTGCGGGTAAAGACCAATTATATACACAAAAATGTATCACTTCACAAAACAAAAGTCTAAAAATAGTTGTTTTGGTATACATCTCAAATTCACATACAATATTTGTAAAGAGAACACTTAATTGTCTCCGTGAGCATAACTTTGTTATCAGGGACATCACATTATATGCATAGGTTGGAATATGAATTTCAGGCTTTTTCACTTATTCACTTAATTTTTAGACATAAGTGTTAACTAAAAAAAAAAAGACAGCGTTTAATGCATGCAGATGATACTCTGTTTACACAACAAAGATCGATTACCAACAACACATGACACAACTGATAGATACATTGGTCTCGTTCGATTCATGGGATAATTAGTATCAAAAACACGTACCAACAATAAATCGATCAAAGTAATAAGATTTTTGGCTCCATTAATTAGTAGATGGTTGGGGATTCGATTTTTGACTTGTGCATATGAAAAATTACTCTTCCATTTTTTCACACACCCATTGCTCTATAAAATATAAATAGTTAAGAATGCTATTACAATTATATCTTTTAGTTTATTGTACCATCTTTTTTATTTTATACATTTTCCTTTTGTCTTAATTAAAAATATATATTACAATTTACTGTGTACATATAGATAATAATAATATTATTAATAATTCACGATTAATGTTGTCTAATTTAAACTGCATTGTGTCCAATATAAATAGAGAAAGAGTTGGATAATATATCATCTAATAACCATTCTCCAATCAATATTTACATAAAGAATGTGCAACTCCGGTTACAAAATCACCACTCTATAGCAGTCATTGTTCACTTTGTGACACTATAAAAGATATGCCACGTAGTGTTTTTTGATATTGAAAAGGCTATAATAAGTCATCTACCTTAACTAATTTCTTTACAATTACATTCAAAATCTAGAGAAAAAAAACTGACAATAGTAAAAGATAAATATAAACGGAAAAAGTGAGACTCGGATGAGTTTATCTTCTTGTAACCATTCTTCGACTATAACATTGACAACCCTGACATTTGAACAAACACGCTTTAAAAATGTTACTGGAATAGAAAAAATACTTTTGCAATAACATACAGAGAGCAAAACTACATTCCACAAAACTAAAACACAAAAGCTAAATGAATAAAAATAATTTTTTCAAATGAAACACATATTATCAAAATGCAAGTCCCACATAACACGCCACGGATAGATCAAAAAATACAGCTCCGTGAACAAACCATAATATATGAAATTATCGTAATTATAATAATAATAAAAATGAAAATTGAGATTTTGTTTACCTCTGACCACGATTTTCATCCCCATCCATCTATTGTTTATATAGAATTTGTGTTGGTTGTAGCACAAGCTTGAAAACTTGATTTGATTTTTGAAATTTTCATAATTTTAGGGATTGATTTGACCACAAAAAATTCCAAAAATATATTGGTTGATTTTTATTTAATGTGTGATACAAAATATTTTCACATATACCGCACCATTTGAATCAAGATACAAATATATTTTGTTCAAATAATCTAATTTAAGTAACTAAATTAAGACTTCTTTGACCAAAAATTAAACCTTCTAACGTAAGTCAATATTGTTTTTTAAAATCATTTGAATTTATATACATATATAAATTAAATTACAATTTTTTTTTTAATTATTTTATTTAATTATTTTTTTAGTAAAAAAAGTCATGCAAGAAAATGTATTTATAAATTATAATAATATTTACTTATTTATCTCCTAAATATATTTTAACTTTAATCATTTGACTATATATATAAAAAATAATTGTTTTTCAAAGAAATAGAAACCTTTTTTGTTAAAACAAATGTCTTGCATGAAAAAAATTGAATTTACAAATTATTTGAAATAATAATAGTTTAGAAATTTGCGTAAAAAAAAAGTTAAAATTAGATTTATTTGAATTATAATTATTTCCTTTTTTAATAGGCGAAATAAATGCAATATCATATGTATTGGTCAAATCTTGTATTATTTTATTAATTCCTTAATTAATTTGATTATGATTAATTGCTTATGAGTATTTATTGTCAAAACAATGCTAGAAGAGAATTGCTATGAGTGTGCCATGTGTACAATAAACTTCGAAAAAAGGATCTCAAATTATATATATAGAGATTTACGAATCCACTATAAGAAAACTATTTTAGGAAACAATTAAATGCTCTTCTCACATTCATCGAGTATTTATTACTTCATAAGACACATTAATGGGATTTAAATGAGAAGATTTTTTTTGAAAAAATTATTTATTTAATTGTAAAAAAACACTTACGTAATTAATTTAATACTTTAATTTGTAAAAAGATTTATTTTTAATACTCTATAATGCACTTGATAGGAAAAAAAAAAAAAACTCTATAATGCACAAAATATAAAATAAAAATAATTAATATTATTATGATCAAGTTTAAATAAATAATAACAATTTTAAACTAAGTGGATAAAAAATTAATAAGATTATAAAAAATAAGAATAAGATAAGTAATCTATATAATTGAACACCATAATAAATGACAAGTTGTATTGTAAGTTCCACTTAATTGGTCGTTCTTGATTAATATTATTGTCCGTAAATTAACCACTTATTTGGTCATTAAAAACAAAAAAGAATTTGTCAAAAAAAAAAAAAAAAGAATTTAAGCATATGATCGAACCTATTTGGCCACCATTTATGGGTGAGTTTGTTTCATCTTAAAAAAAAATAGATTTTTCTTTGTATTTTTGAAAATAGATTTTATAAAATCGTTTTCTAAAATATTATAAGTTTTTTCATATTCGTTTTTTCTAAATTGAAACACTAATTTGAACATCATATAACATAAACACACATTATTGAAGATCAAAACATAGTCAAAATCTCAATTTTTTCAAAAAGTAGTATTTCAAAAATGATTTTTATGAAAATCTAATTGAAATAGCTTCAAAATTAAGTGATTTTTTTAAATTTTGATAACCAAATTTTTTTTCGATAAAATATCTAAAATAATATTTTAAGAATAATTATTCAAATCAAATTTTCATTTGAAGTTTTATGAAAAAATTTCTTTGTAAATTTTTTTTACACAAAATTATTTAACACAAAAAAATCTATTTTTTTTAAAGCTGAAACAAACAGGGCCTATATATTCAGTGTTTTCTTCGGTGTGGTTTAGTATGTCTAGGTGGTTAAGGTGAGAGTTTGCAATTCTGAGTAGTGATGGTACTACTAGGGTGGTCAAGATGATCATATTTAAAAGGGATAAGAAAACACACATCTTATAATTAATTTTTTTCTTAAAAACTTTATAAGAAAACACAAGGGATACATACATATTCAAGATACCATTTAGAAACACACGGGGCACACATATTAAAAAAATTATAAGAAAACACACAGGGTACAAACAAATTTAAAAGCATATTTTATTTAAAATACCACATAAGTAATTTTTAATTAGGAAAAGTCCATGGGATTAGGAAATGAAAAATGGGGTAAACTTGAGGGCCAAAATCGAACAATTGAAATTTAGACGACTAAAATCAAATAATTGTGAAACTTAGAGAGTTCGTTAAAATCAAATAAATGAATTAGCGATGCAGAATCTCTGTGAAAAATCACATGGGATACAAACAAATTCAAGATACAATTCAATATAAATGTTATTTTTTAAAAAAAAAATTTATAGGAAAACACACGTGATACACACACATTCAAGATATGATTTAGAAACACACGGAGTACACACACATTCAAAAAATTATAAGAAAACACACGAGATACAAACACATTTAAAAACACATTTTATTTAAAATACCACATTAGTAATTTTTATTTAAAAAAAGACAACGTGGCTAGGAAATACAAAATGTGGTAAACTAGAGGGCCTAAATTGAACAACTGAAATTTAGGTTACTAAAATTGAACAATTATGAAATTTAGGGAGTTAAAATCAAATAATTGAATTATCAATGCAAAACCTATGTGGAAAATCACACGGGATAGACACAAAGTCAATATACCATTCAATATAATTATTTTTTTCTTAAAAAATTTATAAGAAAACACACGGGATACACACATTCAAGATACCATTTAGAAACACACGAGGCACACACATTAAAAAAATTATAAGAAAACACACGGGGTACAAACAAATTTAAAAGCATATATTTTTTTTTTAAAATACCACATAAGTAATTTTAATTAAAAAAAGTCAACAGAACTAGGAAATGCAAAATGGGATAAACATGAGGGCCAAGATAGAACAATTGAAATTTAGGTGACTAAAATCAAACAATTGTGAAACTTAGGAAGTTAAAATCAAGTAATTGAGTTAAAATCTCTTTAATCAATAAAGTTTTTCTTCTTCTTCTTCTTCTCTGTTATTTAAAATATAATTGTGGAAATTTTTTATGAGTTGAATTATCGATGAAAAAATATATATATAGATTTCAGTTAACTTAATATTCATTTTATATGGTTAAAATGTTAAAATAAATAGACAAGATAAAAATAAAATTAATTCTAGAAATTAAATATTGTGCACGAACTTTATTTTTCTTTCCTGCCAAGTAGTTTAGTGGTAAAAAATTTAACTCTTAAAATAATTAGGCAGAGTATCTTGATTTCAAACTATGATTGGGACGTCTCGACTCTTATCAAATAAATTATATTCACAGAAATTATTGTACAAAAAACTCTAACTAATCAAAATATGATGATTTTTATATTATTATTAAAATCAATCTAAAGAAGTACAACATCAATTATATATGAGACAAATGGTAGATATGGTTTCCAACAATGTAAGTTGGACACCAAATTTTATTCCAAAATATTATATACACATTTAAAAATAAGTATATTTAAATTTAATTATTATTAAAATAATTTAAAAAAAAACTTATATCATAATCAAACAATTTATATTTTTATAAGTAAAAACTAACCCATGCTTTGCACGGGTAACTTATACTAGTATTTGATAAATGCAGGTCCCAAAATAAAATTACAACGTATTTCCACATGACAATTTTTTAGAACAAAAGCGATCCCAAAATTAAATTCGCAATATATTATTTTAAAAAGCCAAATGTATTATAAAAAGACACTGTATTGACATAGAGCATCATTGATTATGCAGCATGTCAACTTAATTCATGTCATTTTGAGTTTTACCTATATATGTCAAGTTCAGTTTGATCATCTTGGTTATGTTGAGCTCCATTTTCAGCATTCTGAATTCTGCTTTACTATTCAGGTCACGTTGAACTCCACATTTAACATATACAGTTCAACTTGATCATCCACATTACCATAGGCAGATCTAGACATGAAATATTAAAGTGGCAAAAAAAAGTAAGTACTTTAGGAAAAAAAATTCATTCTGATAATTCAATTGAACAACAGACAATAATAAAATTATTACTAATATAACATGTATATAAAAATAACAACAAATCAGAAAATTTCTTTAAAAAAAAGAAACAAACAAACAATATCCAAAAAACCATAAAACTTCTATTAAAAAAAGAAAAACTACTATACTTATAACGAAATACTTGAAATCATTAATAATTAATAATATTTTAATTTCTGACCCATAATATTATAGAAAAAAGTTGTCGAATTTTTTCCCGATTTCCAGAAGAAGAAAAAAATTCTGAATTTTTTTTCACGATTTTGAGAAAAAAGTTGTTGAATTTTTTTTATATTTCAAGTAAAAATATCTTGAATATTTCCCCCCATTTTTGAGAAAAAGTTCTCAATTCCATTTTCACGATTTCGAGAAAAAGTTATCAATTTTTTTTGGTACCGATTAAAAAGTACTCGAAATTTTTTTCAATTTTGAGAGGGAGATGAGAGAGAAGCTTGAGCGAGGGAAGATAGAAAGATCGAAGTGCGAGTTAAAATTCACCGTGAGAGAAGAAACATGAAATTAACGTGCAGAGAATTTGAAAGTTCATACTAATTAGAGAGTATTTAAAAATTTCTCATTTTAATTAGGAAGAGTAAAATGACTTATAAAATACTTAAATTTTAAAAATGATTCAAATATTTATTATCTAAATACTCCCTCCGGTCCTATATATATGAAAAAGTTGACTTTTTAAATTCATTGTGGAATGGATGTATCTAGACAATAATATAGTCTAAATACATCAATTTTACAATGAATCTAAAAAGTAAAATGTTTCTTATATATAGGACCGGAGGGAGTAGTATAATTAGGTACAAATTATTTAAATTATTTTAAAAAATTATTTTCTCGTTATATTCCCTCATCCAAACACACCATTAAATTTTTTCATAAAACATTTAAATAACTAGCTCATTAGTCATAAATACAATCAAATTGCAATCTGAATAGTATTGAAAAGATGATGTAAGCCAACTCTAGGTCTTTCTTATTTTTAATAAAATTAATAATTGTTGTCTTTAATTAATTTAATGTACCAAATACAATTACATGAAGACAAGATAAACAATTAAATACTCCCATGATTTTTGTCAAATAAAAAAATAAATACTCCTATCATTAGCAAATGAAAAGCAACATTCCAAAAACAAGGCCTGCAGGTCCTAGCAAGAGAGAAACCGAAAAAAGCCAAAACATATATATGAGACCAGAACTTAAATTAATAAAATGTGGGGATACAATTTCTTAAAAATCATAAAAAGGGAAATTTTTTTTTTTTTTTTAGGCAAAGGAACAAATATATTAAATAAAAACAAAAGATACAGAGACCGGGGGGACATTAAACCTGACCCGGCTATAACCCAAACGGGAATACAACTTGAAAAAAACAAACCAGGTAGAACAACCCTAGTTAAATCTAACAATACAAACACTCATCACAAGCGCAACTCAGCGAACCCGCGTACGGGCGCAAAACCAAGGTACAAAAAAAAAGATGAAGAATGAGAGCATTGGCAGAGGACAACAAGGGTTAAAATATAGCGAATGGATTAGCCGTCAACACGGAACCAAACCCAAGTGCCAACAACCCCCTGAACAAGCAGCAGGCTTACAAGCTCTTTCGAGCAAACTTTGGAGGTAAACCTGTCCCTCTGAGACCTGCAGATCTCAACAGACCTGGAATAAACAGAGAAACAAACGGCACAAGAGCACCAACATAAACGTAACCAAGAACAGACGTAATCGAACTCGAAGAGTCCAACACGTTAGAAAAACAAATAGCCTTATCAGACTAATAGAACCAGACCCTTTCGGGTTTATGAAACCAAATGCAACCACCCAATCTCTGAGAACACACAAACAGACGGCAACAAGAAACAAGCCAAAACTGTTAGAAACAAAAACATTAAACGAACTATACGGAAAAGAAAAAGACAGTACACATAAACAAACAAAAGAAACAGAACCGGCGATGCAACAACCAACCACCAAACCCGAACCAACTCCAAAACACCGGCGCACACGCCAGAGAGAAGAAACATAGGCAAGGGAGACGAACACCACCAAAACCGCCAAAACGATACAGAACTGCAACGGCAAGAAACAAGGTCCGAAACACCAACAACCACCACCGAAAAAGAGGCAACTGAAGCGGCGCGGCACCGGATCCGAGACACCAGAAGCAAAACAACATGAGCGGAGGCAAGATCTTGACGGCGTCGACGGTGGTTGAAAGACCCAAAAAGGGTACAAACTGCTGCAACACAGGAAGGATGGTGGTGCGGCCGTGAGAGGCTAGTGCACCACCGGTATGGAATTCTACAGGTGAAGGAAAACGATTGGATTAGAGGGATGAGAAGATGAGAAGATGAGATTGGGATAAAAAGGGAAACTAAAAATGCCAAATTTGAGAAAAAAAGTTGGTCAAAATTATATTTAAGCAAGTACATTTGTATACTTTTTAAAACTATACTGTATATGGATTATGATTTAAAACATTTTCATTCATTGATTTTATCTTATTTCTAAATTTTGATTGTGTAACAAAGTATCATTTAACTTTATTCATATTAATATTTGAGATATTGTGGAATATTGAATGGGGAAGCCTCCTAGCCATGATTCAAACTGGAATTCCAATTGGTAGAATAAATTAAATTATGTATTAATATTTGATTGTTTTCCTTAATATAGTTTCAATTTAGTTATTTACATCTGATAATAATTAAAATGTGAAATATACGGTCAAAAAAATAATTAAAATGTGATATATATGGTCCTTCATTTGAAGGTGTTTTTTAAGGAATTTATTAACAGATTATATATATCCCAATTTTGATTATATGTATGTTGGGAAAATAAATAACTGAATTCGTTAATTTGCATATGTCGTTACCTTAATATAGTAAACAACAAATTTGATGTTAGAAGTCAGTTTTGTCCAATTTAAATTCAATGTTACAAAATTTTCAAACCTTATTTCTCTTTTCTGACAAGTATTTTATTTTCCGTTTTGTACCAACAAAAAAATCTCCGTTAATCAAATGGGATAACCTTTATACCAAAATTATGAGCTAAATTCTAATTTTATACCTTAATTTAGTATATGTAATGCAATGATGATTTTTTTTACAACGGAATGATAATTTCTCTGTAAATAAAAGAACAACAGTAATATTCCGTGAGCTTAATTAGTTCCGTTGATAGAGATCTCGTATTTTATTTGTAAGAGTTGATGTTCGAAATTCAGACACTACTTATTCACCTTAGCAGTAGAACTCGAATTACTAGACTACTTGATAAAAAATAATAATTAATTATCGTACGACAATAGTAATTAATTGTTTGGTTTCTAAATGTATCATATGTTTTTTTTTTTTGACTAAAAATGTATCATATGTTGTAACTATTGTATCTAGTTTAATGTATCAAATATCTTCAAAAAAAAACTTTAATGTATCGAATGTTGGTACTCTGGATGGCTGCGAAATGGAAATATTAAAGCAAAGCATTTGCCTGAACGTGTGCTGAGGCAATTTGGACATGTGCAGGGCATTCCACCCCATCCCACTAATTCAGCGCCTAAATTCATGACATATTCTGAGATTGATGTCTGTTTTGAAGAAGAATTACTATCGAGGATTATACCTGAAGAGGAGAGGGGGCCAGCGGTGGTTGCCCCGTGGGATGTTGCGGCAGGCTATATGACGTGGTATACTAGGGTGTCGCATTTGAAAATGCGTCCAGTCATGGCTCCGGAACAACCACCTGTGCCACCAAACTTGGAGGCATTGACACAGGAGCAGGAGGAGAATGAGATTTATGAGCAGCTTCGATTACTGCGGATGGTGCAACATGATTTGGATGAGTCTTTTGTGACTGGTGAAATTGAGGCCGGATCACCGGCATATGAAAGGCATATGAGGATGTTGGGTTATGTTACCCCGGCAGTTGAACGACACGGGCGGCGTAGAAGGGCAGGAGAGGCAATGGAAGAAGATTAGGACTTGGGTTATGTAATGAATTCGTTAAGTATTGGTTGTATTATTTCGGACCTAATTTAGTTAGCTTTGAACTTGTTTGTTTTTTGGAACTTGTTTTAGGAATCCTTGTGTTTTGAGACTTGATTTAGAACTAACTTAATAGACTGGTTATGTGTTGACAAACTTTTTTCTTGTTGTTATATAATGTTATTTATGCTGGTATGTTAGTTGTCAATGCACACAACTATTTGGTAATGTATACAGGGCGAAAGATGCTGAAAATTATGGTAAATTGATCCTGAATCGATACTAGGTGTTTTAGCATCGATACTAAAGTTGTGAAAAGGCGTCAAGTGCTCCTGAGAAAGTGTCAGTATCGATACTAATTCGATGAGTATCGATTCTAAATCTTTGGGAAAACCATGGTAAAAACAGAACATGAACTTGAATCGATTCTATCCGTCTTAGCATCGATACTAAATAAGTGAAAAGGCGTAATCTGTTTATGTAAAAGTGGCAGTATCGATACTAATTCGATCAGTATCGATGCTAAATCTTAGGGAAAAGCATCAGAAAACAGAATTTAATCCTGTATCGATACTAACTATTTTAGAATCGATACTAAATCAGTGAAAAGGCTTCAGGTGATCCTGGAAAAGTTTAAGTATCGATACTACATATATCAGAATCGATGCTAAATATGTTGAACACCAGGGAAAAAACAGAAGTTGAGCCTGTATCGATACTAGCTATTTTAGAATCGATACTAAATCAGTGAAAAGGCTACAGATGATCCTGGAAAAGTTTAAGTATCGATACTACATATATCAGAATCGATGCTAAATATGTTGAACACCAGGGAAAAACCCCCATTAGAAATCTTGCAACATTAACATTAACATTCATATCCATTACAAAACAACAATTCCATTATGCAACATTAACATACATATAAAACCTTAATGAAAACAACAAATTAAACAAACAAAATGTCATATCATAACAATAACTAACGTAGATCTGGTTCTATAGTTTTGTTGTCTATGGATCCCTCAACTTAACAACAGGCTCTGCTACAGGTTCAACCAAAGCTAACATAATTTCTTCAACAGATCTGGTCAGTCTTGCATCCAACTCGATAGGAGTCATTCTGTTGTACTGAACAGACGTTTGAAACATCGATCTGACATCGCTGTCGTTGTTGAGACGCACATTGTTAAAACTTACCACGCATCCGTCCGAGATGACTGCAGGACATCTGTAGTCGATTGTAATAACAGTTCTGGTGTCGCAATCCCCTCGCAAACGTCTGTTCACAGTGTTTAGCCGCTGCTTTAGAGAATCTAAAGTGTCGTCGATGTGAATTCTAAACAGATCAGGTTCTCCTCCGTTAAAGTATACTGCAGCAACGTGAGAGTTGATGTTTCTCTGATCCCAAGCTTGGGTAGACATGTTTTCTTCACCAATAGACGGGCCACTCCTCACATAATTGTCTGAACTCATCAAGAGCTTCAATATATTCCTGTTCAGTAGGTGAGGCAATGACATAATCATAAGCCCTCATAATCCTTTTCCACACATCCTCCTTCTTCACCTTCTTGCTTTCCCGTACTGTGCAAAGTACCTTCATCTTAGCTTTTACATTCTTTCTTACATGTACCCTACAAACCAAGTGCGTTGACTTCGGAAATACTACGGCAATAGCATTCATCAGACCCTTATCCCTGTCTGTCACAATGACACTCGGTGAAATGTCTTTTTTGTTCAAAAGATCAAGACAAGCTTGAAGCGCCCACTTATAATTAACCTCCTTTTCTTTATCGAGCAAAGCAAAACAAACGCAAAATGTCTTCATAGTCGAAGTCACACCGACTACCTCAAACAATGGCTTTTTGTACCGGTTTGTCTTGTATGCGCAATCCATCACCAAAACAGTTGGAAATGAGTTGAACAACTTTACAGACTTAGGATGTGCAAAGAATATATCCCGCATATCTGTAGACTCACCAACCGTCCTGTATTTGTAAACATATTTTTTACCCTCTAGACATTTAATCAAATGTTGCATCTCGGTCATTGAACCTCTATCAGCAACCTTCGATCTATGACGCGCATTGTATACTTGTTTTATCTCCGTTGCATTTTCAGGATTTCTCTCTTTCAAAGTGGAGATAATCTTTCTTGGCGGGATCAAATTTCTTGTCAGTTCATCAACTAACTCTTTCTCAGCCGGTTTCAAGCGCCCCGCAAGCAAATGACCTTCTAAAGCTCTATCCAAGACATGGTTGTGTTGCCCTCTAACAACCGATAGACTCCATTCTTTTGCTGTGTTATAATATCCACGTAGCCTAAAGGGACAATTACATTTCCTAGTTCCAAACCCTTCCACTTTGGTCTTCTTCTTCGTTGGTTTGTACACCCATCCCCGTTCGCAACCCAACACAAAGAATTGCTTTCTTCGATCTGCACCATAATCCGACTTAACTATCGCAACCGAAAACTTCAACTTGGCAGCTTCGGACCAAACCCATGCAATTAACTCATCTCTATCCGCATATTTTTTCGCCGTCTGAAAGTTAGCACTTGTATCAATTTCAATTTCCTCAACTTGTGGACGGTTAGAATTTGAATCACCAACCACAACAATCTCATTCATCTCTTTCAGGTCTTCCTCCGGTGCTTTAGCTTCGTCATCATAACTGAAAACAAATTCAACAACAACAAGAATGAGTGAAAACAGCAGTTACATATTCAGCATCAATACTAACTATGCCAGTATCGATTCTGGTCATAGCAGACCACAAGGAAAAAACATGACTAGTATTGAGCATCGATACTGGTGTGATAAGTATCGATGCTGACAATCTTGTGACCCTAAAAATCAGTCAGAAACATATCCAGCATCGATGCTGAAAAACTTAGTATCGATACTCACGATCTTTTGTCCAGCAGTAACAAAACAGGTCTTTGGTCAGTATCGATGCTACACTCGCCAGCATCGATGCTGGATATAGCAGACCAACAGGGAACTAACCTGTTGTCAACGAGCATCGATACTGGCGATTATAGCATTGATACTGTAATGACTTGTGTCCAAAACAAAAACAGGAAATTGGCCAGTATCGATGCTACACTCGCCAGCATCGATGTTGGATATAGCAGACCATTAGGGAACCAACCTGATGTCAATGAGCATCAATACCGGCCATTGTAGCATCGATACTGGCGATCTTGAGTCCAGTTATTGAAATAGGAAATTGGACAGTATCGATGCTACAATCGCCAGCATCGATGCTGGATATAAAATACAACCAGGGAACCATCCTGATGCCATATGAGTATCGATACTGGCGATCTCAGCATCGATGCTGGCGATTTTTTCTACAGAAAATAGCTCATGAAACTATTCAGCATCGATGCTGGGATCGCCAGTATCGATACTCATATGGAAAATTCGGGGCGTAGACCACGAATCACACCAGTCCCAGGGCTGACAAGACAGCAGCAACAACATACAACAACATCAACAACAAAGAATTGGTTTCAAGTGAACATTACCTTATGTAAACGCTTTAAATAGTATGCAACAACCTAACCACAACGCCAATACTGATTTGTGACCACCAAGTGAGACAAACACCCACAAAATAGAGGAGAAAATTTGATTGAGTAAGTAAGAAGTTTGAAAAAGTGAGCTGGGGTTTTTGCCTATATAAGCAGAAAAATTTCGGGTCTTGGATCCCGAATCCTAGTTCGGGACCTAAATCACGAATTTAAACTGGGGGTGTGCGTGTTTTGTTAAAATTTCGTGACTTGCAAACCGAAGTCCAGTTTGGGATGCTCGTCACGAATTTCTGCACCTGGGGGGGAAAATTTCAATATTTCGGGACGTGGCTCACGAATTTGTCTTCGGTATGTAGCTCACGAAATTTGTTTTATGAGGGCAAATGAGGTAGTTAGGGGGGGGGGGGGGAGAGAAATTTTCCATATTTTGACAACTACAGTCTACAAACCCTAGAATTCATAGAGAACCATTTCAGCTTTCCAGCGAACTACCATCAAACATCAACTACCATGGCAGATTGGTCTCAACTTCCGATGGACCTTATACAACAAATATCAAATAAACTGAACAACAATGAAACCTATCTTCTTCGCTTTCGTTCCGTCTGTTCCACATGGCGCTCTTCCGTTCCAAAACACCGCCACAACCATTTCCCCTTGAAGCTTTTGAAACCCTCCAACCCTGCTAGGAACGCTCCTGCCGGTTACCTCATTAAACACAACATCTTTCTCATCAAACCACCCAAAACATCAAACCAACAAAATCTCCGCCCTTGGTTGATCAGCGTCGGTCCAAGTTTAAACGGAAAAACTCGTCTTTCCAAACCACTCTACTTTCGCGAAGGTTTACCTTTTAATTTACCTCCTGTCCTTGATTTCAACCGATTCCCTGTCATTGATCTCGGACACACGTTTAATCTCATTGAGGGCGACTCACTTCAAGAACCCCATAAGGTCTATCGTAACAATGTCGTTGCTGCCACATGTGACGGGGAACAACCTATCGATATCGTCACATATGATGACTCCTTTGGGGAACCAAAGATGTTCCATTTCGGGGCAAATAGTTGGACAAGTATTTTAAAATGGCCAAAGTCATTCTCTGGAGACATTTGTATTTTTAAAGGGCGACCTTGTGTGGCTTACCATACCGGGTTGACATTGATGATCAAACCGGACTTGAGCATTCACTTGCTGGCTGAACCGTTTTCTCACGGACGTGAATTGTATATACACTTGGTGGAGAGTGAGGGTGAGTTGTTGCTAGTGCATGAATATTGTAAGAATGGTTGTTGTGGTAATACGAGGATGAATGTGTTTAGGCTTGATGAAAAGGAGAAGAAATGGGTTAAGGTGACTAATTTATGGGATAAGGTTTTGTTTTTATTAGGGGATGGATGTTCTTTCTCTGCTTCTGCTTCGGATTTGGGTTTTTCCGATGGCAATTGTGTAATCTTTAATAGTGTGATTGTTATGGAAGATTACATAGATTGTGGACTGAAAATAATTCACTTGGATCAAGATCGGGTTTCACCTTTGTCTAAGTATCCTGATTATTTCAAGATGTTCGGGCCACCTCCGGAATGGATCGTTGAGCTGCATTCATAAACAAAGTATGTTATCTTGCATTTTAAGGTTTCTAATGTTATAATGATAGTGCATTGTTTTGCTTCGTTTCCTCTTTTATTAGATTGGGTAAACTTTTCGAATAGTATTGTACTTACAAGAATACAAATATTAAAATGATCTGACATTTAGACTGATTGCCAATTAAGTAGAAAACTTATAAATTTATAATACTGCAATATCATATGTGTTAGCTGTGTAAATTGAGAAGCTTGTGTTTACTTCATTACTTGTTTTAGTTGGCATATTGATGTTACTGATTTTCATTATTTGCTTCATACTGACTCTGCTGGTATATGTCATTTTCCTGCTGATCATTATGCTGTGATACTAACAGTAGGTAAAAGATTCTACTTGTTATGTCATGTTTCAACTACTATACATGTTTTTGCATTACTAGACATGATTTTTAAACTTTCTTATTTGTGGAAGATTGCATCTATGGTATAGTGTAAACAATTGCTCATATGATTTGTTATATATTTTTTATCTAATTTGAGGTTTGTTGAAGTTTTTAAAGACGAACATTTTGTTGTGGCAGATGAAATCTGTTATGATCAATTAGAACGAGTTAGTGTTGATACAATATTTATTGTATTCATTACATTACCTTTTTTGTACAACTCACTTAATATAAATAAACATTTAACCAAAACATTTGACTCAAGTGGTTAATGAGTTCCTTCAAATGACGAATTTCGGGAGAACCAATGTTCAATTCTTGGGAGGAACAATTATTGGTTAAACTTTGCTTACCCCGCGGCCGAACTCTGGTCTATACTAGACCCCCTTCCCTTAGGAACGAAAGGGTTAATACCAAAATAAATCAATAAACATTCAGTGTGGCCTCATTAGACACATAGCATTATACATAAAATACTGTTTTCTATTAGGAATGTCAATTGAATTTATTCCCCATATTTCAACCAGCTTATGGAGTTAGAGGAAATCCAAATAGTTATAGAAAATGGCCAAATGGTATTAGTGTCACCTCAAAATGTTCCCTGCTATCTTTTTTGAATTGAGATTCATGTGAGCAATCATACACCTTGAGAGTGTATTATTATGAAGTTTCCACATTAGATGTAACAATGTTGATGAGTATGATTGGATTATTTACTTTTATTGTTTGTTACTTTTGCAGACTACATGTTTAGCAAGAAACTCCAAATTAAATATTTACTCATTTGAAATGGTGCTGGAAAATGAGGTGGAATTTGGTTTGTCAGATAAGCGTTTTGGTGTGTTGATGTTAACCACTTGTTTTTTTAAGGTGCTTTTAAGTTGAAACTTAAGTGATCCATTAAACGTATATATTCTACTGATTTTAATTAAGGTTGAACTTGGTTATGTTATTTTAATGTCCTGATTTAACACAAGTTTCAATATATTATATTTGATTGTTTAGAGGCTTCAAAACTTCTTAGATCCAATATATCATATACTAAAGGTTAATTTGTGTGTGTAGTATAATGGAGTAAAGTTTATGATTCTTAATATTCTATTGTTTATTGTTTGGATTTTAAAAAATGAATTGAGTGAAATGGAATAAAATATAACTCATTTCATCTCATTTCATTCAATCCATCTAATCCTTTAATATTTCATTCATCTCAATTTGGGGTGTATGCAATAGAATGAAGTTTGACTATTAAAATTTCTAAATAATGGAATAAAATTTATGTTCCGGTCCATTCCGCTCCACTTTCCTCCATTCTGTTCCATTTTCCTTTGCTCCGTTCATTTTAAACTGTTCAAACATAGTCTTAGTTTGACGTTGGATTGTAGAGAGTTGATGGTGTGTAGATTCATTTTTGTGTTGATGGTCGTTTCATTTATCAACTTATGACATTTGGTTGTGGTTCACGTTTATAAATTATTATTTTTTGCAACTTTGTTTCTTATCTATATACAAGTTCGTGCTACATTGTGGTTGTGATTAGTTCATTTGTTAGAGTTGATTACGGTCAGATGTATTATCTGTTTGAGTTGACCTTCACTTTTATGTAGATTTAAGGGTCAGGTTGTTTGCTCTCCACTCTTTTATATATTTGCTTTAATTTAATCTTATTTTTTTGCCCTTTAAAAAAAACTTTGAATATTTCGAACAATTGTATATTGTTTAATTATGAAATTAACTTTACCTCATCATTTTGATCAATTTTATTGTTTAACTTCATACATTTTTGTAAATAAATTTATTTGGACGGACTGTTGTTTGGTTCAACCGAGGGAGAGGGGATGGGAGGCGAGGGGAGAGACTTTTAAGGAGGTGAAGTGAAAGAAAATATAATTTAGTATGTTGATAAAATTACCCTCACTTTTTTATTAAAATCCTAAATTATCCTTGTTGAAATATTAAAAATTTAAGTTTTTATTTTTTTGACAAGAAAAAAAAAATAGGTTTTCTAATCATTAAGTATCTAACCAAATGAGCCCAGAAAACATGAGAGCAGCTATGCTCCTTTTCTTAGGGCTCTTTTTCTTCCTTTTCTTTTCTTAGATTGAAGACATGTGGCAAAAGATGAAAAATGGCTGTGATTAAAACTTATAATAATAATTAAAAATAGCGAATAAGAAAAGAAACGGCATTGTTGTTCTCTTCCTCTAGTTTCACAGATACAACCATCTTCACCTCTTTCTCTCGCCGCCTTTGCCGCATCTTCCTCTTGCCACCGCCGTCATCCTCTTCCTCCTTCCAATTGTTCTCGACATTTCCATCCTTCCAATCGGCGGCTTTTCTGTTTTATCTCTATTTTCACTCTCTTAAACTCAACTTTTCTAGTTAACACTTCACAAAGATTTTCTGTTTCTAATCTTGTTTATTGGTGATTTGGATTGATATGAGATTTGGATTTATAGATTTATAATTCAATTTATTCATTCTTTTTTCCTTAAAGTTATTTTTGGGATGAGAAAAAAAGAAAGAAAAGGGAGCAAGAAGAGGAGGACGAAGTGGGAAAGGGGTGGCAGCGGCGGCGGCAATGTGGTGATGAGAAGAGGGAGAGCAGAATCAGCGATGAGAGGAAGAGGGAGACTCATTCACTCTGTTTTACTTTATTTTTCTATTAAAAAAAGTACTTAATTAATAATCTAACTTTCCATCTTAGCCATTAAATTTTATTTTGCCACATGTCTTCAATCTAGAAAAAGAAAAGGAAGAAAAGGAGTCCTAAGAAAAGGAGCATAGCTGCTCTCAGAAAACATGATCAAGTATCTAATCCTACATTACCAATTGTACATTCTATTCATTCACATTACAATCTCTCTAACTTTATCGCCAACAATTTCTTCAATTATGATACGTAGATGGAGTCATAGAGATGAAGACGTAAGGTGTGGTTTTTTTGGGTACTATAATGTTACTTTGATGTTGTAATGTTAATTTAGATAAACAATTTTTTTGTACCTTAATGTTATTTTAGACTTTGAAGCTCTTTTTTTGAATATCTAAAAATGTAAGGTGCTATAGTGTTATTTTGAATAAACAACTTTTTCACTACCGAAGAAAAGAATAAACTACTTTTTGTTAGGGGTGGTAAAATAGGTCGTACCCGTCGGACCGATCCGTTTAACCCGTAATATAACAATAAGAGCAACTTTACTCGTGCAACTAGAGGAGAGTTCGCCAGCTTGGAGACATGTATATTTGCTATATTACCAATGGAGTACCAATTGAGTGCGCCAAGTGGCAACACGGTTGTATCATGAAGCTACACTACTTTGCTGTTATTTTGATTAAAATAATAATATCGTTTTGTATGATTCAATCCATTTCAATTGATTTGTTATCAACGGGATCCAATATAAATACAATAGTATTAATATGTGATGTAAAGTTGTGGAATCTAATATGAATTCATTTTTTTTGACGAAAACCTAATATGAATTCATGAGAATTGCATTGTTGGAGTATAAAATAAGTGAGTTATTTTAAAATAATGTGGCACTAATAAGACCTACAAAATATCATTGGTGATTTGGTATGGTTCACGAGTCCAATGGAGATGTTCTAAGTAATTTAACAAAAGACAAAACTTAAGTACCTGTTCCTACTGTTCACCAATTAAAGGGATGAACAAGGTTACTAAAAAAAAGCAATACTGTATACAGTATGTATTAAAAACTGTGTTTTATTATTTAAAAAAAGTGGATTACACAAATTCTAAAAGTTTTTTACTTATCCAAAGCCCAAACCACTATAAAACCCTACTAATTCTAAATTGATACAATCCGCCTTCGTCACACTGACTTAACTCTCACTTTCAGATCTCTCGTTGTTGTTACTGTTCCTTCCTTCATCAACTCCAGTGAGTGAACTAACTACCATGGCAGACTGGTCTCAACTTCCGACGGACCTTCTTCAACAAATATCAAATAAACTGAAAAACAATGAAATCTATCTTCTTCGCTTCCGTTCCGTCTGTTCCACATGGCGCTCTTCCGTTCCAAATTACACTCACAATATTCATTTCCCCTTGAAGTTTCTATCAAACCACCTCATTAGACACAAAATCTTTCTCATCAAACCACCCAAAACATCATCAAATCAACAACTAAATCTCCCTCCTTGGTTGATCAGAATCAGTCCTAATTTCAACGGAATAACTCATCTCTGGAAACCCCTCGACTTTCACGAGGATTTACCTTTTAATTTACCTCCTGGAATCGATTTCAACCGGTTCCCAGTCCTCGATCTCGGACACACTTTTCTTCTCTTCAACGAGATCTGTAAATGGTTGAATAGCAAGGTTGTTGCTGCCACATGTGACGGGGAACAACCTGTCGATATCGTCTCATTTGACTCCGATTGGGAACCGAAGATGTTCCGTTTCGGGGGCAATAGCTATAGCTGGACAAGTATCTTCAAATCGAAAGAGTCATTTTCAAACTTTGTAGACATTTGTATTTTTAAAGGGCGGCCTTGTGTGGTACTCCAAACCGGGTTGACTGTGATGATAAGACCGGACTTGAGCATTCATTTGCTGGCTGAGCCGCTTTGTGACCAGCCTAAATTCAAAACTGCGTTGGTGGAGAGTGAGGGTCAGTTGTTGCTAGTGGATAGATATTCAGTTGATGATGGTACTGAGAGTGGCAATTTTTGGTATAATGTGTTTAGGCTTGATGAGAAGGAGAAGAAATGGGTTAAGTTGACCACTTTAGGGGACAGGGTTTTGTTCTTAGGGGATGGATGTTCTTTTTCCGCTTCTGCTGAGGATTTGGGTTTTTCCAGTGGGAATTGTGTTATCTTTAATCGATTGGATGATGATTCCATCGATAATGTACTGAAAATATTTCACTTGGATCAAGGTCGGACTTCACCTTTGTCTGACTATCCTGATTATTTCAAGTTGTTCGGGCCACCACCGGAATGGATTGTTGAGCTGCATTCATAAACAAAGTATGTTATCTTGCATTTTAAGGTTTCTAATGTTATAATGATAGTGCATTGTTGTGCTTAGCTTCCTCTTTTGTTAAATTGGATAAACTTTACAAATAGTGATGTTCTAATCAGTTGTCTAATTCCATCTAGTTTGAGTTGAAATTGTTGTACGAATTTTAATTTTTCATAAGTTTAACTTTTTCATTTACAATTAACTCACTTTAAAAGTTAAATTCAAACTAAGATATACTACTTATAAGTAAAGGGGGGTTGACAAGTGCAGCATGGGTTTTTATGCGAGGATTATAGACTTTCGACATCGTTAGAATTTAGAAGAGCCGAACTAGCTAATATTATATAGTTGCACTTTCGAAGATTTTGCTATTTGCTATAACATGGTTTTTGGCATAAAACTTGAGTCAATATTAGTAGTGCATCCTGCCACTAAGACTATAGTGTCCATACTTACATGGTTGTTACCTTGCCCACTTGGATATTTCAGAACTAATGGATCATATAAGGATTGCATATGTGATTACTTGAAAATAGAAATGAGGTTTGTGCTAAAGATCTTCAATCTTTAGACGAGTCTGTAGAGGTCTCTTCAGATTTGTTGAATCTTAAGGGAACGCATTATCATACACAAAACTGTTTTTGTCGATAAAGTGGAAAAAAGTTTATAGTCCGGAATTTCCAGTTAAGTAGAAAACTTATAGATTTATGATGCTTCTCAACCGCTTTTCACGGCTGCTATGGCCGCTTCACGGCCCTGTGTCGTAGCGGTGGAGGGCCTCACCACTACGCTATGCCGCTGTACTGCGGTATTGATAAAAATAGGATGCTGCAATACCATATGTTTGAGCTGTAAATTGAGAAGCTTGTGTTTACTTGTTTTAGTTGCCATATTGATGTGCACGATTTTCATTGTTTGCTTCATATTGAATCTGCTGGTATGCCATTTGCAATTTTGCATGATCATTATGCTGTGAATAATGAGAGATACTAACAATATGTAAAACTTTCGACTTGTCATCTCATGTTTCAACCACTATACATGTTTTTGCATAACTTGTAAACTGCCATCACAGGTTATATTTCTTGTACAACAGAACCAATGTGTAGCTTTCTTGTGTTAGAGATGATTTTTAAATTTTCTTATTTGTGGCATGCTATGTCTATATATAAAGAGATATAAAATGAAATTGGATGACGGAAGATTGAATCTATGGTTTAGTGTAAACAATTGCTCATATGATTTGTTATATTTTTTTCATCTAATTTGAGGTTCTTAAATACATAGAAGAGCATTTCGTTGTGGCAGATGAAAATGCTTTGTTTCATTCCGATCTTCAGTGTTTCTCCTATTTGATATGGTATTGTTAAGAATCTTTTATGATCAATTTGAATCAACATTATACATAAAATACTGTTTTCTATTTATTCCCATATTTCAACTACCTTATGGAGTTAGAGGAAATCCAAATAGTTAAAGAAAATGGCCAAATGGTATTAGTGTCACCTCGAAATTTTCCTTGCTATCTTTTGAATTGAGATTCCTGTGAGCGATGCCAATCATAGACCTTGAGAGCGATCCAGATAAAATTTATATATGCATATATGCAGGACATCACCATGGCAGGTTATTATTATGATGAGTTTGATCTGATTATCTTTTTTTATTGTTTGTTACCTTTGCAGACTAAATGGTGCCGGAAGATGAGGTGGAATTTGGGTTTCCAGATAAGTGTTTTGGTGGATTCTTCAACTGTTTTCTGGAACCATTTTGGTGTATTGGTGTTAACCACTTGCATTTTCAAGGTGCTTTAAAGTTGAAACTTAATTTATCAGTTACACTTATATATCTCTACTGATTTTAATTAAGGTTTATCTTGGTTATGTTATTTTTATGTCGACTACTTGCATTGTTATGGTGCTGTAAAGTGGAAACTCATGGATCAGTTATATATGTCAACTTAGTTTACTCAAGGTTAATCTTGGCAGTGGTGATTTAACACAAGATCCAATATATTATATTTTGATTGTTTAGAGGCATCAAAACTTCTTAGATCCAATATACCATACTTAAAGGTTATTTTGTGTGTGTGTTTGTGTGTGTAATGGAGTGGATTTACAATATATCATTCTTAATATTCTATTGTTTGGATTTACAAAAAATGAATGGAGTAGAATGGAATACAATGAAATTCATTCCATCAAATTCTTCAATATTTCATTCCGCTAAATTTAGGGGTGTATTGGTGTTATAATCTGGAATTTCCAGTTAAGTAGAAAACTTATAGATTTATGATGCTACTCAACCGCTTTTCGCGGCTGCTTTGGCCGCTTCACGGCCCTGTGTCGTAGCGGTGGAGGGCCTCACCACTACGCTATGCCGCTGTACCGCGGTATTGATAAAATAGGATGCTGCAATACCATATGTTTGAGCTGTAAATTGAGAAGCTTGTGTTTACTTGTTTTAGTTGCCATATTGATGTGCATGATTTTCATTGTTTGCTTCATATTGAATCTGCTGGTATGCCATTTGCATGATCATTATGCTGTGAATAATGAGAGATACTATACATGTTTTTGCATTACTTGTAAACTGCCATCACAGGTTATATTTCTTGAACAACAGAACCAATGTGTAGCTTTCTTGTGTTAGAGATGATTTTTAAATTTTCTTATTTGTGGCATGCTATGTCTATATATAAAGAGATATAAACTGAAATTGGATGACAGAAGATTGAATCTATGGTTTAGTGTAAACATCTGCTCATATGATTTGTTATATATTTGTGGCAGATGAAAATGCTTTGTTTCATTCCGGTTTCAGTGTTTCTCCTATTTGATCTGGTATTGTTAAGAATCTTTTATGATCAATTAGAATCAACATTACACATAAAATACTGTTTTCTATTAGGTATGTTAATTAAATTTATTCCCATATTTCAACTACCTTGTGGAGTTAGAGGAAATCCAAATAGTTAAAGAAAATGGCCAAATGGTATTAGTGTCGCCTCAAAATTTTCCTTGCTATCTTTTGAACTGAGATTCATGTGAGCGATGCCGATCATAGACCTTGAGAGTGATCCAGATAAAATTTATATATGAATATATGCAGGACATCACCGTGGCAAGTTATTATTATGATGAGTTTGATTTGATTATCTTCTTTTATTGTTTGTTACCTTTGCAGACTAAATGGTGCCGGAAGATGAGGTGGAATTTGGGTTTCCAGCTAAGTGTTATGGTGGATTCTTCAACTGTTTTCTGGAACCATTTTTGCGTATTGATGTTAACCACTTGCATTTTCAAGGTGCTTTAAAGTTGAAACTTAATTGATCAGTTACACTTATATATCTCTACTGATTTTAATTAAGGTTGATCTTGGTTATGTTATTTGTATGTCGACTACTTACATTGTTATGGTGCTGTAAAGTTGAAACTCATGGATCAGTTATATATGTCAACTTAGTTTACTCAAGGTTAATCTTAGATGTGGTGATTTAACACAAGTTCCAATAGATTATATTTGATTGTTTAGAGGCATCAAAACTTCTTAGATGCAATATATCATACTGAAGGTTATTTTGTGTGTGTGTGTTTGTGTGTGTAATGGAGTGGATTTACAATATATTATTCTTAATATTTTATTGTTTGAATTTACAATAAATGAATGGAGTGAAATGGAACACAATTGAACTCATTTCATCCAATCCTTCAATATTTCATTCCTCTCAATTTGGGTTGTATGCAATGCAATAGAATAAAGTTTGACAATTAAAATGTCCAAACAATGGAATGAAATTTCTGTTCCATTATGCTCCACTCTACTCTATTCTGTGCAATTTCGCTTTGCTCTGTCCATTTTAAACTTTTTAAACAGACTCTTAGTTTGATGTCGGATTGCAGAGAGTTGATGGCTTTATGCTACGTAGATTCATTCTTGCGTTGATGGTCGTTTCATTTGTCAACTTTATAACCTTTGGTTGGCGTTTGCGTTCATAAATTATTAATTTTTGCTTATATACAAGTTCGCGCTAGATTGTGGTTAGTGTTCATGTGTTAGAGTTGACTACCGTCAGATGTATAATCTGTTTGAGCTGACCTTCATGTGTTAGAGATGACCTTAACTTTTATGTACATTTCAGATTTCGGGTTGTTTTGCTCTCCAATTTTTTACGTTTCTTGGTTTTAATTTAATTTTTTTTTGTGCTTTAAAAAAAACTTTGAAGATATTAAACAATGGTATTTTGTTTAAGTTTGAAATTAACTTTACCTCATCTTTTTTATCAGTTTTATTGTTTAACGTCATACAAATTATTGATTTGGACATTTTTCTGTGAAGAATTATAAATTCATTTAATCGAAAAAACCTATAAACTACAAGTAAAACTTAACATACACTTAAACATGTTTGAATTAAGTTTATTATTGAGTTAAATATATTTTTAGTCTCTATAAATATTTAGAATTTTGAGTTTTAATTATTCAATTTTTTTGGCACTTTTTGGTCCCCAAATGAAATGTCATGACATTTGGACCGAGGTGATGGTATCCGAATCAATCCAAAAACAAAATCGCAAATAGAACAAATCCAAATTAAAAACAGCAAAACAACATTTAGTTTGGAAGAACTTAAATAATTTTATTGCTGAACCGCGCGATTCAGTTCAGTTGGCGGTTTTCATTTTAGAAAACACTAGTCGGTATACCCGTGCTAAGCACGGGACGCGCATTAGTATGATTATTCGTATGATTATTCGTGATATATATAAACAATTAAAATTTTATGTAAAATGATTTTTTACTAATAAAAAAAATTAAAATTAGTTATAATATATATAATTGCAATTATTTGGATCACATTGCAATTCAAATATTTTTAACTCACTTGTTAGTAAAATCTATATCAACGATAAAATTTAGAGTTTTCTGTGAATCTATTAAAAACATATATCAGCAATAAAACTAACAATTTTCCCGTGAATTTATTAAAAAAATTATTAACGACAAAATTGATAGTCACCCTTGAATCTATTGAAATCTACATCAACGATTAAATTTACAGTTTCCCGTGAATCTATTAAAAAATTTATCAACGATAAAACTTACAATTTTCCAGTGAATTTATTAAAAAAATTATCAACGATAAAATTGATAGTCCCCCTTGAATATATTAAATTATACATCAACGATAAAATTTACAGTTTCCAATGAATCTATTAAAATATTTATCAGCGATAAAACTAACAATTTCTCTGTGAATTTATGAAAAAAATTATCAACTATAAAATTGATAGTCCCCCTTAAATCTATTAAATTATACATCAACGATAAAATTTACAGTTTCCCGTGAATCTATTAAAAAATTTATCAGCGATAAAACTAACAATTTCACTTGTAGTGTGTAGAGGAAGATAGATGACGTGGCTCAATGCGGCGATAGCAAGGGTAGTTAGGTACTTTCATTAGTATCTTGTTTTTTTAGATATCATGATAAAAAAATTATCAACGATAAAATTGATAGCCCCCCTTGAATCTATTAAAATCTATACATCAACGATAAAATTTACATTTTTCCGTGAATCTATTAAAAAAATTATTAGCGATAAAACTAACAATTTCTCCGTGAATTTATGAAAAAAATTATCAACGGTAAAATTGATAGTCCCCCTTAAATCTATTAAAATATACATCAACGATAAAATTTACAGTTTGCCGTGAATCTATTAAAAAAAATATCAACAATAAAACTAACAATTTCACTTGTAGTGTGTAGAGGAAGATAGATGACGTGGTTCAATGTGGCGATAGCAAGGGTAGTTAGATACTTTCATTAGTATCTTGTTTTTTTAGATATCATGATGATTAGTTATAATACATATATAAAAAAATCTGTTATTTAATTATCAATTGAATAATAATTATATATAACAATTAAGTATTCTTAGGAGGTAGATAAAGTGATAGCGAAAAGTTCCAACAAATGTTATGATCAATATAATATTTTTCTCCATGTAAGTACAATTTGTTTATATTATTGACATACAATGTTTCTCTCCCTATTTTAATTGTATAAATTAACTTAGTAACTCACATTATTTCGTCAAATAAAATGACATAATAGTTTTAGTTATTAATTAATACATCTAACTAAAGTAGCCGCAATAAATTATTATTTTAAATCCTCCATAGTGAACTTCGTCGTCGTATCTCCACCATTTACCTCACCATCACATTGGTGTTTATATTCTTTGGGCTCCAAAATGAACACCTATGAGAACAACCTTTAAGAAAATAAACTTAATGAAACAAAATTATAGACAACCACACAAACCCAATGCATTATAAGAGAAAACTTGGTGAGCACGCATAGTTAAGAGCTACTAAAACTATGAATCACAAAATCACCCCTAAAAATAAAAATAAAACTTGACATGTTAAATCACCAACTTAATCACTTACAAAAACACATATCATTAAAAGTAAAAATAAATAATAAAAAATCTCAAAACCAACCAAATCATAAGTTTACATCAATGTTTATCACTTTTATTCAATCAAATTTCAATCTGTTTTTTACTTCCAATATCTTCTTCTAGCTCTATGTGATCTAATTGTGTCCCATGAACTTAAAGCTACCAAAAAAATTATAAAAGTACTCAAAACTACCATGACCTAATTGATTATTAGTAATCAACATTTTTAAGTATTTGAATCAATGTAGCACAATTCCAAAGATGACAAATAAAGTTCTAACATTATCAATAAACTACATCAAAGAAAAAGATACAACAAAGAACCACATAAATAATCAACCCTAAATCAAAATCTCAAACAAACATAAGAAGAAACAAAGTAGAACAAAATAAGAAGAAACAACAAAGAACCGTGAAACTAAATGATAAAGAAGAAGAAAAACTCACAATTTGTTTTTGTTTGACACTTTCTTTGAAATTATGATCCTCTTCTTTAATCATACATACTTTCAAAAAAACATGGAAAAAGAAATGAAAATCACTAATTTCGTCACTCGCAAAATCACTTATCATTAAAAGAAATGAAGAATCTCTAAACCAAATCCAAACAATACCAAGAGAATCAAAACAACTAACAACAAAAAAAAATAACAAATCTATATAGAACAAATTATTGAAATATAACATAATCATCAAATCTATTTTCAAATCATCAAATACTCATAATTTGTTTTCACTTGTTTTAGCTATTTTCACCAAAAAATACTATCCAAATCGATTAGTAGAACAAAAGAAGATGAAAACTCATATTCCAAATCCAAAACCTAAATTTCAAATAAGAGGAAAAAATCAAATATTTATACAATAATATTCATTACCTTACAATGTTCATCACTCTGTTTTCATCAAATTTCAATCTTTTTGTTTTCTTTTTGACTTCTACATCTTTTTTGGTGATAAGTACATGATTTGTCAACTACAAAAATTACAAAAAACATAAATCTCTAAAACCCTAAATCAAAAATTAAAAAAGTAAAAAAAAATCATTTTTCATTAATTAAAAACTTAAAACAATAAAACTACTCTAAACAAAAACTCTCTGAATCCAAACAAATATGAATGAAACCAAATAGAACAAAATAAGAATAAATATCAAAGAAGTAAGAAACTAAAATAAATAGTTGAACAAATTTGTCTCACTGTGATTTTCAAAAAGTGGAAGAAGAAGATCGTTAAATAAACATATATAGACCAAATAAACATATATATAGAAGAAGATCTCTAATCTTTTTTAATTGGTACAGAAGTTGGATTAAATGACCATCAGTCCATCACATGAGAAAGGATCCTCTTAATTTGAAAAAAAAATTGAGGAAATAAAGTGAAGTTTTAAATCATTGAATTATAAATATAAAGTAATATTTAAATTGAAAAGAAATGAGAAAAAATTGATTAATGGTTGAGATGTGAAAATTGAGAAAAATTGAGAAAAAATAAATTGAGAGGATCCATTCTACCATTACATGTATCACATGTATTGCAGTATATATAATATTCCTCTTTAATCTTCTTTGTACAGCCGTTGGTATGATCTGGCATGTGCTCATTTTGGTATATACAATTGTGTCTAAAGAAAAACAATATACAATGACCATCATTATAGTCAATATTATAAAACTCGATATTATAAAACTCATTAAGTGCGAATTGGATTAAATGGTTGAAATTTGGTCCAAATTAAGAGGTTGTAATTTTTATCGGTTTGACGATTTTTGGCCCGAACCCGACCAATACTCACCCCTATTTCGAAGATACTGTTTAGCATTTTTCATATTATAAAACTCGATGCTCATTAAGTGGGTAAGCTCTAATAGAATTGCTACTTGATTATTTATTTAATTTTAATTTACTTTTTATATAAGTTTGGCAAAAAAAATGATATTGCTTCCATAACATTGTTGTATAATATATTATAGCCTAAGTTCCTGTTTGAATTAGCTTATGCAAACAATTTATGCAATTTTTATGTATTATTATATGTTTGTCAATGTAGTTTATAATAAAATATCTTATAAAAATACAATTTTCACTAGTTTGAATTTATAAAATAGCATAAAACTTAATTTATATTGCATAAATTATTTGTATAAACTCAAAAATAAGATAATCCAAACATGGCCTAAATACATTATTTTTTTAATATATCTACAAAGTAACATTTTTTTTATATTAAAGATCAGAAATAGTATATCCAAACGGTTCCACCTTTATTTTTATTTATTTTTTATTGTTTCACCTTAGATTTGAGTTCAACCATTTATCTTTCAATTTTTTCTTAAAAAATAATAATTCTGCAGACAAAGAAGCTTTTCTAATTTACATAATTTGAAATAATCATAATTAATTATTTGAAAGTTGATCATATATATCCTATTAATCAATAGTCATTTTATATTTAGTTTGCTTTTATTGGCATTAGGTTCTCTTTCCTAGTAGATCCTTGTGATTCCAGAGGAGAAAAGGCATGTAACGCACGTTCCATTTTAAATTAGACAAGTGGGTTGGTTATTTTAGTCACAAAGAGTGTCAAGTAGTTTTGTTTATTTGTATAAAGGTTCAAGTAGGATTTTAAATGTCATAAAGTATTATTTTTTTGGTCTGAATGTTTTAAATATTTAATCAGGACATAAGTCTTTAATTATTACTTCTTTTGTCTCAAAATAAATGATATGTTTGACTATAATTATGTTTGTTAATTTATGATTTTGATCGTTAATGTCTTTAGTTATCTATTATTAAAAATTATAAAAATTGTATATTTTGAAATAGTCATAGAGACAAATCAAACAACGTCTCATATACTAATATTTACATGTATGCTTAGTAGAAAAATAAGGTCAAAACAAATTGTATAAATAGTACACTAGATCAAAATTAAAGCATTTATTTTATGATAGAGGGAGTATTATCTTTTGATGGGGTCTTTATTTATTATAATTTTGACATCAAATATGGAGAAAAGTTTGTATTGCGATATAAATTAGACTTTTCATGTTGAGATGTGGGGCATGTACCTTAGTCTAGACATAACTTGGAGGGAGAATATCACTCACTTGAAAGCGACTCAAAAATTCTTGTTGATATAATTAATGACAATTGCAAGTTTAATGGGAGTATTCCTACTTTAGTTCGGCGTATTCGTAAGCTTTTGAGTTTGAGTTGGACTGTCCAAATCAACCATATATGGCATGAAGAAAACCGAAGTGCATATTGACTTGCTAACTTTAGCATTTCAAGGGACTCAATAGGTTTTTATATTTTTGAGACTTCCCCCAGCGAGCTTTAAAGACTGATGCTTAATGACATTTTCGGAACTTCTATGCCTCGGAACATCTGTATAATTTCGTAGTTTTTTTTTTCTTGGGGAAAGCCCCTCTTTTGTACTAAATAAATTAGGCTTACGTAACAAATGCTCTAATGACATTTGTTATGAAATTAAAGAGTATGAAATTTTGTTTTGAAAACAACAAACATTCAAAATGTTGAATCTACATTTTTTTTATCATTTTAATTTTGCATTATTGTGCTTAGTTTCTGTTGTTAGTTTTGATATACTTTTTAGCTAGTGAAAGTTAATACCAAAAATGCTTATATTAATTCCAAAATGCTTTGTTGAGGTAATTCCAAAATGTTTAAAATAAAATCAGCTGACTCAGATTTATTATTATACTCCCTCAAGAATGGAATCTGTCAATTTATTTTTCTTTAATTTTCACATCTTAACAATCAATTCATTTTTCCTTATTTATTTTCAATTTAAATATTACTCTATATTTATAATTCAATAGTTTAAAAGTCAATTTTATTTCATCAATTTTTATTTTAACTTGAAAGAATCCTTTCTTGTTAAGAAAGAGAAGATGATTATTCATTCTAATTCTCAGAATTTGTTATTACAAGAGTGTTAAGACTTTAGGATTGAAGACTACTATATATAGATTTGACTTCAATCCTAACTAGCTACTGCCAGCTCAGCACAGATGTATTACATACAGTATATCTACTTTACTTATACAAGTATTGTTATACTCTATTATTCCTCCTGCAAACTCAAGGTGGTTTGAGAGCGAACACTTTGAGTTTGGAGCAAATAGTGGCATAGCTAGCAGGTGAAAGCGGTTTTGTAAGAGGGTCAGCCAATTGATCACAGGCAGGAACATGAAGCACATTGAGTTGTTTTGACAGGACCTTCTCACGCACAAAGTGAATGTCTAACTCAAGATGCTTTGTCTTGGAGTGCAGAACCGGATTATGTGAGAGGGACACAGCACTGAGGTTATCACACAATAAGGTGGGAGTGTGAAACGGGATTTGTAACTCACGCAATAAGGACTGTATCCATAGTAAATCAGCAGTCGTATTTGCCATGCTTCGATACTCAGCTTCAGTGATGGACCTAGCCACCAAGGGTTGCTTCTTTGAAGCCCATGACACAAGATTAGGCCCAAAGTAAATGCAAGAACCTGATGTAGACCGTCTGTCATCTTGATCCGTGGCCCAATCAGCATCACTGTAGGCACGAAGAGAGAAGGATGGACCAGCAGAGGATGAATTGATAAGGAGCCCATGACTGAGAGTACCCTTGAGATATCTCAAAATGCGTTTTACTGCCTTCCAGTGAGACTCCAATGGATGTGCCATGAATTGGCAGACCTTGTTAACACTGAAGGCAATATCAGGGCGAGTTAATGTGGCATATTGGAGAGCACCTACAACAGATCTGTATAGGGTGGGATCAGTTAGTGTATCAGTGCCAAATTTGCTGAGACGACAACTACTAACCATAGGAGATCCAATTGGTTTTGAGTCTTCCATGTTTGCCTTACATAATACATCTCTGACATATTTGGATTGATTGAGTAGGAGAGCTCCAGATGGTAGGTGATGAACCTCAATGCCTAAGAAGTAGTCCACTTGTCCAAGTCTTTTAAGGGCAAACTGAGCATGAAGTTTGTTGATCAGATCATTGATGAGTTGAGAGGAGGAACCAGTGATGAGAATATCATCCACATAAATTAGAACATAGGTGGAGGTGCCTTTTTGAGTGTGAACAAGTAAGGAAGGATCACATTTGCTCTTGACAAAGCCTAGTTGAAGTAAAGCTTGGGTTAGTCTCTCATACCAGGCACGTGGGGCTTGCTTCAATCCATATAATGACTTATGAAGTTTGCAAACAAGTGACTTGTCTGATGCCTCAAAGCCAGCTGGTTGTGTCATGTATACTTCTTCTTGAAGGACACCATTCAAAAAGGCATTATTCACGTCAATCTGTTGAACCTGCCAGTTGAATGTGACTGCCAATGTGAGGATAATTCTGATGGTGACAGGCTTAATGACTGGAGAAAATGTCTCTGTGAAATCAAATCCTGCAGTTTGAAGGAAGCCCTTGGCAACAAGGCGTGCCTTATACTTGTTAACTGTACCATCTGGATTTTCTTTGACCCTGAATATCCACTTAGAGCCAATAGCTCTTCGGTGTGGTGGTAAAGGCACAAGTGTCCAGGTATTGTTGTCCATGAGAGCTCTGTATTCAGCTTGCATAGCTTGTCTCCACTTATCATCACTTAGAGCACTTCTAACATTTTTGGGTTCAAGAGCAGCTACAAACACTTTGGGTTTGAGATTTCCTGTCTTGCCTCTAGTAATCATAGGATGGTTGTTGTGATTGGAAATGACTTGAGGTGTGGTGATGGAGATAGGCTGGGTAGGCTGTGTGGCTATCTCTGAGGAGGTAGGCAAAGGTTGAGATATCAAAGAATTGACTTGTTCAATAGAGAGAGGTGTTGATGGTGGGTTCATGACAGAAATAGGACTGGTGATTGATTGAGAAGGAGACATTGACTCAGCAGGGGAGGTAGCAGAAGAGACAGACTCTATGGGCTGAGTAGACAAGTCATGAAAACCAGGAGGGAACATGATATTAGCTGGATAGCTGACAGAGGAGGTAGACTCAGCAGAAGATGCAGGAAACAAGGACGAGTAGGGAAATTTAAACTCATGAAAAACAACATCCTTGGATATGTAGATCCTGCCAGTGACATCAAGGCACTTGTGGCCTTTATGTTGTGGTGATAAACCCAGGTAAACACACGGGCTTGAGCGAAATTGAAGTTTGTGTTTGTTGTAGGGCCTCAAGTGTGGAAAGCAAAGGCAGCCAAATGCTTTTAGTTGAGTGTAGTCAGGGTAATGTTTGTATAAGGCATGATAGGGTGACTGAAATTGGGGTATAGCACTAGATGGTAATCTATTAATGAGATAAACTGATTGTGTAAAGCTATGATCCCAGAATTTAAGGGGTAAAGATGCATGGGATAACAAGGTAAGGCCCATTTCGACAATTTGCCTATGCTTTCGTTCGACTGTCCCATTTTGATGTGATGTGTGAGGACATGTGAGCCTGTGTTGGATACCAAGTTCATTAAGCAAGTTAGTAAAAGGTCGAAACTCTCCCCCCCAGTCAGATTGAAGAGCTTTAATAGAGGACTGAAACTGATTTTGAACAAGAGCAAGGAATTGAGAAAAGGCTTCAAGAGCATCAGCTTTAGTTTTTAAGAAATAAATCCATGTGTATTTAGTGAAAGTGTCAACAAAGGTGCTGTAGTAACTGTAGCCATAGTAGGATACAAAGGGGGCAGGGCCCCACGGGTCACAGTGAATTACTTCAAATAGTTTGGTATACACACTGGAAGATAAAGGAGCATGCAGCTTGTGGGATTTACCCATACAGCAGAAAGTACATGAAAGATTGATATTTTTATTAGAAAAGGGAACATTACACAACTGTAAAATGGATTTGACAGCATTAGTGTGAGCATGGCCTAACCTTAGGTGCCACATTTGAAGCTCATTGTTATTGGATACAGCAGAGATGTTGTTATTACAATTGACAAAAGCGGGAAAAGCAAAAACTGAATTAGCAGAGTTACTAGGTATAGCTGATGCAGCTTTATTACAATGAAATTGACTAGGAAAACTATCTATAGAACCATTGTGCAATACATAGGTATTAATGCACTTGGCAGCATTATTGACACTATGAGCAAGACTTGAACTAGATGTAGAGCTTGAGCTGGCTCCACTTGGATTGAGAAATTTGAAAGGCTGAAATTGGTAAAGACCATCAGCACCAACAGTGCCTTCAAGGAGGACCTGACTAGAATCCTGAGATTTCACAAAACAATGATAAGGGTGAAATTCAAATATCACATTGTTGTCTTGTGCAAATTTACTAACAGATAGTAGGTTCTTAGATATAGTAGGTACATGTAATAGGTCCTTAAGTGTTAATTGCACATTAGGTGTGTGAGGTGAATTAAAATGAGATTGACCTAGAGATTGAATTGACACACCTTGACCGTTGCCCATCAACACCTGATCTTGGCCATTGTAGGGAACACGATAGGCTAGATTGTTTGGATTGTATGTCAGGTGATGTGATGCTCCCGAGTCCGGGTACCATGCTCCACTTGAGCTAGCCTCCATATCAGCCATGTATGCATAGGGTTGAGACACAGCAAAGTGAGCTGAAGGACGCATGTAAGGATTGAAGTTTTGAGGCCTGGGAGGTGGACCAGCATTGTAGCCACGAGAATTGTGTTTCATTGCATGAGGATCAAACTTGTACCAGCAACCAACAGCATCATGATTAGGTTTGCCACATATTTGGCAGTTAGCTTTACCTTGATTCGAGGCCGGATTCCTTCCACGACCTTTGCCACCACGGCCTTTTCCACGGCCACGTCCCTTAGAGGCCATAACATTGTAGTGTTCAGTTCCTAGGTCTTGACCTTCAGGCTCAGAAGTGGAGTCACTAGCATGCGTTGCAGAGTGCGCCAAATTAGCCGAAGCACTAGGATTGCTCAATTCCTGTTTGAATTTCTCAAATTGGACTTCCTGCAGAAGTAATAGCGCTTCAACATCTTCAACAGTTGGTGTATTAAATCGACTGTAGACCATCGTGACAAAGGAATTGAACTCCTCCGGTAACCCCTCAAGAATTGAATCAACCTGTTCTTGCTCGGAAACGAAATCACCAACAGCAATAAGGGAATTCACAATAGATTTGATACGCAAAAGGTACTCATTCACAGATTTGGATAGTTTCTTGGTGTTCTTTAATTCAGAACGCAATTGACGAGCTTTAGATTTGAGTACAGAGTTGAAATAGCGGTGGATTTTATCCCATACCTCATGCGCGTGTCGGCAACTGAGAACGCGAGGAAGAACGCCGTCGGAGAGTGTGGAGAGAAGCCACGTGAACAATGTTTGGTCCTTGACTAACCACTGTTGGTACTCATCGGAGTTTCTTCCATTTGCACGATCGTCGACGAAAGCAAACTGCAACGGGATCTGAGGGTTGACGACAAATCGGTGGAGGTTATGTGCAGTTATCACTCCGTTTACCTGTTGGCTCCACAGAAGAAAATTGTTCTCATCGAGTTTGATCGTGAGAGAGTGTGTGAGTCCAGATTTAGCGGAATCCTTTGTTGTAGCAGGAAGCGATGCTTGAAGATTGAAGGTTTGTTGAGGAATTTCTTCCATTAATGGAGATTGAGCTTCGTCTTCCATGGATGAAGATGAAGCTAACGGCGCGGAAACGTAACTAACTTGTAACTGAATCGTTAGAGGACGAAGATACCATGTTAAGAAAGAGAAGATGATTATTCATTCTAATTATCAGAATTTGTTATTACAAGAGTGTTAAGACTTTAGGATTGAAGACTACTATATATAGATTTGACTTCAATCCTAACTAGCTACTGCCAGCTCAGCACAGATGTATTACATACAGTATATCTACTTTACTTATACAAGTATTGTTATACTCTATTATTTCTCCACTCCCTTTTATCCTAAATACTAATATATAAAAAAATTAATTTTTTAAATTTATTAAAAATCTTATATATCTAATTCATAATATAATCGAAATACATTAGATTCTCACTAAATTTAAAAAGTAAACTTTCTATTGTATTTAGGACCGAGAGAGAGTATCACGTTGTTGGAATAATAGTTACAACACGAATCTTAATCAATGATTAGTGTGGATAAGCTTCACACGATTTGGGCGGGAATACATTTTTTTTTTGACAATGGGCGGGAAATGGGAATATATTTCTTAGTCCTTGCGTTAGTGCTTGATCTTCTTCTTCTTCTTCTTCTCAAATCAGCATCACTCATTTCATCTTTCATGGCGGAGTCAGACTGGTCTCAACTCCCTAAAGATATCCTCCTACTAATATCCCAAAAATTGAACAACCAATTCTATCAACTTCGTTTTCGATCTGTCTGTTCTCCATGGCATTCTTCCATTCCCATAAATCTCAACAACTTACCTTCCAAATTCCCAGTCCCTTGCAACCACACTTCCAAAACCTTTCCTCTCTCCAAACGATCCATCTTCCTCATCACTCCACCCCCAAATCAACAAACCCTAAACCCTTGGTTAATCAAAATTGGTTCTGATTCTCATCACCAAACTCATCTCTGGCATCCTCTATCATGTCACACACAATTCCCTCTTCATTATCCCGTTACAATGGATTTCAATCAACTCTCCGTACGAGATCTCGGATGTGAATACATCATCGGTAATCCGCTCTACATGGGAAAGGTCGTTGTTTGTGACACGTGGCATAATGGAATAGATCATTGTTCTATTCTCCTCACTATTTATGTTACTGGGGAACTTGCAATTTTCCGATGCGGTGATGAGCAGTGGACGTTAATTCCTAGAGCTAGTCGTTTTCCTTATACTGATGTCTGTGTCTTCAATGGGCGGCCCATTGCGGTTGATGGGGCTGGTCGGACTGTTGCGGTTGGACCGGACTTAAGCTTGGATTTGGTGGTGAAGGGTGGGCTTGGTGGAGATAAGAACTTCTTGGTCGAGAGTGATGGTGAGTTGTTGCAGGTAATTGCATTTTTGTCTTATGATGATTGTGATGAGAGTTTTTTGGATGTTGATGGTGAAGGAATTCGCGAGGGAGTTGTCGAATTTCATGTGTCTAGGCTTGATGAGAAGGAGAAAAGGTGGCGGCATGTAAACAATTTGGGGAATAGGGTTTTGTTTTTGGGGGAAGATTGTGCATTTTCTGCTTCGTTCAATGGCAATGGGAATTGTGTGATATTTAGGGATGGTATTTTAGGTAGGGTTCATTCCACTGAGTTTGGGATGAGTGTTTTTCACTTGGATGGACGTCAGACTTCGCCTTTGTCTGATTTTCCTTGTTATTCTAACTTGTTTTGGCCAGCTCCAGAATGGGCCGAGCTGCGTGTTGACAACAGCAGAGTATGCGTCTTGGATTGAAAGGTTTGTAGTTCTACAAAACACCATAATTTTTATGTTAATGCTGAAAGGATGAATGTGATGATGCTGACGGGGCTACTAAATTTTACTATTTCCCAACGAATCGTCCAAAAGTTGAAATTAACAGCCTAAGAAACAAAACTTGCATTTGTATGCTTGATCCTGATCATGATCGTATTCGTATGTTTGCAGTAGCCGTATATCTTGCATGTAAAACAGTTGCCTTGTTTTGGACACTCTAAAGTGCATTTGTGTTGGATCCTTTTCACTTTTGCAGAAACAAAACTTGTTTCTTTTAATAGCTCATTATCTCATTACTAAGAAATTTTGTTTAGTTAATGTTTGAACATGGTTGTAAGGGATTAAGGTTGTGTAAGTTCTGCTACTAATCCATTTTCCATATAAGCCCAAAAACCATGCTTCTTTCAATGGAGCAGGCTCGTTAATCGGAAACCAAGAATGTGTAGTGGGCAACAAATGTGATATATGTACTCACATGCTTGTTTGCATGAAGCCACTGCTTCTGCTCATAATGTTTGTTGAGTTGCTTAAAACATCTTCACCACAGCTACTCTTATATGGGTTATTAAGTAGGTTTCACTTGCACACATCATAGCTAATAACTTCTTATTTTTACTTTTTGTTTAAATTTAATTGTCTGATAAGCACCTCATCCCTCAAACTCAACACATCCAATACATTTACTATATGGACCTCATTAATAGCCGATCAATAGAAAGATTACCTACTTAGGTTAGGTACCATTGCAAATTAGGCTATAATGGGGTATTTATATGGTACTATTTCTTAATGTGTAAGGAAAAAGTCTTGTGTGGACACGGTACTTAGGCACACACCCAAAAAAGAAAAAAATGTAGATGAAGAAAGTGCTTTTTTGTGCATGTGCCGAAATAATTTTTATTTTGGATTGTGACCATCCACATATTTCTCATGAGTAAGCTCCCCCCATTGAGGATGGTCTTTTAAGTTATAGGGTTTGTTTGAATTGTCTTATTCTAACTTATCTTTCTGACATAAGTACCTATGAGCTATTTGAGAGATCTCATGGAAATAGTTTGAGATGTCCATATGATGTTTTCTACTTATTTCTATAATCTGTTCTGGATATCTTATAAAAACAAGTTATATCTTATATTAAAATAGTTTGACATTATTTTTATCATATGTTATAGATATAGCGTATACACAAACACTTGTATGATTATCTCAAAAAAAAAAAAACTTGTATGATAAGCGTTTATCTTATAATCGCATAATTTAGTTACAGGACCATAATCATATATGTGTCTTTTGATTTAATGTTAATAAGCCAACTGTTTCTGGTCACTAGAGTAAGTTTGCTAAGTCAACTTGGTTGCTGATGGCCTAATTTTCTTGACTTACACAGGGAATGCAACAGTTCTTTTATGATTTTATAGATATTATATTAATCATAGGGATAACATTCAGGTTATAACATATTGATGTGTATATGATGTTTTAATGTTAATTTGAGAGTTGATGCACATGAACCAGAGAGTCCATGTTTATTCCTTTCTTAAAAGTTTTGCTGATGGAGTATTAAGGTTTAACTTTTATGCTTATCACAAGGTAGTATGATTTTGTCCGTTGCAGATATATGTATTTAGGAAGAAATTCTATTTCTTGATTATTTCTCAATATTGCATTTGAATTTATTTTAATTGTAGATTTGAAGAAGCCCTCTGATGTAACTTTCAGCAATATTACATACAGATGACTGTGTCCACATATATTAGGGAATGCTTCTATTTTCTTGTATAGTTTTGGTGTATAGGGAACTTAAATTGGGACAATATGACTATTGGTTAACAGTATACATACTGCCCAAGTCATTTTTGTTAGTGTATCTGGGTGCCATCAGTGTATCCTAATTCCCACAGAAGTTATCTTGCAATTCTTACTTGAAGTAGTGTTACATTAAAATAATTTTTTAAATGTATGATTTCAGTTTTGCAATTGGTTTTTGTGGTTCAAGTTGAGTTTTTTAAACTGTTTAGAAAAATAACAGGTTTTGAAACTAGTATTGATAAATCAGTTAAAAATTAATTCTCATAATCATTTAGTCAAAAACCATTTGGTGTTTGTAAGTCTGCATAATTGGAGCTTCTCTACCATCCAATTTCTTTTGTTCCATTACTGTTTGTAAGTTTGCAACTCTGACTTAACAAAAAGAAGCCAGTCAGATCCTTATTTCACAATATGACCAGTGTAGATCATAGAAGATGGAAGCGGAGATGCATATGAAAAATTAAGAACATTGAAGTCTTACAACTAAGAACTTCATCTAGATGTGGAATAATCAGAACAATTATGTGTGCAATGATAATACATTGACAACTCGGCAAGTTGCGACACACCTTTGGGATTTTAACGTTTCAAGTCATTGTTTTTGTTATTTTTGCCCACACCGTAACTAGGATAGTTTATGGACTAGTCGTTGTCTTTATGGAATTCAGATCCACTCCTATTTATGAGTTGATTTCTGTTTGTATTGAGACTATTTTAATTAATGAAATGAATTAAGTTTGCTAATAAAAAAAATAAAACAACAAACAATTCATACTTTTTCTAAAAATCTCTAAATTATCTAATATCAAAAGAGAATATAGGATATGCACATACACTATAAACTAAGTTTGCACAGATAATTGTAGTATAAAAAATTTGCACTTATAATTTTAAGAAGATTTCTTTCCCCACCCCTCAGCTTTCTTTTTCACCCCCTGGGTTTCCATTTTTAACCTTTGAAAAAAAAAGTTCAGTACACGCGTACTGAACTTTTTAACGATGTAAAACACCTATTTTTCAATATCGAAAAAGTTCAGTACGCGTGTACCGAACTTTTTGGAGGTAAAATCAAGGGTAAAGTTGGATTTCTGGGGGGTGAAAAAGAATGACGGGGGGTGGGATGAGAAACCATCTAATTTTAAAGCATATCTATTTTAGATTGGGTCAAAGTTCAACACAAGCGCCCCAATTTTTATAGGCCCAATCCATATTTGACGAATTAGCCCATAGTCAGTTATGCAACACACCAAAGACCATGTGTTTTCTCTGCGACGAATACACTCATCACACCTCAACGGATGGGATGGATAACTCAATTGGTTAAGTTAGTAAGGGTTTAGGAGTTGAAAATTTAAGATTCTAGTCCCGACAAGATACATTAAAAAGAATACTACTCTCTTTGATCCTTAATATAAAAGAAATTTTTTTTTTAGATTAATTGAATTTTTAATGTATTTGGTCTATTTATAGACTAGATACATTAAAAATCAAACTTTTTCTTATATTAAAGATAAAAAATAATAATAAATATTTTACAAATAATTTCGACACAATAAACCAACACGATACTCCATTTAATTATGTATTTGATTCTTAGATTAATTGAGTTTTTAATGTATTTATACATCGAAAATAATAATAAATGTTTTACAAATAATTTCGACACAATGAACCTTTAATTATATATTTGATTCATATAATGGACTAAATACATCGAACACAAAACAATTTTTCTTGTAATAATAATACAAGAGTAAGTACCAAACTCCCGCTAAAGAAGTAAAAAAAGTTATCGAATGATTTGAATCGCACCGATAGACTATTCACGTCGTCATATATATAACCTTTCACCCTTCATCTTCTTCTTCTTCATCAGAACCACCCCTCACTCATTCATTCATGGCCGCACCAGATTGGTCTCAACTCCATAGAGACATCCTTCAACACATATCCCTAAAACTCAACAGCGAATTCTACCAAATCCGAGTACGATCCGTTTGTTCATCATGGCGTTCTTCCATTCCCAAAAATCATCATCACCATCTCAATTTACCTCTCAATTTCCCAATCCCTTCCGACGATGATTTCAATTCCAATTCCAATAACACCTTTCATCTCTCCAAACGAAACCTATTCCTCATCACTCCACCCCCAAATCAACAAACCCTACACCCTTGGTTAATCAAAATCGGTCCTGACTCACTTCACAAAACTCATCTATGGCATCCTCTCTCTCGTGATAAACAACTTCCTTTTCATTTCCATGACGTCATCGATTTCAATCAACACCGCGTTATTCATCTCGGAACCGAATTCGTCTTCGATGATTTACCTTCTTCTAGTCTCAACCGTAACAACATGGAAAAGATCGTTGTATTTGATGCTGACACGTGGCATATCGGAAAAGGTAAGGTTTCTTGTTCCGTTCTTCTCACTATTCATGTTTCCGGGAAACTTGCAATTTTCCGATGTGGTGATCAGCGCTGGACTTTAATCCCTGAAATGTCGGCTGCTTATGATGACGTTTGTGTCTTCAATGGGCGGCCTTTTGCCGTTGATAGTAACGGCCAGACTTTCGCGGTGGGATTGGATTTACGTTTGGATTTGGTGGCGGAGTCGGTGTTTGGGGGAAATAAGAAATTCTTGGTGGAGACTGATGGTGAATTGTTGCTAGTTGATAAGCATTTGACTAATGTTCAACATGAAGGTTTCTTGGATGATCATGTGGATGGTGAAGGGAATTATGGGATTAGATTTGGAAGGAAGAGGGCTGTGAAATTTGATGTGTTTAGGCTTGATAAGATGAGGAAGAAATGGGTGCAGGTAAGAAATTTGAGGGATAGGGTTTTGGTTTTGGGAGAAGGTTGTTCTTTTTCTGCTTTGGCTTCGGATTTGGGTATGGAAAATGGGAATTGTGTGATATTTAGGGATGAAGCATTTCGCCATGTTCATTTTACTGGGCTCGGGGTTCGTGTTTTTTGCTTGGATAAACATCGGATTTCGCCTTTGGTTGATTTTCCTCATTATACTAAGTTGTTTTGGCCACCTCCGGAATGGATCAAGTTGTGTTGGTAACAACAAATATCTTGGATTGAAAGGTTTGTAATTTGAAATTGCTGAATTTTGCACTTATTGGTTAGTACTGCTGGAAATAATCAACACTTATGTAGTTATGTTAATGCACTTTGTTTCTAGTGGATAAAACTTTAACATGAACTTGTAGAAAAAGAAATATTGAAATGTTTTTGCAATGTCTTTTGGTCTTTTAACTGATTACTATTTGTACAAATTGAAATTGTCTTATCTAACATGTTCAAACGCAACTTTAAACTTATGTGAGCTTTTTCATTAGGAGCTAAATGCTTGTCTCACAACTCACTTGAGAAGTTCCTATAAGATGTAAACTAACCAAAAGCTGAGTTATACTATTGATAAATAGGGATTTTTTGTTTTGGAAAGACAAATGTTAGTAGATCTGTTAGATGTTTGTAGCGAGTTGGATTTTAACCCTGCTCCTATATCTCACTCTCGCAACAACCAGACCTACCTTATGACTCCTTAGGGATTGACAAGTATTGCATAAGATTTACTTTAAGACCCATAGGTCTTTGTCATAGTTCATTCATTTTAACTTAGAAGGGATATACGGGCTAATATTACCGACCTGAAATATGGAATGCCATAGAAAAGCATTATGCATTTTAACTTTACAATGATTTGTTTTACTCCAAGTGAAATGAGATTGATTTATTCTACATAAGAATCAACTATCTGCTTTAAAATGCCTTTTGACATCAAGCTTAATCTTGAATTGATAGTATTTCCTGCTACTAAGGCATTGGTTTCACATACTTGCATGACTATTCCCCTTTCAATTATGTTTCTCGTTTGTCTGCAATTATTCTCTGTACTATTTAGTTATCAGCAATACTGAAAATATTATGAGGGATTAAGGTTGTTTGTGGAGTGAGAATGTGGACTTTATACACCTTTTTCATGCTTCTGTCAATGAAGCAGGCTCTTTATGGAAAACCAAGAGTGTGGAATCACATGTTTGTTTGCATGAGTTTCAAATTATTAGAAATTATTGGATTAATTATTCCACTGGTTCTGCTCATAATGTTTGTTGAGTTGCTTAGAGCATCTCCACCCCAACTTATCTCACATCAATAACTGTGCATTCTTATTTTCATCGATAATTTATTTATTAAATTTTATAATAACTGTGGCTCATCCCTTAAACCTGCCATGCTGACCCCGCAAAAAACAAGAAAAAGAGTACCCGAGCAGGTACTTGTGCCGGTTAGGTACCATTGTGAATTATGCCACAAGTGGGGTACTTAGTTGGTACCATTTCTTAATGGGTAAACTCCCTCCATTAGTGATAAAATTATTAGTCATATTGTAATATATATGTATAATTTGATCTAATGTTAATAAGCCCACAGTATCTGCTTACAAGAGTAAGCTAGCTAAGCCGATTAACAAATTGATGGTTGAATATGCTGAAATTTCGTTTTTGATGGCCTAATTTTTTTGACTTACACTGGGAATTCCACAGTTTTCTATGATTTTATAGATACAAATAGGATGACATTTAGGTTAAATATAAACTGGTAACATATTTGATGTGATGTTTAATTTGAGGGTTGATCCACTTAAACGTGAATTGTTTAAGTCCATGTTTCTTCCTTTGTTATAGTACAATATTGATAATTTCTTCTAGTTCATAAAAGTTCTGCTGGTGGGATTGGGGTTTAAGTTTTATGCTTATCACAAGATAATATGATAGTCCATGGTAGATAGATTTGTTGAAGAGCTCTTGATTATATATTAATATTGCATTCGAATTCATTGTAATTGTAGGTTGTGAACGAGCCCTTTGATGCAACTTTCGGCAATGCTGCAGATGATTTTTGCCCATAGACATTGTGGAATTGCTTCTGGTTTTTCCCCCCTAGTATTTTCTTGTATAGTTTTGTATTTTGATGTATATGGGACTTAATTTGGAACAATGTCATTTAGTCAATAACCATATACTGTCTCCATCATTCTTGCTAGTACAAAGCAAGTCGCTTTGCAATTCTTACTTGAAGCAGTCGCACATTAAAATAAAATTGTTTTTAAATCTAAGGTCCAGTTTTTTAATCTGTTTTGGAATGTCAGTTTTTAAAATAGTTGATTTTTGATAATCGGTTAGTCACAAGTCATTTGGTGTTTGTAAGTTTGCATAACCAGAGCTTCCCCACCACCTCAATACTTGTTCCATCTGGTGTTTGTAAGTTGCAACTCTATGCCTTAACAAAATGAAAACATCATAGCTTTATTTTGCAAAATGACCAGCAAGTGACTGGGGGAAGTGTAGAGTAAAAAGATGATGGAAGATGAGATATGCATATGAAAATTAATTCACTTTGTTGAGTAATCTCAGTCTTAAGAACCTTTGTGTAAGAACATCTGTCAGGTGTTTATTGAAATTCTGTCGAACAAAAGCGTGTATTGAAATTTCAAATAACATAATATTAACACTAGTTTGAAATTTCAATTCGCTTTCGAACTCGACAGCAAATGAGTTTCATTTGATTTTTTTAGTGAGCCCCTGTAAACCTATGAAAGCTTTTTTCATAGGTTAGGAACTATCTACTTAACTCACTTGAGAAGTTACCATGTGATAGAAGCTAAGTCAATTTGTTATATTATGGGATTGAGTTCAGTATCTAGTTTGTACATAGACTTGTTTGGTTTCAGTTTGGGGGTAGAAAACAAGTAGTATTTCATTGGCATGTTTCTCAATTACCATCGATGATTGATGTTCTATATTTTGTCCTTGTTAGATTGAAGATATATTATTTATAAAAGGACAAACTTACATCATTGCTTTATATGTATTTTTTTACTGTTCTATTGTAGTTTTTTTAATTAAAAAACTACCTCTTTGTGAGAGGAAAAGTAAAAACTGCACCTAAAGCTTAGCAATGTATGTAAGTTTAGTCCTTTATAAAATGCCATGAATGCATATGTTCCAATGGAATAACTAGGACAATGTGATTTTTCAATAAAACAATTAGACAATGGAATTAAAAATTAAATAATAGAGAAAAGGGAATAATTATATGTGCAGAAAGTGAGATCGTGGGTAGAGTGGGGATAGCCCATTGTTTTTTCAACAAAAAAACTGATTCCACCTCGACCATAACTCTTTCATGAGAATGTATGGTTCCATTCTTATCCTTAGATTCCCCTAGGAAACAAAGACACTCTTGGTAATAAGATTTTTCTTCCTGAAACTTTTTTCACTGCAAATATGGCAGATTGGTCTAACCTCCCAAAAGAACTTGTCATACTAATATCAGAAAAGCTTGACAACAAATTTTACATCATTCGCTTTCAATCCGTTTGTTCTGCATGGCGTGGTTCCGTTCCTAAACCTCACAATTTACCCTGCAACTATCCACTCCTCCCAAAAAAACACTGGCATCTCAATCCCTAGTTGCATCTCCAAACGCAGTTTCTTCCTCATCAAGCCACACAATCAATTTCCATGGTTGATCAAAGTTAGCAAAGATAAACCTCCCTGAACCCGTCTCTGGAACCCTACTTCACTTGACTCATGTTTCCATTCCATATTCTTTAACTCCCTCAACTTCACACAATTCAATGTCCTTGATCTAGGTCATTACTTCGTCCACCATTATTATTTTTATTCGGTGAAGTTAGTTGTTGCGACATGGTAAATAAAAGAACAACCTCCATCTCTTTTCACATTTAACCCTACTGGTCAGCTTGCCATGTTTCGAAGCGGAGATCACCAATTGACGTTGATCCCTGATGGAACAGACTACATTGACATATGTGTTTCCAAAGGACGGCCTTATGCTGTGGCTCGTGATGGTCGGATGGTCACAATTGGACCATACTACAGTGTCTGCTTGGCTGCGGAACCAATATTTGGTGGAAACAACTTCAAATCTGTGGTGGAGAGTGATGGTGAGTTGTTGCTAGTTCAATTTGGTGGTGGGACTTGCTTGTCCAGTTTTGCTTTGCGGAGCATGAACATGATGGTGTTGATGTCAATGATTGGAAAAATGCGGATTTGAATATTGATGTGTTTAAGCTTGATGAGAAGAAAAAGAAATGGGTGAAGTTGACGAGTTTAGGGGATAGGGTTTTGTCTTGGGAGATAAGTGTGGCTTTGCTGTTTCTGCTTCGGATTTGTGTGTTGTCAAAAGGAATTGTGTGATCTTTGAGACTAAGGAAAATGTCTTCAAACCATTAGAGTGTGACATGAATGTTTATCACTTGGATCATAAAGGTTGGATTCAGCCTTTGTCTGATTATCTTGGTTATTCCAATTTGTTTTGGCCACCTCCAGATTGGACCGGGTTTCACGACTTTCAGCAGCAACTGCTTGCATTAAAAGGTTTGTGTTGTGAATAATCCACAATTACATCTTAGGATAGTTGTAGATGTAGTTCTACAAAAATTCAATGATATTTTTTTTTTTTTTTAATGATAACATCTTTTTAGTTTCCATTGCTTTTTTTTAAAACTTTAACAGTATTTCTTTTTATATTAATATGTAAGATAATTACTTGAATAGAAGGCAAACAAACAACAAACTGCGTCGCTAATCCTTTTTGAATTGCTTGATTGGATAAATGTTTTAGTTAAAACTTATTCATTGGTTTCCGTAATTTTCTTTACTTGAAATTCTTGCATGATCCCACACCTAACACGTCATATTTAGCAGAGTTTCGCATCATTGCATCGATTACAATTTTACAGCATAGTTTTACTTGAAATCAAGAAAGACACAAACAGTCATGTAAAGGGAAGATTGAAGCACGAATTGAAAAATACAATTGAAGAAGTGGGTGAGGTTGATGGATTTTGATGAGAAAGAATGAGTGGGTGAAGTTGAAGGATATAGGGGATAGGGTTTTGTTCTTGGGGAGTGGATGCTCGTTTTCTGCAAATGCTTCAGAATTGGGTCTTCCCAAAGGAAACTATGTTGTCCTTTTTTACGATTCTGTCATCTGTTGAGGCAATTTGGAACATGCGAACTGTGTTTTTCACTTGGATCAAGATCGACTTTCTCCTGTGTCTGAATATTCCAAATATTTGAACTTGTTCTGGCAACCTGAGTGGATCCTCAAAAGCTAAATTTGTAACAGGGTATGTTATCTTGTATAAGGTTTCTAATGTGATAGTGATTGATAGTGCATTATTGTGCTTAGTTTATGTCGTTAGATTGGATAAACTTTTTGACAAATACATTGACTATAAGTATCTACACTACTGATTTTTGAGGAACTCATTCATTTTTTAGTAATTATTATTGTTATGATATTTCTACTATAAGTAACAATGTTGAGACATCCTTCATTATCTTCTTTTATTGTTACCTTTGAAGACTATATGTTTACCAACAAACTCCTAATTCCTAATTACATGTTCATATGAAAAGATGCTGAAAAATGAGGTGGAATTTGAGTCGACTGATAACTGTTCCAGCCGATTGTTTAAGGCTGTATCTTAAGCAATTTATGATTATTCAAGTTTTGTTATGTTATTTTGATTTTATGTTGACAACTTGCATTATTAGCGCTGTATGTAAAGTTGAAACCTAATTGGTAAGTTACACTTGTATCTCTCAACTAATTTTACCTTTTTTGGTGGTTTGGGATTTAATGTCGATGTTACATTCTTAGATACAAAAAGATACAAGACCTTTGATTCTTTCTCCAGTACAGTCTTTCTATCAAATGACCTAAAACTGTGAGTGCTGAATGGCTATTAAATCTTCCCTATTTTAAAAGGACCATTATTAACTTGGATTGGATGTTTGTTTACCAAACATTTTGTTTTTATTTAAGAAAGATAGTTAGTAATATAATTAAAGCCTTTCCCAGTGTTTGAAATCCAGTTTATCGATCTGTTGTCTTAAAGTGCCCTATGTGTTTGACTTGCCTACATGTTACCTAATTATGACAGAAAACTCTTGGTTTCTTGCTTGCTTTGTTGGAATGGATATTGTGAAAAATGAATCTCTAAATAACACATATATGACTTGATCTGTCCTCTTTTCTTGTTTACTTGTATTAGGTTTTTACTTATTTGTAGCTATTTGGAGGTTTTTTTTTTTGTGTGCATTGGTAAGGATTTTGATAATGGGGTGTCCTAGACCCTCATTAAGTAGTATGAAATGCTTGGTGGCGTGTTTAAGTAGTTTGGTTCGTTTTCCCTTGATAGCTAGCTTTTAATGGAGAGTTCTTCAAGTTCTTGGATACTTGAGTGATTTCTTGTGATGGGTTTGAGTCTCTACTTTGGAATGGACTTTGAAAAATTAAGTTCTAAACAACTTATCTATGATCGGTTCTGTCCTCGCTTCTGATAGTTCATCCTTTATTTGAACTGAAGGTTTTCTTTGTTGTGCATTGTTAGGGAATTGACCGACTATTGGGGATTGCCAAAATCTCACATCACATCGCAGAGTACGGAATGTTTAGTGGAGTGTATTTACGTGGTTTGGTTCTTTTCTCTTTGTGAGAAAAGCTTCTCAAGAAAATTATTCTCGGCGAATCTTCTAATATTTTCTTAGTGACAATGTGGAACTAGACATCACCGCCAATACTGTAATGCATATAGATGAAGGACTTAGTTCTGCTATTAGTTCGGGTGGCACTGATAATACTATTGCTGACTGATAACTTAAGTGCCTACTAAGCATCTCATCCCTTAAACCTGCCAAAAAACAAGAGAAAGAGTACCTGCTGTGGAGGGTACTTATTTAGTACCATTTCTTAATGGGTAAGTTCCCTTTTATTGCCGATACTCTTAGAAGTTATAATCTTATATACTCTTTAGATCTAATGTTAATAAGCTACTTTCTTTGCTCATAAGCTAGTTAACCCAAATATGCTGAAATTTGTTTGGTTAGGATGTTTAATTTGAGGTTTAATGCATTAAAACCTAATGTTTAAGAGGGAATTTATGTTTCTTCCTTATAATACAATATTGATAATTTCTTCTAGTTCATAAAAGTTCTTCTGATGGGATATAGCTCTTAACTTTTCTATCTGTTTTATTTTAATTGTGTTAATTAACATTGTCATCACCTATATAATAGCCAGCCAATATATTATCATTAACTTAATTAAGTCTTAATTGACAGTTATCTAAGACCTTGAATGCTAAATCTGTGAATCAATGGGTCACACTTAACATTTTTAATGTTTGTTCTATTTTACGTTTACAATTCTTCTCATTTTCTGGTTCCTTTGATTTTGTTTCTCAATGTCCTTCACTTTTTAAGCTTTATTGGTTTATATCCAACTTCTCTCCCTTGTATGTTTTAACATGGTTATTTCTCTGGCAATATTGATTAATTCAAAATATACCAAATATAAAATATGAAGGCCTATGACGATAAATAAAAATGACGAGAGGTACTCTAAACATAAATTCCGAAGCTATGTCATCAAAGCTAGTAAAATGCCCGTGGGACGCATGGGACGCGCGTTTTGGTGGGTGTTGGGTCGGAAGATTTTAGAACCATGGTTTATTGGCCAATCAGCGGCAGTTAAGCCGAGGCAAACAGTGGCACAACGCATTGCCACTTTGTAACTGTGACAAACATGGTTTTTTTTTGTTTTTTTTTTTTTTAATAAAAAAATATTGCTATTTTTCATGCTTTTTTCTTGGTATTCCTTTTCTTACACTATTCAATTGAGCATATGGCCTATAAAGCATATACAAACAAGAAAAGTGTTATTTGAACACCAATTTTCAAACAAAAATACGACGACCTACGTATTCGTGTCACTTTTTATTTATTTTTAATATTTTTTGCATGTTTCGGAAACCGTGTGCATAGAGAGAGGTAGAATACAATTGTCGTATTTTTGTCTATAGAAAGTTGTTCATAGTATATACTTAAGTAAGAAACTATGGCTCCACTCTAACTTAACTTGAATGAAAAACTATAGAATTGAGCATATATATATATATATATATATATATATATATATATGGCCATCTAATCTAATATACCTTAAAAACAATTTAAGCTATAAGAATATACCTTGTGGGATTAAGGTCAAAAAGTTGAGTGATGGTGCTGACAATGGAGGGCAACAAAGAATTCTCTTTTAGTAGTTGTCAAGCCTAAACATACTAAAAGTTCTCTTTAGTCAACATACAATACATAAAACTCAGTATAGGCTTCCTTGAGGAATTATCTACATTAACAAGGCTAAGAACCAAGTATAATTGACATCAAAATCAGTCAATACAAACAAGTCTATTTAAATATATCACATTCAAATGTCTACATGAGAGATGATGATTCTAAGAGTGAACATATCAAATTCTGATACTTACTGCAAAAAAATGAGATATCTCAACCAAACCGTTTTGGTAAATAACATGTACATTGTCAAAATTCTAGTTAGTAAGATGTGCTAGCTTATGGACAAGGACATAAGAAATCCAACAGAGCCAAAGTACAAAGGACAACAACAGGTTTAAGAATTAAGATGATGAGGAAGAATTGGCACTTGGCAGTATATAGTCAACAACAGGTTATTTAGTATTAGGAAGTGATTTACTGGTTTGAAGTTTAAGGAGCTCTAATACCAATTTTGGCTATGTTCCAAGATTAAAAGAAGTCTTAGATTAGACAAATTTACAGATTGTCCTAGTTCACGTGATATACCATATGCCTTACTTCAAGATGAAGAGCTCAATGCCAAAATCTACTGCCTTTTAGGTTAAAGAAAGCTTCATACCATTTGAGGTTTAGAATTTCGCATAACCTTTGTGACAATTTATAGTCAACTATATAGACTAGTATACTAATAAATGAAAATGACTTCATTTTAATTTGCTCAGTATACTTCATTTCTAATAAATGAATGACTTTAAATGCAATTTAATTTGGTTTTATTCCTTATAGGCTAGGCTACCATTATTCAATGACTAATTAGTAACTAATTTGTCTTGAGTATGAAAATGTTGAATTTGGATCTCTAAAGTGAGTGAATTGTAAAGTGAACAAAAAAAGAATCAACGATTATGATTATGACTGACAACTCATAATTTGTCAATTCAATATCACCTACTTTAATCACTTATTTTAGAGGAGTCAAATTTAAAAAATTTTACTTTTATATTTTGTCTGAATTAAATTGGCCGGTCAAAAAATTTAGCATTTGTGTTTTTTCTAGGGTTCTTGTTTCTTCTTTACTGTTACTAAAATTCAAAGATATAAAAGGAGAATCAGTGTGACAAAACAACAGAAGGAGCAGATCGTCCATGGCGGTGGCGGCAGTGGCAAACTGGTCTGAACTCCCGAGTGAGCTTCTGATTATGATATCAGAACGAATCGACAATGAAATCGATCTCATTCGCTTCCGATCAGTTTGTTCCAATTGGCGCTCTTTTTCAATCCCAAATCACCATACCAACATTTTACCCTTCAAGTTCCCACTCCTTAAATATGTTATTGGTTTCGATTCTGATTCCGACGAAGAGTTCTTTGATTCCGACTACTTCTTTGATTCCATCGACGACTACAAATACAATGATTCGATCAATAGGAATGACACCATCTTTCAATTTTCATACCTCTCCAAACGCAGTCTCTTCCTCATCAAACCACCACCACAACATCAACAAGATCAAACCCTAATTCGTCCTTGGTTGGTACGAATTACTCAAGACTCAACCGGCAAAACCAAAATCTTCCAACCAGACACTGATTCACTTTTCCCTTCTATTGATTATTCTGGCGTGCTTGACTTCAACGAAATCTGCGTCCTTCAATTAGGAACAGATTTTATCATCGACGACAACAACGAAAAACTCCCCGATCGAGACTATGACTACATGCACCCCAAAACGGTCCTTGCTGTCACGTGCTATGGGAAAAAACCTACGGTACTTGGCACATTGTGTTATGTTACTCACTGGCCAATGCTTTTTCGTGGCATTGACGAGCGTTGGTCGCTGATCTCCTCGTCAACTTACTATGGAGATACATGTGTGTTTAAAGGACGGATTTATGCAGTCAACCTATTCGGCCGGACAGTTGTGGTTGGACCAGAGTCGAGCGTCCAGTTAGCGGCTCAACCTGTCGTTCTTGATGCAACCCAAAAACTGTTGGTGGAGAGTGAGGGTGAGTTATTGTTAGTGAATATCTGCGAGTCTTTTCCTGATATCTTCGATATTGATTTATTTCAGCTGGATGAGAAGGAGAAGAAGTGGGTGAGGTTGATGGATTTTGATGAGAAGAAGAATGAGTGGGTGAAGTCGAGGGATATAGGGGACAGGGTTTTGTTCTTGGGGAATGGATGTTCATTTTCTGCATATGCTTCGGAATTGGGTCTTCCCAAAGGAAACTGCATTGTCTTCATTGACGATTCTTTCCTCGGTTGTGGCAATTCGGTACGTGGGAACTATGTTTTTCACATGGATCAAGATCGGCTTTCGTCTATGTCTGAATATCCCGAATATTTCAATTTGTTCTTGCCACCAGAGTGGATCCTCAAAAGTTGAATTCGTAACATTGTATGTTATCTTGTATAAGGTTTCTAATGTAATAGTGATTGATAGTACATTATTGTGCTTAGTTTATGTTGTTAGATTGGATAAATTTTTTGATTATTACATAGACTACAAGTATCTACACTACTGCTGATGGTGGAATTTGAGTTGCTGTATAAGTGATCCGGTGGATTCATTAAATCTACTTCCTAAACTATTAATTATTATTCAAGGTTTGTTATGTTATTGTGATTTGATGTTGACAACTTGCATCAACGGTGCTGTAAAGTTGAAATCTAATTGATACTTGTATCTCAAGTCTCAACTGATTTTACCTTCTCTGGTGGTTTGGGATTTAATGTCAATGTTACCTATTTAGATCCAAAAAGAGAAATAAGGGTTATATGAAACAGAGACACGGACATCAGACATGACGGTTATGTCCTCTTTGTTTCTTGTTTACTTTTACTTAGATTAGGTTCTGATGGTTCATCCTTTGTCTACTCTAGATTTGGAGGTTTTCTTTGTTGTGCATTCTTAGGGAATTGGCTATTGGGTGGGTAGTGCCAAAATTTGACATCAGATTGAATCGTATAGAATGTTTAGTGGATTATTTACGTGGCTTGATTCTTTTCTCTTGATATGCTAGCTTTGAAGGTTATAATTTCTAAACGGTTATTCTCGCCCTTTATTTTCTTGACTTTTGTCGTTGAATCTTCCAGTCTCTGAGGAACTAGAAATTACCTCCACTACTGACTACTATAACGCATGTACTTGAGGAATAAGCTCTTTTATTTGTTCAGGTGCAAGTCTCTCCTTGTTATCCATCTTTTTCTTAGCTGTCAAGTGTTGATTTTATTGTATCTATCTGATTACAGTAATTGATGCTAGCTTGATCTAATATACCTTGTTATCTTATCTATTCTACTATTAGAACAAGCAGAGAGTCTCTGCATGTGTTGTTACTGTCACAGTGTCACTGCATGAGTTAAAAAGAAAATAATAATATGATCCCTGGGTTAAGTAGGTCTAGACATTGGGAACTTGTGACTCTAAAAATTAGCTCTTTTAGGTAAGTGGTGGTGGGGATTGAAGTCTGAGTCAGATTCTTTGTGGAAATTGGTCTTTTTGCATAAATATGGTCACAATTTGGAGGAGATTAATAAAAAGAGCTCATTGTGGTGGAGAGATTTGAAGTCTATTGCGAGCTTACCAGAAGGGGTGGGGCAGGCTGGTTTGATGAAAATTAAGGAAATGAGTTGGAGACGGGTGGAACACTATAGGTTCTAGTTGGATCTGTGGGTAGAGTCATTTTGAGTCACCAATGTAGTAGACATTTTTATGTCGCAGTCTATATAAAGATAAGACTGTTGTGGAGATAGTTGTGGAAGAGAGAGGTGTAAAGCTTTTGAAGAGTTGGCAAAGAAGATTATTTTACTAGGTGGAATAGTTAATGCAGGTTTGCAATGGATTGGTACTAGGGTCTGTAAATTTGGTGTGAGGGGAGGAAGCATATTTCTGTTTGAGTCGAGTTTCTGCACTGGTTCTGTTATTGGGATCTATGCATATCGTCATTTGTTGGATTGCTCGCAGCTGAATCTTGTTTAGATTCTCTAATGAACTGGTTCTATTTAATTATAGGGAGCTTCTGTTCTTGATTATTTATCAGAAGGTGGTTCTTGTTTGCGGCGTCCCTTTTTCTTAGCTGCTCGAGAAACATCTTTAACATTCTGATGTAGGTAATCTCAAGCATTCTGTTGAGTCGGGCTAGTTTGCATCTCTTTTTTTAGGCCGGTTCAACGGGGGAGGCTTTTGCTTGAGAGTGGCGCTTGTGTGGCTGATCTTATTTTCGTGCCGCTGTGTGTGCATTTGTCTCGGGGTGTTATCCTTTTGCTAGTTTTGTGTTGAAGCTACTGCTGCATATTTCTGCAGGTGGCTAGTCGTTTAGTTGGCCGGTTTCATTTCTCTGGCTAGGATTGGTTATCTAATTGCTGTATTTTTTTTTAGCTTTTGTTTTGTGTTGGAGTTGTTGCAGTATTACTTTTTAGTTCTTTTGCCTTGTGACTTTTGTATTTTGTATCTCTTTCTCTTCTTAACACACCTTGTGGATGGATGTGTTTTAATATTATTTAAAAAGATTAATATGATTCTCAGTTTGTAAATTGTAATCAGAAGCAAGTTATGATAAAAAGCTTTATATATTTTTTTACCAATATAATAAATAAAAAGCTTTATAAAACTGGTATCAGGGTTGGATAATTTAACGGATATTCGGGAATAAAATAAGTAGATATTTCAATTATTCGTATTTAATTAATATAAATGTGGATTTAATACTACATGTGTATGCGATTTTTTTTTTTGACGAATGTCCACGAATATTTGTACCCATTATAAATAGAGGATATTTAAAAAAGTAAAGCCAAACTAAAAAATTATTATTGTAATAATCTTTACAAAAATGTGATTAGAGATTTTTTTTTTGGTACATAAAAGGGAAAGTATAAGAGAAAAAGAAAATTAAGAATTTAAACGAACACTCTGAAGCATCTGAAGCATGCAAATACCGGAAATGTCATTAAAGAGGAAACTTTTAAGTTCTTTTGGAGGAGTCTTTATAACTTACAAATGAAAAGAGTTCAAAGTTAAACTGAAATTTGCTAACCAATTGGTTGATCTATTTCTTTCACGTCAAGCATGATTAATTTCAACTTGGAAGTTCATATTCTTGAGATCACGAATGCGCTTGATCAAAGTAGGAATATTTTTATTAATATTACAGTTTCGTGTGACCATGTCGACTAACACTATCGAATCACTATCTACATGCAGGAGCGCAACTCCTTGTCTTCGAGCTAAGTCCATTCCAATGTACATACTTCACATCTCAGCATGGAGTGCGTCGCAAAATTCAATTTTACGGGAAAAACTACTTAGGCAAATATCACTAGGAGTCCACCACACCCTGAAAGATTAATTGAATTTTTATGAGTGTCATCATAGTTGAGTTTGACCAATCCTTTCAAAGGTTGTTTCCAACCAACAAAACTCGTATCATTTTACTGAAAAGATCCATTCAAATGAGTTCAGTTGCATCTTTCAATCTCTGTTGCCATGTTAAGAATCATGTAATTATAGATTTACTGCATTACTTGATGGTCATTTACTTCTATAAAAAAGATGGACCATATACTTAACAAAAAATCAAAAGTTAAATGCGACAAATTCATTTATCACATATCGATTTTTGTAAAAACTAGTATTCGGACCCGTGCGAAGCACGGATATAACACATGTTTCGAATTATTAAATTAGTATTAATTTTATATTTTGGTCCAACAATTTTTTTGTTCAACTTATGCCACCTATTATAAAGAATTTAGACATGTTTTTAAAGAGTTTAAATGACATGCATTATAAGTGTAAACTAACTTTGCACCGACAACAATTAAGAATGCTTCCACTTTCTCATGTCATATCAAGAAAGTGAAGTTACGTGGCAGAAAACATAATTGTGATTGGTTGACAGTATAAAATTATTTTACACTGTCTGTACATATACTTTTTCTCTTTTTTAAATAAGACGATACATAATATGTGTTTTTGGCAACTTCATATTTAAAATTTAAATTATTATTTTTAAAATAAAAAATATGATTTTATAAAAAAAAACTAAAAACATGATTATTACCAACAAAAATTAGATCTTTTAAGAAACATATTCTATCCTAAGGTCTCGTCACAATTATTATCATTAATGTTAACTATATTTTTTATCCTTTTAAATACTTAACTTTTCAGGTTTATTCTTTATAAAATCTTTTTTTAAATTTTGGTCTTTTAAATAACTATATCAATTTCTAATTTTAGTTGGCGTTTTTTATTATAAAAGATCACGTTTCATTTTTTAAATAAATTTTTTAATAACATCTCGTTGTTAAGTCGTTAAAATATCATTAGTTTAATAGTTAATCATTTTAATAAATTTATCTATAAGTATAACTTTAAATTAAAAAATTAATCGTTTAAACTGAAAACTAAATAATCAAGTTATTGAGATTAAAATATAAGTTTGTATTTTAAAAAGAACTAAAAGTATAGAGAACAATTTAAAAGAACTAAAAATAAATATTTTAGGTTTTTTTTTACTACAAAATAAATATTTTACCCGTGCCAAGTACGGGTTAGTTTTTATCCATAAAAATGTAAATATATTTTTTTGTTGAATAAAATATAAATATTTTTAAATAAGATGTGTAGTTTTTGATAGAAATGTGATGTATAGTTATATACTATGTTACATGGGCATATGATACGAAAGTTTGTATTTGTTTTTAATATTAAATGTTCATCCCCGTGTTATATATATTAAATATTATTTTTTTTTTTGTAAAATGTTTATCCCCGTGTATTATTTATGTTAAACATTCATTTCTCTAGCTACTTATAAAATGTTCATTCCCATGTATAAGATTTTATTTTATTTTGAAAACGGTATATGATTTTATGTTAATATTTACCTCTATACAAATATTAATTCACAATAATTACAATACTACATTCGTTGAAAAATATTTAAGTCTTTTGATAGAGTCAAGTCATTTATAACATACTCTTCTGATACTTTTTATAAGAAACAATAAATATTTTAGGTTCATTGAATAACTAATATATTTGGTCTATAATATAAACCGCACATTAATTATTGAATGAACTTAAAAAGTCAAAGTTTCTTATAAAAATTATCGGATAGAGTAACAAATTCAACTTTTAATTTTGAGGTGAATTAATTTTTTAAATGTTTTTTTTAGTCTCCGTTTCAAAGTTCGAGCGCAGGTAAGTATAATCTATTCAATGATTGCTTCCACCAGAAACTTACTTGATTTTAATGTCTTGGTTATTTTTAGGTGAATTATTTTTTCAAATGTTTTTTTTAAATAAATTAAAATTTTATTAATATATCATTTATATTAAACATTCATTATTACATGTAAAAATAATTTTTGATTAAATTTTACTTAGTTCATTATCGAATCTTCTTCCAAAGCGTTAAAAAAAAATTAAAAAAATTGAAATGAACAATTTTTTAAGAATTTTGTTTTTTTATCATTATCAGTCTCCTTGTCCTTGACAGGTACTCCTACAGTTACATTTTCCAAAAACAAAACCCCCAAACGGTAACTCACACAACCCCTACACACTACGGCCGGTGAACGGCGAACTTGCTAACATCACCGACACACAACACCATCTTCAACCCTAATTCCTCTTTCACATTCTCCGAACTAACTACTATCAATCAATGGCAGATTGGTCTCAGCTTCCAAACGAACTTCTGCAACAAATATCCCAAAAACTCAATTACAGCCAACTCTACCTTCTCCGCTTTCGTTCCGTTTGTTCTTCATGGCGCCGATCTTCTTCCCTCCTAAACTGCCATCACAACCACTTACCCTCCAAGCTTCCGCATTTCCCCGACGAAATCGAATATATTCGCAACTTCCCCAAAAAACAAAACATCTTTGTCATGGAACCACACCCAAGCTGGCGCCAACCTTGCGGCCCATACTGTAATCATAACCACTCTCCTTTGAAGATTCCGCGATACCCTGACCCCTTTGATCGTCGTCTCTTCAAACAAAACATCTTTCTTATCAAACCACCTGCAACCCTAACTCCACACCATCACCACCTACGTCCCTGGTTGATCAGAATCGGTCCAGATGTATACGGTAAACCTCAAATATGGCACCCTTTCGACGTTCACCTGCAATATCCTTTGTTTTTCGCACCTTGCCATTTTGTTCATCATCTTATCGACTTCAATCAACTCCCAGTCATTGATATAGGACATATGTTCTACATCTACGGCCCGACTTTTCATATTGGAAAGGTTGTTGTTCAAACGTGTGAGATGGGACAACCTCTTGCCCTTCTTACATATGACATTTCTGATGTCCCTAAGATTTTCCAATGTGAGGACAATTCGTGGATGAATATCCCCACCATGCCTAGGTCCTTGTGGGGAGACATCTGTCTTTTCAAAGGGCGGCCTTGTGTGGCAGACAAAGACGGTCGCACTTTGATGATTGGACAGGAGGATTCTAGTGTCATCTTGCTGGCCAACCCGGTGTTTGGTGGTAATGTTAAATTCTTGGTGGAGAGTGATTGTGAGTTGTTGCTAGTGGATTGTCATGGAATTGATATTGGTGCTGCTGATAAGGATATGAAGTTTTATGTATTCAGACTTGATGAGAAAGAGAAGAAGTGGAACAAGTTGACCACTTTAGGTGACCGAGTTCTGTTTGTGGATCGAGAATGTTCTTTCTCTTCTTCGGCTTCAGATTTGCATGTTGCGAATGGAAACTGTATCATCTATAGTATGCATGCTAAGTTCCGCAATATTAATGCCATACATTCTGGGATGCGTATTTATCACTTAGATCAAGGTCGGGTTTCACGTTTGTCTGATAATCCCAATTACATCAAGTTATTCTGGCCACCTCCAAAGTGGATCCTCGGGCTGCATAACCAGAGTATGTTTCTAATGTGACGGTGGTAGTGCATTATTGTGCTTATTGCTTAGTTAGTATGTGTAGTTAGATTGAATTAACTTTGCATTTGAACTGAATTTTTTCTAACTATTGCCTTCTTGGATAACTTTGCATTTAATTTAACTTTTCATATACAGCTAGAATTATGGTAATAATCCTTACTTCTAAGTTTAAATTACTGTTAAACGAAGAAGGTTATTAAAATAAAGTTAAATGAAGGAACTTATAAGCATAGTTTTAGCTATATTTGAAAAAACTTAGCATAATAACCATGTGATGCGATATACGTTATATGGCACCCTAAGTTCGAATATTGTTTCCACCCTACATTATATATACTTATATATACTGTTGCTACTTATGTAGATGAATTTGATATTTCTGAAGTTATAGAGAGTGACAATGAAGGATCATATGATGATGGAGCTGATATTGGAAGTGATGATGATGGTGATGAAGAAAATGATGATGATGATGATGGTGATGATGATGATTGGTCGTGATATTATGCAGTCTCTAGGCTTTTAATATTTTATTTTGTGACTTGGTAAAATCTTACAAACTTATGTTTTACAATCTTGCTACTCCCTCTCGATTCTACAAAACTAATCAGGTAGAATCTTCCAATCTTGGTTACGATTTTGCTCCCCTCTCCCGATCTTATGCAAAATATCAATTCTAACAACCTTGACAGTGAAAATGCTAAGAAATACTAGTTTGCTTACTGCTATCATGGTTTCAAATTACAGATAGAATTGGAGTTTACGGGTAAATGAGGGATAATATATACTGAATAGATGCATGTCCTAAACAGTTGTAACAATGTTGATGGGTTAGATTATCTCTTTTTATTGTTACTTTTGCTACAGCCTATATGTTTAGCAATAGAAGTTATGTTATATATTTTGATTTGATCTTGACCACTTGCATTATTATAGTGCTATAGAGTTGACTCTTAATTGATTTTACTTGAGGTTGATTTTCCCTGGTGGTTAGAGTTTTAATTTACATGTTGGAATCTTTTTAATTGTTTAGAGGCAGCATACCCCAAAACATAGATAATAGTTATGGTTCTTTGGCTCTTTCCCCATTACAATCTTTCTATCAAATGACTTAAAATTGTGTGACCTACTCAGTGGTTATGAACCAAAGGTCATCTCCTTAATATTTCCCTTTTTGAAAAGGGTCATTGTAAACTTGACTGTACTGTATTAGGTTTCTTTGATTGAAATATTGGAGAAATTTTCTTGACAATTTTTAGTTAGAAGCTACTTAAACAGTTTTCCATCTCTAGCACTTTAGCTTAAGTGATCCGTGCAATATTGTTTTCAATTTTTGAGAATTTTGATATTCTCAATATAATTCTTCTTTTAGACAACGTTAGCACAGTGTCACTGCATGAGTTAAAAATAAAGAATAATATGATCTCTGGGTTAAGTAGGTCTAGGCATTAGGATTTAGGAACTTGAGACTCTATAAATTAGCTCTTCTAGTTAAGTGGTGGTGGGGATTGAAGTCTGAGTCAGATTCTTTGGGGAAATTGGTCCTTATGCATAAATATGGTCACAATTTGGAGGAGATCATTAAAAATAGCTAATTGTGTTGGAAGGATTTGAAGTCTATTGTGAGTTTACTGAGGGTGGGGCGGGCTGGTTTGACGAAAATTTAAGGAAAGGAATTGGAGACAGGAGGAACACTAGGTTCTAGTTGGATCCGTGGGTAGAGTAATTTTGCATCACCAATTTAGTAGATTTTTTGATGTCGCAGATAAAGATAAGACTGTTGCGGAGATAGTTGTGGAAGAGAGAGGTGTAAAGCTTTTGAAGAGTTGGCAAAGAAGATTATTTTACTAGGTGGAATAGTTAATGGAGGTTTGCAATGGATTGGTTCTAGGAGCTGTAAATTTGGTGAGGGGAGGAAGCATATTTTGGTTTGAGTCGAGTTTCTGCACTTGTTCTGTTTTTGGATCGATGCATATCGTCTTTTGTTGGATTGGTTGCTGCTGAATCTTGTTTAGATTCTCTAATGAACTGGTTCTATTTAGTTATAGCGAGCTCCTGTTCTTGATCATTCATCAGAGGGTGGTTCTTGTTTGCGACGTCCCTTTTTCTTAGCTGCTCGAGAGCATCTGTAACATTCTGATGTAGGTACTCCTAAGCATTCTGTTGAATCGGACTGGTTTGCATCTCTTTTTCATTTATTTTTTTGTCAAGCAGCAGCAGCAGATATTTCTGCAGGTGGCTAGTGGTTTAGTTGGTTGGTTTCATTTCTCTATAGCTAGGATTGGTTATTTAATTGCTGTCTTATGTTTTTGGAATTCTTTTTGTGTTGGTGTTGTTGACTTGTTGTAGTATTACTTTTTAGTTATTTTAGCTTGTGGACTTTTGTATTTTATATCTCTTTCTCATCTTTATAATGAAAAGCTTTATAAAACTGGTACTGGGGTTGGATTTCATAATACTAGTAAATGTTATTTTAGGGCATCGTTTATTTTCTAACAAAAAAAATATAGTGATTATTTTAAATTGCTAACACGATGATAAAATATTTATGAAATGAATAATTGTGTGGAGAGTAGAAGAAGATAAATTGGGAAAAAGAAAGTATTTTTTAAAAAGTAATAAAAACGGTATTTTGATCCTTTTTAAAGAATGTCTATACTATAATAGTTGTTTGCCACAAACCCACAACAACTCCACACCATGGTTAAAACAACCACTGGAAATTTAACTTGTCTCAAAATCAGTTCAATTCAACAGTAAAATTAAATATCCGACAACCAAAAAAAAGAAGAAAGTATTTGTTGGTTTTTGTTCAAGACAACTCATGGAGCTATTTAGATCAAATAGCACCACGACTCTCGATCCAACCCATCGAGCGGATGAATATATTTTATGAGGAAATAGGGCATGTATCGATAGTGTAAAATATATTTACATTGTCATTCAATACTAACTATATATTCTGTCAAATCATCTTACTACATTCCACTTTTGTGGTATGATGTGGAAAAATAGTTAATTTCTATTGGATGTTCGTGTAAAAATAGTTTATACTAATAGATTGGGAGATTGTGGTTAAGCATTCGTATCGTGAAGCTAATAAATGTGCGGATGTGTTAGCTAACATCGGATGTACGCTTGATTCTAATATAGTTTACTTTGACTCTTGTCCTATAGAATGTAGTAATGTGCTCCAAGCTGATGTTATGGGGATAACGACCCCTCGTTGCATTAATATGTAATTTTCTTCTTTTGGGCTTCGGCCCTCTATTCCATAAAAAAAAAAAAAAAAAGTTTATACTGACGTAGCATATCTATTAAACTCTTTAGGGTTGTGCCTATGGTAGAATTGCTCTTTTCTAAGACATAAAAAAAGTTTAATAGGCTTACTAAAAAAAAGTTTAACACTACCATTAAATCATATATTAAAGTTATTTCTTTATTTATTTATTATTATGTAATAAAAGGTAAAGCTCTAAAAGCACCTCTTAATGGACAAAAAAATGTTAGGGGAGATTTTAGCAGTCAAATATGAAACTATGAATCTTTTTCTTAATTCCTTCAACGTCTAAACTTTTTATCATTGGACTACACCTTCGAGGACTTTCATAATTTTTGATGTTTATCAATCTTTTTTGGCATCTCCGACTCCACTTGAATTTGCAACATGAACTCAACATGTCACAACATTTTTTTTATTTTTGATTGCTTACCTTCACTTTATTTAATCTTTATATCAAATCGTTAAATTACCTCAACTCCTCTAAATACAATTCTAACTTACTACCTTTAAAAAAAAACCTCTAACTTAATTCATTTAATTGAGAACCAAAATATTAACAAAGAAAAATGAAAGAACTCAATAAAAATTATAAATAAATAAAATAAAAGAATTTTTCAACTGTCAAACAAATATTTAGGGTTTTAGGGTTTCTTTTGCTATTCTACCGTTACTAAAAAGGAAAATAGGAAAGAAAAAACAAAACTGACAGCCATATCCATGGCGATGGCGGCAAACTGGTCAGAACTTCCAAAGGATCTTCTGAATCTGATATGGGAACGAATCGACGACGAATTCGATCTGATTCGTTTCCGATCAATTTGTTCCAATTGGCGCTCTTCCTCCATCCCAAATCACCACCCTAACGTAATCCTCAAGTTTCCACTCGCCAGATCCCGGATCATTCCCTCTGATCTCAACAACAAAAACATTTCCTTCTGTCACCTCTTCAAACGCAGAACCTTCCTCATCAAACCACCACAACAACAAACCCTACTTCGTCCGTGGTTGATGATAATCACCCAAAATTCAAGTGGCAAATACAAACTCTGCCACCCGCTTTTCTCATATGACACACCTTCAACCTGTTTTCGTTTGCCTCACCTTATTGATTTCAACAAACTCTCTTTCCTACATTTAGGAACTGATTTCATCAACGACGATGATCTTTTCCCTAAAGTTGTGTACCCTAAAAAGGTGATTTCCATTGAAAAACAATCTATAGTTCTCGGCGTATTACAAAATTGTTTACCCCAGCCGGTGTTGTTCCGTTGTAGAAATCAGTGTTGGAGGCAGGTCTTGAACATCGATACCTTCAATGGAGACATATGTGTGTTTAAAGAGCGGTTTTACGTGGTTGATACATTTGGTAGGACAGTTGTGATTAGACCGGATTCAACTGTTGAGTCGGTGGCTGAACATGTGGTTAGTACTCGGGATAAGAAATTGTTGGTGGAGAGTGATGGCGAGTTGTTGTTAGTTGACATTTGCGAGTCTCCTCGTTTCAGTGTTGATGTGTTTAGGCTTTGTGAGATGGAGAAGAAGTGGATCAAGTTGAAGAATTTAGGGCGTAGGGTTTTGTTCTTGGGGCATGGATGTTCGTTTTCTGTGTCTACTTCAGATTTGTGTGTTTCCAAAGGAAATTGTGTCATCTTTTTTGATGATGCCTTCCTCTCTTATACGAATTTGGAAAGAGGGAAATGTGTTTTCCATTTGGATCAAGGCCGGCTTTCGCCCATGTCTCATTATCCCGAATATTTCAACTTGTTTTGGCCACCTCCGGATTGGATCTTCAAAAGTTGAGGATGTTATCTTGCATTGAAAGGTTTCTAATGTGATTGTCATATTGCATTATTGTGCTTAGTTTAATTGTCAGATTGGATAAGCTTTTTACTAGTACTTTTAGAAATAGAATAATTGAAATGTTGTTACTTGTTACTAAACTATGGCAAGTTATTATAACAAAGTTTCTAAACTAATGTTTATAAGTTTGATTATCTTTTATTATGTTATTTTTGTTGACTACTAGTATATGTTTAGCAATAGAAGTTATGTTATTTTGATTTGATCTTGACCACTTGCATTATTATGGTTTTGCGAAGTTGAAACTTAATTGATCAGATGCACATACACTTATATCTCATTATAGAATTGGAATTTACAAGTAAACGAGGGATCGTATATACCGAACAGATACACATTATAAACTAGTTGTAACAATGTTGATGGTTTGGATTGTTACTTTTGCTGCAGCATATATGTTTTGCAATAGAAGTTATGTTATTTTTATTTCATCTTAACCACTTGTATTATTATGGTGCCGTAGAGTTGAAGTTGAATCTTAGTTGATCAGATGCACTTACATCTCAATTGATTTGCAAGTGTTTTGAATACTTATCTTGCATAAATCATGTACTAGAGAATAGAGATAGAAAATCAATTTACTTTGTTAGTATTTTGATCTTCTCATTTAGTTCCTAACAGAAAGTCTTATTACTTTATGCAGGTATGATAAAGGGAAAGAGGAAGAGGATGTGAGACACAACGTCTGTCTTCATGCGCAAAACATGGCAATATGCAAATTTAATCTTTTACTATTATGTTCAGACAATATATGGCAATGACATTGCAAAAAGTTATAATAGTAGGACTACTTGGTTCTACTACTACATGTTTTCATGCACAAAACTATGAGTGTTTTATGTTGAAGTAGTCTCCTTTATAGCCTTCACTTGGACCCAAAGCTTATTTAAACTAGTAACTAGTTACCAAACTGATTTTAAGATGAGTCTGATTAAGAATCACATGCTTTTAAACCCAAACCCTCCCTCTTTAGGTAAACAAAAGGCATACACCACTTGGAAATTATAATCTTTACAAAAATTATGTTACATTTAACTTATTTTTGATATCATGGTATGTCAGAAATACGGTATTTCGTCGTAATTCTTTAAAAGGTGCATTTTATGTATGTTTAGTATCATAGTGAGTATATCAGAATCATGTTCATCCATAATGCTTTTGCATAAACTATAAGCGTAGTTTTTGAAAAATCATGGCAGGTTACTGAAATTTTGATGTAGCCATCGTAAAATCAAATATAAACTTTGTAGTTTATGCAAAATCACGGTGGGCCACCTTCTATGAAGCACGTATACTCCATTGGTAGAGATGAATGTGATCTATTTGATGTAGCTGATATTCTTAAAGTTGCTAGTCTTTCTCGCGATGAACTAAAGACTGCTCTTTTTCATGATGATGGAGAGAAAAATAATTTAACTCGTTGCTCTTTAATTTGATATTTTGATGTTTTTGAGCAATTTGAATTACTAGTGGTATTTTTTATATTTAATTACACTGTTATTGCATTTTTTTCCTCATAATTCGATTTTTTTTTATATAATTATATTAAAAATATTTATACGAACATATTCATACCTTTGTTTTCCTAAAAATGTCATACCTACCTTAATCGGGTATCGGTATTGTACCCCGCACTTATGGATAATTATACGAACATATGCATAATTTTCTTTTGTCTATATTTCTTTCTCTCGAATCAAACGAACCATTAGGCAACATAGGTCATTGTAATTCTAACTGAGGTACCAAACACATGCTTAGTGCGTTATCTCTGAAGTCTCGATACTCCAAAATGGTCAAGTATCATGTCCGACACGTATTCGATATCGATACGCTCTGATACTTTCTGGTATGCGTATCGGAGAAATATCAGACAATTAATATATTTTTAAAATAAAAATGACCGATATGTGTCGGATACTTCTCTAATACGTGTATCAGAAAAATATCGGACAATTAGTATTCTTTGATGATGGAAATAGAGGAGGGGAAACTGATACAGTTCATATTTTCTTAAGTAGTGAATGTTAAAGTATAATGTTCTTTTTGAATAATCAATTATATCTTTTTGAGATAGTACTAAAATATTTTTCTAGATGGTACTAATTATGTCTTTCTTGTGTAGTACTTAACTTAAGATGTATGTAATTGATAAGTGCAAAAAAGTAGTAAAATCATATAGTGAATTAAGGCACTTATTAACTTGTTTTGTAAGATATCCTTTTGAAAAACCCCAAAATCATGTAAATAGTTGTTTTTATTTTATTTTGTTTAGTATATCTTAATCCTAACCCTTTTGACAGGTTTTTGTGCTAAAAATTGAAGAAAAGCCAAAGAAACAAAATCTGCAAACAGAGGCTGGTAGCTGAGCGACCAAATTAAGGAAAACCTTGAACAACAAGCAAAGAATTCTACACGTGTCAAATAACCCCTTCACCAAGACAAACTGGTAGCTGGGCGACCAAATGGTAGCTGAGCGACCAAATTGAAGGAAGTCTTGGGCATCAAGCATGAATTTTTACACGTATCAGATAAACCCTTCACCAAGACAAGCTGGTAGCTGAGCGACCAGATGGTAGCTGAGCGACCAGCTGCTTTTCACGCCTATAAATAGCCTTCAAGAGGAGACCATTTGACACAACTTCAGAGAGAAAAACTTAGAGAAATCTGAGAGCCTTGAGGTGCATTGCCTAGGAGATTGAAGGTGGATTCACACATCTTTGAGACATCAAGGGTGATGTTCATTCACTTCTATTTTCCTCATCTTTGTTAGCTCACCATGTGTAACTAAATCTATTGTTGTTAGGATTAGATGTAGCTTGTTTATGAATATTTACAACTCTTAATCATGTTATGATATGTTCTAATTCATTCATCATTATTGGTTTTATCTTTGATCTTCATGTTTAGCTTTTGATTTAAATTTATAGACATATAATGTTTGAATCAAGAATTTATCACCTATTAAACCCTAATTTCTAGACATAGATTTAGGATTGATATTCACTTTTTGTATTGGGATTTAATGCTTTTGTGTTGTTTGAATTATCCGAGACATCGGAGTTTGAATAATGTAATTAGTCGTTATATTGATTAATTGTTGAGACATCGAGGGTTAATAAATATAACGTGATTCTCGTCGTTATCTGGACACAGAAACATACGTGAGCAATACGTGATAATATTGATGAATGGTTAAAATATATCTAACTGATTTAGAAACATAGATACGAGTAAATGAGTAAAGTCTAATCCCGACAACCTTTTCTCTGTGAATTCTAAACCATTTCTTTACCATCACTATATTTTCTTACTTTTACATAAACAAAGATCTCTAATCACTTTACTTAAAATTATATTAATTGTTGAACGGCATCGATATCGCACCAGTCTCTGTGGAGACGATAATTTATATACTTACTTTTGTACTTCAACAGTAATTTTCATTTGTTTGATTACTTTGAAAAATTTGAATGTTAATTTATTATTATTATTATTATCGATTTTAGTTATTTTATATATTGTGCATTCATATATTTAATTTTAAATTTAATTTTTAAATAACATATCGAGACTATATCGTATAAGAAATTTGAAAATTTTCTCATATGGCGGTATCGTGACATTTATAGGCGCTAAAACAATGGTCCATTTACTTAAAATTTAAAAACAAAACAAAAATCCTCAACGGTAACATGTCACTGACACACTATCGACTGACCACCATAAACCCTATCACCTCTGTCTATGATGTTGCCAACTGATGCCGGTGAACGGCGAACTTGCTAACATATATCACCGCCACACAACACCATTCACGTCACCGAACTCTTGCATCATCAATGGCAGATTGGTCTCAGCTTCCTACCGAAGTTCTGCAACAAATATCCCAAAACCTAAACCTCAGTGAACTCTACCTTCTTCGCTTTCGTTCCGTCTGTTCTTCATGGCGCCGATCTTCCATCCCAAACTGCCAACACAACCACTTACCCTCCAAACTTCCACATTTCCCCGCCGACCAAATCAGTTATGTTCGCTGCCTCTACAAACAAAACATCTTTCTCATCGAACCACCACCTACAAATCTTCACCAACAACACCCTTGGTTGATCAGAATCGGTTCAGATTTAAACGGTAAAACTCACCTCTGCCATCCTCTTCATCGTCACCACAAATATGATTGTTTAGATCTCGGTCATCATCTCATCGATTTCAACCAACTCTCTGTCCTCCATCTCAGAGACTTGTTCTACATCCACCGCACCAAACCACGTTTAAATAGGAAGATTACGACTTCTGATTATGAAAAGGCCGTTGTTGTTTCGTGTGAGGCCGGACAGCCTCTTGTTCTCTTCACATTCGACAACAACTCTGACACGATCGTCAGATGCGAGGACAATTCTGGGACAAGTATCCTGACCATGTCCAGCTCCTTATGGGGAGACATTTGTATTTTCAAAGGGCATCCTTGTGTGACAGACATAAACGGTCGGACTTTCATGATTGGACCGGAGGATTCCAGTGTTCACTTGCTCGCTAATCCGGTGTTTGGTGGCAAAGTTAAATTCTTGGTGGAGAGTGAATGTAAGACATCGTTGTTGCTAGTGGATTGCCATGGAATTGATACTGGGGCTGCTGGTAACGATGTAAGGTTTGATGTATTTAGGCTTGATGAGAAGGAGAAGAGGTGGATCAAGTTGACCACTTTAGGGGATATGGTTTTATTTTTGGGGGGAGACGGTGCGTTCTCTGCTTCGGCTTTGAATTTGGGGGTTGCCAATGGAAATTGTCTGATCTTTAGTAGGAATTCTGATGTAAAATATCCCGATGCTATACATTATGGACTGCGTATTTTTCACTTGGATCAAAGTCGGGTTTCACATTTGTCTGAGTATCCTGATTTTATGAGGTTATTCTGGCCACCTCCAACGTGGATCCCCAAGCGGTATAACTATAACCAAAGTATGTTCTCTTGCATTGAAAGGTTTCTTATGTGATAGTGGTGGTAGTGCATTATTGTGCTGTGTTGTTAGATTGGATAAACTTTGCAACTAGTACTTGTGGAAATGTGAATATTGAAATGATCTTGCATTTTCACTGAGTTTTTATAACTAATATCTTCTTGCATAAGTTTAAATTGGTACAATTTTCTTTTGCAAATAATCCTGACTTCTAAGTTCAAATTACTGTTAAATGAAGCTGCTTATTGAAATTAAGTTAAATGAAGCAACTTACAAGTATAGTTCTAGCTGTATATGAAAAAGTTGATGAACATAGTATAATAATCATGTGAATGTGATATATGTTACATGACACCCTAAGTTCAATTGCTGTTGTCATTAGTTGTAGCGAAAATGCTAAGAAATACTAGTTTCCTTACTGCTATCTTTGTTTCAAATTTCTGATAGAATTGGAATTTACGGGTAAATGAGGGATAATAGTATATATTGAACTGATACACTTGCTAAACTAGTTGTAACAATGTTGATGGGGTTCGTATATGGATTATCTTTTTTTATTGTTACTTTTGCTGCAGTCTATATGTTTAGCAATAGAAGTTATGTTATTTTGATTTGATATGGACCTCTTGCATTATTATGGCTCTGTAGAGTTGAATCTCAATTCATCGGATACACTTACATCTCAATTGATTTTACTTGAGGTTGATATTCTTTGGTGGTTAGAGTTTTAATTTACAGGTTATAATCTATTTAATTGTTTAGAGGTAGCATACATTCTTAGACCCCAAAAGAGAGATAAGCGTTGTGGTTCTTTGGTTCTCTCCCCATTACAATCTTTCTATCAAATGACTTAAAACTTTGTGACATACTCAAAGGGCCATTGTAAACTTGGATCTATTGCTCTATTGTTTACCAAACCTTTTCTTTTATTTAAGAGAGAAAGTTTTGGAATATAATTGATTAACACTCTCCCATTGTTTGAAACCGTATTTTCTTGATCTGTCGTCTTCAAGGACTATATGTGTTTTTACTTGCCAACTTGTTACATGATTATGACAGAAAACTCTTGATTTGTTGTTTGCTCATTGGAGTGGACATTGTGAAAATAAAGTTCTAAATAACTTATCTAGGATCAGTTCTTTCCTCTTTGTTTCCTGCTTAGTTTTACTTAGGTTAGTTTCTGATATCCGGTCATTTATTTGTAGCTATTTGATCTTGTCATTTAGTTCCTAACAGAAAGCCTTATCACTTTATGCAGGGGGGATAACGAGAAAGAGGAATGCTATGTGAGACACAACATCAGGCTTCATGCGTAAAACATGGCATTGTGCAAATTTAATCTTTTACTATTATGTTTTCATGCACAAAACTGAGCATTTTATGTGCAAATTTAGTCTTTTACTATTTGTATCTGTCTTAGTACTACCAACCAACATGTAATCACTCTCATGCTTCTCACTCTAATCTGGGGGATTTTGTGCATGTAAATGGTCATATATGTAATGTGTAACATGTAAAGGATTCACATGCTGTAATCAGGTGTAATAGACTAATAGTGGGGTTGATCTTTTCTTTTTTTGTTGAGAAAAGTGTGGTTGATCATAATCAATGTTGGTACTACTAGTAGCATGTATTTTATATTTTTTTTTGACAAGGTTTGTATGTTGTGAAATGGTTGTCTGGCAATACTTGTGCCATCTTTTCTGCTATTGTTACTAAATTATGGTCTTCACTCTTCATTTCAGTAATGAGAATTTCTTTCTTTTCGTTTTTTCTTTGTTTTCAAACTCAGTACTCAGTATTCTTTCTTTTTGAACTGAATCCTTTGATCCTTATGAAAATACAAATTCCTGATATACTTTTGGTCATGAACAATTGAAATGATTCTAGATAAGATGGTTGAGAGGAAGATGAAATGAAGCAAAGGGTGGTGAAGCTTCTAAAATAGTAACAAGAAAAGAAAGAAAATGAACAATGGCTTGCAACATACAACTTTCACCAATATTGGGAAAAAAAACCTTAATCTTAAGCTCTCAACCAGAATCAATTGTCTGCATGTTTAATAAAAATATTTAACAAAACAAAGCAGTGGCACAGAAGATTTGAAACAGTATACTACTTTTTGAATCATAGGAACATTACATCTACAAACTAAGAATATTACAAACCCGACTGCATTGTACTATGTCTGACTCGACCATGCAGGTTATTAGGAGAATAAAATACAGACTCAATTTATTAGCAGAGTATATCCATGCTGGTGGAATTCATTGGTAATTGGCAACCTCTAAAACAAGTTTACAAGAAGAATCATGACAATAATAACATGTCCCAGTTTTGTCTTCAATTCATCCAATAAGCTGATTTTCCTCCACTTAGGCCTTGATTTCCTGAAAAGATGAAATAAGCATTTTTCTTTCATTAGCTCCAAAGATATGATTGTCAAATTTCTATTGTTTTACAAATGGTTCTTCAGATAATTCCATTTAGATTCCGGTTTACAAAAACAAATAATTATAATTATATAAAAGTATCAAACTAACCCAAACTACATCAGTTGACTCTTGAAATAATAGTTGCAGCAAAAAGTATACAAAAAATTGAATTTCAAGAGACATCAACATATCTCAAACATAAAAGTGAATGGTGTGAATGAACGCATAGAAAAGAAAAGAGAAACGTGTACCTGAAATGGGAACACAACTTGTCACCACATTGTGACTTGGCTATTTATTTTGATGACAGGGATGCGTTCTATTTTGGACCAATTTTCCTTCCGTTTATACCTTTCTTCTAACAACGGGCATCTCCAAATGACAAGTTTCTCAAGAGAGTGAGGGAGGTTGTCTTCTGGTAATGACTCTACCTTTTCACAATAATCAAATGAAAGTGATTCAAGAGAGGAAGGGAGGTAGTTTTCTGGCAATGACTCGAGCTTTTTACAAAACCAAAATTTAAGTGATTTCAACGAGGAAGGGAGGTGGCAGTTTTCTGGCAATGATTCAAGCTCTTCACAATTATCAAACCAAAGTTCTTTGAGAGACGAAAGGTGTCGAAGCCCACTTACATCAAAGTCCTTCATTTTATCATTACTAATACTCAGAGTCAAGAGGGAGATGGGTAGCAACGACTCCTTCATCAAGGGATTAACTATATCATCATTACCTCTAATAGACAATGTTGAAAGAGCGGTTAACCCTTCGAGTCCCCATTCCGTTACAGCCGGCATTGTTCTTCCCCTCACTTTCAGATTTATTGATTGTAATTTGGGAGGTAGACAGACACCTTCACTAAATGTCAACTCTCCTTCACAAATCAGCCACAACTCTTCCAAACAAGTGAGTGTGTCCATCTTAAGCTTGACTTTAATCAATCCAATTGAATTATGGAAACATATTACAAGTGATTGGAGGTTTGACGGCCGACGTGATGGACTTTCTAAATTATAAATGGAATCCAGACTCTTACAACTACGTATTTTAAGAGTTTGGAGGGCAGGAAAACCATCAAGTGGAAAGGATGTAAGTGCATCACAGCTATACCTTAACTCAAGACTCACAAGCGATGTGTAATTGCTCCACGTTTCCGGAGGAAGGAAGGATAAACTCTCACAGTATCGAATATCAAGTGATTGCAATGAAGTGGGTAGACCATTTGAGGGAAATGCAGTGAGAGAAGAAAGAGAATAGAGTTTCAAGTGTTGAAGACAAGTGCTTCTCAGAATCAATTTTGGCATAGATAAGAGAGCAACACAGTTTTCAATCACTACATTTTGCATCGTACATGGAGAATCACTCTCAAGCAATGACAATTGGGTCCTTCCATCAAGTCCATTGATATTAATTTTCTTTATTGAAGACAACCAATGCAAAGTGGAAGCTGTTGTTTCCAATAGATGAGGACAATCTTCTATTACAATTTCTTCTATGCAAGGAAGGTGGCTAGGCAAATGTACTCTTAGTTCTGGACAGTTAAGTAACTTCATTGTTCTAAGTTTAGGAAAAGCAAAGTTTATGCCTTCAATCTGAAGCCATTCCTTCCAACTTGGCATGCTGTCAAATTTTACCCGCTCAAGGGATAGAAATGGTTGGAAGGAAAAATTGGAACATTCTCCTCCCTGGGCACAAAAGAACTCTGGGCCAATTGTATCCATATTCTTCATACCATGTATTTCTAGGTCTTTGAGAGAAGGTAGCTGCCCTAGTGGTGGAAGTGTCATGCAATGTTCACAATTATTCATGCGAAGGGACACCAAATTAGAAAACGACGAATTTCCCAACCAACTCGGAAAACTTATCCCGCCATACAAGTCAATGTTCAGGCTCTTAAGGCTTGTTGGTGGTTGCAACATACCAAACACCGCTTTCACTTTTTGCGAGTCTTCACTTTGTTTTCCCCATAACAGCTCTAACTCCTCAATTTTCTCTTTACTTTTTAAGTTGGCATCTTCTGCCTCCCTGGCATCAACAACACTATGCAGGTTCTTGATGGTAAGTTTTCCCTGTAGGTTTGGGAATTTACTTAGCTCTTTGATACTTAACCCTACATGTCGCTCACCCACTACAAAAACTGTCAAAGTTTGGAGGTTTTCTAGTTTTGCAATTTCCATAGGCAACTCCTTTATGTTTGTATCTGTTATATCAAGGTGACGTAAATTGATTAAATTTCCCATATGCACTGGCAATTCAATTAGACCATGACATCTTGATAAAATCAATGTTTGCAAATTGTAAAGGTTACATGTTGCATTAGGCAAGCTTTCGATTCCAGTGTAGGAGAGATCTAGATACCGCAATTGCAGTAAATTGCCAATTGTATCCGGAAGCTTTGTGATGTTTCTATACTTTGACAACGATAACACGCGCAACCTTTTGATTGTTGGTAGCAAATCATCAACCACTTTGATGGATATGTTAAAGTAACCATACCTGTAAATGCTAAAAGATAGGAAGCTTCGCAACAATTTGAAATTGTAGACATTCTCAAATTTTTTGAAAGTGTCATACAATTCCTGGTTATATGAGATATGACGAACATTTTCCGAGATATCGGCACATTCAAACCTGCAACAACTTTTTCCAGATACGACTGTAGCTAAATCATTGACAAGGTCATGCATGAGAAAGATTTTTCCACGAGCATCATCATCTGATTGTTGAATTAAGGATCGGGATAACAATTCAACAAAGCAATCATCACCGAATTCCTCTACAGTTTTTCCCCCTTGATAACATTCAAGGAAGCCTTCTGCCATCCAAAACAAAACCAATTTCTTTCTATCAAGTGGGCAATCCTTTGGAAAAATTGAGCAATATGCAAAACATCTTTTCAAATGAGAGGGAAGATATTGATAACTCAAATGCAAAGCAGGAAGAATATTGTTATTTGGTAAGTCCCATACATTGCTGTTCAAAATTGAAGTCCACTCATTTGTGTCGACCTTTGAACGTAGAAGTCCTCCTAGTGTTTTAGCAGCTATTGGCAGTCCGCCACACTTTTTTGCAATCTTCCTGCCAATTTCTTCAAGGGCTTTGTTTTTACTATCGTGAAACTCGTCACTTCCCAATGCATGCTTTGAGAGTAAAGACCAGCATTCTTCATTTGACAGTCGTTCTAATTTTTGAATAGGAAATGTGTGTGCCGCCACCTCTGCAACTTTTTGTTGACGCGTTGTTACAATCACCCTGCTTCCAGGTTTTCCATCAATGAAGGGACTTACTAACTCATCCCAATCACAGTAACTATCATTCCACAGATCATCCAATACAAACAAAAATCTTTTCTCCCTCGAGATTTTTTTTAATTCAACTCGAAGGAGATCATGATTAGTGCTTTCCCATGTTCTGGAAGTGACAGATTCAAGGAGAGACTTGGTTACTCTCATAGTATCAAAATCCTCAGAAACACAAACCCAGGCCTTCAAATCAAAATGTTGTTGAACTTCTTTATCGTTGTAAAGAAGTTGGGCAAGAGTAGTTTTTCCTAAACCTCCCATGCCTAAAATTGCTACAACACCTATATTGTTACCAGTTGTGTCCCTCTGTGATAGCAGCATTTCCTTTATTTTCTCTTTTTCATCCTTCCTACCCACCATGACAGATTCATTTACCACTGAACTTGAAGGTGTTCTACTAGAAACTCTAGCACTTTTAGTTTGCAGACCAAGTATATCTTTATGTTGTGCAAAAAGTTGCAGGTTTTCACACATGATCTTCATCTGAGAATTGATCTCTCCGTACAAGTTTTTAAAAGGAGATGAAAAGAAGTTCCGCACCTGACTAGTTATGCTTCCAACTTGTGTACTCTTACTCTCCACCTTGCAGCGAAGGGAGTCATAACTGATCTGATTGAGCAAATCCTCAGCATCAAAGACAGCATCTTTCAAATTTTCAAGCCATTGTTTGACAGCAGGATTATTGATCTGCTTCTCCTCTGCATCATCCATTACAGCCTGAAGAGTGAGCAGTGTTGTTTCTAGCTGCTTCAAGAGTGAGATATTGAGCTTGGTGTTTTTGATGTAGTCAAGAAACTCTTTTGAAGCAAGTTTCTCAACTAAGGTCTGAACAGTTGCAGAGAGAAAGGCTCCTCCTATCATAGTTGCAGCCATCTTCTATTGATATTGTTAAAGCAAATCAGCTATTAAGGAACTTGTAGATAATATCTGAACTTTGATGGAAACTAAGAGCTATGAAGATTTAGGGATAACAGTACTGTTTTTGGTGGATGGTTGGCAGTGCATATAGTAAAGGTAGATTCAGGAAGACTTGTTGGAAGGTTAATGGACCTACATCCAACAAAATCTTAATCTTAATCTTAATATTAGACATCTTTAACATGCACTTAGGGTATTTTTTTACAAGTGTCAATCTATGAAGCCCTCCACATCATATATTCCTTTTCACAACAATCCAAATTTTTAGCCCTTTTTAGCCAACAATTCAAATTCAACCAATTGAGAGAAGAGATATGTGGTTTGGGCTTTTATTGACCCGACCCAATATTTACCCTACCCGAAATCCATGAGAACCATCAGGAAAGGAATCAATTCTTTCTCCTTCAATCCTTTTCATTTTCACAGTCAATGCTCTGCACACTAGCGAAAAAGGGGATTCCCTTTTCATCTTCTCCCACAAATTGCATTCTCCCTAGGTAAACTTTCATCAATTTTGCCTAAAGCTTTGTGGAATCTTATTTTTAAAAAAGAATATCAACCCAATTTGAAGCTAATCTTCTATCACAATTTCAAATAAGCATCTCTCCATTACCCTTTTGTATCATTAATCAACAAATTTCAATTTGATTCCTTTGTTACCTCTGAGTTCTTTCCATTACCAGGATTATCAACACAGAGGATTGAGAATCTGCAATATTATATGTAAGTTTCACTTTCAATTTCAAATATTAGGTTCTGTCTATAAATAGGGGAATGGGAATGGCTTTAAGAATTGCTCACACCACAATCTAATCTCTTATTATTTCACTTTTTCAAAATGGCTTTGTCAACACTTTCAAAAACTTTTGACAAAATTTCTGAAATTAATGATTCAAAATCCTCTTGGAATGTCAAAGCAAAAATTATTAGATTGTGGGTTGTGAAAGACTTCAACAGAAATGATTTGCCATTTTCAGTTGAAATGGTGTTAATGGATGCTGAGGTTTGTTTCTTTGCAATAATACGAATTTCATACTTTGGTATCATAATCACTTTATTTATCTCATGTATTCTTTGAGGTGTTATAAAAGAATTTCAATATGAGGTTTACATTGTTTGGTATCATAATCACTTTTTATATCCATTCACACAAGTCAGTAACACATCATGTTATATTCCACAGACCCATTTTATGCAATATTCACTCTTTTAAATACTCTGAAGCTCAGAATTCTGAATACTTCGATCAATGAAATTATGTATATAAATAGGCAACTTGGAAGAGGAATAAGAATTGCTCATATCACAATATAATTTATTATTATTTGAATTTTCCAAAATGGCTTTTTCAAAAACTTCCACTCCAATGACCAATATTCAAATTCCTCATGCACTTTGCATTCTTGAAGGGAATGATCCTTTACATTCTCTGATTGATTTTGTTTTTCCAAACAACCCAAATGATTTTCATAACCATGCCATCCTTTCTCCAACATTCGAGATTGTTGAAAAACTAAATGATTTTGTGTTGTCTTTATTTCCTGGTCAGTCAAAAGTTTATCTAAGTTCGGATACACCTTTCACAATTGATGAGGAACATGAACTTGAAGCTGATTTGTGTAGATCACAACTTTTAAATGATATTAAGTCCTCTGAGATACCAAAATACCGTTTGAAATTAAAAGTTGGTGTTCCTATCATGTTGCTAAGGAATTTAGATAACACAAAAGGATTGTCAATTGGTACAAGAATGAAGGTAGATAATCTTGGAAATCACTTTATCACAGCTACCGTTATAGATGGTAAAAATATTGGTGAGAAGGTAGTTATTCCTAAAATTGATATGGTGCCCAAAGATTCTGGTTTACCTTTTAAGTTTCAAAGAAGACAATTTCCTGTATGCTTATGTTTTGCAATGACTATGAAGAAGTCTCAAGGACTTTCGTTTTCAAAAGTTGGATTGTATTTACCTTGCTCTGTTTCTACACTCGGTCATGTTCATGTTTCAACAGCTAGACTTTCCACCACAATAGTGAGCTGTGGCACAGAAGATTTGGTCATCTGAATTTCAGAAGCTTGGGGCATCTGAAGTCAAAGAATCTGGTACATGGAATTCCTATAATCAAGAAGCCTGAAAAATCATGCGAGGTGTGCATGAAAGGGAAGCAACCAAGACTGCCGTTTGCATCAGAAGTAGCTCCAAGAGCAAAACATGCCTTGGGAGTAGTACATTCTGATGTGTGTGGACCATTTCCAGTACCTTCACTTGGAGGAAACAAGTATTTTGTATCTTTTGTTGATGAATTCACAAGGATGACATGGGTAACACTCATCAAGTTCAAGCATGAAGTGTTTGCTGCGTTTCAGAAGTTCAAGGTGAAGGCTGAGAAACAGAGTGGTCAGAAGCTGAAGATTCTCAGAACTGATGGTGGTGGTGAGTTTAATTCTAATGAGTTTAAAACTTTCTGTGAGGAGAATGGAATTGAGCATGAGGTTACAGCTCCTTATACTCCTCAACACAATGGTCTTGCTGAGAGAAGAAATCGTACTTTGCTTGATATGGTGAGAAGCATGCTGAAAGAGAAGAAGCTTCCTCATCACTTATGGGGAGAAGCTGTTGCCACTGCAACATATGTGCTCAACAGATGTCCAACGAAGAAGCTGAAGGAAATAGTTCCTATTCAGAAGTGGACTGGAGAGAAGCAAAGTGTTAGTCATCTGAAGGTGTTTGGATCTGTATGCTATAAACATGTTCCAGAAGCCAGAAGACAGAAGCTGGATGATAGAAGCAAAGTAATGTTACTGGTGGGGTACCACAGTACAGGTGCGTACAAGCTTTATTGTCCAGAGACTAATAAAATTGAATTCAGCAGAGACGTCATTGTGAAGGAATCTGAAACTTGGGATTGGAACAAGTCTCAATCAAATTCTGATGTGAGAATCTCTGAGGATGGCTCTGAAGGAGAGTCAGAATCTGAAGGCTCTGAAGATGATTCAGAAGATGGAGATGACTCTGATGGTGATTCTGAATCTGACTCTGACTCTGAAGGCAATTCTGAAGATCAGAATTCTGAAGCCAACTCTGAAGCTCAGAATTTTGAAGCCAACTCTGAAGCTCAGAATTCTGAAGCCAACTCTGAAGCTCAGAATTCTGAAGCCAACTATGAAGCTCAGAATTCTGAAGCCAACTCTGAAGCTCAGAATTCTGAAGCCAAGTCTGAAGCCCAGAATTCTGAAGCCAATTCTACACCTCAGAATTCTGAAGCCAATTCTGAAGCTCAGAATTCTGAAGCCAATTCTGAAGGTCAGAATTCTGAAGCCAATTCTGAAGGTCAGAATTCTAAAGCCAATTCTGAAGGTCAGAATTCTGAAGCCAATTCTGAAGGTCAGAATTCTGAAGCAAACTCTCAAGGTCAGAATTCTGAAGAAAGAATTTCTGAAGGTGTTCAGAGGCTACAGAGAATCAGAAACATCCCAAGAAGATTTGCAGGATTTGAAATGTTGCAAGACACTGAAGTAGACTCTGAGGGAGAAATTAATTGAATTGCAAGACTCTTATGGCTAATTAAAAAAATGATGTAGAGACTTTTTATTAATTATGGTGATTACTTCACCTTATTGTTTATCAAATGTATTAGACCTGATTATTATATTATTTCTATATGCTATGTCACTAACTTATTTAATTATGGTATGATGTGTTAAGTAAGAAGACCATACTTTTATTTTCATGTTCTATATTATGGAGACTTTGTTTAATGTAATTAATGGAATGAGGAACCAATTTACACACAGAATATTATTAACATATTTGACTAGAAGACAATATTTAGTAAAGAATCAACTCTCCAAAATATGACATAGTACTCACGTTTTTGGTTGAGCACAAGATGACATATACATAGAGAAATTTTTAATAGAGAATATTTTGGAAGGATTCCTTTACCATCTTACTTTTCTATCATTCCTTCATTATTTACTATCTTTTTTTCACATGGCTCAACCATACCCAAAAGCATATCTTACATATCTCTACAAAAAGAATATTTTGAAGTCAAACAACTCCATAACAATTCACTATAAAACAAAGAATATAAATATGTTCAATCACTATCACAAGTAGTTGGAATCTATACTATATGGAAAGTAGTAAATAGTCAATGGCACAAAACCATATCCTCCACCGAAAAAAAAAAAAAAAAAAAACCCACAAAATGACACAAGTTCTACCTCCAAATTTCACAACAAGCATATTAATTTGCCATAAGAAAAAGTAACTTATCTCATGCAAAAAAACTTTCTATGGAGATGGATGATCATACTTCCAAGATATCAAGGTTTAGAAGAATGGCTATTAGAAAGAAAAAGAAAAATGAAAATATCAATTCATCATCAGGTTATATTATGACTTTCTTTATATTAGTGTTTTAAGGTCTTTTCATTTAATATTAGCTTACATTCTAACTTCCATGATAACTAATTTGTTACTACAAATTTCAGAAAATGTGTCTCCAACAAATATCATGCCAACCATTAATTCATACATAACTATTGATTCATGCAATGAAGGTAAGGCATAACTTTAGTTCATATTGGTTTTTTAAATTATTCTAATGTCAAAGTTACAAAAATAAAAATGTCATATTTCTTTCAATTGAGATTAATTTTTTCTAAAATAATTTTTATATAGACATTGCTAAATTTCGGAATTCAACCATTTCAAATGGAGTTGATAGCACTCAATTGAAATCAACCGGTGGAAAAAGAAAGGCTAACAGGATTCCTTTGTCACCTTTAAATACAGGTAATATTCTTAGTTAAAAATATTATTTTCCATTAGATTATACAATGTATTAATGGAACATATTTTTTATCATTCCTTCATTATTTACTATATTTCTTTTTTCAGATGGCTCAACCATACCCAAAACCATAACACAAACATGTGATAGTAACATTTCAGTTAAAAGAGCAAAAAATCCTAATCATGTCAAATTCACTCCAATTTCTAACGTGTTTTCTAATATTCAAAATTCAAGTGGAGAATCATCACAAAATGGAAATGCAAGACATGGACAATCAGGTTATTTGTTTATTTTCAATGTAATGTATTACAAGTTTGATATTTAACCATGAGTGTTTCTTTTATTTTTATTACTTTCATTTAGGTTGGTTATTGTTTTAAATATCATACTCTAAAATAAAAAAATATCAAATACTTATTGAGCATAATTTTTTCAGGAAAATCTAATTTCGATTCATGTGAAGTTATTAATTCCTTAGAGGATGTTTTAAAAAAGAAACCTGCACCTAAGACAAGAAAGAGAAGCATATATATTGGTGTCAAAAGATTGGACTTTGATGATATCCATCTATCTAATGGTATGTATGAATAGATATAGTTATATTGTGTACTTAAATTTATCCTCTATTAATATGTACTCATAAATTCTATAATTTTATTGCGGCAGAAAACTCTAATGGTGACCATACAAAAATTGTTTTTAAAGCTAACATGTATGAAGATGCTGAAAAAGCAGGTATATATTGAAACTCATATAATATTTGTTATAATAATTATTTCTTTATGTCAATAGTTTTTTTACTACAAATTTATGTATAGAGTGCGTCAATTTTGGTCAACCGGAGTTTACTTGCATATATTGTCATGCCGAATTATGGTTTGAAGAAAGAGCAGATAAAACACAGCGTGTCCATAACGCAGATTTTTCTATTTGCTGTCAAAAAGGTCAAGTTGAACTACCACTTCTTAAAAGACCACCAAAATTGCTCTTATCGTTAATAAGAGGAACTGATCGTAGAAGCAAACATTTCAAGGAAAATATAAGGACCTACAACAGCATGTTTGCATTTACATCAATGGGTGGTAGAATTCAAAATAAAATTAATAATGGTAGAGGTCCTCCGCAGTTTATTTTGGGTGGTCAGAATTATCATAGAATTGGAACTTTGCTTCCACAAGAAGGAACCGTCCCCAAATTTGCTCAGCTATACATTTATGATACACAAAATGAAGAAAATAATAGAGCTTCTCATTTTAGGTATGATCGTTTAACTTAATCCTATCACCAATTTATTGTTTATATATGCAGATTATCTATCAATCAAAATAAAATTAATATTGTTGCTTATAAATTTAGGTCTGAAAATGATTCAACTAACATTGACATGTCGTTAGTTCGAGACCTTAAAGAAATGATTGATGATCATAATGAAGTAGCTAAATCATTTAGAAGGGTTAGAGATTTGCTTCAATCAGGAAACCAACCTAAACTATCCCTTAGATTGTTTAGAAAAAGAAATAATGATTCAAGAATGCACAATATTCCCACAGCTGATGAGGTTGCAGGTGTTATTGTCGGCGATTTTGACAGTTCTGACATTGGAAGAGATGTTGTTGTTCATGATAAAACTTATGGTTTGATCAGGATTCACGAAACACACGTGTTATTTTTGCCGCTTCAATATCCCTTAGTGTTTCCTTTTGGTGAAAATGGTTGGGAACCTAATATTCCTTTGAGAGAAGGATCAACGAGAAAAAATAATAGAGTTACAATACGGGAATTTATGGCATTTAGAATTCAAGAAAGAGAAGTTGAATTTGGGAACATTTTGTTCGCCAAAAGGTTGTTTCAGCAATATTTGGTTGATTGTTACACCATGATCGAAGCACAACGTCTTTCATTTGCTAGAGAAAATCAAGATAAGATTAGAAATGATATTCTTTCTGGTTTACAAGAGGCAGTTGAAAAAGGAGATATGCTACCATCATCAGTTGGCAAGAGCGTCATCCTACCGGATTCTTTTACAGGTGGCCCTAGGTATATGTTTAACAACAGTCAAGATGCAATGGGTATTTGTAAAAGATTTGGTTATCCAGATTTGTTCATTACAGTAACATGTAATTCAAATTGGAGTGAAATAAAGGACTTTGTCACCCCAAGGGGTCTTACTGCATCAGACCGACCAGATATTGTTTGTAGAGTATTTAAAATGAAGTTAGACGAAATGATGTCTGATTTCAAAAAGAAAGAAATTTTTGGCAAAGTAATTGCAGGCAAGTATATATTATTTATTTTATTAATTTAATAATTTCACATATTTACATGTATTTTTACTTATAACACTCTACAAAATTGTACATTGTAGGAATGTACACTGTTGAGTTTCAAAAAAGAGGACTTCCACATGCACACATTTTGTTGTGGTTAGATGCTGAAAACAAGTTGAATAAAGTCAGAGATATTGACAAGGTAATATCAGCTGAAATCCCTCATCCAAAATTATATCCAAAGTTGCATGGTTGTGTTTCATCATTCATGATTCATGGACCATGTGGGCCCGGACATTATGATTCACCTTGCATGAAAGGTCCAATATGCTCAAAATACTTTCCAAAGAAACATCAATCGGCTACTTTAATAGATGATGATGGTTATCCATCTTATAGACGCCGTAATACTGGGGTGTTTGTTACAAAAGGTAAGGCTAGGTTAGATAACAGCAATGTTGTTCCTTACAATCCATATTTGCTGATGAGGTATCAAGGTCATGTCAATGTAGAATATTGCAATAAATCCAATGCAATTAAGTATCTTTTTAAATATGTCAACAAAGGGCCTGATAGATCAAATGTAAAGATAGTAAATGGGGAAAAAGTTTCATCGAAATCTGAACCTGTTGATGAAATCCAAAGGTATTATGATTGCCGATATTTATCCCCATCCGAGGCAGCTTGGAGAATTTTTGCATTTGACATTCACCAAAAGTTTCCTGCAGTCATTAGGCTTTGTGTGCATTTACCAAATGAACAATCAATCAATTACAAGGAGAATCAAAAGCTCAAGAATGTTGTCAAATACAATGAGTTCATGGGATCAATGTTTCTTGCTTGGTTTAAGGCAAATCAACAATATGAAGAAGGACGCAATCTAACATATGCTGAGTTTCCGTCGAAGTTCACTTACTTCGAAAAAGATAGAATGTGGCAACCAAGAAAATCAGGATATAGCATTGGTAGGCTCACATATGTTCCGGTTGGTGCAGGGGAATTGTATTACTTGAGGATTTTGTTGACATTGCAAAGAGGTTGCACTTCATACGAAAGTGTTAGAACTGTTAAGGGTGTATTATGTGATAGCTTTCAAGATGCATGTTATGCATTAGATTTATTGCAAAATGACAAAGAATTCATTGATGCTATCATAGAAACAAGTCATTTAGGATCTGGTTTTGAAATGAGAGCTTTGTTCGTTAGGTTGTTGATAATGGGTACAATGACCAAACCAGTTGAAGTGTGGAATGCAAGTTGGAGATTGTTATCGGAAGGAATCATTTACCATAGAAGAAAGGCTCTAAACATGCCAGGTATATCAACTAATATATTTAACTTTTTAACATCAATCAATATATATTAATTCTAAAATAACCTTATTTTATATACTTATATTATGTAGGATTACAAATAAATGATGAAGAATTGAAAAATCTTTGTCTCATGGAGATTGACAAATTATTGATGGCAAATGGAAAATATCTCAAAGACTATAAATCCATGCCTGCTGTTCAATATGCAGATGTTTTGAACTTTCAAAATAAATTGATTGCAGATGAACTTAATTTTGATAGAGTTGAGTTGGCTACACTTCATGGCAAGCTAATTGGTTTGTTGACAGAAGAGCAACACAATGTGTATAATCAAATTATGCAATCAGTTTTGAATGGTGATGGACAATTCTATTTCTTATACGGATATGGTGGAACTGGCAAAACTTTCTTGTGGAAAACCCTGTCTGCTGCTCTTAGAGCTCAAGGTAAGATTGTCTTAAATGTTGCTTCCAGTGGCATTGCATCTTTACTTTTACCAAATGGTAAGACTGCTCATTCAACCTTTTGCATTCCTTTGCAACTTAATGATAAATCAAGTTGCAATATCAAACAACAAACACCTAGAGCCGCACTTTTAAGAGAAGCAAGTTTGATAATATGGGATGAAGCCCCCATGATGAATCGATATTGCTTTGAAGCATTTGATCGTACTATGAGAGATGTAATGAGAGTCAATGATGAACAAAACAATAACCGTCCTTTTGGTGGCAAAGTTGTTGTATTGGGTGGTGACTTTCGGCAAATTTTGCCTGTTGTTAGAAAGGGATCAAGAGGAGCAATAATAAGGGCAACGGTGAGTTCTTCTAAGCTATGGAAGACAGTCAGAGTACTCAGGTTAACGAAAAACATGCGTTTGAATGGTGATAGCACAAGTCAATCATATGACGAAATCAAAAAATTTGCAGATTGGATTTTGAATATTGGTGACGGTATTATGGACGCAGATGAAGATGGTGTCACAAATATTGAAATTCCTAATCAATTGTGCATACTTGAAGGTATTGATCCTTTACTTTCTCTAATTGATTTTGTGTATCCAAACATTGTTTTGAATTTTAAAAATACAAATCAATTTGAAGACCAAGCAATCCTTTGCCCAACATTGGAGGTTGTTGAAAAAGTCAATGATTTTGTGTTGTCTTTAATTCCCGGTGAGTCAAAAGAATATTTAAGTGCCGATACACCTTGCAAGTCTGATGAGGAACATCCAGTTCAAGGTGATTGGTTTACATCAGAGTTTTTAAATGATATTAAGTGTTCCGGTATCCCAAATCACCGTTTGACGTTGAAAGTTGGGGTTCCTATCATGCTAATGAGGAATATTGATCAGGCAAAAGGACTGTGTAATGGTACAAGAATGCAGGTAGATCATTTAGGAAAGCATATTATTTCAGCTACTGTTATAGCTGGAAAAAATATAGGTGACAAGGTAGTTATTCCTAGAATGGATTTGGTACCAACAGATTCTGGCTTACCTTTTAAGTTCCAGCGAAGACAATTTCCCATATGCTTATGTTTTGCAATGACTATAAACAAGTCTCAAGGACAGTCTCTTTCAAAGGTCGGATTGTATTTACCCCGACCTGTTTTTACACACGGCCAACTTTATGTTGCTGTTTCAAGAGTTACAACTACAAAAGGTTTGAAGATGTTAATTATAGATGAGGACGGAAAACCTTGCAACACCACTCAGAATGTTGTGTTTCCTGAAGTTTTTGAACATCTATAGGTGTGTCATCATAATTATTATTATTGTTATATTTATTATTAATGCAATTTATATTGGGCCGTTTTTTCATGTAATTATTAACTATTATTTCTTCTTCTTTTTTTTTCAGAAAAATCGGATCTATAATGGACAAATGATTATTTTGGTACGATTTAATTTGTAGTTTATAATTTTGTAAGTTTGAACTTTTGTGAGATGTAATAGTGTATTGAACTTTGACTATTTTATATGGGTTTTGTTCCTAACTTTGTTAGTTTTTTCGTTATGGAGTTGGTCTGTTTTGTGTTTAGCACCTTCTTCCTTAATTGTGTAACGTACTTCCTCATCGGGGTATAGCTTATGCCTTATTGAGTGGTTTATAATGTAATTTGCTGTTTCAAAAAAAAGTAATTTATTGCAATTTATAAGATGCAGAATTGTTGCTTATTTTTAGTATGCTTAACGATATCTCTACGAATTGATTTTTTTTAATTGTCCACAAACAATCCTTTTTTTTTCAACATAAAAACCTACCCAAATATTAATTACCTGTTTACAAATTTAATAACCTGCAGAGTACCGTATATTATTTGTTAACAAAATAATTAACATAATATAGAAGATGATTGAATAAGAAAATAAAAAGTCATTTTCCAAAGGGGAGTACATGAGCAATTAAAGCAAGAATATTCTCTTAATGCACTTAGTCATATGAAAGATAGCAATTTTCCAAAGAGCAGTACATGAGCAATTAAAGCAACGAGCTGAGGCCCAATGGACTGTCATATGAAAGACCAAGCTATTTTGTTGACCCGATGTTGTATGAAGAGAATCAGGGATTAGGGTTTCATATCTTATTTCCTACATCTCGGTAGGGTCACGCCTCTACTATTTGGGACTGTCGAACCATGGCTGCTTCAAGCTCAAAAAGGTCAGTTTCAAATCATCATATTTTCAGTTAAACATAGTAAAGCCTAAATTAATTGCTGTATTATTAAAATTTCGAAATTAGTGGAAAAAATAGTGACTATTTCGAATTTTTAGGTACAGAATCAGAAATTTATGACTTTAAATTAGTAATTAATAGTACTTATGCAATGACTTATGCAATGTTAGTGTTAATATTGGTCTGTAATATTATTATCACAATGACTTATGCAATGCTATGTTTTTAGAATACTTTATCATTGTTAAAGAATATGTTTTGATTCTTAGTTCATTGTCTGATTCTTTATATGATTGAGTTAGGAACTGTTAGGTTTGAGACACATGCATGTGAATTTTGTACTCCAAAGAGATTGCTACCCATAAACAAAGCAAAGACAAAAGTGAATAATATCAAGTACACTCATTCATATTTTTTATTGTAAGTTTTAACTTTTGTATCTATTAAAGTAAAATTGTCACATAGTAGATCACTAAAAGAAGAAAATAAATCTTGTGATCATTGCAAGCTATAAAATTTTCAATAAAAATTTTCAAACACAAATTTTTCGATTGGGCCCTCATTTATTTATTTTTCTTGAATATGAAATGTTATCTTATGAGACACATGCAGAAGTTATTAAATTCACGCTACAGGTTAAAGTCACTTTTCATTCATTTTGCCTTTTGAAATTTTTCTTGGACCACAAAAATTAGGTTTATATATGCCTTTTCATTAATATTCTCTCACAAAATCCAAAACCATATGCAATGTTTCATCAAAATAGTATTCAAATATATAGAATCTTATTTAAGCATCTCAAAACAAACCAAGATTAAGCTATATATTCAATGTCAAATTCAAATAAGCATCTCACCATTACCTGATTTTATCATTTATTGAGAAAATCAATTTGATTCCTATATAATGTTTCATCAAAATAGGCTTCAAATTATTAGAATCTTATTTAAGCATCTCAAAACAAACCAAGTTTAAGCTATGAATTCAATGACAAATTCAAATAAGAATCTCACCATTACCTTATTGTATCATTTATTGAGAACATCAATTTGATTCCTCATTGACATGTAGTGATCGATCCATTTCAACCAATTTTAATAACAAATTGTACATTATTTTCAAATTTTCAAATATTATATTGATATGTAACTTTCATTCATTATTTCAATTTAAATTTTATAGATTCCATGAATACTTCGATCAATGAAATTATGTATATAAATAGGCAACTTGGAAGAGGAATAAGAATTGCTCATATCACAATATAATTTATTATTATTTGAATTTTCCAAAATGGCTTTTTCAAAAACTTCCACTCCAATGACCAATATTCAAATTCCTCATGCACTTTGCATTCTTGAAGGGAATGATCCTTTACATTCTCTGATTGATTTTGTTTTTCCAAACAACCCAAATGATTTTCATAACCATGCCATCCTTTCTCCAACATTCGAGATTGTTGAAAAACTAAATGATTTTGTGTTGTCTTTATTTCCTGGTCAGTCAAAAGTTTATCTAAGTTCGGATACACCTTTCACAATTGATGAGGAACATGAACTTGAAGCTGATTTGTGTAGATCACAACTTTTAAATGATATTAAGTCCTCTGAGATACCAAAATACCGTTTGAAATTAAAAGTTGGTGTTCCTATCATGTTGCTAAGGAATTTAGATAACACAAAAGGATTGTCAATTGGTACAAGAATGAAGGTAGATAATCTTGGAAATCACTTTATCACAGCTACCGTTATAGATGGTAAAAATATTGGTGAGAAGGTAGTTATTCCTAAAATTGATATGGTGCCCAAAGATTCTGGTTTACCTTTTAAGTTTCAAAGAAGACAATTTCCTGTATGCTTATGTTTTGCAATGACTATGAAGAAGTCTCAAGGACTTTCGTTTTCAAAAGTTGGATTGTATTTACCTTGCTCTGTTTCTACACTCGGTCATGTTCATGTTTCAACAGCTAGACTTTCCACCACAAACGATTTGAAGCTCTTAATTTTGGATGATGAGGGAAAACCTTGCAACACAACTCGCAACGTTGTATTTCCTGAAGGTTTTTATTAGTTGAACTATTCCACAGATTGTTAAGGTATATTTTGAAATTTTAGATTTTGTTAAAGTACTGACAAATCTGCTTATTATTATTATTATTATTATTATTATTATTATTATTATTATTATTATTATTATTATATGTTTTCATATTTATATTAATTTCCGTATATTAATAGAAGAAGAAGACATTTAAATTATTATTAGTAACCATAATTTTGTTGTCTTTTTTTTTTTACAGGAAATCGGCATCTCTGTTGTTCTCATGAATGTGTTGCTTGCATTTCATCTCCTGTATTATGTCTTAAATTATCCTACATAATGTCTCTTCACCAGTGGCAGTGCAATATATATTTCAATTTTATGTTTCAATTTTAATTTATTATATAAGCAGTCAACTATAAATTATGAACCTATGTGCTCAGTGATAATTGTATGTCGTGTATGACTTAATATAATATATGAAGTTCCTAAATTTTCTTGATTTTTCAAAAGTTTCTTTTAGTAATAATTATTTTTGTAGTTTAATATAAATGAATAAACATGTGTA